>CM066034.1:612650730-613850730 GCA_033557465.1 Ichthyophis bannanicus | reverse complement strand
TCATGGCTCAGCAAAACAAGAATCTGAAGTAAAGAGAAGTGCAGGGCCCCTATTCCAAGGTGTTATCCCTAAACTGCACTTTTTATCTTTTACAGTTCTATTTCTATGTGATCATATATTTTTGGAAATGAGTATAGGAAAATGCTGAATTAAATAAAATGGTGTTACCTGGTGTCACAGATAGGTTAAGAGAAGAAAAGTGTTCTGCCCAATGCTGTTCTGAAAAAAACAAGTACAAAATGCCAGGTTTTCTCAATTTGTCTTATGTTGGTAGACAGTTCCATTAACTTTTTGAACACAATCTGCTGCATTATTTAAAGAAAGATCTCTTTCAGACCTATGGAAGTGCAAATGTATAACAGAACTACTGATAAAAAAAAACCCCTAAAAACTGACTGCAGCTATATGCTACGTGAACCTCACATGAGGCATTATTGACCTCATTTTCTGCAATTCTACGGATCTCAAACTGGAAACAAAAAATCTATCATAATAGTAATTTCCTTATATAGAATTTTTTATGCAAGTAGGATTCCAGTTTCCTTTTAGGTCTTGCCACTCATAAATGTTTCTGTGAGGAGGGGGTTTCTGTCTTTGTGAAAGCATATTATAAAAGGCTGGAATAGATTTGCTTCTAATCAACATTCCTGCGAAGTTGCGCAGCAGTCCTCATCTCATGCAGCATCTGCCTTACCAGCAACAGCGCAGGCGGAGGACTCCCATGCAGTTTCACAGGAATGTTACTTGTAATTCTCTTCCCCACAGGGAGCCCCTGGGCTTGTGGAGGGGAATTTTAGAAAGGAAGTCCAAGTGCAAGTGATGTGAAATGAGGAAATATAATACAGACATTTAAATATATCTGTGGCATAAATACACAAGAGGAGAGCCTCTTTCAATTGAAAATAAGCTCTCCAATGAAGGGACATTGGATGAGTGTGAACGAGGATAGACTCGGGAGTAATATGCAGAAATATTTCTTTACGGAAAAAGTGGTAGGTGCGTGGAATAGTCTCCCAGTGGAGGTAGTAAAGATGAAGATAATATCTGAATTTAAGAAAGCATGCAACAAACATAGAAGATCTCTAAAGGAAAAAAAGGGACTATAGTAGTTGATATGGAAGGGAAGATTAGATAGGCCATATGGTCTTTGTATGCCATCATGTTTCTGTGTTTCTAACCTTTGGTCTGTTAGCTAGGAGTATAATGACATCTTATTGCATACCTCTACTCTGAATCACACCCTAAATCATATAAAAGCTCCATAATTATTTCATGTTGGTTAATCTTGCCACCTATCTCTGAGAGCTTGATGCAGGAGTATCACCAGCCACTGCAGCTCTATCATCTTCTCTGTTTAGCCAATTACTTACAGGTAGAAGAACATACATATATTTCCATAGATTTAGAGGCACATTTCACAAGGGACATCCAAGTGCTATCTGGGACATCAAAGCCAGAATGTCTGAAAAAAAGCAGGCACATGCAATTTCAGGCAAGATTTCGGAAACATGGACATGCCCCATATGTACGTGTATCAAACGTTCATATAGAATTTTGGCACCAAGACATCTAATAGAATAATGGTTAGAGTAGTAGTTTAAGAGCACTGTGGTCAGGGTTCAAATCCCAGTGGGTGCCTTTCTGATCTAGGGCTAGTCACTTAATTCTCAGTCTTCTCTACGCTCTTTGGATGTTTTAAGGTGAAAACAAGCACTTTCCTGATGCCTATTCATGCCTGGAGCAGGAATAAACATTGGCATGCCTGATGTTTCTGAGATCAAATGGGGACGTGTAAATGCATTGCCACTCCACAGACATGCCTCTGCCACACCTCCCTGCCTATATGGATGTCCCTGCACAGGAGATGTTTGCGAATGTCATTTGTGGAATGGCTATGGAGACATGTCCGTGATTTCAGCATCCATGTATGTGCATGTCTTCAAATGTCCAAGTCATGAATAAACCTTTTAAAATTGACCCTCAAACTCAAAGAGCACCTCCCTCTCACCCCCCCCCCCCTTAGCCCTACCTCTCCTTTCCTGCCCTTAGCACTGCCCTCTCTATATATCCTAAGCATGCTCAAATAAGTTGAAGAAGAGGACTCTGAGGGAAATAATAATGTTGCTTCTGGTAGGTATAGTCCTAGGGATGTTTGACTGGTGTAGCAAGGTGAGGTGGTATGGTATAGGGAGAATAAATCTTCGAGGAGCAAACAGGGGAAATTGGCATTGAGGGTCAAGAGACTGACACGGCTGCAGGACAAGGAAAACTGTAAGGAGGCAAGCCAAGAAGGCAAGGGTCATTTGGAGTCATAACCAACGTTCCTGCACAGGAGTCCTCCATCCATGCTACTGTTGGTAGGAGGAAGTGCTGAAGTCATGAGCAGCAGGCTTCATGGGAACATTGGCCAGATATGAAAAAAGGCAACCCTATTACACTGTGCTAGAACACCAATGTTCCTTACTAGGAGTAGGGAGCATGCAGGATTGCTAGAGACCTCTGCATAGAAACTATCCACTAACATAAACCCCTCAGTTACACGCAGATGATACAGATAAATCTTCACTGAAAACAAGTCACAGAAAGCTTCACAGGAGCACTGATCAGAACCATGATAAGCCTAGTCCTGTCAGTCCAAGTTGGAGTAGTGGTGGAAGTAAACTGAAAAGTGTGCTGAGGATGACTTGTCTGCAATACAGAGTGCAGTTCAAAAAGGAATTTGAAGTTGTTACGTGATGTTTTAAGCCACCATGTATGTAAATACCTTAATGCCCTCCTCTACTGTTAACCCAGCATCAATCAGTGTACCTCAGAACTCTGTCCTGGGACCTCTTCACACCTATAGTTGTTCCTTTGGTGCTTTGATCTCCTCCCATAGCTTTCCAGTACCATCTTAATGCTGATGACTACCAAATTTACCTCTTTACACCAGAAATTTCACCAGAAATCCAGGTCCAAATCTCAGCCTGCTCGTCTGACATTTCCATCTGGATGTCCTCTCACCATCTGAAACTTAACATGACTGAGAACACGGCTTTTTATCCTTCCCCCTAAATCCACCTCTACCCCTCTACTTTTTCTATACCCATGATTAACACTGTCTTCCTCCAATCCCCTCAGCTCATAACCTTGAGGTCATCTTGGATTTCTCTCTCTTTCTCTACATATATCCAACACACCCTTAACATCTGTTTCTCTCTCTATACCACCAGCAAAACTTTCCCCTTGGTTTTGGAGCACACTACCAAAACTCTTATCCACGCTCTCATCACCTTCCGCTTAGCTTACTGCAAATTGCTCCTCATACCTCTCCAGTGATCCATCTCTCTCCAGGGTGACTACATTGGCACAGCCCCCTTTCACATCGCTTCATTGGCTCCCTATGTGTTTTCACATCCAGTTCGTACGCCTTGCTCACCTACAAGTGCAGTCATTCTGCAGCTCCTCATTACTTTGCCTCTCTTATTTCCCACTCTACCCCTCCTCAGAAACTCTGCTCATTGAGTAAGTCATTCTTATTTATGCCCTTCATGTCCACCAGCAACTCCAAACTCCATTCTTTCATACCTTCTGCGCCATACATCTGGAATAAGCTTTCTGAATTGGTATGTCACTAACCATATTCAAATCCCACCTAAAAGTAGGCTGCTTTTAAATCATAACTCCTTATTCTCCTGTTCATATCCAGGTTGTTTTTTTAACTATTCCACTAATAAAAGGAACTCCCTAATTCCCTTATTTGTGCTGTTGGTCTGTCTTGAATAGTGTACAAGCTACACAGAGCAGAAATTGTTACTTGTATGTGTGTGCACAAAACTGTGCACATCTAGTATTGCTATAGAAAAGATAAATGGTAGTAGAAGCAGTATCCGAATGTCTCTGGAAATGGAATTGTGTTGTTAGCTGTTAGGTAATAGTTGTGGTAGTAGAATAAAAAAGCTCTTCGCAAGTTTGCCTTACCATGAGGCTATCTGGCAGTGGCCCACAGCAAATCACAAATGGTGGTCTGTCACAAGCGCATTTTAAATCTTCAGAACTCATATGGGGGATCATCATTGCTTGATGCAAACACTGGAATTCCAATATATACAAATATCTCTCATGCATATTCATTACGGATGTCCTGAGATTCCAACTAGTTATGTGGTCCCCAGAACAAATTTGAGAAGCCTGGCTCTCAAGCATGTGATTCCTCCAGTCGTGATTATGTGCCATAGAAAGTATTCATAGAATAGGGCTACCGTGGAGTGGTATTAATGGTCTTTTTATCTATGAAATTTTACACACTGCCTGATTGCTTTTCTATTTTTCTGATCCGTTTTGCATTATGGTAGCATCTAGGAGAAGAAGAGAGGAAAGAAGTTCCACACTCCACCTAAAAGATCCCAGGAGAGACTCAGTAGCTTCTATCTAAGAACTAAACTCCAAGATCAGTTAAAAATTCATTTAACCTTGATTATTTTTTATATAAATACATTGGGTAGTTTTGCTTCTTAACCATGATTATTTTTGATAGATATGAGTTGTGCAGTTTTGCTCCTTCTAGACATATTTGTGCATGATCATGAGTGATGGATAGGAATAGAAGAGTTTATATATATATTTATTGTACATCGGAGAAAGAAAATGGAAGGTGCTGTAAGTCTGGAAGGGAAGGGCATGTGTAGACAGTATTAGCCTGCTTTTATAGGATGTAGACTCTGGTCAATTGCTGTTAAAAAGACGAGTGCTGTGATTTCTTTTGGGGCAGTTTCTCCAAATGGTGAGTTTTGCGCATACTATGACAGTAATGAACCTCACTTCTAAGCCAGGGTATGATCTTAGTCTCTCAAAATGTACTGCTAATGCTCGGGGTAGTACTTGCATCGTGCTAGAGAGCCTCCTTCTGGAGTTCATAAGATGTTATGTGTATGGGTAATTTATCAAGGTGTACTTGGAAATTCCTCTTAGAAACATAGAAACATGATGACAGAAAAAGACCACATGGCCTATCTAGTCTGTCCTTCCATAACAACAACTACAATAGTCCACTTTTTACCTTTAGAGATCCTCTATGTTGGTCCCATGCTTTTTTGAATTCAGTTACTGTCCTCATCTCTACCACCTCCATTGGGAGACTATTCCATGGATCCACTACTCTTTCTGTAAAGAAATATTTCCGCATATCGCTCCTGAATCTATCTCCCTTCACCCTCATCCCATGTCCCCTCGTAGCAGAACTTGCTTTCAACTGAAAGAGGCTCTCTCCCTGAACATTTATGCCACGGAGGTATTTAAACATCTCAATCATATCACCTCTATCCCGCCTTTCCTCTAAAGTGTACATATTAAGATCCTTAAGTTTGTCCTCATATGCTTTATAATGAAGCCCATTAATCATTTTAGTAGCCACCCTCTGCACCGACTCCATCCTGTTCGCACCTTCAAAAGGATGTGGTCTCCAGAATTGCACACCATACTCCAAATGAGGTCGCACCAAAGACTTATACAGAGGCATTATCACCTCCTTTTTTCTGCTAGCCATTCCTCTCCGTATGCACCCAAGCATCCTTCTAGCTTTTGCCGTCACCTTTTCTACCTGTTTAGCTACTTTAAGATCATTAGACACAACCACGCCTAGGTCCCGCTCTTCTTTAGTGGACAAAAGTACTTCACCTCCTATACTGTATTGCTCCCTTGGATTGCTGCAGCCCAAATGCATGACCTTACATTTTTTAACATTAAATCCCAGCTGCCAAATTCTAGACCATTCTTCAAGCTTAGCTAGATCCCTCCTCATGTTATCTACACCTTCCTGGGTGTCTACTCTATTGCAGATTTTGGTATCATCTGCAAAGAGGCAAACCTTACCCGACAGCCCTTCCGCTATATCACTAACAAAGATGTTAAAAAGAATCGGACCAAGGACAGATCCCTGGGGCACACCACTGGTAACATCCTTCTCCTCAGAGTGAGCTCCATTTACTTGTACACTTTGTCGCCTCCCACCCAACCAATTTCTAACCCAAGCATTAACTTTACGGTCCATCCCTAGGGTGCTCAGTTTGTTTATAAGTCGCCTGTGAGGAACAGTGTCAAAGGCTTTACTGAAATCTAAATACACCACATCTAGAGCTCTCCCCCTCGGTCCAACTCCCTGGTCACCCAGTCAAAGAAATCAATCAGATTTGTCTGACAAATCTCTTAATTAAGCTTCTGGCACCCAACACGACGGGAAATATTTCTGTATGTTTCTGACACATTTTCTTGGTCTCTGACTGCATTTCCTGGTATTTCAGGATCTTCTGCTTCTCCACGTGATTCAGAGTAATCGCTTTGAACTGATACCTCTATAATCAATGCCGTTCTGGTGCTTTTCTCCTTTACCACTATATCCAGCTTCCTCGCATCCAGCTTTTTATCGGTCGGAATGGGAGTATCCCAGGTGATCATAACCTCCTTGTTCTCTGTAATTCACTGTGGAGAAACCAGTGTTCTCTCTCGTCAAAAGCAATAAGAAAGTATAGTTAATGGATTTTTGGGAGTTTTGCCAAGTTTGCATGTGTTGACAAGTGACAAAGTAAACCAGTATGAAATGATTAAGTTGGGTGTACTGATGTTGCCTTGTAAGGAAAATAAATGACAAAATTTCTCCCACAAAGCAGGATGGGAGCTATAAGGATATTCCAGTCCTAGGCAGGAATAAATGTATTTGGATTTTGTATTCAGAATATTAAATAAAACCTATATGTGTGAGTGAAATTACCCTCCATAGACTGGTTTGTGTGCAGAAGAAAGGGCATTAATGAAGAAACTTTGGAAGTTTTACCTATTTTGTGTCCTAAATATTTTCTTTAGCCATCAGTGCAAGTGCTCGGTAATAAGAACATAAGATATGCCACACTGGGTCAGACCAAAGTCCATCAAGCCCAGTATCCGGTTTCCAACAGTGGCCAATCTAGGTCATAATACCTAGCAGTTTCCCCAAAAGACACAGGTTCGACAGTGCTTGTACTGGGTCAAGCATTGATACCCTGGGTCCCTTCTTAATAATGGTTTATGGACCTTTCCTCCAGGAACTTGTCCAAACCTTTTTTAAACCCAGCTACACTAACAGCCTTTACTGCATCCTCCGGTAACAAATTCCAGAGTTTGATTACACGTTGAGTGAAAAAATATTTTCTTTTATTAGTCTTAAATAGTTTACCCTGTAGCTTCATTGCATGTCCCCTAGTCTTTCTATATTCTGATAACGTAAAAAAATGGATCTACGTTTGTCCGTTCCACTCCGTTCATTAATTTATAGACTTCTATCATATCTCCCCTCAGCCGTCTCTTTTCCAGGTTAAAGAGCCCTAACCTTTTTAGCCTTTCTTCATAGGAGTATCCTTCCATCCCCTTTACCATTTTGGTGGCTCTTCTCTGAACCTTTTCTAATATCGCTATATTCTTTTTAAGATACGGCGACCAGAATTGCACACAATATTCAAGGTGTGGTCTCACCATGGAACGATATAGAGGCATTATAATATCTTTTGTTCTATTTTCCATTCCTTTCCTTATGATAGATACCTAGCATTCTATTTGCTCTCTTGGCCGCCTCTGCACACTGGGCCGAGGGTTTTAACATGTTATCCACAATGACGCCTACATCTTTTTCCTGGGTGGTGGTTCCTAATGTGGAACCTTGCATCGTGTAACCATAGTTTGGGTTGTTCTTCCCTAAGTGCATAACTTTCCACTTGTCCACATTAAATTTCATCTGCCATTTTGATGCCCAGTCTTCCAATTTATCAAGATCCTCTTGCAATTTTCCACAATCCTCTTGGGTTTTAACAACTTTAAATAGTTTTGTGTCATAGGCAAATTTGATAACCTCACTCGTTATTCCACTTTCCAGGTCATTTATGAATATGTCAAACAGTCTATTTTGCGTTTTTGCTTCCGCAGCAAGCTTCTTCTCAAATTCTCCCTTTTCCTGCCTTATCAATGCCTTGCATTTGACTTGCCAGTGCCTGTGTTTCCAGGTTTCGTCATTTGGCTCTTTTTTCTGAAAGATGCTTTTTTGGCAACAGCCTCTCTGACCTCACCTTTAAACCATGCTGGCAGTTTTTTGGACTTCCTTCCACTTTTCTTAAAGCGTGGAATACAGCTGGTCTGGGCTTCCAAAGATAGTATTTTTCAACAACACCCAAGTTTGAGGTAAGTCTTTAACCTTTGCAACTACTCCTTTTAGTTTTTTCTTAACTATTTTCCTCATTTTATCATAGTCTCCCTTTCGAAAGTTAAAAGGTAGTACTGTGGATTTCCTTACTATCCCTCCTCCACTAATTAAATCAAAAGCGATCATGCTATGATCACTATTGCCAAGTGGCCCTAACATCCTTATCTCTTGCACTAGATCTTGTATTCCACTAAGTACTAGGTCTAATATAGCTTCCCTCTGGTCGGTTCATGAACCAGCTGCTCCAAGCAGTAGTCATTTATTTCATTTCATCTAGGAACTTTATCTCCCTAGCATGTCCTGCCGTGACACTGACCCAGTCGATACCCATTGAAATCACCCATTATTATTACTCCACTGTAACTTTTGTTAGCTTCCTTGATTTCTTTGAACATTTCATCATCCATTTGTTCATTCTGGCCAGGCGGTCGATAGTACAACCCCACTGCCATCGCCTTCCCCTTTTTACATGGAATTTCAATCCATAGAAATTCTACAGCAAATTTTGTTTCCTGCAAAACTTTAATCCTTTCTGACTCATTGCCCTCTCTAATATAGAGTGTAACCCTCCACCAATTTGATCAGCTCTATCATTACGATATAGTTTGTACCCAGGTATCACAGTGTCCCACTGGTTGTCCTCCTTCCACCATGTCTCTGATATTCCAATCATATCTAACATCTCATTTAGTGCTATATATTCTAACTCTCCCATCTTATTTTTTAGACTTCTAGCATTTGCATACAAGCATTTTAGAGACTGTTTTTTATTCATATTAATTCAGCTATTGGTGGACATGGGTACTTTAGGATCTTTAAGCTCTGTCTGATCCATACTTGAGGGCATTTGGGCTACTTTACTCTTTTTTGGAACCTCTCTGCTTTTGGTAGTATCCTTCAAGGATACATTCTTCCGAACCATCCGCTCTTGGGCGACTGCCGGCTTTCTCCTATTATCTAGTTTAAAAGCTGCTCTCTCTCCTTTTTAAAGGTCAATGCCAGCAGCCTGGTTCCATCCCGGTTAAGGTGAAGCCCATCCCTTCGGAAGAGCCCATCCTTTCCCCAGAATGTTCCCCAGTTCCTAACAAATCCAAAACCCTCATCTCTGCACCAATGTCTCATCCACGCATTGAGGCTCCGGAGCTCTGCCTGCCTTTTGGGTCCTGCGCGTGGAACGGGAAGAATTTCGGAGAACGCTACCCTAGACGTTCTGGGTTTCAACTTCCTACCTAAAAGCCTAAATTTAGCCTCCAGAACTTCCCTACCACATTTTCCTATGTCATTGGTACCGACATGTACCAAGACAGCAGACTCCTCCCCAGCACTATCTAAGACCTTATCTAGGTGGCACGTGAGGTCCGCTACCTTCGCACCAGGCAGGCATGTTACCAGGCGATCCTCACGTCCACCAGCCACCCAGCTATCTACATGCCTAATGATCGAATCACCAACTATAAACGGCTGTCCTAACCCTTTCCTCATGGGCACATGGCCCTGGAGAAACTTCCTCGGTGTGAGAGGGTTTTATATCACCTGGAGGACAGGTCCTAGTTACAAAATCACTTCCTGCCACACCAGGGTGATGCTCTCCTGTCACGTGACCTCTCTCCTCCATGGCAACAGAGATGCTGCCAGACTGGAGGTGGGACTTCAGGACTATATCCCTGTAGTTCTCGTCTATGTACCTCTCTGTCTTTATGTTTTCCAGGTCTGCTACTCTAGCCTCTAGAGAACGGACTCGTTCCCTGAGAGCAAAGGTTTCACGTGGTGGACAGGTGTTCAACTGCCTAGTCAGGTCTTCTACACCCTAGGATCATCAGGGGTTGGCAGGCTGCAGAGCCAATATTTACAGCATATAAGGGAAGGAGTGCAAGTCATAGGGCAATGGCACCATCTAGTGGACAGATTCAGGGCCCATGATTGCAGGGTTCAAAAAAGGAGTCCTGGTACATGGGAGGCAGGATATAATAATCCCTAGGTAGATGCGTGCAGGATGCTAGCCACAGTTCTGAGTAAGCTGAAGCCCAAAGGAGCAATAGGAAAACTGCCAAGCCTCAAATAATAAATATAATTTTCACTTCCCAGATATCTCCAAATATCCCCTTATATAACTGGTGCTGTTGGGCAAAGCTGTATAGCATGAGGTATGTTCCTTGTGGACCCTATCAGCAGAATAGGATAAATCACACCTATTGTTTTTTGTTGTTGTTTTTTTTTATTTCTAGCCAAGTGTTCCTTAAGTTTGTGCAGAATCCTTTTAAGAGAAAACAGACTTCTGTTTCATATGGAAGATTAATAATGTAAGCTAACATTTCCCATTATTCCAGCAAACCCAGATATCCACTCAAACATGGAATGGATTTGCCTGCCCAGAGAGATCAGACACTGCTGTTTGACCTAGTGCAAGCTCTGTTTGACTCTAACACTGTCAACATTTCTTTCCTATGTGAAGCTGATATCATTTGTGAAATGACATGCATGTTTCCTTCTGAATACTGATCAGGAAACATGTATGAAGGGGAAAGTTAATTCTGGCGGAAAGGGCGGGGGGAATTTTAATTGCCTTAGTTATTTTTAATCCTAATGAAACCTTTCTGTTATAAATATCACACTGACATTTTCCTGTTTATCAGCATCAGTGGGAAAGCTTGTTTATTGTTTTATATTTTGTAAGTATTTGCTCTTTGTGATTCTTTGTTTGCATTACAATAACATGGCCCATTTCTTCTGCGGTATCATCTGGTTTGCTCTGCGCATGAAGATTTGTGTGGCATTTGGCAAAGACAATAAGGAGGAAAATAATTATATCTATTGCAAATTGAGCAATCATCTGGGAACTGGTTATGCTCTTGCCAGATTAGTTTGGCTAAGTCTGACAAAAGAAGGACATTGCTGTTAGCTCATGTAATTCAGAAATCTATGCAGCCAACTGCTTCAGAAAAAGGATCATAAATAAATCACATATCACAAGACCGAGGAGTTGGTTGACCAGTGTCATTTTCCTGTAGAGAAGGATTTTAAAAGGGTGCCAGCCTCAGGTCAGCTGAAGCTATTTTACTGTTACCTCAGCAGGGCAGGAGTGACTGGGAATCACTCTACCCCATGAAGATACAACAGCTAAAGTAAGAGGCTGTGAGGGATTTGAGGGGCTGTAGAGACCAATACAAACCACCCATCTGGGCAGCAGCAGCAGAATGGGATAGTGTTGATGGCAGAGGATCACATTTCTGTGACAATGGCAACAACACCAAACTTAAACTGCGCGGAAGAAAGGCCCGGCAATCTACTTCTGTATCTTGCCATGAAAACCCAATGGATAGTCACAACAAAACAAATTGTGCTATAGTGCTGGAAGATGAGAACCCCAGGTCGGAAGGCACTCAACTAGCTACTGGGGAAGAGCTGAAGACTTTTCAGAGTAAAGCCATCATTTATGATGTGGTTGGATCAAAGCCCTCGGGACGTCTGACTACTGATGTAGCTGCACACGAAATGAGAGTCAGAAGCTGTAAAGATGTCTTACGGGTACCAGTCTGTCAACAATGAGCCGCCTGACTGAAGACCGAACACTAATTTAGGATAGCTATCCAGAGGGTCGCCATGAGTCGACTAACTCGACGGCACTTAACAACAACAGAGAGAGTCAGGGAGGGACTTTTTTTTTTGTTTTCCTTGTGGCTGGGATTGGGCTTAACTTTCAAACAAAACAAAATGCACATGAACAAAAATGAAATAAAAACAAGAAAATGTTAAAATGTGTTCTGTCATTTTAAATAAAAGCAGATCCCAAACACATATATATTTTATACACATCATTACAAGCATGTCTGATTCAAATGACAGAATATGAAAACATGCATAGAATTAAGTTTTGGCTTTAACAATGGCATTAATGCAAGCATGTTAGTTAACACAAACTGCTTTTATGATGCACTGGCTTTCTTAGGGGGGGGGGCACTAGAGAGCACTGTCCAAGATGGCTGCATAGATCCTGTGCTTCTCCTGTAATACAATTAGAAAACTGCACCACCTAAGTGAAATTTTTCTAAAAGATTCCTGCACATTTCAATAAAGAGATAGTGTATGTATGACTGCTCCAAAGTGGACAAATTGTATTTTTCTTGCATGGATAAGCAGGGTTTGAAAAAGGTCAAAGACAGATTTGCCTTCACCACACAAATCACTAGGGCAGGGGTACTCAAATCCAGTCCTGGAGGGCCGCAAACCAGCCAGGTTTTTGGGATATCCCTAATGAATATGCATGAGATACATGCAAATATATCTCATGCATATTCATTAGGGATATCCCAAAAACCTGACTGGTTTGCGGCCCTCCAGGACTGGATTTGAGTACCTCTGCACTATGGTCTAAAGAAGATGGAGTCTTTGTATTCAGTGCTGCACGAGATATTCCAAATAAAAGATCTTCTAAAGGAGAATTTAAAAAAAAAAAAAAAAAAAAAAAACCATTCTGCCCTGCAAAGTGAAATATCTAATGCTGCTATGGCTCAAATCAACAAACCTGAACTCGGGAAGGAAGCTCTGGCCAGGGGTTCTCAACCCTGTCCTCGGGACCCACCTAGCCAGGCGGGTTTTCAGGATAACCACAATGAATATGCATGGAGAGATTTGCATATAATGGAGGCAGTGTATGCAAATCTCTCTCGTACATATTCATTGTGGTTATCCTGAAAACCCGACTGGCTAGGTGGGTCCCGGAGGACAGGGTTGAGAACCCCTGCAAGTCTACTCAGAGCAAATTCATACTCTGCAGCAAGGTAACTGTGCAGTTGGAAGAACACATGGAGGATATGAAAAGGAGTTGGCCTAACAACATGGGACTTATGAGGAGGCTGACGGTGTGAAGTCTGTCTCCTTCCTACAACAGCTCCTGCCAAAGCTACTAGACTTTAAATTCGAACAAGTATTTGAAACTCAGCGGGCTCATGGAATGCCATCATGCGAGGCTGTCCCTGCAAAACTACTGCAGTCTATTGTTCTGTCGATGCTATGCTACGTCAGACTTTGGCCATCCTACAGGCAGCATGACTTCAGGTCCCAGGGACATTTAAAGGTAAAACAACTTTTGTTTTTTTCTAGATTTAAATAAAAATTACTGTCACTTACAGGAAACAATTCTAGCAAGGTGTGGATGAATGTTTCTCATGAGAATGGGGGTAACCCTGTATAGCATCACCTAGAACTGATGGCCTGACTGCCTTGCAGGTATTTCTGGAAGAAAAGCTAGGGCAGCAATGGAGACAACTACAGTAGCATTATTGTTCTACGTTCTGGCTACCTCATGCTAGTGGGGCGACGATATGAGGTGTTGGTTATATACCTTAGTATTTAGCGGTAAGAAGTTGAATTGAGTTTAGTCCCAGTGCAGTATCACAGAATGAGAAGTCTGTAGCATTGCTAGGGTTTACCCAGCAGCAGGGGTGGTCCAAGGGGGGCACGGGACCATGTGTAGAGACTCATTGCGGGGCCTCATTTGCATAAGGGGCCTCACTTGCATAAATATTTGCACGATGTTAATGTGCCCTAACTTTTAGTGTCTGGATAAAGAAAGACTACCATATTTCTAGATTACAATACTCCAGTGCCAACTGCCAAGCACATTAGGAAGTACTATAAACACTGCCCATTTAGAACCTATGTTAAATGAAATTTTAAAAAAAACCAACTATACCACCGCTATATAATCCGTATCAGCAAAGGTGATATTCTCATGTATATAGTTCACCCCTGTTATCCAAGTTTGTACTCCTGTTCGATGTAAAACCAAACAGCATGTTGTTGTGGTCGTTATGTTATAATGTAAACCGTGCTGATGCCGAATAGTGCGGTATATAAGAAATTGTAATAAATAAAATAAATAAATAATAGTGACCAACATGAGAAAAAGGTTATCCTGATCCTATTAACTAAACCAGACAGAATTCTAATAACACTAAAATTTGTCGGATTGCCTGTCAAAAAGGGTGAATACTCACTCTCTGAATGCAGGCCCTCCATTTTTAATAATTTTTTGAAAAGTGACCAACAGGTCCATGTGCGTAAGGTTATAGGTTCTACCAAACCAACCGTCTCACCATTGATAGATAAATCAGTTAGGTCTCTGAACACCAACTAAAATCACTCATAATATGCCGGTACACGTAGTACTCTATTCTTCAGCTCGTATACTAATCTGACAGAGAAGTCATGCCAGCAGGTACACAGTTTATCCTCCTGGGGACTTCCGGCCCCTAGGAAATTGCTGTGTAAGGGTTTGCGGCTCCTCCGTCATACCATAATCTGGCTGAACTTAGTTCATCCACATTGTTGGGTACTGCGACACAATGATTGTGTTTCGAGCCTGTTCGTCCCTCAGCTCTTTATCAAGCTCCGTCAACCCAACTTCCTGTTCCATTCCAAAACGTGATGACATCAACAGATGTTCGATGTTGTCATGAGGTCAAAATGAATGTCAGACACATAAAACTGCAGCTTAATGCAAAGACCACCATTCAACCTCGGTATTCAAACTGTTAGGAGAGGTGGAGTTAAGCATGTAAATCCAACGTTGCTCCTTAAACCGAAGTTGTCTATGTCGATCACCCCCTCTCGATGACAAAGTAACCATATCTAAAATTATCCATTTCAGATGATCAAAAGAATGTTCATGCTAGATACAATGTTGCACCAGTGGAGCTGTCAAGACCATGGTGTTTATCCGAGAACGATGTTCCCCCAGGCGTTTTTTCACTGCACATGTGGTCATGCCAACATAGACCAGTTTACAAGGGCAAATTATCAAATACACAACGAAAGATGAATTACAATTTGTAGCATAAATTAGATTATATGTATGTTGGGAGTGGGGATCACGCCATTCGGTCCCTTCCACTGTAGAGGGACAGAAATCGCAAACACCACAAGTATAATGTCCTCTTGTCACCGTGTGGTCAGACAATGAAAACATTTTGGTATGCACCACCCGATCTGCTATATTAGTGCCCATGTCCAGTCCTAGTCCCCCCATCAGCCATTTCTAGTCCTATCCTAGCCACCCATCAGCCCATTTCAAATCCTAGCTGCCAAATCAGCACATTTTCAGTCCTCTTCCCCCCCATCTGCCATTTCCAGTCATATCTTAGCCACCCCGTCAGCCCATTTGCAGTCCTAGCCTTCCCATCAGCGATTTCCAGTCCTATCCTAGCCTCCCATCAGCTCATTTCAAGTCCAAGTCCCCACCAGTCAGCCTATTTCCAGTCCTAGCCCCCATCAGCCATTTCCAGTCCTATCCTAGCCCCCCATCAGCCCATTTCAAGCTCAAGTCCTTCCCAATCAGTCCATTTCCAGTCCTAGCCCCCATCAGCCATTTCCAGTCCTATCCTAGCCCCCCATCAGCCCATTTCAAGCTCAAGTCCTTCCCAATCAGTCCATTTCCAGTTCTAGCCCCCATCAGCCATTTCTAGTCCTATCGTAGCCTCCATCAGCCCATTTCAAGTCCAAGTCCCCCCATTAGCCTATTTCAAGTCCTAGCCCCCATCAGCCCTTTTCCATTCCTATCCTAGCCCCCCCCCCCCCCCACTGAAGAGCCCCGCGCCTCTCTGAGCAGCTTCAGAGGGAGCCTGGAAGACCTGAAGCCCCGGCTCACCTCTGCACAGCGCCGGAGTGAACAGCGCATGTTTCTTCACTCCAGTAGCTGTATTCTCGTGAAGTGCGCTGAGGGACGAGAAACAGGAAATTCCCTTTAACCTTTCCCGGCCCTCAGCGCGCTTCACAAGAATACAGCTACCGGAGTGAAGAAACATGTGCTCTACACTCCAGCGCTGTGCAGAGGTGAGCCAGGGCTTCGGGTCTCCCAGGCTCCCTCTGAAGCCTGCCCTTTAAACAGAACACATGTGCAGAATGAAGTTCGCATGATGCCCTCTGAAGCATAGGGCCCTGTGCAAACAACATTCTCACACAATGGACGGGCCGGCCCTGGCTGGCACGTGCAGCAGTGTAAACTGCGGAATATATCTTTGTAGCCTGGATTGCTGCAAACTCCGCCTGGTATAGTGTCAGCTCTTGTGCACAATTGAGCTAATGCTAAGGACAAAGGAGTGTCTACAGAAATGATGGTCATAGAACCATTATAGACTTGTAATATGCTTACAGTAAGGTGGGCCACCAATATAGTATGGGACTCATGAGCACTGGAGTCGGCGTGCTACAAACTGTGTTCCATCTAGAATGAGGTGTGATAGATTCCTTGTAAGAATGTTTAGGATATTGCGGTGTCATGTTGATTATTCAGATCCTGTGGTGCACCTGTTATATAAGTATGTTCAGAGTTGTGCGCTTGGCTCTTTATGGAGCGTTAGTATCACTGAGTGAAGACTGTGGCACTGATGTTGATGGGATGTTATGGATGGATGGAATTGAAAGTGGACATTGTTGTAGGGTGAGTGGGGTATGTGTGAGGTATGAGTGGATGGCTGCTTGAGAATCGAATGGGATGTCTTGATGCTGAATGGGTGATGGCGAATAGGGAGGGGAGGGGAGGGTTGGGGTGAGTCAGAAGGCTGGAGTTGCTCATTATCTTCTATGTGGTCTTGGTACTTATGCTATTTGGCACACAGGTCTATTTTTTGTGTTGTACAGCTACCGTTACAACTGTTTGCCTGCTACTGTCTACACATTAATATGTGGGGAAATATTGGCAGTCCAAGGTAATTTTTGTGATATTGGGGTGTAAGCCAGTCGGGATAGGTAATAGAATTTATGTAGCACTCTGGAATTGGTTCTATCCCTTTGATCATGAGTTCAGCTTAGGTCTGATGGCAAATACTGAGCAAATGGATTTTATAATTTCTTTATTGAGGTATTCAGGTGCTAACAGGGATACAAAACTAGTTATAAACTGCATTTACATACAACAGAAACCTTAATAGGAGCATTCAAGTATAGGAGAATTACATTAATTATTTATCCTGACCTTCTGTCTAACTAGCCCCGAGGCAAGGAAGGCAGTTCTGACCTCACTGGCAGAATGCTGAAGCCAGCTCCTTCTTGTAACAACAGATACAGGACGCACACACACACACACACACACATGCAGGCTGCAAGCCTTACAGGCGAGCCTCTCGGCAGAAGACTTGATGTTCCAAAAAAGAACATAGAGAGAGAAATATATAGCTTGACAGACTCGAGGGACTCCCCCACCCAGGTCAGTTGGATGCGTAGTCCTTGGCCACATGCACTGCAACAGGTCTCTCTCACACAGATGTTCTCGGTCCCTTCATACCCCCTCAGGAGTCATTAGAACCTCTCCTGAGGCATCAAAGTACTGGCTGAGGATGTCATCCAGGTGCCGATTCCACAAATCCCAAAGTTGCTCTCAGTTCTCTGGCTGAGGCAGAGAGACCCCAATTAACAAGCCAGAGCTGTCTTGGCTCCTTAACTTACAACAGAGGCTGAGTACAGTTCCTTCACTCAGGTCCAAAGGCATCTTATGCTGATAAGAAACAGTCTTGGGTCTTGTGATTCTCATTGCTGCATGTGTGTAGGCCTTTGTTCAGCCTCATGATAGGACAAAGTGCAGAGACTCCATTTTGTCTTTGTTTAAAATGTGCAGCCATACCATGCAACCTACAGGGGGATTTGCTCTGTAACAGCTGGCATGCTACTGAAGAAATATGATGCTTGTAATATGGCTATTGCTTTGAAAATTTCATTTAATGTTAAAGGAATAAAAACCAGATAAAGAGAAAGAGAATAATGCTTTATCCTAAATAAAAAAAGAAATGCCAGATGTGCTATTTTTACAGGACACATATTTTTTTCATAAAGAGTCACTCAAACTAAATGATGGCAGATACATTGCAAACCAGGGCCGTACTGATGGTGAAAAGCGCCCTGTGAGAGTTGCACATCGGGCACGCGTGCCCCCCCTCCCCCGCACCTCCATCTAGCCACTTTATGGGGGCGGGAGAGAAGAGGCGCGCACCCGATGTACAACTCGCCGGCACACTAAACAGGTCTGGACCCTCCTGGAGAGACCAGACCTGCTTAGTGTGCCAGCGAGAAGACTTAAGGGGCGCATTTCGGCTCTCTGCCGCTGCCTGCCACCGCTAAAGTGGCAGCGGCGGCAGGCAAAGGCAGAGAGCCGAAATGCGCCCCTTAAGTCTTTGCGCCCTGTGCGGCCGCACCGCTCACACAGGGCTCAGTACGGTCCTGTTGCAAACCCACAAAAAAACTAATTCAGGGAGATAGAAACGCCACCAAAATATCCTCAAATTTATCTTATAAATACTTCTATTTATAAATAAATGAATACACAAGCATTATTCTACAAAAACACTTAAATATTGTTCTTTATGCCAAGCAACCTGATCAAGGAAGGAAAAAGACCTCAGTATTTGTTGACCCATGAACCGGGTTCATTTAAATAGTTTATCACTGGTCAGACCATTGCAAAGGCTTTCTCTGCAGCTAATAGAAAAAAGAATGGAGTTGCAGTCTTAATGTGATGGTCCTTACCAGTTAGCACTAAGTCCCAAACTTCCAATTCTGAAGGTAGGTAGGGATGCTAATAGCTGAAATTTACAATACAACTCGTACATTTTGTAGCAACTATGCACCGGCAGTAAATTCTCCTGTTTTTCCATTCCTTGGCAGCTGCCTTGTTGACAGAGGGGTTGGCCGTCATCAATGAGGGAGGAGATTTCAATTTGCTTTTGGACTACAGTTTGGATTATCAGTCCTTTTATAGGCACAAGGTGACTGGCATGCATTACAATCAGAGATTAAGGGAATGGGCTTTGCTGATTCGTGGCAACTTCAGCATCCAATGGATAAAGACTATGGGGAGCATATTCAAAAGGATTAATGTGGTTAGTAGACCTGCCAACCAAGTTAATCCCGCTGAGCTGGATATTCAGCAGCACATACCCAGTTTGTACTGCTGATATTCCTTCCTAAGCCGAATGAACACCCCATCGCTAATCGCATAGCATTGGGTCGTTCTGAGGGCGGAGAGAGAGTGGAGCAGGGGCGGTGTCCAAGGTTAGCCAATCAGAGGAGATATCAGCTGCTACACAGTTAACTTAAACTGAGTAAAGTTAGGATAAAAGAAGCTGCCCTAACTTTAGACAATTTTGGTATTTTGCCAGCATCTGAATATCACCACTGACCGGATAGCTAAATTGCTATCTGGGCACTGATGGCTCCAGCACTGAATATCTGGGATAGCTTAAAGCAGCAATAGCCAGCCACTTTAATCACACTGGCAACCCCTGCTGAATAGACCCCCATATATGTTTTAATCTATTTCTCATGGATCTCACTCCAGGATTCATTTTAGTCTCCAACCTGTTGTTGCCGTTGATTAGCTATATTAATATTAAGCAGGGATGTGTATTCATTTGAAATGAAATGGGAAATATCACAGAAATTTTCTATTTCATATCATGGCACTGAAAAATCTGAAATTCAGGTTATTCTCCCTGTTTCATCACACCAATAACCTGTGGGTTGAAAGGCACACATTTTGCAGAAAAGCCACCAGGACTCCAAAGGCAGAGTGGATCTAGTAAGTGTTGCTATATTGTTGGTGATTTTCATATCCCAGAGGTAGCTGGGTCGCCAAGAGTCAACACTGACTTGATGGCACTAAAAAAAAAAAAAAGTAGGATTCTATATTTTTTCATATGCCTAGTAGCATTATATAAATCAGGCATGTCCAACAGGAAGATCGCGATCTACCTGTAGATCGCGGAGGGGTCAGAGGTAGATCGCCAGCCCCACTTGGTTCCATCTCTCCAGCAGCTCGCCCCGTCGCTAGGAGAGAGCTTGTGCCGGCAGGTCATCTGCCGAGGGCTTGCCGCCGCTGCTGATCCTTTGCCTGTCTTTTTTCCCTGCCTGCAGGAATCTTGCTTGCTGGTGTATTGGGGGCGCTTGTTGTTTTTGTGCCAATAATTTGTGGGTACCCCAGGGGGCCGCAGCCCACACCCCGCAATGAGACGCCACAGGTCCAGCATCATACCTGGTCTCCTGCCTCTCAGAATCACCCATTCCTGCCCCCGCCCCAACACCCCTTAGAAGTGTGTTATATACCGGGAGATATCCATTCGCCCGGGCTTTACCTGAATACACTTACTGTATTAGTTGTATCGTGTGCTGTTCGTTGGTCGCTTTATAGTTCGCTTTCATTAAACGTTTTCGGGCAGACACAACAAAGTGTCAAGAATTTGGTGATTTTGGCGGGCTTTTCCAACTTTGTTCTAACTTGCCTATGCCTTGCCTTCGAATTGGTTCAAACCACTGTGACATTTGCTTGCCTCTGCAATTTTGTTTTGCCTAGCTGCTGCATTGGTTCTACACTGCAATTTTATTTCGCCTTGCCTTTGCGTTGATTCTACACTGTGTGCAGAATTTATTAAATCTCGTGTGGTGGTATTTGAACTTGTTTGACGGTATTTGATTTTATCTGGTTTGCTGGACAGGTGTTTGAGTTTTTTTGATGATTGTTTGGTGGTACTTGATTATTGGTGCCAGTATGATGAATTCTTATTTTTACTTTTAGAACTGCATGTGTGGTTTTGGCATCTACAGTCCTTGTATTGCACATCATCCAGAGGTCTTCAATTCCTGTTGATCTTTAATACTTTGGGACAGTAACAGTTTTGGACCAGATTCAGCTAGTGTTTATACTAACTTAGCAGATTTGGCCTTCTTACATTCAGCCACCCCAGTATAACAAAGATGAGTGTTCCAAAGAGAAGCAAAACCTACCACTTTCATGATGAATGGGAAATGGACTACTTCTTAATCATGGTGAAAGACAAGTGTTGTTGTCTAATTTAAACGCCCCAGTATCCTTGCCCAAAAAGGGCAATCTGGAATGTCATTATAAGGCTCTGCATAGCATTAAGTTTGATGCTGATTTTCCACCCAAAAGTGAAATTCGTAAACTGAAGCTCAAAGAACTTAAATCGAAATTGGTTACTCAGCAACAGTTGATGGTGAAGCCAAGGTCACATTCAGTAAATGCAAGGTCAACAACCTGATCGCAAAGAAAAGGAAGCTTTTCACTGAAGGGGAATTTGTAAAAGATTGTTTTCTTGAAGCAGCTGACAATCTTTTTGAATGATTTAAAAATAAGAAAGAGATCATAGCTGCTATTCAAGATGTAGAATTAGCAAGAAACACCGTAGTGCGGTGAATAGAAAAGATGTGTGGAGACACAACTGAACAATTGTAGGAGGATGTTTCAAATTGTGTTGCTTTCTCATTCCAACTGGATGAATCTACAGACATAAAGACTAGAAACTGGGCTATGTCTCTTATCTGGATGGTTTTTGAAGACTTCAGTGTTAAAGAAGAACTACTTGGAATAATTTATTTAAAAGAGAGAACTACCAGTCAGGAAATATTCAGTTCTTCCAATTCTTTTGTGACAAAGTGTAATCTTCCATTGCATAGACTTGTTTCCATCACTACTGACGGAGCAAGAGCAATGACAGGTGAGGTTAACGGTTTCATAGTCCTCTGTAGACAGCATGACGACTTCCCAGATTTCCTTTCTTACCACTGCATCATTCACCAGCAAGTTTTGGCAAGCAAGAGACTCAATACAAAGACTGTCATGGACATCACTTTCAAAATTGTAAATTCAGTTCGTGGAAGATCACTTCAAAGACGGCTTTTCAATCTTACTCTTGATGAAGGGGCAGCGGAAATCATTTTGCACACAGATGTAAGGTGGCTAAGTAGGCACAAATTTCTGCAAAGATTTTGTGATTTGCTGAAAGAAATAAGAAGTTTTTTGAAGGAGAGGGGAGATGACCAAGCAGAGTTGGAAGATGAGGAGTGGTTATGTGATCTGGCATTTCTCGCTGACTTTACAGGCGAACTAAGTGATATGAACCTTGAACTACAAGGTAAAAACAAATGCATTGGCAAGATGAGTACAGTTTCATCCTACAAGAGAAAATTTGAGCTAATGATGACTGACCTTGCAAGCAACACTTTTGATCATTTTCCCAATACGCAGGACCATCTGGGACAATATCCAAATTTTGTTTTTCAGAACGAGAATTATGTGACAGAAATCTGTTCTGTTATCCAGAAATTTGAAAATAGATTCTGTGATTCTGTGACTTCCAAAAAATTGGAACAGTTGTGGAGTACTTGTCATACACATTCAAAGTAGATGTGGACATTAAAGAAACTGCAGCTGCTATCAATAAAAATTACTCATTGAATAAGCCATCTCTTGAAAATGAAATATTAACCCTTAAAAATGACATTTTTCTCAAGACCCATGCTGAGCAAGAATCATTTTGGAAGCTAGTGCCTAGAGACAAATTTCCCAACTTGAGAAGATGCAGTGAAGCTGTACACTCCTGTTTTGGTTCAACTTATCTGTGTGAATCTGCGTTTTCCCATCTGAAAATGACAAAGAGTACACAACATTCCAACATGACAGATGAACATCTCCAGGATTCCCCGAGACTGGCCCTCACGCAATATTCACCCAGCTTCAAAAAGCTGATGGATGAAATGCAGGCTCTGACTTCTCATTAATGAGCAAGAGTGAAATATTAAAGATTGTGCAAGATCAGCCTGGATCAATACTCAACCTAAATTTAACTCAAATTACTCAATAAAAGTTAAAGAAAGCTATTAAGACAGTTAAAGAAAGTTATTATTCAATAAAACTTTAAGAAAAAATGTACTTTCCATTTCCCTCACAGTTCTTACTGGATCTTCGTCTGTTTTGTTTTTGCTTAATTTGCTTAACAGCTGATCACATCCAAGTAAATGACAGAAGGTTCATTAAAAATGGGGGGGAATCCTCCAACTTTATTGGGTTAAAAATTTAATTTGAAACTAATTTGAAACTTAATTTTCATGGTGGTAGATCACCAGCACTTTTGGCCTGAAAAAGTAGATCATGACCTGTTCGAACTTGGACATGCCTGATATAAATGATTAGTAGACGAGTAGTAGTAGTAGTAATAGTAGTAGTAGTCAATAGAGTCACAAGGCAAAAACAAATTCAGTTAGCATTTTACATAGAACTGCAGACCAGATAAACTTTGGGCCAATCAGGAAACAGGAAGGTATATTACCAGCAATACAAAAATACTTGCTAGAACCAGTACCCATAGAGACATAATGGCTCATTGGCAAAATACTTGCCTTATAAATAGAAGTTCACTAGTTGTTGTAAAATTAACAGTATCAAAACATACTACCTGATGCTCTGATTGCATCCCCACCCGTCTTCTAAGCTCTATCTCTTCTACTGTCATTCCTTCCATCTGTCATATACTTAACCTATCGCTTTTCACTGCAATTGTTCCTGTGACCTTCAAACATGCTGTGGTTGCACCTCTCCTCAAAAAGCCTTCACTAGATCCCACCTGTCCTTCCAGCTATTGACCTATCTCTCTCCTCTCCTTTGCTTCAAAACTACTTGAACAAGCAGTTCACCATGACTTTCATTCCTTTCAAGACCTTCTGGACCTACTGCAGTCTGGCGTTTGTTCTCTACATTCCACAGAAACAGCTCTTGCCAAAGTCTCCAGCAACTTATTCCTCACCAAATACAAAGGCCTCTACTTGATTCTCATCCTTCTTGACCTTTCTGCTGCTTTTGACACTGTTGATCACCACCTTTTCTTTGATACCCTGTCCTTGCCTGTATTTAAAGGCTATGTTCTGACCTGGTTTTCTTCTTATCTCTCCGATCGCACTTTTACTATCTGTTCTGGTGGTTCTTCCTCTACCACCCTCCTGCTTTCAGTTGGTATACCTCAGGGCTCTGTCTTGGGACTTCTCTATCTACGCTCGGTCCCTTGGTGCACTTATTTCCTTCCAAGGTTTCAGTACTATCTTTATGCTGTTGACTCTCAGATCTGTCTTTCTGTGCCTGAAATCCAGGAATCCAAGCCCGGATCTCTGCCTGCTTATCTGACATTGCTGCTTAGATGCCTCACTGCCATCTGAAACTGAACATGGGGGTTGCTGTTCCTGAGCCTTCCCCTCAGGGGAACCAACCAATCAATCCCTGCAGACCAAAGAGCTGAGTCATCACTACCAAGGTTCAGAAACAGCAACCACACCCCAGCAACCCTCTGGGAAACCAACCAATAAACCCCCCCCCCCCCCCCCCCCGTGAACAAAAGAGCTGATTCACCACCAACCCCAAAATAAGAACAAATGCAAACATTCGAGAACATTACCATCTGGAACCATGCACTGATATCCCCTCAAATGGTAATGAAACATCTGCAATAAAACTTTCAAGCTCGGAGAACAATCCAACATCATGATCGCCAACCTGAGCTGCCAATATTCACAAACATCTCTAACTACTTTTAGTAATTTGTGAACTATCATTAAAATCATCTGTAATACCTGAAGATTGGAAATTGGCCATTATAACATCAATTTTTTAAAAGGGTTCCAGGAAAGTTCCGGGAAACTACAGACCAATGAGCTTTACGTCTGTACTGGGTAAAATGGTAGAAACCATTAAAAGAACAAAACAACAAGATAATCATGATTTAATGGCAGAAAGCCAACATGGGTTTAGTCAAGGAAAGTCTTGTTTCACTAATCTCTTACATTTTTTTGGAGGTGTGAATAAACAGGTATATAAAGGTGAGCCAGTGTATCTGGATTTTCAGAAAGCCTTTGACAAGGTCCCTTATGAGAGACTCTTGGCTAAATTAAAAAGTAATGGGGGGAGGGAGGCAGTGTACTATTGTGGATTAAGGACTGGTTGAAAGATAGAAAACAGAGAGTAGGACTAAATGGCCAATTTTCTCAATGGAGAAAGTAAATATTGGAGTACCTCAGGGATCTGTGCTGGGTCCACTGCTTTTTAACATGTTTATAAATAATCTGGAAATGGGAATAATGAGTGAGGTGATCAAATTTACAGATGACACAAAGATGTTAAGACACAAGAGGATTGTGAAAAATTGCAAGAGGACTTTGAAAAACTGGGAGACTGGGCATCCAAATGGCAGATGAAATTTAATGTGGACAAGTGCAAAGTTATGCACTTGGGGAAGAACAAACCAAACTACAGTTACACAATTCAAGGTTTCATATTAGGAACTACCACCTAGGAAAAGGATCTAGGCGTCATCATGGATAATATGTTGAAACCCTCTACCAGGTGTGCAGCAGTGGCCAAAAAGGCAAACAGTATGCTAGGGATCATAAGAAAAGGAATGGAGAATAAAACAAGGATATTATAATGTCTCTGTATCTCTCCATAATGCAACCACACCATGAATATTGTGTGCAATTCTGGTTGCCAAATCTTAAAAAGGATATAGCAGAATTAGAAAAGATACAGAGAACAGACACCAAATGGAAGGATACCCCTACGAGGAAAGGCTTAAAAGGGTAAGGCTCTTCAACTTCGAAAAAAGACTGCTGAGGGGAGATATGATGTGTGATGGAGCTGAAGCCATTGAAGCGATGGATGTAGAAAAAAAACACTTATGAAGCAACTGAGTTACAGAGGGTGCAGTTACCTAGAAGTGCAGCTAGAGGGAGCAGGCACGAGGCTGCAGAAGTTATGCTGACACACCCAGGTTGTAGCAATGCAGTACCTAATCAAAGGCACCTGGGTAGAAAGCCAGGAAACTCAGTTGGAGAACGCCTTTTAAGCAGTGCTCACAAGGAAGCAGACAGAGAGGATCTAAGGGGGAACTCGAGAGAGGATCTAAGGGGGAACTCGAGAGAGGATCTAAGGGGGAACTCGAGAGAGGATCTAAAGGGGGAACTCAAGAGAGGATCTGAGAAGGAACTCGAGGGAGGATCTGAGAAGGAACTCGAGGGAGGATCTGAGAAGGAACTCGAGGGAGGATCTGAGAAGGAACTCGAGGGAGGGCCTTTGAGAGAGAAAGAGAAAGGATCTTTGAAGGAAGGACCTGAGGAAGGAACCTCATACACTGCAAGGCAGAGAAGCTTGGATACATGGAAAAGCAGAGCTAAGTTCCAGGGAGAACAAGCCCAGCTTAGGAAGCTCCAGAAGCCAGTCTTCAAGGAAGATGGTGACAAAGGGAGAGTCTCTGGTAGAGAGAACACCAGCAGCAAATGCTACAGAGATCCAAGGTACAGTGCTACTTCATTTATTAAATGGAGGCCAGGTCCTAGGAAGGCTGATAACCTAAAAAGCCATTCTTAGAAGAAACAAAGCTGGAGGAAGTTTTGTAACCCTGTACAGAGAGGTATAGGGAAAAGTCCTAATAGTTATTTGCTAAACCCAGGCCAGCAAGGCTGGAAAGTGGGGGAAAGAAATACTGAACTGCAACCTGTGTTAACCAGGGAAAGCTCAGGATTAGAAGACACCACGAGTGAGCTAGAACCCATGCAAACTGAGTTTGCAGAACCAGAACCGTTGATGCTTGAACCAATGGACTGTTCTCTGTGTATTACCGAGAGCCTGGAATCTCTTACCGAGATATAACAGCAGCACATGTCTTAAAGTACCTTTTGCTTCTGTTAACACTGAAGGAAGAAGTTTGGTCTTGTTTTTCTTGCTGTTTGAGAAACTTGCTTGGATACAGAGAACTGTGAAGTATTTGTAACAGTTGCTGACCTTTTGTAAATATTCTTGGCACTAAACCTGAAGTAAGGTAATTCTACTTTGTTTCCTGAAGAACCTTTTGCGTAACAAGGGAATAAAAACCTTTTTGTTTCACCCTGCTAAAGGCTCACACATCTAGTTTCTTGTGAAGAGGGACTACAAGGACCAGAATGCACATGGTCTAAAAGTTTCTTTCTTCAACAAAATTAAAATGTCCACCTTGACCCTTTGGCACACTGCCACTAGGAGGGGCTGTGACAGATGGAGGTCTATAAAATAATGAATGGAGTGGAATGGTTATACATAAATTGGTTGTTTACTCCTTCAAAAAGTAGAAAGACTAGGGGTTATGTATTGAAGCTACAATATAGCCCATTTAAGGCTAAATGGAGAAAATATATTTTCACTCAACGTGTAATCAAACTCTGGAATTCATTACTGGAGGATATAGTAAAATCTGTTAGTGTAGCTGGGTTTGGACAAGTTCCTGGAGGAAGAGTCCACAAACCATTATTAAAGAGGACCAGAGAAATCCAATGCTTACCCTGGGATAAGCATTGTGGAATTTCTGTACCTTTTTGGGAACCTGACAGGTACTTATGACCTGGGTTGACCACTGTTGGAAACAGGATACTGGGCTTCATGGACCCTTGGCATGACCCAATATGGCATATCTTATGTTCTTATGACATGGTGCATTGATGAACTATTGTCTTGGATGACCAGCCCCTGCATGTGAAGAATATAGGTTTTAACAGACTACTTCACCTCTTAGCTTACAATTACCAAATGCCATCCCGGACAACTTTTAGTAGATCAGTGATCCCCAGTTTGTATAATCAGTGCTGTATTTGGCTGAGGGACAATTGGCCAAAGCATAGGGTAGTAGCATGCATTTCACAAGAAACATCTGGAGTAGTCAGAATGTTACACAAGCCTATTTCTGATGTCACTTTGGTGGAAGCTGGATGAGGCAGGGGCAGGCTGCAAGTATAGTGGGGTTTTGCCAGTGGCAGGGTACAGGTGAACTGTGCAGCCTACCCTTTAAAAACATAAGAAATGCCATACTGGGTCAGAACAAAGGTTCATCAAGCTCAGCATCCTGGAACAGTAGGAAAGGAGCTAAATATGTCTCTGAAAATGTAATGGAAAGGGATGAAACTTGGCATGTGGTAATAAACGGTAAAAAAAAACATTGAGTTCAAAAATGGGTTAAATTGAATTTGGAGTTCCAGAGAAATAACCCCTTCCCTCTCCCTCCACGCCCCTCCCCCCCCCCATACAGAAAAATGGTCCAGTGCATTTCTGTAGCAGAAGGAGTTCTGCTGTATGTTACGTTCCTATGATGCAGAAGCTGGAACATAGCAATAAGGGAATTCGTCCTTTCAAACTGCCTCTCCCTGTTCTAGACTCTTTCGACCCCATAAACCACTCCAACCCCCAGAAACTATCTCCTGCAACTACCCCAACACCTGCAAATTGCACCTCCCCGCACTCCAAACACAACACATGCAAAGCACACACAGTACAAACAACAGATAATACAGACACAGATGTACTACAAATAAATTCCCTATCTTTAATGTACAGCATTTGACGTTATTCTTTTCTTTCTTTATTTCTACTGTGAAACTGACTGAACTGTTGCTGTGTGCCATCGAGTCTGTGCCAACTCCTGGAAACCCTGTTGATAGTTGTGACTATCCCCTGGGTTTTCATGGCAAAGTGCGACCGGAAGTAAATTGCAGGCCCTTCTTCCTCGCAATGTCTACAGCACCTGATCTTCGATGGTGGTCTTCCACTGTACTGCTTTCTTATTGGTTAATATGTGCACTTCTACCATAAGAACATATAAACGTAAGAAAAGTCAAACAGTCATATCCATAGTCCACAAAATACAGTCAACTTCCTGTTTCTACAGTTGCAGGGCTTGGAAGAAGTACTCCGAGTCTAATGGGGAGATACATTCAATGTCATCTTCCAGCACTTGTAATAAATCTAAACCTCATTCAACTGTTAACCAACACAAATTATTCAGTATTTCTCTATTGTCATAAAATGAGCCTCAGAATCAACCGATGGCACTTGAAGTGTAGGGATTGTCAAAATTTCCCTATCGTGTGCCGGTG
Source organism: Ichthyophis bannanicus (assembly GCA_033557465.1). NCBI lineage: Eukaryota > Metazoa > Chordata > Amphibia > Gymnophiona > Ichthyophiidae > Ichthyophis > Ichthyophis bannanicus. The sequence goes on along the minus strand of CM066034.1, from coordinate 613,821,806 downwards.
TTACATCAATGGCTCATGTGGGTAGGAACTTATAACGTATCAAATATAACTCGCTATTGACTCCAGTAAGGAAAAATACTCATCTTGTAGTCTGAATAGAATACGTCAAAAGATTCCTTCAATTGGGCTGCTATTTTCTTTTCCGTTTTTACTGTTTTTACTCTTCATTAGTTACTCTTAATCCGGTAGTAACTATGCTGTTGAAAAGCATGTCCCTAAGGCGCCCGTGCGTTTCTCCAAAGATGGGTTTCTCAAGGGACTCCAACATCAAATTAATGTCCTGACCACAGCGCAGCTCTTTTTCTTAACCGACGGTCTCCCTCCTGTTCACTGGGGAAGCGCTACTGGACTTACATAGCTCTGTACAGTAGTAGTAAGTATTCAGGAATAATATGACCCTGCTCAAAAGAATTTGCTATCTAAGTGAGTACCTGAAGAGATAAAATGGCTTGGCCAGAGTCACAAAGGGGCCCTTTTACTATGGTGTGGTCACTTTTTGCAGTTACTGTACATTTTACATAAAAAAATCAATGAACAGTAGTGCAAACATATTGCTCTGTCAAAAGGCATAGTTGTCATCTTCCACAGTTACTGCACAGAAACATACCCTTACACACAATTAATGCAGGTCCACTTAACACCACACATTGAGGTGACATTAAGTACACCTCAATGCAACCTAATCCACCCATTCCCTGCCCCCAATGCGTGAGGTGCAGTTACCATGGGAATTACCATGCAGTAACTGTCATAGAAACATAGAAAGATGACAGAAAAAGACCACATGGCCTATCTAGTCTGTCCTTCCACAGCAACTACAACAGTCCCCTTTTTACCTTTAGAGATCCTCTGTGTTTGTCCCATGCTTTTTTGAATTCAGTTACTGTCCTCATCTCTACCACCTCCACTGGGAGACTATTCCACGGATCCACTACTCTTTCCGTAAAGAAATATTTCTGCATATCACTCCTGAATCTATCTCCCTTCACCCTCATCCCATGTCCTCTCATAGCAGAACTTGCTTTCAATTGAAAGAGGCTCTCTCCCTGAACATTTATGCCATGGGGGTATTTAAACATCTCAATCATATCACCTCTATCCCGCCTTTCCTCTAAGGTGTACATATTAAGATCCTTCAGTCTGTCCTCATATGCTTTATAATGAAGACCACTAATCATTTTAGTAGCCACGCTCTGCACCGACTTCATCCTGTTCACATCCTTTCGAAGGTGCGGTCTCCAGAATTGCACACTATATTCCAAATGAGGTCGCACCAAAGACTTATACAGAGGCACCATCACCTCCTTTTTTCTGCTAGCCATTCCTCTCTGTATGCACCCAAGCATCCTTCTAGCTTTTGCCGTCGCCTTTTCTACCTGTTTAGCTACTTTAAGATCATCAGACACATCCACGCCTAGGTCCCGCTCTTCTTTAGTGGACAAAAGTACTTCACCCCCTATACTATATTGCTCCCTTGGATTGCTGCAGCCCAAATGCATTTTTTAACATTAAATCCCAGCTGCCAAATTCTAGACCATTCTTCAAGCTTAGCTAGATCCCTCCTCATGTTTTCTACCCCTTCCTGGGTGTCTACTCTATTGCAGATTTTGGTAGCATCTGCAAAGAGGCAAACCTTACCTGAAAGCCCTTCCGCTATATCACTAACAAAGACGTTAAAGATGTCCACGCAGTAACACTGATGCAGCCTCACAATATCAGCTACCGCTCACAAACATGGTAACGGCTTAGTATACATTATTAAAAGAGCCCGAGAATTAGCAGCAGAAGCAGGATTTGAACCCTGGCTTTCAGTCCATTGCTTTAAATATTATGTCACTTCCTCTCCACAAAGATGACACTCACAAGGGTGAAGGCAAGCTCTGATGAGAATTGAGGTCATTACCTCTGATTTGCTGTGACTGAGCTCCAGGGCCTGCCACGCAGTCCCCATATTTTGAAACACCCTTCTTCCTGAGATCCTGGTCTGAATCTGATTATCTTAATATCCAGTATAAGGTAAAAGCCTTATTTGTGTAAAGGCAGTGAAAATGCCAGGCTGATTCTGTAATCTGTATTTTTATCTATTAGTCGGGCCATTGTCCTGCTTAATTTCATATACTGGCATGTTGATGGTTTTGTTCTCTATTTATTACATGGCTGCATGTTTGGCAGTTTTGTCCTTCATGGTTTTCATTAATGTATATATTATACTACTTGTAACCAGGGGTACGCAGTGGTCTGGAGTGCCAGGAGTTTTCTCATTTCCTGCTAAAATTGACCCATGATCGGCATGTATTAATGGAACAGCCCTGCACATGAGTACTGGCTCTTTTTTCCTAGGAAATATGCACAGATTATAACTCACGAAGAGAAAAATTTTAGGATTGATGGAAAAAACAGAATTAAATAAAAATGAAGATACCCACTTAGATGTCATTGCTTTGAGCAGCAGAGACCTCCAGTGGCCCTACTAAGGTACTAAAGCATAACCTGGAGAAGAACAGACAATTTTCCAGAACAGGGGATGTTACCTTCTTCCTAGTTGCATCATTCTGCGAGGAGACTTCTCTGGGACATAAAATCCAACTCATATATAAATCACTCTAAAAGGCAGAACTCTGGCACATAGCCACTGTAACATAAAAAGGGCGTAACCATGAAGATTTGAGGGTGTTTGTCTCTAAGGGGGCAGTGGACTGTGGTTATACCTTAGCCCTCAGACTGTCTGGAGAGACCTGTATGGTCAGAAGCCACAAGTAGAGAGCAGAAGGGTTGGAAGGTGTCATAGGTTAAAACCTACAGCTGAATTCCTTTGTGATTGTATCAAATCAGCCAGCATCCCCACTAGCACCAGGAGAAGAGCCGTCATGCCTTACAGGAGAGAAAGGGTGTCCCCAACAATAAATATACAACTTGAATTGCAATTCACTGGTTGTGAGTTGTATTTTGTTTTGGTCACCTCGCTTTGGGTTTCTACCTTTGAACATCTGAGTGTGAGTGCTGTTTTTTGGACAAGGAAAGAAAGGTTACAGAGCTTTCTGCAAGAGCCAGCTACTGAAGGGAGAAAGGAGGAAGATAACCAGAGGAACATCCATCAGCCCGGTGACCCAAGAGCCACGAGCACCTGCAGAGTACTTTTGGAGACCTGCATCTACAGAATCCTGACTTCTAATGATCCAGCACCTCCTGAGACTTTTTTGCAAGGTATGACTGGAAATAGATCACCAAGCCTTTTTTTCGGAAGCAATGGAGGGTAAAGCGACTTGCTCAAGATCACAAGGAGTGCCAGTGGGAATTAGACCCCGATCTCTTGGTACCAGGCGGTTGTTCTAACCATTAAGGGCCCAATTCTATCATAAGACATAAGAACTTAAGATATGCCATACTGGGTCAGACCAAGGTCCATCAAGCCCAGTATCTTGTTTCCAACAGTGGCCAAGCTAGGTCTTAAGTACCTAGCAGTTTCCCCAAAAGACACAGGTTCCACAATGCTTGTATTCGGTCAAGCAATGATATCCCGGGTCCCTTTTAATAATGGTTTATGGACCTTTGCTCCAGGAACTTGTCCAAACCTTTTTTAAACCCAGCTACACTAACAGTTTTTACTACATCCTCCAGTAACAAATTCCAGAGTTTGATTACACGTTGAGCGAAAAAATATTTTCTCTTATTAGTCTTAAATAGGTTACCCTGTAGCTTCATTGCATGTCCCCTAGTCTTTATATATAGTCTTTCTATACATCTCCTTTATACGTCTGGGCTGACCTGGATGTACAAAGGAGATATCGATTCTGATCCCGTGGGGCACGTCTAGCCCCACGGGATCAGAATCGCAAACAGGCATGTACGTGCAAGCCGGGACTGCCATACAACCACAACCCGGCTAACTCAGCCAGGGCTTTTGAATGAGCCGCGGTGCCATGGCACCGCGGTTCCATTTAAAAGACACTATGCCGGCTGCCTGCAAACGGAGTTAATTCCCTGCAGCCCGACCCCCGATCCGGCTTCCTAAGGCCAGGATCGGGCTGTGGGGAATTAACTGCCCCCCAGTCCCTTCCGCGCCACTTAAAAAAACATGACCAGGGCCATTCCGACATTAGAATCGGCCCTGTACGTCCAGGGCCAGCATCTTCCCACTCTCTGCTCCCCAGGCTGTCTCTTCCCCGCTCCCGTTCCTCGTTGGGACGTCCATCCCCACTATTCGTGTCTCAGAATAATACCCCTAAGCTACTCCTCCACTGCAGTAGCAATATAGTTGAAATGTTTTTGCTTCTATCCTTGCATAGTGACCCTAAAGTTAAGTAAACCCTTGGTTCAGAAGACAAATTCTGGACAGGATTCAGTTATTTTGGAGAAAGGAAAGGAGAATGAGTGGAGGTAGACCAAAGCCTCCCAGTATATGGTCCCATTAAAAAAAACAATTATCCCCAGGAAAGACTTCATTGCCCTTGGATAGTTGCGAGGATGCTATAAGAACCACACACAGGCAGGGAGGGACTTACAAAAATAAACTGGGAGATACACTGTCAACTCTACACATGCATTTATATGACCAGAGTTTGTGGTAAATTACTTTGAGGTAAAATATTGTAACGGCATCCCTTAATAGTTGCATTAATGCCCTTACTGACAGCGAGTTCTGAGGTTTGAGAGAAGTGTATTGTATTTCAAATAATTCTTAATGGTAGGTGTCTTTCAAAGGAGTGTGTTTTTACAAAACTCACTAACTAGAGACTAAAGTTTGTGAAAAAAGGAAGTTAAACCAACATTCCCAATATTCTGTGTTTCAGTAGATTTACCACAAGCCTCTGAAACAAGTGGAGTTTCAGTTTGGACCCAGAGGAAGGATTGCCAGACAGGTAGAAGTCTAATAGTTATTATCTCAAAGAGATTCAGCAGAAGCTCATCAAAAATAGTATTTCACTTCTACTGGTGTCAGAGAAAGTCTGCATCAAGCTGTACAGGCCCCAATGTGGAAAACATAGGGCGAGGCCCTGCTCGATGACTCCTTTTGCTAGGAAGTATGATTCATAAAGAAATCCCTACTGTGTGCAAATTTTAACTGACTACATTTGTGGACAGCACTGTCTTCTGATTTTCTGTATGAATTGCAACAAACATAAATGTGCTGTTTGCTCAAAAGTTCATTTGCATCAAGTACCCCAGTAAACCTTTATAAATTTTGCAGCAGCCCAGTATAAATGATGGGCCCGATATTCAGCAGCGGCGGCTAGTGCTGCTAAAGTAGCTAACCACCGCCGCTGAACTGTAGACCCAGATCTGCAATGCCAGGGCCATAGTTGGGCATCTGCATTGAATATTCGCATCAGCTGGATACGATGAAGCTAACCAGGCAGTGGCGATATTTAGTCACTGCCCGGTAAGCTTCTGTGGTGAAAGTTAGGCCAGCCTTTAAAGTTTCTAACTTTCCATACATTGCAATAGCTAGGTATCGACTCAATATTGCTGCTGCTCGGTTATCACCGGCTACCACCTCCGCCCCACTCCTGGAATGCCGACTAGCATTGGGCCATCCTGGCCAAGGCGATTAACCTGGTTAGCAGGTCTACCAACTACGTTAATCTCTTCAAATATCACACCAAATATTTTTTGACTGATTGGGGCAAGTGTCCTAACCTCTTGGGCCTCAAACCTCAGAGCCTACCAGCCAGCAAATGCTTGCAGCATCCAAATGTGCCCCTCATTGTAGCCAGAAGGACAAGGTGCTAACACCATTTTTCTTAGCAAAAATTGTTGCAGTCACTATAAACTTCTGAATATGTTTGGAGAGGGGTCACATTTAATATTTGAAGAAGGAGTTCAGAAATGTTTCGGTATCAGCTGCTAAATAAGAAGCAGTAAAGCACATTCCCTGGGAGCCCAGAGAGAATTGACAATTGAGCATATAGATAGACCATAGTCTCACATATCTTGCATAAACAACAGTATTGTAGCACTTAAAGATGTCAGTCAGAAACTGAGCTATTGTACAGATACACATAGCACATGCAATTCTATTGCAAACAAAATTCCACTGCAATTCATCTGATTAAGGGCCTTATTCAAAAGGGTCTTTTTTCACTTTCTGCCTATGAAAAAAAATAAGGCCCTGATCTCCATACTAATGAACTTACTGCTTCAAGTCACTGCAGTATAAAATGTAAGTCCTTGTGACAGATCCATGCCTTTTCTACCTACAGTATGCAAGGACAAATTACTGCATAACAGGGGAATTTTCTGTGCAAAACTAATATCTACCACAATGTTCAACTTTTTGTTTTATTTCTTTTTAACCATCAGGAAAATCTGTTTAGAGCCAATTTTTGAACTCTGAAAAAAAATGTGCATTTTAGTGCAAGCTATCTTGTTTACTGTCTGTGCTGGATATTCTCAAGCATTGAAGACTAACATAAGGAATATGGAAAAGGCTCAAGCATACTGTAAGAGGAGGACAGCCAAATAAAGAAATCGGAGATGGTCCAGTGATCAACTACACAGTAAACGTTGATACAAAAATGAAGATGAAGCAGAAAAGGTCTATGGCGATATCTTTTTATTTATTGACTAGCTCTTGGGAGTTAAAACCTCTTTCCTCAAATCAGGGCAGGATTCTCTTAACCTGAGGAACTGGGTTCTACATCCCAAAAACTACGTACAAAAGGAATTCATTTTAAAAAGTCATTCACTTACGTATATGGCTACTTAATGTACCTGCATGACGTTTTCTGAAATACCAACCAGCATAAAAGTACGTGCTTTGGCTTATACAAGGATGGAGTTTGGTGTCGTGTTCAAGTATGTGCATAGATTAGAAAATACTATCATTTACACACATACAAGGAAAAAGAGGCATGGGCATCCGCACCACCAGCTCTACAACTGATGTAAATGTCTGCACCTACAATGCCTTTTTGAGGGGTAAGAGCAATGCCCCCTCGTTCCTGTTCCTGTTCCTGTGCCCCTGTGCCGAAGGCAGCAACAGACACCATACAGTGCATCCTGGGATGCTCCAGGGGGAGTCAGTCTGCCATATAAGGCAAACGTTGCTGGCAGCATGTGTTATTTTTTAAACATTGCTGGCACTTCTACAGATAACTTTCAAAATGAAATCCCTGGGCATGGCTGACTGACTTCACCCTTTCCTGCACCAGACCCTGCAGTGTTTCCCTGCATGGGTATTCTTACCTGCAAACAGACAGGGCAATTAAGCTAAGCAGCTATTTAGTTACTCTGCTAAGATCATTTGATAATTGCCCTCCAAAACGTTAATGCCTGAGGTAAAGATTTCTCAGTTGAAAGGAGTTTCCAGAACAAGGACCGATATGAGGTTTTGAGGAGGTAGAGTCATACTTAATGTAGAAAGTATTTTATCACAAGAGAAGTGGAGGTATGTAGTGGTGCTCCAGTGCAGATGTTGGGGGTGAAAATGCTAACCAAAAAGAAGAAAATATGGGACAAGTATGTGCTAGCAGGTTCTTATCAAAGGACTCTCGCCAGCTCTGCTAGACTGGATGAGGCGCTCAGTGTTTTAAAAAAATCAAGTGGTTTTCAACATCCCTTTGTTATCCTCTCTAGGAAATCGTTGGTGACAGAGAGCGTTAATTAGTTATGGGAAACAAATCTAAAGCTAGAAAACACATGAGATCTGCAATGTTGCAATAAAGAAAACCAGCAAACTCACTGGTCTTTATCATCATATCCCCTGTTTCTGTGAGTGTTTCTAGTTTTGTCAAATGCTGGCATGAATCCAGATGATTTGGCATACAACTGCTCCCTCTGTAAGATTACATTGACTCCTGTGTGAATTGACTGAAATTAATCATTTTCAATTTTAAGTTTTTGGGGCTTTTTGAAGCAGCTGTTTTTCAGCACTTATCCATCAGCAGCTTCTGGACAAGGCAGCCACTTCACTTGCCCCCTAGGCCTAGGGAGATTCTTACTTCCAGGTGCAGCAAGTTTGCAAAGCACTCACTAGCAGGGCCAGTGCTAGGGTTTCTGATGCCCCCTCCCTCATTATTATTGATGCTGGCTACACCCCGCTCCCCTCCATAAGGAGCCTACCCAAAAAAAGCAGCACTGTAAATACTGCAGCGGGCCCTGAACATCCAAACACCTATTTGGACAGCTGAACAACTCAGATTACTACAGTACAGATCCCTACATACAAACTTCATGTTAACAGAACACCTGGTCTTGGCCACACACTCATAACACAGACCCTCACCAAGTGCAGAATAAGTGACCATAACCTAAAAATAAATATATGTAGATAAAAATTAAACTGCAACCCCAAGAAGTCAGCTTCTGCATACAATGCAATACCAGAGAAACAGAAAGATGCATTTACCTGTACTGTATAAAATGCAAAGACTGAAAATAAAATTATTTTTTCTACCTTCGTTATCTGACCATTTTTTCTCTGATCATGTTTGTCCCAATCTGAGGTTTCTGTTTTCCTCTTTCTTCTCTTAGCTCTCTTTTTACAGTCTGTAATCCATCTGCCACTTTTTGTCTCCTCTTTTGTATTCTTCACCTCATTCCATCTTGAATACTGATCTTTCCCCTTCAGTTTTCTTCCATTTATTTTTCTCTCTGTCCACTCAGCTTTCACTACTCATTCTTTCTATCCAGTCTTCAATCCCCCTCTTTTATACTCAATCTACCTACCACTTTTCAACCCTCACCCCAATCTTCCCATGCCCCATCCCTTTTTTCCTGGTCCATTATTCCCCATTCTCACTCGCTCTCTCCCCCTCCAGCATCTAGCATATCCCATCTCTTTTTTTCTCCCTCTCTCTGTCCTTCCCTGTGTGAAAATATATCATGTGACCCCATTCCTGGCATCTTCTTTCTTTTTCAGAGTCAGCAACAGAAAGATCTCATAGCACCATCCCCAGCTTAACCTTTATTTTTCCAAGTCAGCACACAGCAGCCAGTGCTGCCTGTAGCATTCACTTCCAGTGAATAGCTCCACGGACTGGAAGTGAATGCTACGGGCAACATTGCTGACTCAGAGAAAGAAAGATGAAAGTGGAGATGGTGCTGCACGATGCTGGTGCTGCATGCACAATGGCAACTTTAATTTGTTTACCATGCTGCCTTCACTCCAGGCCTAGCAGTTGTTACCCACTGGGCTGAAGTCTCACGATAAAGCGTAGTTACTCACCTGTAACAGGTGATCTCCGGGAACAGTAGGAATTTAGTCTTCACATATGGGTATCGTCGGTACCGACGGAGCCTGCGCGGGAACGCTCCCCAGCGTCCAATAGGAACGCTTTTGGGAGCATCCCTCAGCACATGCGCGCTGCCTTCCCACCTTTCCAACTGTCCCTCTTCAGTTAAGTTTGTAGCTGAGTGAAAGGATAGAGGGAGAGAGGAAAGAGACAAAGAGATAGAGAGACAACTCCTAGGGGAGGTGGGTGGGTTGTGAAGACTAAATTCCTGCTGTTCCCGGAGATCACCTATTACAGGTGAGTAACTACGCTATCTCCAGGAACAAGCAGGAATGTAGTCTTCACATATGGGGACTCCCTAGCTGAAGATGCCAGGGAGATAGCCCCAGGAAGGTGCCACCCTTGAAAGGTGGGAATCCTTCCTCCCAAGGATCTCTGGCATTCCACCAGGGTTGGTGGGTAGGAGTTGAATTAGGTCTGAAAGAGATTTTGAACAACAGCTTGGCTAAAGAAGGCATCCCGATGGGAGACTTTATCCAGGCAGTAGTGGGCTGTGAAGGTGTGTACCAAAGCCCAGGTGGCTGCTCTACAAATGTCATCGATAGACACAGAGTGAAGATTAGCCATGTAAGTTGCCATGGCTCTCCCGTTATGAGCTGTGACATGGCCATGAAGAGGAAGACCCTTACTCTCATAAGCAAAGGATATGCATTGAGCAATTCATTTAGATAAATTCTTTTGGAGACTGGAAGTCCCAAATGACTAGGGTCAAAAGCTATAAAAAGTTGCAAGGACTTTCTATGTTGCTGTATTCTCTGTAGGTAAAAGGCTAAGGCTCTTTTACAATCCAAAGTATGAAGGATTCTTTCTGCACTAGAGGCATGAGGCCTCGGAAAAAATACAGGAAGATAAATTGATTGATTCAAATGAAAAGGCGAAACCACCTTTGGCATAAAGCGTGGATGAGTTCTAAGAACAACCTTATGATGAAATCTAGTATAAGGAGGATCAGCCACTAAAGCTTGCAGTTCACTAATGCGATGTGCAGAGGTGATTGCAATTAGGAAAATGACCTTCCAGGTCAAAAACTTAAGGGTTGTAGTAGCTAAAGGCTCAAAAAGCGGCTTCATGAGCTGCTCGAGAACTAGATTTAGATCCCATGCCACCGGTGGTGGCTTAATGGGAGGTTTGGTTAATAGAAGACCTCTCATAAATCGGGATATGAGTGGATGAGAGGAAATTGGTTGTCCATTCAGAGGCTTATAAGAAGCTGCAATTGCACTAAGATGGACTCTTACCGAATTGGTCTTTAGACCAGAATTCGATAAGTGAAGGAGATACTCTAGTATCAATTCTAAAGGTATGACAAGAGGGTTTAATTCCTTCTTGGAGCACCATATAGTAAAATGTTTCCCCTTGAGGGCATAAGATCTTCCTGTGGAAAGTTTCCTAGAAGCCTGAAAGATATCCTTTACCTGTTGGGACAGGTTGAAATTCTGGAGGTCTAAGCCTTCAGCAACCAGGCCGTGAGATGCAGGGATTGGGGGCTCGGGTGCCATAGCGTCCCGTCCTCTTGGGAAAGGAAATCTGGAGCATGCCCTAACTCCAGAGGTGCAGCTTGAGAGAGACGTAGAAGCAGGGGATACCATGCTTGGCGTGGCCAAAGTGGCGCTATGAGAGTCATGTGACCCCTGTCTCTCTGAAGCTTGAAGAGTTTTGGGGATGAGGGGAATGGGTGGGAAATTATAAAGGAAGTCCTGACCCCAGTGAAGGAGAAAGGCATCCCTTTCCTGACAATTGTGAGCCAGAATCCTGGAACAGAACCGGGGAAGTTTGGCATTCAGTGGACTTGCAAAGAGGTCTATGTCTGGAGTGCCCCAGAGATGAAATATCTTTGCCATCTGGTCTAGGTGGAGGGACCACTCGTGAGGCAGCAGTACTCAACTGAGTTTGTCTGCCTAAAGGTTTTGAATGCCTGGAAGATATACCACTAGAAGGTGAATTTGATACTCTGGTGAGGGCCCACAGTCGTAAAGCTTCATTGCATAACGACAGAGAGCCTGTCCCACCCTGCTTGTTCACATAGAACATGGCTACTTGATTGTCCGTCTGGACTAGGACTGTCTTGTAGCTGAGCTGGGTGTGGAAAACTCGAAGAGCAAAATAGATTGCTCTTAATTCCAGGAGGTTTATGTGTAGACCAGCCTCCTGTGGAGTCCAGGTTCCCTGGGTAGAGATGATTCAGGTATGCTCCCCAACCCACCTGTGATGCATCTGTTGTTAGGGTGGCCTGAAAAAGGGGTTGATGAAAAGGAGACCCCACTGTCAGATTTTCTAGTGATTGCCACCATTGGAGGGACAAAATTAGACGCTGAGAGTTTAATATTTTGTCTGATAAAAGACCTGTGGCCTGTGTCCACTGTGTGGATAGGGTCCACTGAGCTGCTCGCATGTGGAGGCGAGCATATGGGGGGACTACATGAACTATGGATGCCATATGTCCCAGCAACTATAGTAGTTCGAGCGGTTAGGGAGGATTTCCCTGCTGCTTGAGAAGCTAGTTGCATTATGCGAAGACACCGGGCCTGTGAAAGGAAAGCATTTGCCTTTCTGGTATCTAGACAGGCCCCTATGAATTCCAGGCATTGGGAAGGAACAAGTTGGGATTTTAGGAAGTTTATTACCAACCCCAAATATTGGAGGATTCGCATTGTACGAGACAGTGCCTCTGCAACTGTAGGGGCTCGAATGAGCCAGTTGTCTGAGTAAGGGAAGACGAATATCCCCAGAGTTCGCAGAAATGCAGCTACTACTGCCATGCATTTCGTGAATACCCTTGGTGCTGAAGCTAAACCAAAGGGAAGAACCCTGTACTGGAAATGTTTTCCCCTGAACAGGAATTGTAAGAATTTCCTGTGATCTGGATGGATCAGAATGTGAGTATATGCATCCTTTAAGTCTAGAGAGCAAAGACAATCCTGGCTTTGAAGGTATGGCAGAAGAGTTCTTAGAGAAATCATTTTGAACTTCTCTCGAAAAAGGTATTTGTTCAATTCTCTGAGGTCTAAAATGGATCTGTGTCCTCCTGTTTTCTTTGTAATAAGAAAATAGGGGGAGTAGAACCCTGCACCCCGTTGAAGAATGGGTACCTCCTCTATTGCCCCTTGGGCAAGAAGTGTTGAGACCTCGTGATCTATCAGATCATCTGTGGAGGTTGGAGAATTGAATTGTTTTAGAATTGTAGGAGGGGGCATGCTGTGAAAATGGAGCTTGTACCCCTCTCCTACAATGGACAGAGTCCAATCTTCTGCTGTTATCTGATGCCATCTGTTGGCAAAGTGGCATAACCTGCCTGGGATATTGGGGGGTTAGGGACCCCTCAGAGGCAGGAGGGCTAAGCTCTCTAGGAAGGAGTCAGAGCCCTTGAGGGGGCTGAACCTCCAGAGCTGGTTTGGCTCTCGGCCCTTTTGGCTTCTTTTGCTGTCTAGTTTGTCCCTTTTTGGCAACCTGACCCTGAGTTTGACTCTGCTGGGTATAGGAAGGATAAAATTTCCTCTTTTTGCTGAAAGAGGGTTTTTTTATAAGGCTTCTTTTTGGCTGGAGTGGCAGTAGATTGACAATCTAGAGTAGTATTGTCAGCATCTAACTCGTTAGCCTTTTCCTGCCAGTTCTTGCCAAAGAGTTTTTCTCCCGTGCAAGGAATGTTGCCTAACTTGTCCTGTACCCAAGTCCCCAAGTCTGATGCCTGAAGCCAGGATCCGTCGTGTGCCAATGGCAATAGCAGAGGTTCTGCTGATACATTCAAAGCAGTCAAAGGCTGCATGATTTACAAACTTGGAGACATCTTGAGTATGCTTAACTAGAACAAGAAAGTCTTGTCTCTTGTCATCTGGGAGAAATGGGCTCATAAGCTCCAAGTCTCCTGTAACTTCCTTGAGGAACATTCCCATGTATAGTATATATGAACTGATTCTAGCTGAAAGCATGGCGCCCAAAAGCGTCCAGAGTCCTGCATTCATGACCTGGAGGATTGGATGCATGCCTCTTTGCACTTTTCATCCTATGCATGGTTGATTCCACCACCATTGAATGGTGTGGCAGCTGAGTCTTTTGAAATCCAGGACATGGCGGAACTCGATACATAGTATCAAGTCTAGAGTGAAGAGATGTAGTCAGAGGTGTCTTGCACATTCTGAGCATCAAGTTATGCAGAATTTCATGGATGGGCAGAGTGGCTGCCTCCTCTGGAGCTTTAGGATATTGGAGAATTTCCAATTCCTTTACTCTGGGTTCCTCTTCAGGAGCCACTGTGATTGAAAGGCCCTTGGCCATATCACGAATAAAATCCTGAAAAGACATGTCTTCTGGAGGTGACATTCTGCGTTGGGGAGAAGAGGGATCTTCTGGGAGAAACCCTCTAGTACCAGCAGAATTGTCAGAGTCTTCGGAATTGAAGGATTCAAAGTATTCCTGACCATGATGCTCATGCAAAGCACGGTCCAAGTATCGATCGAAGTCGGTACCAAGTTGATCTGGTACCGATCTGTTGATTCTCGCCAAAGATGGTGTTGGAAGAATTCCCACCGGGGCCGGTACCATCGGTACCGGTACCGGTGTAGGTACCGGCATCAGTGCCGATGTCGGTGCTGGTGCCCGTTGGACCAATGGTACCGCAGCTGAGAGAAGCGCTGCGATGCTGCGTTTGATAGCGAGGAACCTCTGGTCTATCGATGCTGCCGATGCCTGGGTATCGGTACCATTGAAAACGGCCGGGACCCCTGAGCATGGCACAGGTAGTTCTTGTGAGGTCGAGGCCTCGAGAACATCCTGGAGCAACATTGATGCTTTGGAAGCCGAAGCCTCCTGCCGGGACTGCTTTGCCAGTGTGGTTCCCTCAAGGGCAATGCCAATGGCCTCTCGATGCTTAGCAGGAGAGCTACCCTTTGAGGACTGGCTTTTATGTTTAGTTACCTGAGATCCATGGGAGGAAGAGGAGGCCCTTGAAGCTGTCGATGCAATGGATCTGGCATCTGAAGAAAAGAGGGTACCGAGCTTTGCAGCCCAGTTCTGTCTTCCTCTTTTAGTCATAACCATACAGGAGAGACATTGAGATGGAGAATGTTCAGGCCCTAAACATTTAAGACATCAATCATGGGTGTCAGTGATGGAAATGGTACCGCCACAATTAGTACATTTTTTTAAAACCACTAGTTGGTTTTTCCATGTTTTAGGAATATGGGGCCTAGTGCCCAAAATGGCACCTAGCACCGAAAAAGAAATGTTTCTGAAGAGAAACAGTTCAAAGTATAAGGTTGGGGGGGGGGGGGGGGTTGAAAAAGAAAAGAAAGGAACCGGTGGTACCGGTAAGCGTCGTGCGGAGGCAAATGCGACCACAAGAAAAGAATTTTAAAGACAGAATTTTCTGCGGTGACAGGGTATGGATCTTGTCGGCTCCGCGGAAAACGAAGAACTGAAGAGGGACAGTTGGATAGGCAGGAAGGCAGCGCGCATGTGCTGAGGGATGCTCCCAAAACCCTTCCTATTGGACGCTGGGGAGCGTTCCTGCGCAGGCTCCGTCGGTACCGACAATACCCATATGTGAAGACTACATTCCTGCTTGTTCCTGAAGATCAGTCACACTGTGAGACTTCGGCCTGAGAGGTAACAAGTGCCTAGCCTGGAGCAAAGGCAGCACAAAAAACAAATTAAGGAAAGTTTTCCATGAGCATGGCAAGGGGGCACAGATGCGACAATGGGGATGCTGCGGGGGGGGGGGGGCGGCAATGGGGGACCATCAGCAAACCTTTGCTTATGGGCTCCTCATTAGAACTTTTGCTGCTGCCTGGGAGGTAAAATTGCCACCATCTGAGCCCCCACTTACTCTCCCCATACCCAGCCAATCTTAAATTCTGTCTTCTTTTCTCCCACCCAATTTTAAAAGTCTCCACCTAAGTCCCAGCTCCTGATCTCCCCCATCTCCCTTTCCCCAGTACCGCCTACTACATCTCTTCCACACACCCACCTAGCTACTTCCTTCTGCAATATTCATTAACCCTGCTGTTCCTCCTTCTTACCCCAGCATTTATTCTTATGCCCCTCCCTCTCAACTGTTCCCACTCTATGACCTTTTTTCTTCCCCCCCATCCATCCTCACTCCCCAGCTTCTTTTTTTGTCCCCCCAGCCCCACCCCCTTTCCGTCCTCCCCAAGCATCAGCTCCCTGCTAGTTCTAGCCCCTCCCAGCATCATCTCCTTTCCAGTCCCAATCCTTCCATCTCCCAGCATCAGCCCATTTCCAGTCCTAGCCCCCCCCCCCAGTATCAGTCCCCCTTCTGTCCCAGTCCCGCCCAGCATTATCTACCTTCCAGTCTCCCAATCACCCAGCAACAGACCATTCCAGTCCTAGCTCCCCCTCCAGTATCAGTCCCCCTCCCGTCCCAGTCCCTCCCACCATCATCTCCCTTCCAATCCCAGGCTCCCCATCCCCCAGCATTATCCCATTTCCAGTACTAGCCCCCCAGTTTCAGTCTTCCTCCAGTTCCAGTCCCTCCCAGCATCAGCTCCTTTCCAGTCCCTCCATCCCCTAACATCATCCCTTTTCCAGTCCTGCCCCCCTAGCATCAGCCCTTCTCCAGGCCCAGCCCCTCCCAGCATTCCTTTCAATATACTCTCCCCATCCCCCAATATTAGTCCATTTCTCATTCTAGCCCCCAGTCCTCTTACAGTGCCAGTGGCTTTCCCCTCCACACACACACACACACACACACACACACACATGGCCCCATAGCATGAGGGGCCCAACACATACGTGACTGGCTTCAAGGGAGTAAACAGTGGCATTTTCCCTTTACTCCCGCTATTGTGATATGTCACAGGTACTGGTACTGTTGAGTTCCTGGAGATTAAACAGGGGCACTTCCTGTTTCGTGCAAGTGCAAAAGTGTGAAAAGGTGAGAATGAGAATTAAAACTAGCTGTGAGTGCATAGAAGAAAGGAATGAAGAAAAAAAGATGACCTACCTGTAGGTTATTCAGTTTCCACTCTTCCCTTCCTTCCCCTCATTCATCTTTCTCCAAGTCTAATTTCCTCACCAACTCTGTCACCCAACCTCTCTTCTCTAACCTCCTGCTCAACTTTCCACTCCCCTATCACCCCCTTTACAGTTCTCTCTCTTCAACCTTTTTCCAGCCTCCCAGTCCTTCACACCATCTCTCATCCCCTATCTCCAGACTTTCTCTTTCTCCTTCTCACCTCCCTCCCTCCTTCCAGAGATTATCAGCAAGCCTCAGCATGGTTGCTCCAGTCTCAAACAGCCATCTCGAAGACTTTCCAGCTTTCTTTGAGCTACCCCTCCAGATGCTTACTGTACCTAAACATAACTCCTTGAACTACTACTGAAAAAGGTGTGAGCTAAATACCAAAAAAAAAAGCTTTACCTCCCTCGATTTGCTTTCTCCTCTTGTAATTCTAACTACAAATGTCTTCCCTCCATGCAGATTAACCATCAGTTGCTTTCCCCCTCGTCACCACACTTGCTCCCTGCCTAAAATTGCTCTCTCCCCTTCTTTTAGCCTAGCTTTTTACATGAGACAGCAGGAACCATGCTTAATTGTGCATTACCTACTGCTGCCCAGCCAGTCTCAGGGGACGAGCTGCAAACTCTTATGGATCATTGCCAGACTGGCTCTACAATTGCAGGGGATGACATACAATTAAGCACATCTCCTGCTGCTGGCTGTAGGGGAAGAGGACAGGGTCCACTGGATCAGACAAGGATTTGGTTACCCCAGGGCTGATGTGATGGTGTTTCAAACATTTTTTTTTGGGGGGGGGGGTATGGGGAGAGGAGGGAGAGTACTCACCACCTCATAACTGCTGCTTTTACCTATGGGCCGCTTGTTATGTGGGGCCTATTGCCGCTGCCCATGTGTAAAAGCAGTCTTGTTTCTATTAACTGAGCCACCTCAAGGCTTGCTGTGCCTGACGTCAACAGCCTTCAGTTTGTATTCTCATTCTTCTTACTATCAATGAGTAATCTAAACAAAATTATAGCATGTATGCCCCAAAACAGAGATGCAAGTAGCATTCATTGTGAAGACCACCCTGCACAACGGTCCACCCGAAACGCTTCATAAACAAATACATAATTATCATAATCTTGGTAATTGACAATTTTTTTGCCTCTGCATCATAAAAGCATCAATTCCAAACTACTATTGTGTAATCTTAGTAAAAGAAACACAACAACAAATTTTCTATTAAGTCTTGTTTTCTAGCCTGGAGCTTTTGATGAGGAGGAAGAAAAGTGGCATAGGGAATTCTGTGAGGGGGCTGGTTCCAATGTTTCTCTGCTACAAGAACAATAGTGTTCACACAGTTCAGTGAATGAGCTTTGCTACCTTATTTTGCTTTTCAGCAGACAGGCCTCCTGACAGCAGCACATCACTCAGAGCAACAGGACGTGAAAAGGTTTCCCATTTCTGTCCTGTGGCAAATGGCTCTGGTTTTTCCATTCCTTTCTTTGTTTAAAACAAACAAAAAGACAACAGCAGCATCAGGGCAGGTGCACCCCACTGTGCAGACCATGCAATCGCACAGGATGACTGCTCCAATAGGGTGGCAGTAATGCTGCACCATCATGTTGTGGGACCCTAGCCTGGGCCCAAGGACTTACAGGCATAGGGCTGCCTTATAATGTCCTTAAATAAAGCTTTTCTGACTGTCCCTCGTGGAATTCTGGGACTTGTAGTTAGGCTTTTCTTGAGCAAGGACAAAATGTAGTGCGAGACCATTGGTAAGGCATACAAGAATATTTATTTTTCTATGGGGATTTCCAAGGCATTAAAATTCAAACACAAGGCATTAGGATACTTCTCCATCACAAAGGATAACAGAAGATAACTGACAACTGAGGTTAATGGAAACCAAAAGTCCTGCTAACCTTAGCAGCTGTTTTTCATTAAACAAAAGGGTTTTTCATTAAACAAAAGCTTCTTGTATCTCTTTCAAACAAAAAGGTAAACTTTCTTCTTGGCACAACTGTTGTTTTCCCTTTTAAACAAACTTCTGATAACACACAGCTTTTGCACAACTGTGGTTTTCCCAGTTCAAACAAACTTCTGGTAACACACAGCTTCTTTGCTTTAGAAGAAAATTCTCACTTGGTAAAACACATCCTTAGCTTTGGAAGACTATTAGCAGTTACAGAGTTATACACAATACAGCGTCTCTCTCTCAGCTCTGCTTAGTAAGGCTCAATCTTCTTTTAAACAGAATGAGCAATCCATTGGAGAGATCCCTAAGTCAGACTCTGGCACATAAGAATTGACCTGCATTTCCTCCTGGGCTAAAGAATGCTCATTGCCTTCTACAGTCTTAAAAGCTTCCTCAGCTTCTCTGTCTTGTAGGAACTTTTGAAACGGGCTCCACAGCAAATCTTTCTGATTGGGCACAGTTACTTTGGGAAAATAAGCCTCTCTCTCAGGGAACACTTGTGCTACTGTTTCTAGTGTTTTTAGCTCAGCTGCTCTGCTCACTGCTGGGGTTTGGCTTTTTCCACTCTCAAGCGTCTCCACCCACCTTCTGGCAGTTGTAGGGCTCAGGTCTGGCTCTTGTACACTAGCTGTTGCAAACTGTTCCTGTTCATCTGTAAGCTGTTCAGCTATACATCTGTTGGCTTCACTTCTAGGAGCATTTCTCAGACACCCACTGCTTCCTTTTCTACTGACCTCTTTCAGCTTCTGGAAGTCAGACTTCTTGTGCCTTTCTCCACTCCTTCTCTCATGAGGTCTCTCCTGAAAGCCTTCCTGGAATCCTTCTTCCTCTCCAGGATCTCCCAGGGCTCTGGGATATCTCTTCCCACTGGAATCCCCTTACTCCAGGATCTCTCCTTCTCCTGTGGAAGTGATTCTCCCTTCCTTCCTTCCTCTCTGGTCAGAGTGAGGTTTTAAAAAACGTTTCTTCCCTGCCACAGCCTTGCCTTCGCACAGGCCTGTCCAATCAGTATCTAAGCCTGCCCCCATTTCAGAGTCTAGGCATGGCTTAGCCCAGGGGTCTCAAACATGCGGCCCGCGAGAGAACGTTGTGCGGCCCGCGATGGCTTCTGCTGCTGCTGCCATTGCCGCCGTGGCAACGGCAGAATCGACGGTCAATTTAAAAAAAAAAAAAACTGGCTTCTGCTGCTCAAGCAGCAAAATCAGCTGTCCTGCGGCCCCTTCCTCTCTGCCCGGAGATCCCCGAGAGTGCTCCATCAGCGGGTGCTTTTCAAGCCGCGAAGAGAGTATTTCCCTCTCGCGAGGCTTGAAAAGTGACTAGGTTTAAGCCGCGCGAGAGGGAAATACTCTCTTCGCGGCTTAAAAAGCACGCCGCAGATGAAGCACACTCAGGGCTCTCCGCGCAGAGGGGAAGGGGCCGCGGGACAGCTGATTTTCTGCTGCAGCAGCAGAAGCCAGGTTTTTTTTTAATTTTCCGGGGGGGTGTAGGACTGG
Source organism: Ichthyophis bannanicus (assembly GCA_033557465.1). Lineage (NCBI taxonomy): Eukaryota > Metazoa > Chordata > Amphibia > Gymnophiona > Ichthyophiidae > Ichthyophis > Ichthyophis bannanicus. The sequence goes on along the minus strand of CM066034.1, from coordinate 613,802,147 downwards.
AAATGGGCTATTGGCAGGGGGGGGGATTATGACTGGAAATGGGCTATTGGCAGGGGGGGGATTATGACTGGAAATGGGCTATTGGCAGGGGGGGGATTATGACTGGAAATGGGCTATTGGCAGGGGGGGGTTATGACTGGAAATGGGCTATTGGCAGGGGGGGGTTATGACTGGAGATGGGCTATTGGCAGGGGGGTTATGACTGGAAATGGGCTATTGGCAGGGGGGGGGGTATTACTGGAAATGGGCTAGTGGCAGGGGGGGGGTTGACTGGAGATGGGCTCTTGCCAGGGGGGTTATGACTGGTAATGGGCTATGGTGGGGGCTGGGACTGGAAATGGGCAGGTGGGGGTTAGGAAGGACTGGAGGTGGGCGGATGGGGGGAGTTAGGACTGGTAATGAGCTATGGAGGGGCTGACTGAAATGGGGTAATGGGGGTTAGGGCTGGAAGTGGGCTATTGGCAGGGGGGGTTATGACTGGTAATGGGCTATGGGGGGGGGTAAGACTGAAAATGGGGTGATGGGGGGTAAAACTGGAAGTGCGCTATGGGGAGGTTAGGACTGGTAATGGGCTATGGGGGGTCTAGGACTGGTAATGGGCTGGGGGGGGTTGCTAGGACTGGAAATGGGCTGAGTGGAAGGGGGGCTTGAACTGCAAATGGCTGATGGGGAGGGGGGCTTGGAATGGAAATGGGCTGTGAGGGGAGGGAGCTAGGATTGGAAATGGGCTGATGGGGGGCTAGGATTGGAAATGGGCTGATGGTGAGGCTAGGATAGGACTGGAAATGGACTAATGGGGGGACTAGAAGGGAGCGGATGCTGGGTGGGGCTGGAACTAGAAGGGAGCTGATGTTGGGGGAGGATTAGAATGGGATGGAGCTGGGAAAGTGAAATGGAGAGGGGAAAAATATTTTGTCTGGGAGAGAAGACAAATCTACAATTGGCCAGGTATTGGGAGAGTAAGTGGGAATTGAGGATGGAGGGGTAAAATTTGAGTGGATGAAATAGGAATGAGGAAAGAGAAAAAGGAGAAAGATTAGTATGTTAAAGCAGATGTAGAGAGAGAATGGAAAAAAAACTAGGAGAGAAGAAAGGGCAAATGGACAGCAGACGATGGAGAGTTAGCAGAAGACATGAAGAAACCAGAAGAAAGTGGCTGGAACAATTGCAACTGAAAAAAATGCACAAAAGGTAGAAAAATATCTCTTTATTTTGAATTTATTAACTGGAATATGTCAGCTCTGGGAAATGTGCATCATTAATGTTTGCGCTTTGTTTAGTACAAGAGGAAATTAATTTATAGTTTTATTTCTACAGTGGTGTTGTACATTCCAAGTTTGGCTTTTGGGGTTCCCAGTTTAATTATTGTCTTCTTGTTTCTAAATCTTTTAGTCTTTCTTTATCCATACTCATTAAAGAGGCATGTTTACTAAAAGTTAGTGTATGGTAACATTATGCAAATATTTATGCAAATGAGGCCCCTTATGCAAATGAGGCCCCGCATCTTATGCGGCCCCCGGGTTACTTTACAAGTCCTCATTTGGCCCTCAAAGCAATTTGAGTTTGAGACCCCTGGCTTAGCCTCAGCAGAGACAGGATTTTTTTTCTTTCCTGCTCTGCAAGCTCTGTGCACAGCTTGTCTGTCACTTGTTTTAAAGGCAGAAACATGGTTTTCTTCTATCTCCATCTGTTCTTGGCCGCTCTCCTCATCACAATATCCAGGGGAATGAGCAGCGGCAGTGAAAGCTGCAATGCCACCCGCTCCCCCGTGTGAGCCTGAATGATGAGAAGTTCTATTCCCCAGTGGCCCATGGCCAGACCCATGGCCAGAGCTTCCTACCACACTGGAACCACTCCCAGTCTGTAGCCCAATGCAGCAGTATGGTGAAAGCTTGCGGTCCAAACTTCATCTGCCGATCTCACAAGCCCCCAAAAAAGTCCATTTTCTGGACTTCACTCTGAATCTAGAAGCTCTTCTGCAAACCTCACAAAAAAGGTAAATAGAAAACAGAATGGAGGAGACGAGAGAGAGACAATATCTGAAAGGAAAGGCATCTATTTTTGCCACAAATTCACAACTGCAGTATTAAAAATAAAAAGGCTAAGTAAGATGAATACAAAAAGGCCCAAGGAAGAATGTCCAGTCAGTACTTTGTAATCAGATTAGATGCAGTGCTTACCTCTAATTCTCTTTAAATAACTAAGGGCCCAATATTGAGCTGTGACGGCTATGCACCTCTAAGGCGCATAGCTGTCGCCGTCAAACTTCAATCACAGATAATCAATCCAGGACCACATTTGGCCATAAGCATTGAACATCTGTGTTTGCCGCACATGCACATGGCACAGAAGCTCACCGTGCAGCGGCGATATTCAACTGCTGCCCAGTTAGCATCAGCGGCAAACGAGTAGGACAACTTTTGCTGCACCTAATTTTTGTGGCTGAGGGATAACCGGGCAGTGGCTGAATATCATTGCTGTAGTTTTCCTCGAGTACTGGCCCCAGAATGCCCCCAACATGCCTCAATGCTAAGGGGTTAGCATTGGGGCATATAGCGGCATTGCTGGGATATTCATGTTAGTGCCACTGAATATCCTGCTTAGGGGCATTGACACGGTTTATAGCCCTGTAAACTGTGTAAATGCCTTGCAATATCAGTCCCTAAGTACTTCCTCTAGCCCACTACCTGTAGAGCCCCCCACCCCCCAAGCCCATAGCATTCCCAACATATTTTCTGTTCAATGTCAGTGGCTCCAGCTCAGTCCCAGAGTGCTAGTCCCAAGCACACGAAAGAGAGATGTGGGGAGGGGGATGGCAAAGAACTGGTGCTTATGTTCTGCCAACCTCCCATTTATAAAAAAAAAACATCCAGGCAAGCCAAATACTAGTCTATAGGTAACCCTACTTTAGGTTCTTACAGACACCCTTCTAGCTTTATTTCTCCGATCTTCCATGCCCCCCTCCCAGGGGCGGCTCAAGGCAATCTGCTGCCTGAGGCGAAGTATGAAAAGGCGCCCCCCGCCACACCTTTGAGGGGGCGGGGCTTTTTCAGAAATCCAATCAGAGACTGAACCAAACCAAAAAGCCGATTAGATTATATGGAGGAAATGCAAGATGTTAGCACACAGGGCCATATCGAGCTGCAATCACACCCTGTGAGACTTGCAGCTTGGACGCACACCCCCCTCTCCCCCCATACCTCCGTCCAGCGCTGCCTGCTCTTTCCCTGCCGCTGCCGCCCTCTGTTTTTTTCATGGAGGTGCCAGCAGCAGGGAAAGAGCAGGCAGCACTGAACGGAGGTATGGGGAGGAGAAAGGGGGCATGCGCCCAATCTGAAAGGCATTGGCACTTTAAGCAGATCTGACCCCCCATGTTCTGACATCACATCGGAGAAGGGAGGGACCAGACCTGCTTAAAGTGCTGCGAAAAGGCTTGGGGGGTGCATTTCGGCTGCCTGCTATTGTCCTGCCAGCGGCGGCAGGGCAACAGCAGACAGCTGAAATGCGCCCCCCCCAAACCTTTGCACCCTGTGTGACTGCACCACTTGCACAGGGCTAGGTACGGTCCCATTTGCACACCAAGGAACTAAAAGACAGCAAGAACTAACAGCACAGATTAGAAAACTAAATTATAGCTCATTTTTATTTTGTTGTTATGAACTGCATTATGGTTCTTGCTTTTTCTTTTTCAACATATATTTTGCATCCACAGTAGGTGCAGAGCAGAATCAGGACATTCACCCACAGAACTCAATATTTAAAAAAAAAAATCTGATTCTGATCATCTCACTAACAACCACTATTCTCCAGTACCAGGCATACTGTGCACTAGTACAAAACCATACAAGAAAGATCAAACCTACCATACCATATCAGCACAAACTTCCAAAACTCACATAAGGAGCCCATCCAAAAAAAGCACCACTGTAAATGCTACAGTGGGCCCTGGAACATCCATACACCTATCTGAAAAGCTGAATAAGTCAAAATTACTACAGTACAGTATAGATCTTTATGTACAAACTCCATGTTATCAGAACACCTGGCCTCAGTCACACTCACAACATCGACCCTCACCAAGTACAGAATAAGTAACCACAATCTAAAGTAAAAATAAAAATATGTAGACTAAATTTAAATTGAAACCCCAAGAAGCCAGAGTCCACATGCAGTGCAACATCAGATAAATAAGAGATGTAGTTCCCTAGTACTGTGTAAAATATAAAATAGCACAAAGTCCAATTACTAAAATTAAATAAAATTATTTTTTCTACCTTTGTTGTCTGACCATTTTATTCTCTGATCATGCTGGTCCCGATCTGAGGCTTCTGATTTCCTGTCTTCTCTTAGCTCTCTTTCTGTGGTCTATGGTCCATCTGCCATTTCTTATCTCTTCTTTTGTTTTCTTCATTTCCTTCCATCAGCCCATTTCCAGTCCTAAACACCCCCCATCAGCCTACCTCCAGTCCTAGCCCCCCCATTAGCCCAGTTCCAGTCCTAGAACCCCCCATAGCCCATTACCAATCTTAACCCCCCCCCCATCAGCCCATTACAAGTCCTAAACCCCCCCACCCCTAGGAAATTTAAAAAAAAAAAGAACCTGGCTGCTGAAGCCGCTGTGGCAACAGGAAGTGCCCCGTGGCCACCCCGGCAGAGCCCTCCTGTCTCCCTCAGCACGGCTTTACAGACCCGTGAAAGGGAGAGTTTCATCTCGGATTTTTTTTTTTGTTGTTTTTTTTTGAAGGACAGCAGCGGCAAACTCCCCCTCCTTTTCCAGGCAGCCGCGGCTCCTTGCCTCTTAGAGAACCGCGGCTGTGCTGTGACTGCAGTTTTAAACAAAAACTAAACCAGTGCGGAACCTTCCCGTGTCTGTGAAGGACCGCGTGCAGCTTTGTCCAGCTCCCAAAGGAAGTTACATGTAACTTCCTTTGGGGAGTGGGACAAAGCTGCACAGGGTCCTTCACGGAGGTGAGAAGGTTCCGCACAGGTTTCATTTTTGTTTAAAACTGCAGTCACAGCACAGCCACGGTTCTCTAAGAGGCAGGGAGCCATGGCTGCCTGGAAAAGGAGGGTGAGTTTGCCGCTGCCAAGAAACAGACTCGGCAGCAACTTCTGCACGTCTTTTTTGGGGATTTTTTTTAACTTTTGAAGGCTAAGTGAGGCGGCTGTTTTGGGGGAATTTTTTGCCGCCCTTAAGACTTTGCCGCCTGAGGCAGCCGCCTCAGTTTGCCTCATTATAGAGCCGCCCCTGCCCCCTAATCACCTCTAACATACTTTCACATGGCTTCCCCCATCCAGCTAACCATTACACTACCTTTCCACCAAATTACACCTCTGCACTCCCTTGTCAGTCCTACCATTTTGGCTCTCACCCAAGTCCTGTCCTCACATCTTCTGCAGATCCTGTAGCAGCATAGACCTTGGGGAAGAGAACAGATTACTAAGCTTCTTAAGTCTCATAGGACTCAGTAACGTATCTTGTTACCTATGAGGGACATTCTGGAGTCAATGCTCCTAAGTGAAGCCCCAGTATAAGATAAAAAGGGAAGGGCCTCCCTGACAGTTATAGGACAGGAGGGATCTCCTGACACATTTTGGAGGGAAGTATAACCTTGTGAACCAGAGCTTCACAGGACAAAGGAGAAGGAGGTAGGGAAGCAGAAGTGTCATAGAGGAGTAGCCTATGGGTTAGAACAGTGGCCTGAAAGACAGGTTCAAATCCCATTGCTGTTCCTTGTGATCTTGGGCAAGACTTTACTGTCTACTGCCCCAGGCTCAAACTTAGATTGTAAGCCCTTTAAGACAGGAACATACCTACTGCACCCAAATGTAGCTAGTCTTGAACTCCTGAGAAAGGTGTGAACTAAATTCAATTCCCTTTCCCTACCCTCGACTAAAGGTTTGGGGTGCAGCACAGCAGTTGTTCTATAGTAGGGGGGTCATTTGGAACTGCATTCCAACCATACACATGCAGTTTTCCCACACAAACAGCTAACTGTATTCCACCCCCCTCCTCCCGCACCCACACCCACACCCAACCACTGCTATATTTATCACCTAGCCACTACTAATATAAACCCCACACACACCATATCCCATGCATGCAAATGAATTAAGAAAGGGGAAACATACCACTGTGTCACACTGTAAGTGTACATGTTCCAGATTGTTTTATTCGACGAGCATTCCCAAATACTGTTCAGTACAGAATCCCTTCTGGCCTCAAGCTGGGGGAATCAAGACCAGTGAATAAAACATCACAAACAGTGAAATAGTTATACATCTGGGACAAGACAATAAGGAACAAATATTCCTACTGTGGTAGGCTATGGCCTAGCATGGCCTGCTACTATGAAAGGCCTGTAAGTTAGGCCTGGATCCTAACTCCCATTATAGCTAGAAAAAGAACCAAAAATCTGTGAAAAATGAGAAAACTGTTTTGAAATGCTTAATAAGAAGTTTTTATGAATTCATAAGTCTTCCATTATTCTCTTGTGTGTGTGAAAGAAAAGAAATGTTTCAATATATGCATTCCTGGAGCTAGTGATAACCTTGCAGTAGAGAAGTAACAAAATCAAGAACTGCACCATTGTTAGAGCAATCCTAAGGGAGGGGGCCGGTTGCTAGGCTCCGGAGGGATTTCTAATTGGACAGGTGCAGGGAATGTAAAACCAATGAGAAGTTTGCATGTATCGAGTTGGAACCAATAGAAAGTTCTCATGTATCAAACTGAAAAAGAGGTATAAATGGTTATGTCTCTGTAGAAACCTTTGCTCAGTTCCTTTTGAAGCTTTGACTGACTGGGCCTGTGCACAATAAACTGGCTTGGACCCTGTCAATTGACTCCTGGATTTATTCATTGACTGCACTTTGCTACAGCATATTCTTGGTGCGTTGGCCAGGAAGTGCGAGTGGTAAATGGTATTCAAGTGAATAATCCACGCAATTCGCCTTGAGGTTTGGCCTGGTTGGAACCGTGTCTGTCTGACCGCAGGGGAAACCTCAGGCGCCGCTGGCCCCTTTGTGCCGGAGAGGGTTCCGCCTGCCTCGGCGAGCCATCGGGTCCAGCTGGCCAACACCTCCGACCCGGGGGAGTCCAGGTTCCAACTCAGAAGCTGGTGTGGTATCGGGGACCGGATCCGGTAAGTAGACATTTTTGTGATTCAATAGACAGAAAGAACAGCCTGGGACAACGTCTTGCGTGCGCAGGACTAATTTGGTATATTTGGTATAGACTAACTGGGAAATCTCGCATGAGTGTGTGCGAGACAAGAGAAAGCCGAAGCCGAAGCCATCGACCCTTCTTGTTTGAAATAGTCAGTTAGTCAGAAAACCTGAGCACTTGAAATATGATATCCTGTTGAAATATGCTTGCTTGTGTGAGTGAGAGGTCTTGAAATACAGACCGAGCGAGAGCGGACTCCTAAGTAGCGCAGTTCCTGGCCGGGCGACTGCGCCCAGGTCGCGAACAGGAGGAAGCGAGTGGTGTTTGTTCCCCCCCCAGTGTTCTGTGGGCTGTACGGACCCCTTACCTACAGCCATACTACCTATCCTTATTGTTCGTTGTCTTGTACGTCATTACGTGTACATAGGGTACGTAGCGTACGTAGTTAGTAGAAGTACGTAGGTAGTGTATGTAGGTACGTTCAGATTATGGGAGGGACTGAGTCCACGCAAACTCCGTTGGCATGTATGATCAAGAATTTCCGTAAAGGATTTTCGGGTGATTATGGTACGAAAATGACTCCATCCAGATTAAAAATGTTATGTGAAAGGGAGTGGCCCACGTTAGCAGCTTCATGGCCCCGTGGGGGCACCTTTGATTTAGAAACGGTTTTACGAATTCATCAGCTTATACTAAGAGTGTATCCTGACCAGTTCCCCTATATAGATTCCGGTTAAGTGTGTGTGAACAGCAGCCCTCATGGATGAAGCGCTGTTATGAGGAGCGCTGTAAAATATTTGTAGCTACTACTAGGGGAACCAGAAAAGCTAAAGAAGAGAAGCCGCCTGTGTATTCTGCCCCAGAGTCCCCAGATATCCTGGCTAGGTTACCCCAGTGCCCACAGAAGTTAGTTCCCACAGCACCACGACCTGAAGTAGAGCCAGAAGAGGAGCCCCAGAAAATACCGCTGCAGCAGCCTAAGAAGCACCCTACCCCGAGTGATAGTCCCGAGTCAGGCCCAAGCACGTCGGGGGGACTCGAGTCCTCTGATGAGATAAAAAGCGGAGGCTCTCCTGCCAGTTCAGGGTCACCCACCAAGGAGATTTGTGTCCGGGAGCCTTATGATTTAAGAAGCGTAACTCCCAAGAAGAAGGAGAAAGCAGGGCACCTAATGCCATTACGCCAAGTGCCTGGAATACCTGTTTTAAATGATCAGGGCCAGATGGCACCAGGACCAACCAGCTTAGTTTATGTACCCTTTTCCACCACGGATTTATTGAACTGGAAAACGCATTATGCATCCTATACAGCCAAACCTCAGGAATTAACAGAATTAATGTCTAGCATTATGCAAACCCATCAGCCTACCTGGGCTGATTGTCGCCAGCTCCTGTCTACCCTCTTTACTACTGAGGAGCGAGGGCGAATCGAGCAAGCAGCCCTCCGTTGGTTAGAAGAAAATCCTGTAGAAGGGGGAGGAATAAATCCCCCACAAGCGGCTGTTGCAGAATATCCCAATGAAGATCCCGGGTGGGACCCGAATGATGAAAGGGGGGCGGCGGCCCAACCAGATTTCACCAGGCCTTATTGCAGGGCCTGAAGAAGGGAGGCCAGAGGGCCATGAATATCGGGAAAGTATCGGAAGTTCTCCAGGGTCCAGATGAGAGCCCAGCGGCCTTTTATGAGCGGTTGTCTGAAGCTTATAGATTGTATACCCCATATGATCCCGCCGCTCAGGAAAATTTATGCATGGTAAATGCGGCCTTTGTTAGTCAGTCCCAGAGAGACATAAAGCGAAAATTGCAGAAATTGGATGGATTTGCGGGCATGAATACAGCACAGTTAATGGAAATTGCTCAGAAAGTATTTGTGAATCGTGAAAATGAACGAGATAGAGAAAGTGAACGAAAGATGAAGAAGGCAGATCTTCTTGCTGCTTCTATAACCGAACGACATGGAGGAGGTTTTCCTAATCAAAGGACCAGAGGACGTGGAAGAGGCCGCGGAAGCAAAAGGCCTCAATTGGGTGCAAATCAGTGTACCTACTGCAAAGCAGAAGGACATTGGAGAAATGAGTGCCCGCATTTGGACTCCGCCCCTGCAAGGGGAGGAGGGAGTCCCTGGAGGCCAGGAGGATGATTTCAAAGGAGGGGAGGAATGAATCGAACACAGTTCCAGCAAGAGAGGGAGGAAGCCATTGAGGGAGTGGCAGTAGCAATGGGCTATGACCTGGACGACATAGATGAAGACTAGGGCAGATCAGGCTCCAAGTTCACCCTGGGTCCCCAGGAGCCTATGGTCAGTTTAAAGATAGGGGCCCAATACATGGAATTTATGATAGATACAGAAGCAGAACATTCAGTAGTAGCCAAGCCAGTGGCTCCTCTGTCCTCACGATCTGTCACTATTGTTGGAGCCACTGGAAATAAAGCCACAAAGTCATTCTTGCAGAACCGCATGTGTGAACTAAGGGGACAGAAGATAACGCACCAGTGCTTGTATATGCCTGAGTGCCCTATTCCACTACTGGGCCGAGACATGCTTGCCAAACTCCAGGCACAAATATATTTTGCTGAAGGGTGAGAAATGAAAATGACTGTGAACCCAAAGCCTGCTGGATTGATGGTGCTTACTGTTCCCCGAGAAGAAGAGTGGCGGTTCTATAGTGCACCTCCAATAAAGTCAACTAGTTCCTGTATACCTACCAACCTCATAGCCCCACCTGAAGTATGGGCAGAAGATAATCCACCTGGCCTAGCGAAGAACATAGCCCCTGTTATTGTCACCCTCAAGCCAGGAGTGGAACCAGTGCATGTGAAGCAGTATCCTCTCCCTCGACCAGCCATAGAAGAAATCCACTGCCATTTGATGAAACTGCTGAAGTACGGACTTCTCAAGGAATGCCAGTCACCTTGGAACACCCCCCTTTCTCCCAGTAAAGAAGCCTGGGACAGGGGACTACCACCCAGTACAAGACCTAAGGCGAGTAAATAATGCAGTTGAAACTATACACCCTGTAGTACCAAACCCTTATACTCTCTTGGGACTGATCCCCGCTGAGGCTACTCACTTCACCGTCCTGGACCTGAAAGATGCCTTTTTCTGTGTGCGCCTAGCCCCCACCAGTCAACTTTTATTCGCTTTTGAATGGCAAGACCCCACAACAGGAAGGCGGGCCAGCTCACCTGGACCAGATTACCCCAAGGATTCAAGAATTCACCTACTCTCTTCAGTACTGCCCTGAATCAAGATCTCTCAAGTTATCCAGTGGACCCAGGAAAGAGGGTTCTTCTTCAGTATGTAGATGACTTGCTCATAGCCACCAACTCAGAAAGTGAATGCCTACAAGCTACTAGTGAACTTTTGTACCTTCTCAAAGAGGCTGGATACAAAGTCTCAAGAGCCAAAGCACAACTATGCCAAACTGAAGTCAAGTATTTAGGATTCCAGTTGTCCTGTGGGATCCGACGTCTGGGACCAGAACGCAAAGAAGCTGTATGTAATATCCCCATTCCCACCACTAGGAGGCAAGTAAGAGCCTTCCTGGGGGACGCGGGATATTGTCGCATATGGATCCCCAACTTCGCACTGATTGCAAAACCACTATACCAAGTCACCAAAGGAATGGAAAAATCCCCACTAGAATGGGGACCTGAGCAAGATGCAGCATTCTAGTCCCTGAAGAAGGCCCTGATGTCATCCCCAGGTTTAGGTCTTCCAGATGTTCAGAAGCCTTTCCATCTTTTTGTCCATGAGTCACAAGGAAACGCATTGGGAGTATTGACTCAATCTCTTGGATCCTGGCAACGACCAGTAGCCTATCTGTCAAAACAATTAGATGTAGTTGCAAAAGGATGGCCCCCTTGTTTGAGAGCTGTTGCAGCAACAGCCCTCCTAGTGGGCGAAGCAGATAAACTCACACTAGGACAAACTCTTCAAGTCACCGTGCCACATTCTGTTTTGACTCTCATGGAACACAAAGGAAACTTCTGGCTAACCAATGCACGAATGTTGAAATATCAAAGCATGCTGTGCGAAAACCCCCGGATACAGTTGAAAGTCAGTCAAGCTCTGAACCCTGCTACGTTGTTTCCAATTGGTCCTGGGCCACCTGATCATAATTGCTTAGAAACCATGGACACTGTATTTTCAAGTCGCCCTGATTTGACCGATGTCCCTCTAGAGGACCCTGAATGGACTTTCTTCGTGGATGGAAGCAGTTTGGTCATCAATGGACATTCTTGTGCTGGATATGCAGTGGTGACCCTTGATCTGGTAGTTGAATCCTCAGCCCTGACCCCAGGAACTCCTGCACAGAAAGTTGAGTTGATAGCCCTCACCAGAGCCTTGACATTAGGAGAAGGACTCCGCATAAATGTGTACACAGATTCCAAATATGCTTTCACTACTTTGCATGCACATGGAGCCTTGTATAAAGAGCGAGGGTTGATCACCTCAGGGGGTAAGGCCATTAGGTATGGGCCCGAGATATTGATGTTATTAGATGCTGTGTGGGCCCCCAAACAACTGGCAGTCATGCACTGCCGAAGTCATCGGGCAGGAGCAGGCGAAGTCAACCGAGGGAATAGATTTGCAGATACCACAGCCCGGAAGGCAGCCACCACAGGACAAGTTAGGACCCAAGATACTGTAATGCAAGCAGCTCTATTCCCTGTGCCCCTCAGTTCCTGGGTACCCCGATACACTACAAGAGAGTTAGACTATTATTGTGAAAAGGAGGGAGGAGTCTTGACAGAACAAGGTTGGATAGTGTTGCCACCCCCAGAAGGTAGTCCACCTCCAGGTCCTACAGTCATCCCTGAAGCATTAGGGCCAGCCTTTGTTCAAGCTTTTCACCAAGCCACACACTATGGAAAAACAGCCATGGAAAAAGCCCTGAGACCTCATTTCTGTATTTCACTGCTAGGATCCCTGACCGCCTCGGTGGCACAGCAATGTCTGATATGTGCCAAAAATAATGCCAAGCAAGGTTCTGTTCCACCCCCAAGAGTTCAGTCAGTAAGGGTGACCCCAATGAGTGATATACAGATAGACTTTGCTGAAATGTCCCGTGCAAATGGATATCACTATATGTTAGTGTTAGTCTGCACATTTTCAGGGTGGGTACAAGCCTATCCCACCCGAACTGAGAAAGCCCGAGAAGTCACTAGGGTATTGCTCCATGAGATCATTCCCCGATTCGGAATACCATCAACTATAGGGTCAGATAATGGTCCATCATTTGTATCCCAAGTGACCCAACAGTTAGCTCAAGCTCTGCAAATAAAATGGAAGTTACACACTGATTACAGACCCCAGAGCTCAGGGAAAGTAGAACGTATGAATAGAACCTTGAAAACTCAGTTATCCAAGCTTTGCCAAGAAACACACCTGAAGTGGCTCCAATTTCTCCCCATAGCCCTTCTTAGGATACGTTCAGCTCCCACCAGATCCTTAGGAGTCTCCCCTTTTGAGATTTTGTATGGGCGACCTCCACCCATAGTGCAGGGAATAAAGGGAGACATGAGACAGACAGGATCTGAAATAACTAGACAAAAACTATTAGCTTTAGGTTCTGTCTTGCAGAATCTCCAAACGTGGGTGCAAGATCGACTACCCATCAACCTGACCGAGCCTCTGCATCCCTTCAAGCCAGGAACGTCCGTGTGGGTGAAAGAGTGGAGAAAGACCTCGCTGGCGCCGCATTGGAAGGGACCATATGTCGTCATCCTGTCAACCCTCACTGCAGTGAAAGTTGCAGAACTCGAACCCTAGATCCACTACAGTCAAGTGAAGCCGGCAGCTGCTCCTGATCCTCGCCAATGGACGTCAGTGAATGATCCCGAGACTCCATTGCGACTCACCTTAAGGAGACAGCCAGCATTATAGAGAATCTTCAGAATCTACCTTCGTCACGCAAGAGTGACCATCACAGCAGAAACAGAAGAAGACTCAACAAGTTCATCATACCCAACTTTCCAGATTAATCGCCAGAGACTGTAATCACAATGTTCTTCCACTATTGCCTTGTGGGAGTGGTGATCCTGGGAATACTGGAAAAGACTTCTGCCCTACTCCCTTGTGCAGCTTGCATAACCACCACCCGAACAGGACAAAAGATTACTCAGACTTTGCTCTATCACTCCTACTATACTTGCACTGGTACAGTCAGCCGGTGTATTTATAATGGCACCGAACTGAATATTTGCACAAAGGGGAAAAGTAAGACTTGTTATAACCCTCGACAAAACCCTTCATATTATACCTTTGAGATACGCTGGAATGATGAAGATGGAGCCATCCTGAATGCGACAAAACCCCTTACAAACCCCACAAAACCTATTATCTTGAACTTTGATGCTTGTGACGCAATCAACAGAAATGCTTACCACAGATGTGGGTCATGGGAGCGAGCATAATACCATGATGATAAATACATGTGTCCAGAAGGAGCCTACAGATGGGGACGGTGTACAGGAAAAAGTTCTGCAGCCACCATTTACACCACTACATCTAAACATGATTACGTTTGCCCAAAATGGGACTGTGTATATTTTGCTATCTGGAAGAATGCACCTATGGGACAAGATGGTGATCACTGCAAAGGCAGCTTAACAAAGATCAGACTACTAGAGCCCAAGAAATGCCAGAAAGGTGCCTGTAATCCCCTGCAACTTCTCATAGTCAACCCCAGCCAATGGAAGCAAGGATACAAATTTGGGTTGCGTATAGCAGGAGGAGGTATAGATCCTGGGACTATCTTATATCTGCAATTAAACACCAAGACCCATGTATCCTCACCCTATCGTATACATCACTCCTTCTACGAGGCCATGAAAGCTGAGTTTGAAATTCCTCCTGCCTCCCAGAACTTACTTCTTGAGTTAGCGGGAGCAGTTGCATCTAGTCTCCACGTTTCAGACTGTTTATTTTGTGGAGGAACAACGATGGGAGACCAATGGCCTTGGGAAGCACAAGAATTGAACTATTCTATTCCATATAATCAGACTAATATACACAATACCACAAGTGAATGGGTATTGGCCCACTCCATTGTGGGTAACTTATGTTTTTCTCGCAATGGGCCATTGCTTAATATGGAAGTGGGGCAGCTGGTCTGTCTCAATCAGAAGTTCTACAACAGTACCACTAAGAAGACGTCTTGGTGGTCAGGAGTCAACGCTACTGAACCTTCCAATCCTCTAGTTCAGTTCCCCAAACTTGCCAGTATCTGGACTAACTTAGTAGCATATAATTCCTGGCAAGCACCACCTGTACTGTACTGGATTTGCGGAACCCGAGCATATGCTAGGCTCCCTCACCACTGGGGAGGCGCATGTGTATTGGGGACCATACGACCTTCCTTTTTCCTTTTGCCTACATCCCAGGGAGAACAACTGGGATATCCTGTGTACAGAAGTCGACAGCTGAAGGAGGCCTCGAAGATAGGCCAATGGGACAAATGGGACGCGACATCTGAAGAATGGCCACCAGAAAGAATTATCTCATACAATGGACCTGCTACTTGGGAGCAGGATGGGACATGGGGATATCGTACTCCTGTTTATATGATTAATCGAATAATACGTTTGCAAGCTGTTGTTGAAATAATAACTAATGAAACTAGTAAAGCACTAACCCTTCTGGCAAAGCAAAGTACGCAAATGCGCACAGTCATTTATCAAAATCGTTTAGCTTTAGATTATTTGTTAGCAGCTGAAGGTGGGGTATGTGGAAAGTTAAACTTAAGTAATTGTTGTTTACAGATTGATAATAATGGGCATGTAGTTGAAGATCTAGCCACCCAGATGAGAGAGCAGACATTTGTGCCTGTCCAGACCTGGCACAGTTTGAAGATGGATGGGTGGTTTGGTTCATTATTCTCATGGATTGGTGGTCTAAAAGCCCTTATGTTTATTGTACTGTTCATATTAGCCATGTGCTTATTGCTCCCTTGTCTCCTACCCCTTTGCTTGCATATGATAACTTCAACAATTGATAACACTATAGAGCGGAAGGCAGCTGCGAAGGTGTTAGCTATGTGGCAATATTACCCTATACCCCACGATGATGCTATTACACCAGTATAATGTGTTATTTGAGTAATGAGTGATTTAATTCTCACCCTTTCTCACTTGCGGGTGAGAATAATCAAAGTGGGGAATGTGGTAGGCTATGGCCTAGCATGGCCTGCTACTATGAAAGGCCTGTAAGTTAGGCCTGGATCCTAACTCCCATTATAGCTAGAAAAAGAACCAAAAATCTGTGAAAAATGAGAAAACTGTTTTGAAATGCTTAATAAGAAGTTTTTATGAATTCATAAGTCTTCCGTTATTCTCTTGTGTGTGTGAAAGAAAAGAAATGTTTCAATATATGCATTCCTGGAGCTAGGGATAACCTTGCAGTAGAGAAGTAACAAAATCAAGAACTGCACCATTGTTAGAGCAATCCTAAGGGAGGAGGCCGGTTGCTAGGCTCCGGAGGGATTTCTAATTGGACAGGTGCAGGGAATGTAAAACCAATGAGAAGTTTGCATGTATCGAGTTGGAACCAATAGAAAGTTCTCAAGTATCAAACTGAAAAAGAGGTATAACTTCCTCAAGATATGGTTGAAAGACAGAAAAAAGGGATTATTAAAATTTCAGAAGGAAGTGGGGTTCAAGTGCCACATTACTATGTATCTTTTAAATGTAGTTTTAACACTTAAGGCCTTTGAAGCCTATGAATTTTGCTGAAAGTTTACTAAAATAAACATGTGAAAAGGTGTTAATAGGTAGGAGGTTGCTAATTTCATGCAAGCTTACAGTCAAGTGTCCTTTAATTCACAAAAAGACCAATTATATACACACTTTAAGCACCAAACTGAACAATAATTAAATGAGTAATTGCCTTCCTACTTTTAAGCTGTCGCATAATTAAACTTAATTGAAAATTCTCTATACTTGACTAATCTTAGCCAAACGGCAAAAGGTAGAGTATGAAGGGAGTGGTAAGTAAAGTAAAGGACATTTGGCATAATGCTGAATATTTTATCCTTGATGTAACGAAAGTCCTTCATGAATGGCAGAGTACAGTCTCAGTATATAAAACCACATTCTTCCTAGCAAGATAGGAAAAAGGATGGTAGAATATAACAAGCTTCAGATGCAGCCCTTCAATATGAGCTAGGATCAAATTCTCTGACTCTTTAGGGTCCTTTTGTAAATACAATGTGTGCTGTGAACTGGCAGCTTTTCTTAGCAAGGTATGACTAGAAGTTAGATTGCCAGACCTTTCTTCCGAGGCACTGGAGAGTAAAGCGACTTGCCCAAGTCACGGGAAATGCAAGTGGAAATTTAATCTTGGTTGCTTGGTTATCAGGCTGCTCTACCACTAGGCTACTCCTCCACTCCAGGAGCCTTACATCTAGTTCAAAAATGTGCTATTTTTTTTCACCAGCATTGTCTTAAGCAATGGCAAAAGTTCTAATGAGAAGCCCACAAGCAAAGGTTTGCTGAGGGCCCCCATTGCCCCCATCCCCCGCAGCACCCCCATTGTCACACCTGTGCCCCCTGCCATGCGCACGGAAAACTTCCTTTAATTTGTTTTCTGTGCTGCCTCTGCTCCAGGCCAGGCAGCTGTTACCTCCCAGACTGAAGTCTCACGGCAGGGCCGGCCCGTCCATTGAGCAAGAATGTTCTTTGCACAGGGCCCCGCGTTTCAGGGGGCCCCGCGCAAAGAACATTCTGCTTTTTTTTAAAAATTATATTAAAATAAAAAAAAGCTGGCTCTGGCTGCTGCCGCGGCCTCCGCGGCAAAATGGAGTGTCCCGCGGGTCCCCCTCTCCTCGCTGAGCCTCTCTGCAAGGGCTTTCAGATTCGCGAAGGGAGTGTCTCCCTCGCGTCTCTGTTAAGCCCGCAGGGGCTAATGGGAAATTTCCCATCTGCCCTTTAGACGCGAGGGGCTGATGGGAAATTTCCCATTAGCCCCTGCGGGCTTAACAGAGACGCGAGGGAGACACTCTCCCTTCGCGAATCTGAAAGCCCTTGCAGAGAGGCTCAGCGAGGAGAGGGGGCCCCGCGGGACACTCCATTCTGCCGCTGCCGCGGTGGCAGCGGCAGCAGCCAGAGACAGGTTTTTTTTTTAATTTTAAATTTGCCATAAGCCGATGGGGGGGGGGGCTGTTAAGACTGGGGCTGGGCTGGGCTGGGGGGGTGTTAAGACTGGGGCGGGGCTGGGCTCGGCTGGGCTGGGCTGGAGGGGTGTTAGGGCTGGGCTGGGCTGGGCTGGGGGGGGGTGTTAAGGCTGGGCTGGGCTGGGCTGGGGGGGGTGTTAGGGCAGGGCTGGGCTGGGCTGGGCTGGGGGGGGTGTTAAGACTGGTGCTGGGCTGGGCTGGGCTGGGCTGGGGGGGGTGTTAAAACTGGTGCTGGGCTGAGCGTGTTAAGACGGGGGCTGGGCTGGGCTGGGCTGGGGGGGTGTTAAGACTGGTGCTGGGCTGGGCTGGGCTGGGCTGTGCTGGGCTGGGGGGGGTGTTAAGACTGGGGCGGGGCTGGGCTGGGCTGGGCTGGGGGGGGTGTTAAGACTGGTGCTGGGCTGGGCTGGGCTGGGGGGGGTGTTAAGGCTGGGCTGGGCTGGGCTGGGGGCGGTGTTAGGGCAGGGCTGGGCTGGGCTGGGCTGGGGGCGGTGTTAGGGCTGGGCTGGGCTGGGGGGTGTTATGACGGGTGCTGGGCTGGGCTGGGGTGGGGGGGGTGTTAAGACTGGGGCTGGGCTGGGCTGGGCTGGGGGGGGGTGTTAAGACTGGGGCTGGGCTGGGCTGGACTGGGGGGTGTTAAGACTGGTGCTGGGCTGGGCTGGGCTGGGGGGATGTTTAAGACTGGTGCTGGGCTGGGCTGGGCTGGGGGGGTGTTAAGACTGGTGCTGGGCTGGGCTGGGCTGGGCTGGGGGGGTGTTAAGACTGGTGCTGGGCTGGGCTGGGTTGGGGGGGTGTTAAGACTGGTAATGGGCTGGGCTGGGCTGGGCTGGGCTGGGGGTGGTGTTAAGACTGGGGCTGGGCTGGGGGGGTGTTAAGACAGGGGCTGGGCTGGGCTGGGCTGGGGGGCGTGTTAAGACTGGTGCTGGGCTGGGGGGGGTGTTAAGACTGGTGCTGGGCTGGGCTGGGCTGGGCTGGGGGGGGGATGTTAAGACTGGTGCTGGGCTGGGATGGGCTGGGCTGGGCTGGGGGGGTGTTAAGACTGGTGCTGGCTGGGCTGGCTTGGGGGGGTGTTAAGACTGGTAATGGGCTGGGCTGGGCTGGGGGGGTGTTAAGACGGGTAATGGGCTGGGCTGGGCTGGGCTGGTCTGGGGGGGTGTTAAGAAGGGTGCTGGGCTGGGCTGGGCTGGGCTGGGGGGGTGTTAAGACTGGTGCTGGGCTGGGCTGGGCTGGGGGCGTGTTAAGACTGGGGCTGGGCTGGGCTGGGCTGGGTTGGGGGGGTGTTAAGACTGGTAATGGACTGCGGGCGGGGGGGGGGTTAAGAATGGTAATGGGCTGTGGGATGATGGGGGCTGTCTGGAAATGGGGTGATGGGGGGTTAGGACTGGTAATGGGCTGGGGGGGGTTAAGACTGGTATTGGGCTGTGGGCTGATGGGGGCTGTCTGGAAATGGGGTGATGGGGGGTTAGGACTGGTAATGGGCTATGGGAGGGTTAAGGCTGATAATGGGCTATGGAGGGGCTAGGACAGGAAATGGGCTGATGGGGAGGGGTTAGGACTGGTAATGGGCTGTGAGCTGTTGGGGGGGTTAGGACTGGTAATGGGCTATGGGGGGGGTTAAGACTGGTAATGGGCTATGGGGGGGTTAAGACTGGTAATGGACTGTGGGCTGATGGGGGCTGTCTGGAAATGGGGTGATGGGTTAGGGCTGGTAATTGGCTGGGGGGGTTAAGACTGGTAATGGGCTTTGGGCTGATGGGGGCTGTCTGGAAATGGGGTGATGGGGGGGTTAGGACTGGTAATGGGCTATGGGGGGATTAGGACTGATAATGGGCTATGGGTGGGGCTAGGACAGGACATGGGCTGATGGGGAGGGGTTAGGACTTGAGGTGGGCTGATGTGGTTAGGACTGGTAATGGGCTGTGGGCTGATGGGGGGTGGTTAGGACTGGCAGTGGGCTATGGGGGGCTGACTGGAAATGGGCTGATGGGGTTAAGACTGGAAGTGGGCTGATGGGGGGTTAGGACTGGTAATGGGTTATAGGGGGGGGGCTTAAACTGAAAATGGGGTGATGGGGGGTTAGGACTGGAAATGGGTTGATGGGGGGCTAGGACTGGTACTGGAAATGGGCTGTTGGGGGGGCTTGAATTGAAATGGACTCATGGAGGGGCTAGAACTGGAAGTAGGCTCATGGGGGGGCTTGGACTGGAATTGGGCTGAGTGGAGGGGAGCTAGGATTTGACATGGGCTGATGGTGGGGCTAGGAAATTACTAGAAATGGGCTGATGGGGGGCTAGGATTGGAAATGAGCTGATGAAGGGACTCAGACTGAAAATGGATGGGGGAGCTAGGACCGGAATGGGTTGATGGGGGGTAGGACTGGAAATGGGCTGATGCAGGGACTAGAAAGGAATGGATGCTGGGTGAGACTGGAACTAGAAAGGAGCTGATGTAGGGGGAGGATTAGAATGGGATGGGGCTGGGAGAGTAAAATGGAGAGGGGAAAAATATTTTGTGTGGGAGGGATGAAAAATCTACAATTGGCCGGTTATTGGGAGAGTAAGTGGGGATTGAGGATGGAGGGGTAAAATTTGTGTGGATGAAATAGGAATGAGGAAAGAGCAAAAGGTGAAAGATTAGTATGTTAAAGCAGATGTAGAGAGAGAGAATGGAAAAAAAAAACTAGAAGAGAGAAGAAAGAACAAATGGACAGCAGACGATGGAGAGTTAGCAGAAAACATGAAGAAACCAGAAGAAAGTGGCTGGAGCAATTGCAACTGAAAAAAAATGCACAAAAGGTAGAAAGATATCTCTTTATTTTGAATTTATTAACTGGAATATGAAAGCTCTGGGAAATGTGCATCATTAACGTCTGCGCTTTGTTTGGTACAAGAGGAAATTAATTTATAGTTTTATTTCTACAGTGGTGTTGTACATTCCAAGTTTGGCTTTTGGGGTTCCCAGTTTAATTATTGCCTTCCTGTTTCTAAATTGTGATTCCTTGTTTGATGATGGTCTATGTTCTGCATGTGTAACTGAGCTGAGGTATTCTGTTTATGTAATTCCTATTTGACATTGCCACTTGTTCTCTTTCCCCAGTATTCTCTGAAATGTATTGGTTTAATATTTGCAGTGTTGCCTTGTGAGTCCTGGTAATGCTGTCAGGATATGGCGGGTTTGCTATGGGTTCTAAATGGGCAGCGTTTGTAGTAGTTCCTAATGTGCCTGGCGGTTGGCACTGGAGTATAGTAATGTAGAAATCTTTTAGTCTTTCTTTATCCATACCCTCATTAAGAGACATGTTTACTAAAAGTTAGTGTATGGTAACATTATGCAAATATTTATGCAAATAAGGCCACTTATGCAAATGGGGCCCCGCACCCCCCTTGGGCCGCCCTTGTCTCACGGTGTGACTGTTATCGTAAGACTTCAGCCCGGTGGGTAACAGCTACTAGGTCTGGAGCGAAGGCAGCATGGTAAACAAATTAAAGTTGCCATGCCGCCATGTGGGCCCCTAGTATCCTGGGCCCTTACTAGCTCAGGCCCTCCCCTGCCCACATTGTGGGGGCTGCCAGGGTGCAATTTACACCACTTAAGGTTTCCCTTCCTCCAGTACAACTCAGTGGTAGTCTAC
The DNA here is from genome assembly GCA_033557465.1 of Ichthyophis bannanicus. Taxonomy (NCBI): domain Eukaryota; kingdom Metazoa; phylum Chordata; class Amphibia; order Gymnophiona; family Ichthyophiidae; genus Ichthyophis; species Ichthyophis bannanicus. Next base: position 613,781,180 of record CM066034.1, on the reverse strand, counting down.
AAGGCGACAAGGGGATGGGTCAGGAAAAAAATGCTTTGTCTCGCAGCTACTACCCCTGCTGCACTCTGCTGGCCAGGGCCGGATTTACCTTGAGTGAGGCCCTACGCCAACAAAAATTGTGGGCCCCCAGCAGGGGCGGCCCAAGGGGGGTGCGGACCTCATTTGCATAAGGGGCCTCATTTGCATAAATATTTGCATAATGTTACCATATACTAACTTTTAGTAAACGTGCCTCTTAATGAGTGTATGGATAAAGAAAGACTAAAAGATTTCTACATTACTATAATCCAGTGCCAACTGCCAGACACATTAGGAACTACTACAAACACTGCCCATAGTAAACCCGCCGTATCCTAACAGCACTACCAGGACTCACAAAGCACCATACTCTACCAATCAAAAGGCAACACTGCAAATATTAAACCAATACATTTCAGAGAACAACAATACATGACCTACTGGGGAAAGAGAACAAGTGGCAATGTCAAACAGGAATTATATAAACAGAACACCTCAGCTCAGTTACACATGCAGAACATAGACCATCACCAAACAAGTAATCACAATTTAGAAATAGGAAGACAATAATTAAACTGGGAATCCCAAAAGCCAAACTTGGAATGTACAACACTGTAGAAATAAAACTATACATTAATTTGCTCTTGTACTAAACAAAGCACAGATGTTAATGATGCACATTTACCAGAGCTGACATATTCCAATTAATAAATTCAAAATAAAGAGATATTTTTCTACCTTTTGTGCATTTTTTTCAGCTGCAATTGCTCCAGCCACTTTCTTCTGGTTTCTTCGTGTCTTCTGCTAACTGTCCATCGTCTGCTGTCCATTTGTCCTTTCTTCTCTCTTCTAGATTTTTTTCCATTCTCTCTCTACATCTGCTTTAACATACTAATCTTTCTCCTTTTGCTCTTTCCTCATTCCTATTTCATCCACTCAAATATTACCCCTCCATCCTCAATCCCCACTTACTCTCCCAATACCCGGCCAATTGTAGATTTTTTATCCCTCCCACACAAAATATTTTTCCCTTCTCCATTTTACTCTTCCAGCCCCATCCCATTCTAATCCTCCCCCAACATCAGCTCCCTTCTAGTTCCAGCCTCACCCAGCATCCATTCCCTTCTAGTCCCTGCATCAGCCCATTTCCAGTCCTAGCCATCCATCAGCCCATTTCCAGTCCTAGCCCCCCCATCACCCCACTTACAGTCCTTAACCCCCCATCACCCCATTTTCAGTCCTTAACCCCCCATCACCCCATTTTCAGTTTAAGCCCCCCTATAACCCATTACCAGTCCTAACCCCCCATCAGCCCACTTCCAGTCCTAACCCCATCAACCCATTTCCAGTCAGCCCCCCATAGCCCATTGCCAGTCCTACCCCCCCCCCATCAGCCCACAGCCCATTACCAGTCCTAACCCCATCATCCCACCTCCAGTTTTAACCCCCCAGCCCATTTCCAGTCCTAGCCCCCCATAGCCCATTACCAGACAACCCCCATCAGCCCACAGCCCATTACGAGTCTTAACCCCCCCAAAGCCCATTACCAGTCCTAACCCCCCCCAACAGCCCATTACCACTCCTAACCCCATCTTCCCAACTCCAGTATTAACCCCCCAGCACCTTTACAGTGCTAGCCCCCCATAGCCCATTACCAGACATCCCCCATCAGCCCACAGCCCATTACCAGTCTTAACCCCCCCCAAAGCCCATTGCCAGTTCTAAGCCCCCCTCAACAGCCCACAGTCCATTACCAGTCCTAACCCCATCAGCCCACCTCTAGCCTTAACCCCCCAGCCCAGCCCATTTCCAGCCCCAGCCCCCCAATAGCCCATTACCAGCCCTACCCCCCCCAGTCCATTTTCAGCCCCCGCCCCCCACTAGCCCATTACCAGCCCTACCCCCCCCAGTCCATTTCCAGCCCCAGCCCCCCCCAGAGCCCATTACCAGTCCTACCCCCCCCCATAGCCCATTACCTGTCCTACCCCCCCCGGCCTAAAGTAAAATTTAATTAAAAAAAAACCTGGGGGCTGCCGCCGCGGGGCCCCCTCTGCTGCCGCGGGGGCCCCGTCTACATGCTGGTCGGGTCCGGTCGGGTCGGGTCGGGTCGGGTCCGGTCGGGTCTCTCTCCCTCCCTCGCTGCAGGCTGCAGGCTGCGAGAGACGCATGTCTCTCGCAGCCTGCCGCGAGGGAGGGAGGGAGAGAGACCCGACCGGACCCGACCCGACCAGCTTGTAGACGGGGCCCCCGCGGCAGCAGAGGGGGCCCCGCGGCGGCAGCCACCAGGTTTTTTTTTAAATTAAATTGTACTGTAGGCCGGGGGGGGTACCTACCCCCCCCGGCCTAAAGTAAAATTTAATTTAAAAAAAAAACCTGGTGGCTGCCGCCGCGGGGCCCCCTCTGCTGCCGCGGGGGCCCCGTCTACAAGCTGGTCGGGTCGGGTCCGGTCCGGTCCGGTCGGGTCTCTCTCCCTCCCTCGCTGCAGGCTGCGAGAGACGCGAAGGGAGAGCGTCTCCTCGCGTCTGTGTTAAGCCCGCAGGGGCTGATGGGAAATCCCATCAGCCCCTGCGGGCTTAACACAGACGCGAGGAGACGCTCTATCTTCGCGTCTCTCGCAGCCGGGAGGGAGGGAGGGAGACGAGACCCGACCCGACCCGACCCGACCGGACCAGACCAGACCAGACCATCTTGTAGACGGGGCCCCCGCGGCAGCAGAGGGGGCCCCGCGGCGGTAGCCACCAGGTTTTTTTTTTAATCGAGTTAAAAAAAAAAACTGGTTCTATTTTTGGTGGGCCCCTGCCGGTTGTGGGCCCTACGCCATGGCGTACATGGCGTATACGTAAATCCGGCCCTGCTGCTGGCTGTCTATGGGCTCCTTTGACTAACACTTAGCTCAAGCTATTATATGCTGCATGACCCATTTGATTCCTATGGACTGTGTGGCAGATAGCTCAAGCTAGGTGTTAGTAAAAGAGGCCCTATGTCTGATCAATGGGTTATAGGAGGAGGGAACTGCAGCAGAGTAGAATAGACACACTTCCTGCCTGCAGCTATGGTTTCCCCACCCAGCTGAGCTCATTTTTGCCAGAGTTATGGGGAATTTAAAGCAGTTGCAGGTTTTGGGCTACTTGTGAACATTGGTTGCTATAATTCAGACTGGAAATACTGTGGCTCCAGGGCAGGGGTGAAGTTGTGCCTACCTTGGCACCATGCAGGGCTAACAGTGGGAACTGACAGTGGCAGGAAGAGCATTGAGCCCTGGCTTCCCTTCTCAGTCCCAGTTCAGTTCTGCTGCTCAATTCCTGACTCATCTTAGGGCACGTTTTTATGGTGTGTGTCACCTGTACAGCTGTACAGGGTGCCATGAATGAGAGGGCATGTCTATGCTGGTGCCCTACATATGCTTCTACAGCATATGGACATTGGGAAAGAGAAGTTGGGGGGGGGGGTATAATCGTGCTGGGGAGAGAGTAGGAGAAAGAAAGAAGAATGTTGTGCAAGTGTAAATGGGTGTTAAATAAATAAGTAATTACTTGGTCCCATGGTGGAGGTAGTATCAGGCCCAGATTAGGGCCTGACTGGCAGCTACATTTGTGGCTTGCATGTGTGGGTAGTGATGCTGTCCAAGTTGTAAGTGTGGCACAAGGCCAAATTGATTCAGGGAGGCCTGAACTGTCAGTGACATCAATGGGCCATGAGTCCAGGGGACTAGGAATGAAGTTGCAGAAGCTGTAAAGTGTGGGGGCCTGAGCTGCGGGTGGTGCCATAAAGCCACAAATGAAAAAACCCCGAAACCACAGTTCATGGTTAAGGAGAGGAGCTGAGAAACTCAGGGGCAGAGTGCAGCTAAGGCTGCAAGGACTTACAGGGACCATGACCATATTTATTATTTAAAAAGTACTGCAAATTAAAAAACGGCATAAAGCCATAACTCATGACTTGAACAGAGCTGAGCGGCTCAGAAGCAGTGCAGCACATTGGCTGCTAGTTATCAATATTTCCAATAATACACAGGCAATATAGACAAAATATCAAAAACAAAGAAACCAATATGTAAAGCAATATACAAACAGCATTGCCAATTCAACCACAAATAATGGGGCAAGAAAAGAAAAATACCAAGGAAAATAAACAACAAACAATGTAAAAGACTGATAAGTATCCTAGTCTCGAACGCACACTTTGATTCCCTACCCACCACCCCAGTTTTCCCCTCACAGGAAATTACAAGTACAAGGAGTTGTTTAGGCTCTGTAAAGAAATAATTTTTACCCTCAAAACTAACATAACAAAGACAAGGAATTTCAAAAGTCAAGTTCCCCCATGCGCAAGGACCCGAGACCGTAAAGCCAAGAATTCCTTGCACCAGGCTTGGGTTTGTTTAGAGAAATCAGGAAATATACAAACTAAAGAGCCTAAAACTGATCCTTCATGTGAAGAACAGAGTTTTTATCTTGCTTAACGGTGAAAGTCACCAACAGGGTGCTATGGGCAGTCACCATCTCCAAAGACACATCCAGAAAACCAGTCAGGTCCAGTTGATCCGGGAGGGGGGGGGGGTGAATGGAGCTCCCAGTCACTCTACTGGTGGGGGCCAGATACTATACCCGGGTTACAGGAGGAAGATAAGCCAATGGCCAGCCCAACATATCCACCAAATACTTTTTCACCATCTGAACAGGGCCCAGCAAATTGGACAGAGGGAAGCCCAGAAACCTAAAGTTGTTCCTCCAGGTCTGATTTTCTAGGTATTCAAGCTTTCTCCAAAGTACAGAGCTCTCCTTAACACTGGAATCCTTAACCGCCCCCAACTCCTCCACTTGTACCTCCAATTGCTCCAATTTAGCAGCATGTTGACCAACAAGTCCCATTAAGGAATCAACTTTTGCACCAATTCTTTCCATATTACTATGCAGGGAAATATCCAGGGATTTGATGGTGTTCCAGGAGTGGAGGAGTAGCCTAGTGGTTAGAACTCTGGCTTGGTAACCAAGCAACCAGGGTTTGATTCCCACTAGCACTCCTTGTGGCCTTGGGCAAGTCACTTAACCCTCCATTGCCTCGGAAGAAAGGCCTGACAATCTACTTCCGGTGACACTGCCAAGAAAACCCAGGAGCTTCTGGGTCGCTAGGAGTCAGGACTGACTCAAAGGCACACATTGTATTTTTGATGGTGTTCCATAGTACCGCTAGGGTAACTGGTGAGTTGCCCCCTCTGAAGAGAGCTCCAGAACTCCCCCTGGGCAACTGACACACCGACTTACCTCTCATCTGCTGCTTCTTGCCAGTAACTCTGGGAGAAGAACATGCAAGGGGGGAGCCCAACGAATCCCCTAATTCCATAGCAGCATCAAGGCTGCCAGACAGGAGATCTTGCCATCCCCCGCAGGAGTGCTTCTGGGTTGTCGGGGAAAGACTCACTCCTTGGGGCTCAGCAATGCCTCTTCCGTGCTCTGCTCCAGAAGAAAACTGGAAAACTGGGGGGGTCCAAAACAGAAGAGACTCCAACATCAGATGAACTCCAAGCTGGTCCAGGGAAAGCTGACCTCTCTCTCCCAATCCCAACCCCAGAAGGTGGGTTGGGTTTTTGCACTTTTGCTTTGGCATCGGAGCGGTAGGTTGAGTCAGAGTTTGGATGCACGGAGCTCACCACACACAGCCATTACCATCAGCCATCTTTCCCCCCTTCCGACTGCTTTCAAATTTAATGAGACCATGGTCCCAAAATTAAATGGAGATGGGCTGGGATTTACAGAGCCAGGAAGAGACTCCCTGAGAGGAAGTAGGTCTTGAGTGAGAAGTAGTGGGACAGACTATATACTGGCACCCTAAAAATGTAAAGGTCTACACCCTCTTTGAAAGGAGGTGTCAATAATGCAGTAAAGGAAAAGATGACACTCAGTTGCCAGAGAGGGGATGAGTAAGGGTGGTAGTAAGTGCTAGAATGTGAACCAAGCAGCCGGGGCCCAGAAAAAGCATTTTAAAAAGAGAAAAACTGCTTGGGAATGTTATCAGCGCTGTGGCAGGACTAGGATTAGCACCTTGTAAGGACTCTGGGAGCAGAGGAAAGGCCGAAGTGGAGCACCATGTACTAGTAATGTTTTCTGAACTTGAAGCAAAGGGATATAGGTGTAGACTTCTTTTAGGTCCATGCCAATCGTTGCAGCTCAGCAGAGGTAGGATAGTATTGAGGGAATTCATCCTGAATTTTTCTTGCTTGATGTAGAGACTGAGCTTGAACTGGGGAACATTCTGGGGAAAAGAGGGGCTTTTCCAAAGGGATGGGCTCCACCTTAACCGGGATGGAACCAGGCTGCTGGCATAAACCTTTAAAAAAGAGATAGAGCAGCTTTTAAACTAGATAATAGGGGAAAGCTAACAGTTGCCTAAGAGCGCATGGTTTGGAATCATATATCCGTGAAGGATAATAGCAAAAGATTGAAGTTAGGACATATCAACAGAGAGGTTCCAATAAAGACAAAAGTAACACAAATGTTCTTCAGTACAGAGCAGATAGAGCTTAAAGATTCCAAATTACCCCTGCCTACCGATAACCTTTAAAATGCCTGTAAGCAAAATGTTAGAAGTCTAAATAAGATGAGAGAGTTAGAATATAAAGCACTAAATGAGAGGCTAGATATGACTGATAACTCAAAGATCTGGTGGAAGGAGGACAACCAGTGGGACATTGATACCTGGATACAAATTATATTGCAATGATAAAGTAGATCAAATTGATAGAGGGGTTGCGCTCTATGATAGAGAGCAAATTGAGTCACATAGCATTAAAGTGTTGCAGGAAACAAAATACATGGTAGAATGTCTATGGAATGAAAAAAGGAAGGTGATGGCAATGCAGGTGTACTACCGACCGCCTGGCCAAAATTAACAAATGGATGATGAAATGCTCAAAGAAATCAGGGAAGCTAACAAAAGTTAAAATACAGTAATAATAATGGGTGATTTCAATTACTCCAGTATCGATTGTGTCAGTGTCATGGCAGGACATGCTAGGGAGATGAAGTTTCTAGATGAAATAAATGATAGCTTCTTGGAGCAGCTGGTTCATGAACCGACAAGAGGGGAAGCCATTTTGGACACTAGTCCTTAGTAGTACACAAGTTCTAGTGCAAGAGATAAGGGTGTTGAGGCCACTTTGCAATAGTGATCATAGCATGATCACGTCTGATTTCATAAATGGAGGAAGGATGGCAAGGAAATCCACAGTACTGCTTTTTAGCTTTCAAAAGGGAAACTATGATAAAATGAGGAAGATAATTAAGAACAAACTAAAAGGAGCCACTGCAAAGCTTAAAGATGTACATCAAGCATGGGCATTGTTTAACAATACTATCTTGGAAGCCCAGACCAACTGTATTCCACGCTTTAAGACAGATGGAAAGAAGTCCAAAAAATAGCCAGCATGGTTTAAAGTTGAGGTCAGAAAAACTGTTGTAGTCAAAAAAGCATCTTTCAGGAAATAGAAAAAGGACCCAAATGATGAAAACTGGAAACAACATAAGCACTGGCAAGTTAGATGCAAGGCATTGATGAGGCAGACAAAGAGAGAATTTGATAAGAAGCTTGCTATGGAAGCAAAAATGCATAATAAAGATTTTTTTCAAGTACATTCATAGCAAAAAAACCTGTGAGAGAGTCAATTGTATCATGAGAAGATAGAGAGATAAAAGGGGCATTAAGAGGGGCAAGGCCATAGCAGAGAAAATGAGTGAATTCTTTGTTTTGGTCTTTACTGTAGAAGATGTAGGGAAGTTACGCATCACTGAAATGGTATTTAAAGGTGATGCATCGGAAGGATTGAAAGAAATATCAATAAATCAGGAAGATATATTACAACTATTTGATAAACTAAACAATAGCAAATCAACTGGACAAGATGATATACACCCGAGGGTATTGAAAGAATTGAAATATGAGACTGCAGGCCTACTATTAGGAATCTCTGAACTATCATTAAAATCATCTGTAGTACCTGAAGATTGGAGAATGGCCAATGCAACTCCAATTTTTAAAAAGGGTTCCAGGAGAGATCCAGGAAACTATAGGTCAGTGAGCCTGACATCAGTACCGGGCAAAATAGTGGAAACCATTATAAAGAACAAAATTACTACACATCTAGATAGTCATGTTTTATTTTTTTGAAGGTGTGAATAAACAGGTAGACGAAGGTGAGCCGGTCGATATAGTGTATCTGGATTTTCAGAAAACCTTTGACAAGGTCCCTCATGAGAGACTCTTGGCAAAGTTAAAAAGTAATGGGATTGGAGGCAGTGTACTTTTGTGGATCAGGAACTGGTTAAAAGATAGAAAGCAGAGTGTGGACTGAATGGCCAGTTTTCCCAATGGAGAAATGTGAATAGTGGAGTACCTCAGGGATCTGTGCTGGGTCTGCTGCTTTTTAACATATTCGTAAATGACCTGGAAATGGGAATAACGAGTGAGGTTATCAAATTTGCAGATGACACAAAACTATTTAAAATTGTTAAAACCCATGAGAATTGTGGAAAATTGCAAAAGGATCTTGATAAATTGGAAGACTGGGCATCCAAATGGCAAATCAAATTTAATGTGGAAAAGTGCAAAATTATGCATCTAGGAAAGAACAATCCAAACTATGGTTTCACGATGCAAGGTTCCACATTAGGAGCCAGCACCCAGGAAAAAGATTTAGACGTTATCGTGAATAACATGTTGAAACCCTACGTCCATTGTGCAGCAGTGGCCAAGAAGGCAAACAGAATGGTAGGAATCATAAGAAAAGGAATGGAGAATAAAACAAAGGATATTATAATGTCTCTGTATCATTCCAAGATGCAACCACAACTTGAATATTGTGTGCAATTCTGGTCACCGTATCTGAAAAAGGACATAGCAGAATTAGGAAAGGTACAGAGAAGAGCCACCAAAATGGTAAAGGGGGATGGAAGGATACTCCTATGAGGAGAGACTTAAAAGGTTAGGGCTTTTCAACCTGGAAAATAGATGGCTGAGGGGAGATATGATAGAGGTCTATAAATTAATGGAGTGGAATGGGTAAACGTAGATAGATTGTTTTTTGCCATCAAAAGTAGAAAGACTAGTGGACATGCAATGAAGCTGCAGTGTAACCCATTTAAAACTAATAAGAGAAAATATTTTTTTCACTCAACGTGTAAACAAACTCTGGAATTCGTTATTGGAGGATTTAGTAAAAGCTGTTAGTGTAGCTGGGTTTAAAAAAGGTTTGGACAAGTACCTGGGGGAAAGGTTCATAAACTGTTATTAAAGAGGACCCAATACAACCTATGTGTCTTTTTGGGAAACTGCTAGGTACTTGTGACCTGGATTGGCTACTGTTGGAAACAGGATACTGGGTTTGATGGACCTTGGTCTGACCCACTAAGGCATTTCTTATGTTCTTAAGGATTAGGCATAGGTCACCAGACATTTTTGGAATGAGGAAGAGTCTTGAATAAATGATCTAGCTGGTTGTAGAGGACAGGTTCAATGACCCTGTTGTACAGGAGATCCCTTATTTTTCATGCCAAGATGGGAATGTACTGAGGCAGAGTCCTTTGGCTGCTGGGTCATGGGTGGGATCATGGGTGGACAGAAGTGCTGAGAAGCTGATCTTTTAGCTCAGCTGAATGATATTGAGAATCTAGCAGTCTGTAATAATTGTTTTACAGGCCTTCATGAAGTGCGGTATCCTGCCTCCCACTGGCAGTTAGACAAAAGCTAAGTGATGGTTTGCTTGTGGGAGTGGGAGCAGCAGACTGCTCATTCTACTCCCTGGGGTGAGAGCACTGTTTGTAGTCAAGTATGGTTGAGACCTCCAATGGGGATAAAACCACTGTGAATACTGAGAGTGCTGTGCTCTTCAGTATTGTGGGAGCTAAGGCTGGTGAGACTGAGATGGGATCTGCAGATTGGACAGCTAGCTACCTGAACATGGAAGAATGATCTTTAACGTCAGAGACAGCCTCCTGCACTTTTCAGCCAAAGAGGTTATCCCCTTGACAAGGTGTATCCGTTAAACCATCAAGCAGGTCTTCCCTGAGACTGGATACTCTGTTCCAGGCAGCACAACTGGCCAAGATAGCTGTGGGTGTGGAGCATTTCACCAAGTCATAAGCATTGTAAGTTGCTCTTATGACATGGTACAAAGATTCATGGAGGTTTTCTCTCATGTAATGCTGGTCTTCTGCAGGCAAGGAGTCCAGGTCATCCAGCTGTAGAAGATGATCATGGTAATAATGAAAGGTCTGGAGTTGATGAGTGAGGATCCGCATGGTCAGGAGGTCATTCTGGTATGATTTTCTCCCAGTAGCAGCTAGAAGCCATTGCTCCTTTACTGGTGGCATATGATCTAGTCCCTTTGAGCTCTTAGTTTTCTTCAAGACTGATTTCAGTACTACTGATTGGTGGGGCGAGCGTAAATTATCAAATTCTGGAGCAGATAGGACCTTGTACGTTAGGTCCAGTTGGTGAGAGGTAGCATGCACTGATGGTGGGGTTTTCCAGATGGAAGCCTGGAAATCTTGCAGCATTTGGTGACCCAGCAAGGCTATAACCTCCTTGGGAGCACTACAATTCCTGAGAATGGATTGAAAATCACATTTGTTCATTGTGTTTGGGAGTTGCTGAGAGTGAATGCCCTCATTACAGGTAAGCAACTATGCTTTCTCTCCAAAACCGATGCTTTAAGTAACCTAAAGAACCTATCTAACTCCTTCCCTGGACACATCCTAGTTGGGATCCCAACTTGAACATTCCTAGGATTTTATCCATTCATACAGCTTCCAGAGCTATGTTACTCCTGAAAGGACAAAAAAAAAAAAAGAAAATTCACCTTCAGTTGCTAGGGCTTTAGTGACATTTGGGTCATACATGCAGTGAATGCGCATACCTGATTCCTACAGAACCATAGCAGACCAGATTTACTATTACCCTGATATAAGGATGATACTGCTATGGGAGAGAGAGAGAGAGAGAGAATCTCCCAGACTGAAGGAACATCCAAGAGATGCAAGCCAACAGACATCGAGTGGAGAAGTAGCCTAATGGTTAGAGCACTAGCTTGAGAACCAAGAAACCAGGGTTCATTTCCCACTAGTACTCTTTGTGGCCTTGGGCAAGTCACTTAATCCTCCATTACCTCAGAAAAAAATCCAAGTTATCAATGCCCCTGTTTAATGTACATTATGAAGTTTAAGTTACAATGTAAATGGCTTTGACTGAAATGATAAAGCAGTATAAAAAAACTTTAAAATAAATGGACAATCGTTTGTGCTAGGTAGAAGGCTGATAGATCCCTGGCCTTGCTGCCAACAGTTGCTTAGAAGGACTAGGGTGTTCATGTATGTTTGAAGAGGGGAGGTGCCATTTCCACTCTCTTCATACTAATTGATATTAGCTAAGGTTCCTGTATGTTAAATGGCTGCCTGTGTCTCAAAGGAAATGAGTATGCCTGAAACTTATTGAGTGAAACCAAAAACAATGACCAAAGTCCCACTCAAAATGTCAGGTCGTCTGTGAGCCATGTATGTGGACTAGGTTAAGCGACTGCCCTTGTGAATTTCATCGGGTCCTGCAAGACACTGTGGCTGGCATTCCGAAACATGAATAGCAGGGTTGGACATACGGTCTGGACAGCCAACTGGAGCACAGCCCCCAAAGCCGATTCTGTCTCATGTACTCCCCTCACATACAGAGCGCATTTGTGTGGGGAGTGCTGGAGGGGGTGGCACTTGGGTGGAGTGGGGACAGAATGTACAGGGCTAATTCATGTCGGGCCACTGGATGTTCCCCGGCACCTGACTGCCCATCTGGCTTATTCCACCCCAAAGGTGGAATAAGCCCCGGAGGCCACCATTGCATGGCACTGCACACTCCCGGACAGCATGCTGCCAGCTACAGTGTGCCCCTGCAGTCGCATCCCAGGCCACGGGGGCCTCTGATGCCAAGAGGATCGTTGTCTTCAGGGGCAGACATGGACAATGGCATTCTGAGCCATCAGATAGATGGCTCATTGCCATGGTGCCAGAACGTCATGGCTCCCGCGCCTCAGCCATGACGTTCTGGCTTCGGGATGAGCAGTTCCCCATTTCTTTGGCATATGAGAGTCGCCCGGACGTCTATGTCCCTGATTTTGCCATCACAGGCACGTCCGGGGCCAGTGGTGGCAGAATCAGGTCCATCTCCTGCACATCCAGTTTTTGCCCGACCAATGTGGGCAGACATGCAGGAACCGGAATGTGCCTCATAAGAACATAAGATATGCCATACTGGGTCAAACCAAGGTCCATCAAGCCCAGTATTCTGTTTCCAACAGTGGCCAATCTAGGTCATATGTACCTAGCAGTTTCCCCAAGGGACACAGGTTCCACAATGCTTGTATTGGTTCAAGCATTGATATCCTGGGTCCCTTCTTAATAATGGTTTATGGACCTTTCCTCCAGGAACTTGTCCAAACCTTTTTTAAACCCAGCTACACTAACAGCCTTTACTACATCCTCCGGTAACAAATTCCAGAGTTTGATTACACGTTGAATGAAAAAATATTTTCTTTTATTAGTCTTAAATAGTTTACCCTTTAGCTTCATTGCATGTCCCCTAGTCTTTCTATATTCTGATAAGGTAAACAATCGATCTACATTTACCCGTTCCACTCCGTTCATTAATTTATAGACTTCTATCAAATCTCCCCTCAGCCGTCTCTTTTCCAGGTTAAAGAGCCTTAACCTTTTTAGCCTTTCTTCATAGGAGTATCCTTCCATCCCCTTTACCATTTTGGTGGCTCTTCTCTGTACCTTTTCAAAAATCGCTATATCCTTTTTAAGATACGGCGACCAGAATTGCACACAATATTCAAGGTGCGGTCTCACCATGGAACGATATAGAGCATTATAATATCTTTTGTTTTATTTTCCATTCCTTTCCTTATCATACCTAGCATTCTATTTGCTCTCTTGGCCGCTGCTGCACACTGGGCCGAGGGTTTTAACATGGTATCCACAATGACGCCTAAATCTTTTTCCTGGGTGGTGGTTCCTAATGTGGAACCTTGCATCGTGTAACCATAGTTTGGGTTGTTCTTCCCTAGGTGCATAACCTTGCACTTGCCCAGATTAAATTTTATCTGCCATTTTGATGCCCAGTCTTCCAATTTATCAAGATCCTCTTGCAATTTTCCACAATCCTCTTGGGTTTTAACAACTTTAAATAGTTTTGTGTCATCTGCAAATTTGATAACTTCACTCGTTATTCCACTTTCCAGGTCATTTAGGAATATGTCAAAAAGCAGCGGACCCAGCATAGATCCTTGGGGTACACCACTATTCACCTTTCTCCATTGGTAAAATTGGCCATTTAGCCCTACCCTCTGCTTTCTATCTTTTAATCAGTTCCTGATCCACAATAGTACACTGCCTCCTATCCCATGACTCTTTAGTTTTGCCAAAAGTCTCTCATGAGGGACCTTGTCAAAGGCTTTCTGAAAGTCCAGATACACAATATCAACCGACTCACCTTTGTCCACCTGATTATTCACTCCTTCAAAAAAAACATAATAGATTAGTAAGACAAGATCTTCCTTGTCTAAAGCCATGTTGGCTGTCTCCCATTAGGTCATGACTATCTACATGCTGAGTAATTTTATTCTTTATAATGGTTTCTACCATTTTTCCCAGTACTGATGTCAGGCTCACCGGTCTGTAGTTTCCCGGATCACCCCTGGAACCCTTTTTAAAAATTGGTGTTACATTGGCGATCCTCCAATCTTCAGGTATTAGAGATGATTTTAATGATAGTTCACAGATTACTAATAGCAGGTCTGCAATCACATATTTCAGTTCTTTCAACACCCTTGGATGTATACCATCCGGCCCAGGTGATTTGCTACTCTTCAGTTTATCTAATAGTTGTAATACATCTTCCCGATGTATCGATATTTCCTTCAATTCTTCCGCACCATTAAATACCACTTCAGTCATGGGTAACATCCCTACATCTTCCTCAGTAAAGACTGAAGCAAAGAATTCATTCAGTCTCTCCGCTATCGCCTTGTCACCTCTTAGTGCTCCTTTAACCCCATTATCATCTAATGGACCAACTGACTCTCTCACAGGTTTTTTGCTACGAATGTACTTGAAAAGGTCTTTACTTCGCGTTTTTGCTTCCGCAGCAAATTCTCAAATTCTCCCTTTGCCTGCCTTATCAATGCCTTGCATTTGACTTGCCAGTGCTTGTGCTGTTTCCAGGTTTCGTCGTTTGGCTCTTTTTCCATTTCCTGAAAGATGCTTTTTTGGCAACAACAGCCTTTCTGACCTCACCTTTAAACATGCTGGCAATTTTTTGGACTTCCTTCCACTTTTCTTAAAGCATGGAATACAGCTGGTCTGGGCTTCCAAGATAGTATTTTTCAACAACAGCCAAGCCTGATATACGTCTTTAAACTTTGCAACTGCTCCTTTTAGTTTTTTCTTAACTGTTTTCCTCATTTTATCATAGTCTCCCTTTCGAAAGTTAAAAGGTAGTACTGTGGATTTCCTTACTATCCCTCCTCCACTAATTAAATCAAAGGCGATAATGCTATGATCACTATTGCCAAGTGGCCCCAACAACGTTATCTCTTGCACTAGATCTGGTGTTCCACTAAGGATTAGGTCTAATATGGCTTCCCCTCTGGTCGGTTTATGAACCAGCTGCTCCAAGAAGCAGTCATTTATTTCATCTATATGTGAAGATGATGCTTCATAAAAGCCAAGTTTTTGACCATTGCCTTTACCTTGCCAAGCGCATGAGACATTTGTTTGGAGATGGGGAATTTGCAACTATGAAGTGTTTCATGAATATCCAAGTTCTAAAGAAACATAAAAGAGTAAGAAAATATTATAAAGTTGACTGAGACCAAGGGAACAGATGATCAGTTGGTGGCATTGGTTTTGAGCTTTGTAACACGCTGAAGTGATAGCTCATAAGATGCTTTTGATGTCCCCTTTAGGTCTTTTACATATTTTAGTTTTGTGGTTTCCCTTTTGGTTTTTGGTTTGAAATTTATTGTGTAAGGAGTCACTGGGTTGAAAGTTACTTGGGACAATGCATAGGAAGACTACAGAAGGCCTGTGTTCTACAAAGTCTTAGGATGGAAAAGGAAGAAAGGATTCTGCATCACAGATTTCAAGAAAAGAGGGACCAGAAAGAGGAGCTGAGGAAGATTCAAAATGAAGAAGATAAGTAATTGACTGGTCATTGAAGTCAGTGAAGAAAACCAGAAGAAAAGTTGAGAGAACCCTATAATGGATTTTGAGAAGATTTTGTTTTGAGTTCCTCTCCTGTGTGTTGTCCTTTTTACTTTGAAGAAACCACAGTAATAAATTATATTTTCAGTCAGAGTCGGGTTTGGACAGTGGACTTTATAGAGTGTCTTTGAGATGAATGGATTGGTGCAGCCAGTGGAAGAAAACAACTCTCATAGAAATAGGACCTAGAAAGTTAGCTCTACTCCAGCCCAACACAGCTCCAGGGATCAGGAGCCTGGAGTATTGCTTTGCTCCATATTTAGTGCTCAGCTCTCCACCCACCCGCACCATTACAATGGAATTCCTTTTGTTGGAATATTGAGGTGTACAGATACATGTCTGAAACTGTTAGTACACTGGGGGATTTTCTATTTTAATAGCAAGAAGATTAGAAATTTGGAAATAGTTTATGCTGGGCTGCCATTCTAGAATACTCTCATCTACTAGAACCTTTATCACCATTGAAGATACACCAGAATGTGGTATGCCACCTTATCCCCTTGAAGCATAGTAATTATGTGGAGGCTGTATTAGATTCATTAATGTTTGTCATCATTGACGACAAGCTGAAATGGTTTAAGATGGTGTTTCCTTTTGGAGCATAATAATTGGAAGCTGGACTAGCTTCATTAATAGATTTTTGCCACAATTGAACCTGAGTTGCAAAAACTTGAAGAGAAGCTAGACTTTGGAGTTCTTTGTGTGAAACAATCACTGAAGTGTACAGTAAATACAGTAAATCAGCTTCTTTGAAACCAGTTTGGATTGCCAAGTCTGTCTAAGTATTGCATTAATGGAGTATCACATAGTGACTACTAAAGAAGAATAATTTCACTGTCTCTCCTCAAGTTTCTGGAGCTTCTTTAAGTTCACTGGAGCGTCTTCCACCAGCTCCTCCCCATTTGGTACCCACTGACCTTACCAGTGTCGGCCCTTTGGATTATAGCTCTCCAGGTTTTTCCCTTGTATCTTTGAAACCTGCCATCTGGTCTCCCCCTCCAGTTGAATCCAGGGAGATACCTGAGTCTCAGGTGTCCCTGGGGAATATTTGGAGGGTGGTTACTAGGACTGAGCAGGCTTTGGCCAACACAGTTTTCCAGCTGTGCAGCTGCTCACAGGAGGCTGTTGCTCGGCTGGTTAAAGTTGAGGATCAGGTGGTCTCTCTTGCTTCCCAGATTTCTAAATATGATAGCTCTTTTTCTTCTTTGAATGCGGTGAATGCCTCCTATATTAAGGATAGTTTAGTAATCCATCGGAAATTAGAAATGTTGGAAAATAATTTCAGGAGTAGAAATCTTCGTTGTTTGAATTTTCCCTATTGCCATTTACTGTCTTCTGAAGTCTTATTTCGGAAATACCTTAAGGAAGCTTTGGGTTTACCCACAGCTGACTCAATGTTTTTTTCCAGGTTATTTTACTTGCTAGGTGGTGGGATGTCAGGTAAGTCCTCTAAGGGTTTTAATATTTTGCAACCTCAGGAAAATTTTAATTTGACTTAGTTCTTAGAGGACTCGCAGGACGTTATTTCCACCAGGTCTACTCTTTTAGTTACATTTCTTTCTGAACAGGATAAGATTTCAGTGCTTAGGAGTTACTTTAAAAATAAAGCATTTAATTTTTGTGGGTCACGAGTTCAATTGTTTCCTGATGTCTCCCGGGCCACGCAGATACACCAGCGAGCCTTTTTGGCCCTCAGACCTAGGGTGTTGGCCGTTGGGGCTTCATTTTTTTTACGTTATCCCTGTAAGTGCCTGGTCACTTTTCAGGGTGTTAGGTATATTTTCTTAGACTCTCCGCAGCTGGAGGTTTTTCTAGTTGATAAGAAGAAAAAGACTTCAGAGGAATGAGCTATGAGTGGTTTAGATAATTGGCTGTTAATCATGGGATTTTTGTTTTTTCTCTTGTTTCTTGTTGGATTTTCTTTAGTATTCTTCTCCTCCCCATTTTGTGGGCTATTGGATTGATATGATTTCTTTTGTAAGTGAATTTTTGCACTTGATTTTTTTCTTGTATTTGATTTCAATAATGTTTCTTGTATACTTGCTTTGTAAGTATGGTTAAAATTTTTGAAATAAAAAAAAAAAAAAGAAGAAGAATTTCCTGGTTCCGAGTGCTCACTGGTAATTCAGCTTCAAATCTATTGTCTATAAGGTACATTTTAAAAGGAAGTTCAGACAGCATTGGGTATATGCAAGTCAAAAGGTGCAGCAAGACATGGCAGTTTCAGAAAAGGCACCATACATATGCACAGGCCTTCTAAAATCACCACTTCCCCATGTGCAGAGATACAGGTGCCCCTGACGGCAGATTTGCATGGATGTGTGATGGAGAATATACAGCCATGCATGTACAGAATTCTCAAAGTATGGTAGGAGTGGAGACATGAAAGCAGAGCATGAAATACAGATGTACTCATGGCACCAACAGAGCACACATGCTTGAGGGACCCATATTTAGTGACATGTGTGATGCCCCATCCCATGAAACCTCTGGACATCCCTATGTCCTGTGCACAAAGCACTCCAGAATGGCTACCAGGCAAGCAGACTTCAGTAGGGCTGAAACCCTAATGTTGAACTAGATGGTAGAAGGATCTGATAAACCCCCATAATGGTGTACGATAGGCTTCACCATGCTTCAGCAAAAAGGATCTGGCAAGTCACTCAAAGACACAGCACATGGGGGAAATGTAGCTGCTGGCAGATAGCAGTGGGCAGACAGAGAAGTAAGGTAGCAGGGCTGAGTGAAAAGGTAGTTAATACTGGCTGGTCCTCCTGGGAGACACTCTTTGAGGGTCCTGAAAGAGCAGCACCAGTCAGATCAAACACAGAGATCACTATAACCACATACAGTACTCTCAGGCAACCCGAGGCACAATTTGAACTTGACAAAAGATTAGTCACGCACATAAAGCAGAGCAGTGACAGAGACACAAGAGGCACGAGACAGGCAGGACATATAGATACATGTCCAAGGCACTGGCATATGTGGGTGGTGGTACATAGATATGTCTTGAAATGACCATGAAGAGGCAAGACCATGTATGTGGGCATGTATGAGGTCATAAAAACCCAAATTCCCAGGTAAGGACACATGCAGTGTACAATGTGTATATGGTTGCAGGCAGAGTCAGTACACAGAGGTAGAACTGTAGGAATGCAGCCACACTGTGGCCAGGTAGTGCACAACCACAGAAAACAGACATCAACAATGTCCATGGGTTGTGCAGGAAAACAGGATGTTGTAAGGGAAGGATAGAAGATGTCACTAGTACCCAGGATCCTTTATCACCACAGATGGATGACAGGGGAAGAACAGCAGAAAGGCATTTATGGCTAAGCATAATGTAATTATTTATCTCCAACAGCCGTTTCTACATCCCAGGGGATCTTGAAGCACTGAAGATCAGGTTTAGGGCCATGTAGAGGACCCAGCTCCAATTGTTGTGGTGCCTATGTTGGGAGCTAAAGCAGTGGCAAAGTAAGTAATGGAACATGAGACATACAGTAGATGTGATATGCAGGGATGGGACCCAAGATCGTCATCTGCAGAGTGCAAGGGCAGGAGCTATATGCCAAAATCATACAGCCACAATATGTCTTGCCACATTGGGACAGTGGCTGTACTGTCAAAGCAGTCAAGACATGCGCCAGAATGGTGGTATGCAACACAGAGACCTGCAGAGCTACTGGCTGATGTTGTAGAGAAGGTCCAAAGTGTGTCCATCAGGACAAGATAGCCACAAGCATATGAATTGGCAGCAGTGGGGGCAGAAGTAAGGACCTGGAGCCTTCAAGCAGAGCCACATGGACAGAAAGGAAAAATATAGAAGACCCAGCCAGGTCAAAGTGTCCATATATGCTGGATGGTGATGGCATAAGAAGCTGGCACACAGGAGCAGTGTGCAAGTAACACTATCAATGCCAAGGCACATGTGTTTGCCACAACTCTGTGTGGGATAATTATGCCAGCAATTGAAATACACCAATAGTCATGGCGGGTAATGGCCCCCTGATACACAGATACCAGGGCACACAGTGAAATGAGTTTTGAGGGATGCTATGGAGCCAGGATGTGCATGGGTCTAGCTTGGTAGAAAAACACAGCAGCAACCAAGTAGTGATATTATGTACATGGGGAGAGCAGACCTACGTATGGATGTAGCAAACAGGGGGGCCCTAGAAGGATAAACAATGCAGAGCCTCAGGCACCTCCACTACTCCAACCCTAAATATGGCATAGCATAGGAACTGCACCCCTGCAACATACCATATGCACAGTGGTTGACACCTGAACAGGTCAGACTGAGACACATAACAGGTAGCACAAGGGACTAGTAAGAACAGAGCTGTAATGAGCTGGTGCTTGTGACACATTTGCAGGCAGTCATATACTAAACAGGATCTCTCTATTTGATGGTCTCAACAGCAGCTGGGGATGCAGCAGCGCCACCTCTGCCAGCACCACTACCGCTACCTCCACTATTACTGCCAGCACCCCAATCAACTGCCACCACCACCACTGCTGGGGCTCCTTCTATTAGCCACCACCAAAGCTGCTGGAACCCCTGCCACTAGCACCACCACCACCACTGCCATGACTGGATTACAGCTAGGAAAGAGCATATGGAGACACCACTGCCACCACTGAGGCAGAAGCCAGCAACATCAGCTCCCTAGCATGGGTGGTGGCCATATCATTGGAGGAGGGACACGAAGAAGAGGAAGTTGATGATATAGTCATCACCCTGATTGAGGAGCAGGAGCTGAAGGGGTGGCTGCATATCCTGGAGGCAGGGAGGACCACCAGATGGACAGTGGCAGAGAAGCTACCAGTTACTGTGACATTAGACATGGAGGACAGGGAGGCAGAGAAGGTGGGTAAGAATAAGAGAGGAGAGGGGAGAGGGTGGGGACGTCCTGGAGGAGGGAAAGTATGAGAGGCGATGGGGTGGAGGTCAGGAAGATATGGAAAGTGGGGTGGGAGCAGGCAGGTGAACAGGCTGTAGAATCAATATAGCAAATGTCAGTCAGCCTGTCTAGCCTGTTTCAATGCCAGACCAGGTATGCCACCATGAAGTCCCCCAGGCAGTGGTGGGCCACAAAGTCATGCAGCACCTTATTTCCCTGCAACAGAAGGTGCAGCAGAGCTTCATAGCATTCGCCAGGCCACATGATTTCATGGCTGTGCATCTAGAGGACCTGAGAGCAGAGTTATATAGCATGGTTATGGCCATAAACCATCTCCTGGCATGTGTCCTCTCCAACCACTCCAGACTGGAGAGAGGAGGGTAGGGAGTAGCATGGCACTATGTGCCTTATAGATATGTACATACATAATTTCCCAACGAGGCCATGAAGGTTTATACAATAAAAACATGTTAACTTACAAATATGTGTTCTAGTTTCTTCTCTCTAGTGAACCTCACTACCACTGAAGCGCAGCACCATCCCACAACCACAATACATGCCTAATTGCACCATCCAGGGGCACACAGCAACCATTATGCCTAACATTGAGGGCCTACCTACTACAGCATCCCCAACATCATGGCATTGTTGAGCTTCTAGGTTCTGGAATTCTCAAATCCATCCCTTGCTCGGTTAGGCCCTTGGATCATCCAGCAATCAGGCAGAAAAGCATTATTTCCTATTCCTCCTCTCCTCCCCATGGCTCCCTGACTAGGATGTCCTTATTTGAGGTCCCCTGTATATTTACAGTGAGGTATGGGGTTCACATGGACAGTCCATTTTCAGCACTCCTCTGTTCTAGATCCCTCCCCCAAGGGATTTTCAGGGAAGTCTTTCCCCCTGCCTGGGAGAGACATCAGGAAGGGTTTACAACTGCCTCAGTCAATGCAAAAGATATGCAAATATTCTCCTGACCCAAAATCCACTTCTCACTTTCTCACAGGTCTCCCATCACCAGCTCCACATTCAGGGATTTACTATCACTACTCCTCAGATGGCAGGTAGGGCAGAACGAATCCTGGTCTGCCTTACCTGCCACCACCCACATAGCCATTCCTGGTCGACTACAACTGCCTGCTAGCAGGTATTAAGTGATTCTCTCTAATCAGAATGGGAGGTAGGTATCCCTTATACCCAGGTGGTTATCTTAAACTGAGGGTCCTACCAGGTCTTCCATGATGGGACATACATCCTGTCACAGGTACCCTAAATATATCTAGCCTATGATCAATTCAAGAACTTTGAACTCTATCTGTAACAACACAATTTCTCATAGAACTATGTGGTTCCAAAGTGACCTGCATGTGCACCAACCATACACCCACCACTCCTTGCCCAAAGCACCATCTCATGATACATGTTCAGTGATACCATCCACAAGATGATGAAGGGGAAAAGGTGGGCAGAGGGAAATGGCTAGTATGTACACTATGTCTGGATCTCCATACCATGGCTCTATACCTATCCACTGTGCCTGTCCACAGTGCATGCCAGGACAAGGTTCCTGTGGCAGAGGTTGTCCATAGAAACATGATGGCAGAAAAAGACCACATGGCCTATCTAGTCTTCTCTTCCATATAAACCACTACAATAGTCCCCTTTTTTCCTTTAGAGATCCTCTGTGTTTGTCCCATGCTTTTTTTGAATTCAGATACTGTCCTCATCTCTACCACCTCCACTGGGAGACTATTCCATGCATCTACCACTCTTTCCGCATATTATTCCCGAGTCTGTTCCCTTTCACCCTCATTCTATGTCCCCTCGTAGCAGAGCTCTTTTCAATCAAAAGAGGCTCTCCTCCTATGCATTCATGCCATGGAGGTATTTAAACATCTCAATCATATCACCTCTATCCCGCCTTTCCTCTAAAGTATACATATTAAGAACCTTAAGTCTGTCCTCATATATTTTATAATGAAGACCACTAACCATTTTAGTAGCCACCTTCTGCACCGACTCCAAACTGTTTATATCCTTTTGAAGGTGCGGTCTCCAGAAATGCACACAATACTCCAAATAAGGTCGCACCAAAGACTTATACAGAGGCACTATCACCTCCTTTCTTCTGCTGGACATTCCTCTCCCTATGCACCCAAGCATCCCTTAAGCTTTCACTGTTGCCTTTTCAACCTGTTTAGCTACCTTAAGATCATCAGACACAATCACACCTAGGTCCTGCTCTTCTTTTATGGACAGAAGTACTTCACTCCCTATATCATATCACTCCCTTGGATTGCTGCAGCCCAAATGCATAACCTTGCATTTTTAACATTAAATATCAGCTGCCAAATTCTAGACCATTCTTCACGCTTAGCTAGACCCCTCCTCATGTTATCTACACCTTCTTGGGTGTCTACTCTATTGCAGATTTTGGTATCATACACAAAGAGGCAAACCTTACCCAACAGCCCTTCTGCAATATCACTAACAAAGATGTTAAAAAGATTTGGACCAAGGAAAGATCCCTGGGGTACATCACTGGTAACGTCCTTCTCCTCAGAGTGAGCTCCATTTACCTGTACCCTTTGCCGCTCCCACTCAACCAATTTCTAACCCCAGCAATAACTTTAGGGTCCATTCCTTGGGTGCTCAATTTGTTTATAAGTCGCCTGTGCAGAATGGTGTCAAAGGCTTTATTGAAATCTAAATATACCACATCTAGGGATCTCCCTCGGTCCAAGTCTCTGGTCATCCAGTCAAAGAAATCAATCAGATTTGTCTGACAAAACCTGCCTTTTGTGTGAAGGGACCACATGTGCCTCTCTCCAGTCCTCTGACATCACTCCCGACTCCAAAGAGGTATTGAAAAGGCAGTCAGTGGAGCTGCTAGAATGTCCCCAAGTTCCCTCGGTATTCTCGAGTGTATCACATCTGGTCCCATCACTTTGTCTACTTTAGCTAGTTCCTCATGAACACAGTCTTCTGAAAATTGTTCAAGGCCCCTCACTTTTGTTCCTGTTTGTGGGTGTTTTCTGAGGTCCTTCTCCTGGTTCTTCATCTGTGAAAACAGAACAGAAATATTTGTTAAGCAATTCCGCTTTATCCTCCTCAGCTTCTATATATCACTCCCCTTCATCCTGGAGTCTGACAGTACCAATTTTGCCCTTCCTCTTCTCACTAACATATTTGAAAAATGTCTTATCCCCCCATTTTATTGCATTGGCTATTTCCTTTTCTTTTTGAATCTTCGCTTTCCTGACTACTTTGCTAGCTTCTCTTAGTTTTTCCAAATATAGATGCCATGTCTTCCTCTCTCTGTGATCTTTTGTATTTCCTGAAGGCCTCCCTCTTTTTCTTCACCTTTTCAGCTACTTCTTTTGAGAACCACAGCAGCCTCCTTTTCCTTTTACCTTTATTTACCATTCTAACAAAAAGGTTGGAAGCCCTTAAAATACCCCCTTTCGTTTTTGCACACTGTTTTTTACATCCCCCGGCTGTTCACATCCCACTAATGACTCCTTGAAGTATTGTCCTATCTTGGCAAAGTTAGTTTTCCTAAAATCTAAGACCCTCGCTTTTGAATGGATTTTATCAGCCCTAGTCCTAATACTTAACCACACCATCTGGTGATCACTGGATGCGAGATGATCTCCCACTATAACATCAGAAACACTTTCATCATTGGTAAGCACCAAGTCCAATATGGCCCCTTTATGTGTGGGTTCTGTTACCAGTTGCCGGAAATGTTCTCCCCTATAGAGAATCCAGGGTCTCCTTACTTCTAGATGATACTGCAGCAGGAATGTGCCAATCAACATCTGGCATATTGAAATCCTCTACCAGAAGCACTTCCCCTTTCCTGGCAATGCTGCGTATGTTTTCTATTAACTCTCTGTCCACTTCTTCTCCCTGTGAGGGAGGTCTGTATATCACGCCAATGCAAATAGATTTCTCTTTCCCTCTTTCTAGTTAACTGACAGTGCCTCCTCTCTCCCTTTTAAGCCCTCTATTTCCATAGCTTTAATAATATTTTTTTCACGTAGTGCCACTCCTTCTCCCCTTCTTCCTACCCTGTCCTTTCTGAATAAGATATAGCCTGGTCTAGTTACATCCCAGTCATGGTTGTCCGTGAACCATGTCTCTGTTACCGCCACTAAATCCAAGTCAGCCTCTCCCATTAAAGTCTCAACATCTGGGATCTTATTTCCCATGCTACAGACATTTATACACACTGCTTTCTATATGTTGCCCCTTTTACACATTTTCATAAAGATACTTAATGTTTCACTTACCTGGGGGCTTTCTTCAACCATCCCCAATGAATCTAGTTTAAAGCCCTCTTCAGTAGGTTAGCCAGTCTGCTACTGAAGACACATCAACCCTTCTTGAACAGATGGACGTCATCTCTGCTCTGCAATCCTTGGAACAGCATCCCATGGTCCAGGAAGCCAAAACGCTCTCGATGACACCATCCACACAGCCATGCATTTATCTCCAGGATGAGAGCTTCACTGCCTTGGCCTTTATCATCAATAGAGAGGATTGAAGAGAACACCATCTGCGTACCAATCTGCTTCACCCTCTGTCCCAGAGCCATGAAGTCACGATACGCTCAGAGGGATACTTGGCAGCATCATTTGTGCTGACATGGATGAGCAACATTGGATAAAAGTCAGTGGGCTTGATGAGTCTCGGCAAACTCTCCATAACATCTCGTATTTTTTGGCACCTGGCAGACAGCATACCTCTCTGGATTTCAAGTCTGGTCGGCAGATGGATGCCTCAGTACCCCTCAAAAGAGAGTCACCAAACACCACTACTCTTTGCTTCCTCTTGGTCACTGATTCTTCAAATTTTGGGTGCTCAAACTCTGGTTCTTCCCTTTCCTAGATGCTTTAACCTCCCCCACTTCCAGGGCTGCATAATGGTTCTTCAATTCAAAGACTGAAGGAGCTGGATTGGTGATACTGTAGGCCTTGGTGACTCATGCCAGCCTTCATCATTCTGTAAGCTCCCATCTTCTCCTCTGCTGGAGAGCTTGGATGTTTCAAGAAACATCTCATCAATGTACTTCTCACAGTCTTGAATGCTCCTCGGCTTCACTACCTCTTCTCTGAGCTCCTCCATTTGTTTCCTGAGAGCTACAGCATGCAGGCATTCTGCACATGGAACCAGTCCTTCAACCAGTCCTCCATGCTCAAGCACATCTGACAGCAGCTGGAAGTGAGATTCCCTATGAACACACAGGTCTCGCCATGTGCATGGACTGCCACTGACTATATTTATTTATTTATTTAGTAAGGACTTATATACCGCTCCTTCCAGCGATCAGAAGCGGTTTGATTACAATTACGGGATTTGTCATAAATTACAGACAGAATTATTTGGGGATTAGATAGAGAGAGCAGGGGGATACACAGCACACATATATAACAAGACATCCTGCAGCATGTCATGGCTCATGTATCCACATGAGACATCCAGTGTGCCTGCCACATGTGCAGAAGCAGCCACCACCACATCTGGTCAAGTGCATGGCAATGAACTAGGAACTGTACATATACACATGTGGAATGGACATATACACATGTGGAATGGAGGCAGGAGACAGATAGTGAAGCAATGATCTTTATTGAAGTTCTACACATAGTATAAGCACACCATAGACACAGAGGTCCACATGACAATGGATGCCATAAGTGCATAGCATACAGCTCTAATGCCAGGCACCTATGGTGTGGCCCCCTACCTCTATCTACAGGTTAAAACAGACTGTGGGGGCCCTGGCAAGCACATATATACAGAGGTAAAATGCAAGTAAAAACCCTTCAAAACCCCTCCCTCCCACCACTCTCTAGTTCCCATGTCTTCAGTTGCTGATCACTATCTGCAGGGGAGAAGGGAGAAGAATTTTAGCAGCAGGCAGATGACATTGCAACACGCAGAGATGGCTCACCCACCATCTTGCCCTCCTCCCTCAACACCAAGCCAAATGTTGTCAGGGGACAGCGTCCCATGGAGACATGCAGGTATTGCACAAATACCTGACAAAACAGATGCTAGGTAACAGAGTACATCCCTCACACATTTGTCCCCTTGCAAAGATCTATGCACCACTCCCATATCCCTTACCTGGCCAGGTGGGAGTTGAGGTGTTTGAGGTTGCAGCCCAACTACTGTAAATAATCTAGCCATTTTCCATTGCCAAACATGCAGTTTATCTACATGACCCATCCCCCCATTCTAAAATTGAGGCCCTGCACATCTATATCCCATACAGTACATATACCCACCTGTGGCCCACTTCAGAATGATGCATATGCAAATTGGGGACATGCAGGCAATGGGAGTCATTTTAAAAGCCTTAGTCATGATTTGGACGTCCAAAAACGTGCATGTGGAAATTAAAATCACATAGACATCCCTGCAGTCATCTTATAAATGGCATTAGAGCCATTTCTGGTGTGGGAACATCCAAGTAGGTAGGGAGCATGGCAGAGGTGTCTATGGGGTAGTACAATGGATCATCACCGCTTAATCACAGAAACGTTGGGACATCTGTAGAAACATCCAAATTTAGACCCGCTCCAGGCACAAATTGGCATTGGGAAGTTCTTGTTCTGACTGTAAAACATCCAGAGAGTGTAAAGAAGATGAAGGGTTAAGTGACTTGCCCAAGATCACAACAAGCAGTAGTGGGATTTAAAAATGGCTTCCCTGGTCCTAGCCTACTAATCTAACCATTAGGCTATTAGTCATCCCCATTCTCAAATACCATTTTACATAAACATCCATTTTAGGCATGTCCACATTTGTAAAATCATACCTGAACTTGGATGTACTTGCTTTTTCTTTCAGACATTCTGGCTTCGATGTCACAGATTGCAATTGCCACAACACCAACCAAAAAGCGAGTATCAAAACACAAGCTTTATTGGGAACTAGGTCAAATGCCAAGGCAACCAAACAACAATAGAAACAAAGCCCGACATGGCCATGTTTCAGTGTGGCCTTCCTGAAAATAAAATCATAAATTTTCATCAGGGGGTCTATTCTGTACTGCAAATAGCGGGAATGAAGTCCATCCCCACTATTCGCCCCCTTCCATCTCCGATAAAAGCCTCCCTATACGAACAAGGAGTTTGTATGGGGAGGCTTAGACGGGGGTGGGAGGGGGAGTTGCGGAGGCAGTGTGAGGGCAGGCAGTGGGTGGTTTGGGGCCCCGGACGTACAAGGCCAATTCTGAAGTTGGCCCTGTACGTCCGGAGCCTCGGATCTAGACGGGGGACTAGATATTAGGGGAGGAGAATTGAAAATAAGAAACAATAAGTCTTAAAATAATGCATTAATAACAGATAAAAGAAAAATAAGGAGAGGAGGGACAGGGAGATATGATTCAGACCTTTAAATACTTAGGGGCATGTTTACTAAACATTCTTATCGTGCGGGGCCGCGGTAGTGTACCTGTGCCATATAAGGAGTGGGCGGATCAGGCTGCCAAAAGAAAAAAACCGGGAGTAAGCAACCGGACGTGTGCGCGTCACGGTAATGTGCGGGGTCGACATTAGCGCGCCAAAAGGCAAAGTGGCGCGCTGCCGGGTATAGAAAACACCCGAGCCGTAGTACAACGGTGAAGACACTGACCAATAGTGCAGGGGCCATGGGTTCAATCCCCCATTGTGCACAACGACAAAGGCCAGCTGAGACAGCAACTGTAATGATTAAAATTATTTTAGGAGGCAAATTAATTTTGAACGGCATAAGGCGGTGCACAGTTCTTTTTCAGCGGCATAAGGAAGCGCACAGTTCTTTTTGGGCGGCCTAAGGCGGCGCACAGGTCCTCTTGTGCGGCAGAAGGCGGCGCACCGGTCATCTTGGGCGGCAGAAGGCGTCGCGCTGATAGGCACAAAGCGGTGCGCCGATAGGCACAAGCACAGGAACGGAGCCACAGCACATTGGTGAAAACACTGACCAATGGTGCTGGGAGCAGGGGTTCAATCCCCCCCCCCCCCCGTGTACACTGAAGGCAGTTGTCGGTGTTTGTTTTCTATTGGAGTCACAGAAATTATGGCCGCCAGAGGTGCGTGCGCTGCTGTACGTAAAGCGGCGCACTAATGGTATTGGAGGCCTCTGATGACTGGGAGGCATAAGTCGCGCAATGATGGGAAAGCAGAGGAACCGAGCAACAGCATGATGGTTAGAACACTGACCAATGGTGTAAGGAGCAAGGCTGTGAACACCCGCAGTGCACACTAAAGACAGCTGGCTGAGGCATAGGGGGCTGTGGTGCTGGTCAGAAGGGTGTGTGGCAATGTTTTTTGAGGAATAATAATTTGGGAGAGGTAAATGGTGTTGTGCTGATTTGCAAGCACCCAAACACAATCAGTGTGCAATGGTGCAGGGATCAGGGGTGCAATCCCACACAATGGCAAATGAACATGTCTGGCAGAGACAGCACCTGTAAGGGGTAAGATAGCCCCATTAGGGTGTTATCGCATATCTGTGGAATAAGTGGTTTCCAGCAAATGTACTCTCAGAGCACTGTAACATAACGTGCCCTTGAAGTCACCCCACAGGACACATCTCCAAATGCAGTGTCCACCACGCCACCCAACAATGTTGGTGAAATAGTGGCCGAGGGGGCGCCACATAGGGTGCCCTATGAGGCGGGGAAAGGTCACAGCACTCTTTCTGCTGTTAGCACTGTGCATTGTAACGTATGGAAAACATAAGTAGTTGTGCTGACACAGTTCGTGCATATGTGATTTATCAGTGAGGGACTGCAGACAGCCCCTGGTGTCTGATATCCACAGGGTGTCAGAGTTAATCTCATATTGCAATCCTCAGCCTGGGCCTGTCTGCAGCCCTTTGCTCCGAGATCAGCAATGGCAGACCTGGGTCAGTCATTAGTTACACACCAAGGAGGGGCTGCAGACAGTCCCAAGTGACGCATATCAACACAGAATCAAAGTCAATATCATCCATTAAACTGCCCCATTACCTCTGGAGATTGAAATCCACAGAGTAACACAGCTCCATGACAGCCAAGGTCTGATGAAAAAACACACACGCCTATGTCATGTATGTAGAAAACTGGTGAATACAGCAATGATGTTGCAGGGGTCATGGTCTGCTCCAGTTAAATAATAAGGGTGGGTGAGGTATGTTCCCACTCTGTGATCAAGTGTACAGCAACCACTCCTGGCATAGTGAGACAATTACACCCTTGTGCCATATATTATTGCACCTTTTATGGTGCAGCAGATGTAACATCACAAACATACCCTGTCAGCAAAGGTGAACTGTAATCTATTTCCATAGGCCATGTTGAAAGGCTGTCCACTCCCAGGCCACTATCGTAGGCACATCATAAGCTGTGTCAATCAAAGGTGTGCCAGAAGATGCCATAAGGACGTATAGGTAAAAGCAGAAAGCTGAGCCAATAACAGTAACATCCCCCAAGCTGAATGCAAACAGAGGAATGTGCTAAACACACACATAACACAAACACTGCACAGAGCAGAGAAGACAGACAATATCAAATTAAATGAAGGACCTACATAAGTTGATGGGCTGCCGAAAGCAGCTGCAGGCCATGTGACACCCATAAAATGTGAAAAACATATCATGGGCAGCTATATCCATGCACAGATTGATGGTAATGTACCCTGCTACACTGACAGTGTGAGACAGAGGATGTGCAGATGTGTGTAGTAGGGGAGTCTGAAATGGAAGAATATGTGAAATATCAGGATGACGGTGGAGTACAAGTGCTAGGCAGAGCACACACAGGAGAGGCAAGCAGGTTGAGATGCAATGCACGAATGTGTGTTAGTCGATGACGTGGTTTAGCAGCATGCACATCAGGGTAGGATGGCACATAGCTGGCAGAGAAAGGATGGATGGAAGGATGTCGCACAACTCAGTTAATGGTACAATGTGGGCATGCCACTGATGTACACACATATGACTATCACACTAATGAAAAGCACATATGCAGGACAAGCAATAAAATACAACACTGCAGACAGGAACCACACAAACGACCAGTACTACAAATGTAGACGCCTAAAATGGTAACACACACCGCCCATGTGAGGCACAACAAAGTCTACATAACCAAAATAACGCATGCCAGTACACAAAACGCCTGCTGGCTGCCATGACAAACAAACACAAAAACAACTAATCTGTAGTAAATGCACATGCAGATACACCATGTACAGAAAGAATTTGCACTCTGTATCTTGCAACAACAACACCTGCACAAACACAATGAAATGTCCTGCACTGAATACAGCATGCAAAACAGGGATATAATTAAACACAACGCCATCAGAGGATGTTCCCTGGATCAGGTGAATAATCAGGAGAAGAACAGGAGAGAGCTCAACATGCAATAAGGTCTAGCACACCAAACACCTGAATCTCATCAAAAAGAAAGGGCCACATGCAACAGGATGTAAAGACCCTAAAGTGTGAGGTCGTTATTACACAACAAATGTCATGGCTAGGCAACACACAGGATGCACCCTTTTCTACAGTGAAGACAGTAAAGGGTGTGTGTAGAGCTGAGGAACCTGTTGGTACCTCATGGCCGAGTGAGGCCATTAGAGATGTTAAAAACAAAACATGTGCGGAAAAAACATGCATACAGCACACGTCAAACACATGACCATAGCCAATAACAAAAAGCAATCAATGAGCACACTCTAACACAAAGATCCCAAAGGGCGTGTGTGGATGTCAAGCGTACATAGACAGTGATGTGCCATGTGGCTGTCACTAACACAGCTGGCACTGTACAAGGATGTGAGCATAGGTGACCCATGTACATGTCCAGCAAACAAACACATAAAGGGGATGTATGTGCAAATACCGGAGGACTAACATAGTGAAGTGAAACATGGCTTGCACACCAAACAAACAGTGAACAATTCACAGAAGCACCCCATGTGGCCCATGGCAGGTCATGTAACCCACCATCACCTAGCAACAACAAAAACATCATCTACACCCTGTGACATTGAAAGGAAAATGATGGATCCATGGGCTCACAAGGAGTCATGACTGATACAAAGTCACACATTGAGCATGATGACAGACCTGAAATGCAAACACCACACGAAACACATATTGGGTAAATACAGAACTTTATTTGGTTTGCACATCACAAATAGTGTAGACAGTGCCATCATAATATCAGGGCTGGCCGCATCACCTCGGAAAGTGCTCAAAACCTTTAGCATGTCACAAAGCCACCTCCTACAGAAAGGTAACTTGGTTGACAACAAATTATCCACACCAGATATAATGTGCATCAGGTGCATACTCTGCACCTGACACCAGACCCCAAGCGCCCCCTTGCTGCTGCATGTCGCAAATGTGTCACCCACATATGAGTGCATGTACAGATGAGATGATGCATGCTGAAGACCCAATACACCTCATCTGTCCCTCAGAAAATACCCAACTGTCAAAACAGGGGTCAGACTAACTCCAAAAAGATATTTGGTGCAAAGGATTTTAATGTTCAAAAACATGACAGAAAAGTAATGATGATACGCACATCCCAATGCCCGATATGGGATTACAAGCTACACCACTATGGACACAAACAATCATGTAAATCACAATAAGCATCTGCTAACAAATACCACATGCACATGACCACAGACATAATACCAACTCAACAACCAGCAGAAATATGCACATATTACACCATCAAGGAGGTCAACATGCAGTGTTGGTTTGGGGAAACAGTGCATCGTCACATATACCCGGATACATGGAATTTCCCAGTAAACAAGTAGTATTGACACCCACACTGCCACACTGCAAACATAATGTGGCAATGTGAGTGTCGCTAACACAAGCCATAGTCATGACCGTGAAGACGGGAAATGCAAGGTGTGTACAGACATGCAGACTGTCATGTATGCACAGTACGCAAACACACGAAGCAGCATATAAATAAGGAAATAATGGACAAACATATCACCTAAATCCACACAGAAGCCATAGGTCCACATGTGGTGTCACAGAAACATAGTCAGTGAGATGCACAAGCACCAGCCACATGGCAACATGATACAGTGATGCCACACATGCATGTAAACACCCATGGGTCACTGAAAACATCATCCCAAGATGGTGTTGTGTTTGAAAACATTGTGGAGTTTAAATGGGGATCATGTCCAGGTGGCAAATAGGTTGACGTAGACAATAGGAGCACTCCATCGTTGGCCACATGACAAATACATGGGCTGTATGCTTGTGTTGTAAGAAAAACATTAGAATATCATCGGTGCCATGTCACAGCCATGGTACAAAACATGAGACACCCAACTGTGACAAAATGTAACACCTACAATGTTCATGTCAGTTGCTGCTGCACAAGGGGGGATCATCGTAAAACGTCAGAATTGTATCTGAAATCCAAAAACTCATGTTAAAAGTGTCTTTGAGGCTCAAGACATGCATAGTCAGGGGTCTGTGATCAATATACCATAGTCCTTCGAAGTCCATGTGTGTCCCCCACAATGAGGAGCACGTCCTGCCAATCAATTGCATCAGCAGTGCTATCGACACCTCTGTCAGGGTGAAAGCAGTAGTCAAAAATCAATAATGTCTATCCCAGTCATGTGTTGCACTCTCAGAGGTAAAACATCCAATGGCAAAATGTCATAGCAAAGAGTTGCATGGTGGTCTGTCCTCAAACAGGTGGGTGTTGTTGACAACAGTTGCAGTGTAAGAGATGTGCCCGGTATGTCCACTGTCCTGTGTCAGGAGAGGAGAGGTATGTAATCGTCAGACACCTTTGAAAAGAAACACAAATGTCATAACGTCACAGCTGTGCAAATGCTGAAGAAAGGAATGCAAAGGCAAACAGGACATGATAGCAATATGAAACATAACCATGTGGCCAACATCATTATGCCTCAACACAGACATGGTTGTCACATGGATATGTTAATGTCCATGCGCCTGTCACACAGGTGTGTTGCAGCTACACACCATATGCAGCTGTTCATGTGAGTCTAGAGAAAATGTTACATGCCCATCAGAACAACATTATATCATCAACAGTGAAAGACAGATGTAATGAACCCCAAAAGAAACCAATACACATACCGTGTGTGTGCATCAGGTGTAGCTCATCAATCGCTTGAGCCACTACACAACAATATCAGGAACACCTGAAGGTAGACAATGTCAGCAAAAGCTCGAGATTCACCATGGCAAGCCAACGTTGATGACGGTCCAGATTATGTGCATATCTGTAAACACAAATGAAAACAGACCAGTGCTTAATGACAACAAAAGAAACATGTTTTCTCAATGCACACAACACATGTCCATAATGTTGACAACGTTTACACCACTATGTAAGAGGTAGCATAGTCACAACAGACACCCAGAGGCACACACCCCTAACAGCACATGATAATGTATGATGTCGGAGCAATGCAACATCACACAGGCAAACGAGAAATACACACACCCACAGTATGGAAATGTCAAATTGACATCTGTAACACATGGCCTGCATGTGCACAGGTGTAGATCTGTAGATATAACGGCCCAGTGACCATGCAATGATATCATGGTGTTGTCTGAGAGTACATTGTTTGGGGACAGAAAACGTGCAGCCAAACATCACAATACAACAACCTACACACACATGCAGGTCTGTTTCACATGTCACAGTGAAAGTGTGGTAGAGGACATGCCTAACCAAGACACAAGGGAATATGAGTGACACCAGCAAGAGATGGTTTACTGATGCTAAACCTAGAATATTGGAAAACAAATCATCTGTGCAATATGACAGATCAATAGGAACATATGATTTCAATTAGTGCGGTCACACACAATGTCTATGTACAACCACCTACCAAAACAAAATGATTAATTGCTGATGTAGAGACACATGGCAAAGCACCAGACCAACACCATCCAAACCACGTATGTCCTCTGCACATGGAGACACAAGATAAGCAAACAAATGTCATGTTATAGCCATGAATCACACACTGCACCGTCATGTCCCCAGCTATCACACCCCACAAGAGCCCTCAATTAATGACTGCTCCCTATCACAATGTACAGATCACATACATGTCAGAGGCATCACGGAGATGTCTAACGAGATCCTGAGGTGTGTGTAGTGTCTCCGACCCCTCCCTTACCTCTCTGTCCGTGTACACACAGAGCAATTCAGGGGTATGCGCACACCATTCTGTTGTCTCAGTCGCAGAGTGCACTATAAACCTTTTATCACCATATTGTGACAAAAGACTCCTCTACCTGTTTAATGTTGTGCCAAAGTTGTATGTTAATCCACTTACAATAGGGAAAAGCATTGGATATCTGCGCTCCCACCTCATGTATTCCCGTATCATAAACATATCCTGGTTTGTACATCTCATACCGTCTGTAATATTAACAGTTATGTTCTGATGATGTGCACAAATAACATGCATAATGTGTTGCATGTGTTAAAATGGACCACCCCCTGTCTGCATGTGACTAAACCCTGAGGGCTGCATGCCATCCCAATGTGTGTTAGTCTGAACGTTGAAACATGCATACCCTACATGTGCACCTCTGATAAATAGCTGGCACCTATGTCTGTGTATGTAAGTCAACATAATCATGCCTTGCTTGTGTCTGCAAGATATTTGCTCATATGGTCTGTGTTCACGTTACCTACACACATACACAGCCTGTAGCTAACGCATGATGGATGATGTTGCAAGAGCATCAGCAAGATATGCCATCCAATCCATTAAATACCTGCTATAACACAAGCAACACCCACATGCTGTGATCCAACTGGCTATTGTAAAACACCCTTTGCTGTATCTGGCTGATACATCTCACCATGTGTGTAGATACCCATCACTGCAGTGAAGGTAGACTCACCAAGTTAAAAGTGTTTTATCACAACCCCCTGGCTGCACAATGCAGAAGGTCCCCATCCCTAACCACATCCATGTCATGGCTACCTGATCAACAATACATTTTGACACACGTCATGTTTGACATCCACATACCACCCAAACTGTTTATATCATCTCCCCATACTAGCATTAACTATGTTTATTGTGCTTTATGTGACATGTTGCTACACACATGAAGAGCACACAAACATAGGTATGTCACAGGAGCCTAATACCAACATAAACATCACAAATGTGTCTAAGCGTAGCGCTCCACAATGGACAACAGTCAACAAACAGGGAGTGACCGTCCAACATGAACATATCAACATATGGCTGACACTGTGTGGCACACATATCATGTA
This sequence comes from Ichthyophis bannanicus, assembly GCA_033557465.1. Lineage (NCBI taxonomy): Eukaryota > Metazoa > Chordata > Amphibia > Gymnophiona > Ichthyophiidae > Ichthyophis > Ichthyophis bannanicus. The sequence continues at coordinate 613,745,640 of CM066034.1, read as the reverse complement.
AGATAACACCTTCTGGTCTGACAACAGCTGTTTATATCAGAAGCATACACTACCTGTGAATTGCACCCTCCAAACAAACCACACAGATACCAACAAACCCCCACATCATCTGCCACCAACTGCTGTTGTGCAAATCCCACATTATTTGTGGCACACCCATGGACATATGTGATGTTGGCATTTAGAGTCAACTGGTACTGCAGTGTGTCATCCAGATTCCATGTTAACATTAACACATAACACAATAAACATTACACACATTGTATAGCACATGTGTGTCGTAAGCGACTTAATACGTACATGTGAACAGCTCTGCAATCAACCTCCGCCTGAACGCTGAGCCCTCCCGTGTGTCACCACTGGCACGTACAGGGGGGCACAATGGATCCTCCTCAAGATCCTCATTAATTTCTGCAGGGATATCGTGCCTGAGAGCAATGTTGTGCAGGATGCAACAGGCTATGATTATCTCGGCAACAGTGCGTGGCTTATATTGTAAGGCCCCGCCTGTCCTATCCAGACACCTGAAGCGACTCTTCAAAACGCCAAAGGTGCGCTCTATGACAGAGCGGCTGGAGGCATGGGCCTCATTGTACCTCTGCTCTGCACGTGTCCGTGGCTGACGAACAGGAGTCAGCAGCCAGGGGCGACAACCATATCCTGCATCACCTGCAGAAAGAAATGTTGCATGTAAATGTAGGGGTCCATGTGACACAGTCCTGACAGCTGTGTCGACATGAGAAAGAAACCAACAAGACAGTGTGACAACAATATACAGCTGCAAACTATGCAGCTCTATCAGATATACATATGATGACATACAAGCTAAACATGGCTTATCCAGCCCGTAAACACATATCAAATATCACAAACGACCATAGTCCCCCTTAAATAATGTGTGTGTGTGTGTGTGCTACATGCGTATGGTGATGCAGTTACTGTCCACATCTGCAAACCCACAATGGTGACACCACAATAGCAATCCAATGCTCCCATAATCACAGGGTATGTCTCATCAATAACCAAGGGAAAACACACAGCCATTTGCGTGTGGCACACATACACACCATGTATGCCATGGTGGTAGGTAAGAATGAAAAGCATATCACCTGTAGACATCCTGTTTATGAATGGCAACATATGATGTTTATTTTGTCAGGCAAAATAGACTGTGTATTGTTGCGCGCCAATGCCTGTCATAGCCATACTCTTCCCAGTCCCCATCCTGTACACATCCCTCTGAAGGTGCGGTCGTCCAACATGCACACTGTACCCGTCATTAGTTTGCCCCCAAAACATATGCATAGGCACATAACCGTCCGGTGTAGCTGGTTCCCATACCGCTGTGTATGCACCCACGTAGTCCCCTTGCTGTAACTGTACATTTTACACAATGTGATGTGAAATGAGAATGGCCAGACAAGATGACACAAACGTACCCTCAACTACAGTGTCAGAGGCTACTGTAAACACTACATATTGTTGCAAGTCTGCTGTGACATAGGCAATATGTCTGGCCAAATATATGCACACGTGTTTCCCCTGCTGGAAACCTCAACATCATCTATCAGATATTAATATACACCTACTCATGTCAGATATTGAGCCCTGGGTGACAACTCCATCACAGAGTGCGTGTGTCAAACTGACACGCACATGACATGTGTGTACTATTAGGGTTATCCAGAACCAGACATGTTAAATGACGGAGAAACATTATCCAGCAATTAAACATCATCACAGGTGTATGTGGTGGACAAAACCACCCCACCAACCACCCCATGTTTGCATATGCTACCAACATGCACTATGAGGTCATCATCAACAACATAGATGTCTGCACTGAGGTGGCAGCACATGTACAACATGTGCATATAACGGTCATAGACTGTGAGGATAATCATGATGTAGGGTTAATGTTTCTAGTCGTACCAGACGTACAAAAACATGTAATAATGTATACCAACACCAGTCCTGTGACTAACATCAATCATATGCAAAGTGCATGTGTCAAACTATATAAAACCTCTACTGTGATCACAAATAGAAACATGTATAATGACATACAGAAATAAAAGACCCTGACATACTCACCCAGCAAGATACATTCGCCAAAACGTCCCTCCTCAAATTGTGTGAATATTGCCGAGTGATGCAGGATATAGGAGTCATGGGTGGACCCTGCAAACCTAGGGACCACATTCAGAATATGCTGATTTGCATCACATACAACCTGAACATTCAGGGAATGGTAGTGTTTGCGGTTGCGGTACGCTACCTCCCTGTCTCTAGGCGGGACCAGGGCAACATGTGTGCAATCAATAGCTCCCATCACGTGTGGTATCCCGGCTAATGCCTCAAAGGCCTGGTTCAGGGTCCACCATTGTTGCCTAGTGTGGGGTATGGCTATGTAATCCCCCATCCGGCTGACCATGGCACGCAGTACCTGGTGGAGACATCGTGAGAAGGTGGGCCGGCTCATGCCACCCACTGCGGCCACAGATGTCTGAAAACAGCCGGAGGCAAAGAAATGTAAGGCAGCAAGGAGCTTGACTAAACCAGGTATGGCATTGGACCGATCAGTCAGGGGCTCGAGGTCAGGTCTAAGATCCTCATAGAGACCCCTAATAGCCCTTGTGCTCAGTCGGTAAAGGGAGATGACCTGGTCCTCTCGCATGTCATAGAGCTGGGGACGGGGCCTGTAGAGGCGTGGCTGCCGAGCCTGCACCTCGGCACGCCTCCTGCGCCGTGCACGAACAACACAGGCTTGGACCGCCACCACAGCTGCAGGTCTGAGTTGCTGCGGGACTATACCCATGCCCTGTGCCCCAGCCCCATCGACACCATCTCCCGTGTCCGGCAACCCAAGCATCTGCCCACTGCACAGGACACATGCAGCAGCATAGACATGCGCCATAAACTCCTCCCACCAAACTAAGAAACAAATAACTATGTCACACACAATAAACTATCTAAGCACTGTACAAACTACAAGACACACCAGACCATACACACACAAGACAATACAATCCTCAATACAAACGCCAGCCAAACAATCTACACATACACCTGTTCGGACTCCCTTACTGTCTCTCACCAAACACACTTCTACTCTTCTCCGCCTACAACCCTCAACGTCGACAAGCTGTTCTCCCTCGCCTATATTTCTTTTTCCTTGCCGTGACGTCCAATGCGCATGCGCATCTGCTCGCAGACGAAGGTCTAGAGTCACGCGCATGCGCGACTCTACGCATGGGTGTCGGCATGTGCGTGGTGACACGCAGATGCGCATCGCCTTGCGCATGCGCAAAAAGCACCCAGACGCCCATGCGGGACTCCACGTAATGCGTATGCGTGACCATACACATACGTACCACTATTTCCCTCGGCGCATGTGTGTGTTGACGCCTGCAAACGCCCATGCGTATGACGTCACACTCACGGCGCACGAGCGCGACGCACGAGCGTGTCCCACCAAATACACGCCTGCACAAATGCGCATGTGCAGAAATCAAACGTGCAAATACCGTATAAATAGGCCTCAACACGTGGCACACGGTGAGGGATGTTAGAGGAGTTTCACAAACAGACACAGAGGTAAAGAGTGAGCCAGAGCCAGAGGATAGGTTAGAGGTAGTCCAGAGGAAGGAGTGAGACATAAAGGTACAGTGTGCAATAGGGAGTGAGGCTGTGGTGGCAAGAAGTCAGAGGAAGGCGGGATATAGAGATTGAAGCAGAGTCTGAGAGAGAGAGGCTGAGGTAGGGGTACGGCACAGGATAGAGGGAGAGGATAAATTACAAAATCACTGTAGTATCTGTGTACATGTGCTCATTTACTTGACACAGCACCTGTGTTACAGTGTACTGTATTGTGTCCTCTATTGTAGTGTTGTTATTGTTATCTGTTGTGTGTGCTGTGTCCTGCTGTGTGTTGGTGAACGGGGGTTGTTTGAGAGGTGCCTGTGTTCAAGGTGGAGATGGAGAGGGACAGTGACAGAGAGGGCCAGTGTGAGGAGGCGGAGGATGTGGGGCAGCCAGTTGGTGATGAGTCACCCAGGGCACAGACTGCACAGCCTAGCCACGAACAGGCAGGGCCATCTGCTGAGCGACAGCCGTCACATTACAGCCAAATGGCCAAACGAAAAAGGGTCCCTGTGCCAGCAACACAAAGGAGGAGAGCTGTAAAGTTCAGTGACAGTGAAAACCATATATTACTCTCCCATGTCCTTGACAACTACGATGTATTATTTGGCAGACTGAGCACACGCACATCTGTTGCAAACAGAATGGCAGTGTGGGAGGATCTGCGTACTGCACTGTGTGGGGCAGGGGGCCCCACACGTGATGTAGACAGCTTAAAAAAGAGGTTTTCTGACATCAAGAGAGGTGTCCGTCAGCACATGGTTGCTGTAAGACAACATGCTATGGGCACAGGTGGCGGACCCCCCCTCACACCCACACTCTCGCCCCTGGAACAAGAACTTGCAGCACGGCTGGGAGACATCTACCTTCGTGGACTGCCAGAGGCCCTGGATAGCGCACATCCACATGCAGGTATGTACACTAACTAATCATTTCTTTCTCATGTACAATCTCCATATTCCGTACAGGGCAGTCCTATGCAAATACACTCCCATATGTGTCCACAAAATCCACATCATGTTGCCATCCTGTTGTGATATGTGTGTGCAATATCCTTACCTCACCATTTCTGTTGACATGTCTGGGGTTCACATCCAAACATACCTCCTCAACCCATCCCACGAGAATATGGCATAATGAAGCACACACACACATGAGTCACCAGACACAAAACAACTGTGATTTCCATACACTGCATGACTGTGTTGGTCATTTCCAAGGCATGTTTGTATGACATGACAGCAATACAGTGCTGCATGTGCACCCCAGTGGGCCAAAGGTGATGCCTAGTTGCCATACGCTGCACTATGGGTCACTGCGAGTCACATGTAGCACTGAGAGAATCATATGACATACAAATATGACCCATACTCACAAACCAACACACACATGCAGTGATTTGCATAAAGCAGGTGTTAGGGTGGGGGCAGTAACACGCATGTGCGGAAATATGTTACAAAACAGAGGAATGGGATGCTATGGGCAAACATGTGCAATGTGACCATGAACAGGAGAAGGGGCGATCTGCCACCTGCGCATGGGCACAGCACACACATGTGTCCCTAACCCAGACACATGGTGGTGACACACACGTATGGGAGTGTGTCCGGTGTCTGGTATGCAGCACACATGAACGGACGCAAAACATCCTGTCTGTGTGTTATGTATCACACATGTATACATATGTGGTTTGCTGAAACATATGTGTGCTCTCTCTGATTCCTCCCAATGCAGGTGACTACAGTCAAATGGGTGCGGAGGAAGAGGAGGAGGAGGGGGCAGAGGAGGAGCAGGAGCAGGATGAGGCGGTGGTGGAAGAGGAGGAGGGGGAGGTCTACATTGCAGCCCCTATGAGTCTGATGGAGGCAGAGGCTGCTGTCTCTGGGGGCAGCACAAGTGCTGGCGATGAGTCCCTGGAGCCACACGTGCGCGCCATGACACCATTGCGTGAAGCAGCAATAGAGACCAGCCAACCACCCATGCCAGCAGAACCAACACCTACACCTCTCCCGGAGTTGATGATGGCAGAGATGAGGGCCTATGGTGCATCATCACATCGTGATGCTGAAGGTGGGTGACAATAGACTGTCACAACCACAACACACACACCAGTAGTCCACAGTTGGTGTGTGTGTGGTGGCTGTTCAAACATTACCTCCACACGTTACATGTTCTGCTTGATTACCTTAGATGTGTGATACCCAAAGGTTGTAGGGTACCTGAAATGATAGCATTCTACACCCAATAGAATAGTGTATGTACAGGTTGATACACATGGATGCAGACATATGAGGAATGTGTCTGACGGCCCAGCACTCTATGACAACATAAATTGATACAGACATTGGGAAAGCTACATCCTGCCGCTCTGCAGATACCCAAATGTCTTGTACACAGCAGGATGACAACTTAGCCATAGTCTGCTGTGTTAATGAGCATATGTTAAGGTATATGACCATTCCTCAATGTCTGCATTTGCGGGTAGCGGGAAACATAGCCATGTCTTTGTAGAGCTCTGATGTCCCCCTCTGTTGCTTCCCCTGCTCTGTCCAAACAGAAAAGCGTGTAAATGTACTACACAAAGGGCAATTTCCTTATCGGCCCCACTTATATGGAACTCTCTCCCTCCCGATGTGCGATCCATGGATGATTTAAAGGAGTTCAGAAAACAACTGACATGTGTACTCTTCACTGAGTACTATGGCACAGACATCTAACAGTCTCTATTATTATAGCCTGCATGTAACGTGTTTTACTGTAACAGTTCCTTGATGTTGTGTATCCCAATTTTACCTTCACTCTTAAGTTTAGTCAGTGTATGCCCCCCTGTCTCTGTTCTCCCCTCTTGTGTCTTGGTAACCGCTGTGATTTAAGGAAAAGGCGGTATAGAAAACCTGTAAAATAAATAAATAACTAAATAACTACACATTTGTTACATGGCCTACATTATCTGGACCAAGGACCCTCCTCTGTGTTACAGTGAGGGTGCACATGTATCACTCAGGAGTCACATATGTGCAGCAGAGGTGCACATGTACAGGTAAGGTGTGTCATCCCTGTGCCTACCAGACATCCCATTGCTTCATTAACAAACACATGTCCCTGTCAGAGAATGTGTTTTTCCCTCCACATGTGTCATCAATTGTGATGTCATATCTCGACCTTCCTGTGTTCATCTCCGTTGGTGTCCAGCTGATGTAGTTGTGGCTCGTGCATGCGCAAGCTCCCCTACACGATGGTTATGTGAGAGCTGTCATTGGCCAATCCTGTTGCCACAACTGTAGTATATGGGTGTTTCACCACAGCCTGTAAATCGTTGTGAGGGCATACCACATCTACGTCGTGTGATGTGCCCTGTGGGTTTGTCTGCCTGCCATATACTACTGTGGACATTATGTATATTGGCCCTCTCCATTTCTGTGATTGAGTCTGCCCTATCACATCACCAATCGTGTGGCATGTACATTACATGTTTGTGTATGGCGTTGGAGTAGTGGAGATGTATGGAATATAACACGCTGTATCCCATGCACAGGCAGTCGACGTGTTCTGGAGCGGATACGCCTTGCAGTGGAGCAAAACACAAGGCAGGTGTGTGGTGAGATCCATCAATTACATGAGGCGGTCCAAAACATGCCCGTCACCCGGATATGTGAGGCCCTTGAGGGCATGCTGGATGTTATGCGCCGACTTGCTCCTGCACCACCACCAGCACGGGTTCGAGAAGAGGGTCGTGGCCGGGGGAGGGGGCCCGACGTGTCAGGCGTGGGCGACCACGTCGCCAATAATGAAACATGATATATGCAATAACATGGTATAATCCTAGTTTATGTTGATCTTACAATGCTCAGTTAGAGCAATTATGTATCCAGTTCAACATGTTTTTGAGGTGTTTGTTATGTGTGTCATGTCAATAGCTTACATATGCAGATCATATGTTGTGTGGGTGTCAGGTAACACTTACATTTGTAAGGCACACACATTAGAATATCCATGTGTATATGGAATGCTAATTATGAGACCTACGCTGTGACAATAAACAGCTGTATTACTATACATACAGTGTGTGTGTCCAATGAGTGTCCATGTTGTCCCATGTGTATCGGGGAGGCGGGGGTGTTTGTGAAAACCCTAAATGAGCTGCGCCCAGGTCATCTAATGATGGGTACAGTAGATGACCCACACACAGGTTCCCTGCTGCAAATACCTCAACAGAGTCAGCTACGATTGTCATGCTGCACAGACATGTGATGTGTCACGTGCACCTTGTTTCCCAACATCCTTGGGGATGCAGCGGCACAGTGTGCACACACATCCATGTGGTCACAGGGGGACTATGTTCCCAATGGCGTGTTTACGTCACATACTCATCGCCGTGAGAAACCCATCATAGAACACTCATTGGTGGCATATATGTGGCTTTTTCCCTTGACCACATCAATAATCTCCTGCCTCCCAACACACCATAGGTACATCTGTGACAGAGGCAGATATGGGTGGTCTGCCTATGTTTGGGACTCAGATATGTGAAGACCTTTGTTCCACATAGGACCATTCCTGTGCCATGTACATCAGTGAGACAGCTGCTACGTTGCAATGGTTACTGTAGACCCCTAATTATGAACATCGACACCTTATTTGGGGGGTGCTGTTGGTTTCACACACATGTTTGCACCACAGAAACATATGTGCACCCACACATATCACATGCTGACATCCGCACACTTTGCCTAGGTCAGACACGTGAGCATTACAGGTTTTTTCAAAAATATATTTTATGATGGAAAACACAACTGGGATAAACTTTACAGACGTGGGAAGGGGGAAAATACCATCACCCTCCCCCCCTCCCCAAACATCCTCCCCTCCCCGCAAACGCCCACACGCAAATATAAAACACACACACACATAAAACAGACACACAGGTGACACCCACCCTCCCCCAGCATGCCCACTGATGGAAGACAGGGCAGCACAGGGCACATGTGGTGACGTCACTAGCACAATCACTGACGCCAGTGACGCCATTGAGGGGGTGCTTGCCGACATGGCAGACGTACCACCTCGGCAACCACCCTCTCAATCACTCCCGCCAGCCACTGCTGAGAGTGACACATCTCATGTATGCGTTGCTCCATCCCATCCAAGGCCACAGACAGGCGGTCCACGCATATGCCACCACACACACACATTGTCAATGTTGTCTGTGTGGTGGCATCTGCATAGGGCCTGTCTGTGGCCCTGGATGGTGGAGGCAACTGCAGTGGCTGGGGGGAGGCCACAGTGCCCTGTGATGCCCTGTCTTCAACATCACTTTCCCAAACCCCTTCTGGGAAATCCTCCACCCCTGATCCCTCCCCAACATCCCCCCCCTCCACATCACCTGCAGCCACCCTCAACCCTGCCTCCCCCACAGACACCCCTTCAGAATGTCCTTCTTGGCCCTCCTGTGTCCTTTCTTCAGGTGATCCAGGTGTTTGCGCCTCCACCACCTCCACCTCATCATCCTCGTCCACCTCCTCCCCCTCCTCCTCCTCCTCCTCCTCTGTGGTGTCCAGGACCACCACCTCTGCATCATGTGGTGTTGGTGTCCTTCGGAAGAGGTGTGCAGAGGTGGTGGCCTCATCCTCGGTGCCATCACCATCTGTGGAACATGACAGCCATCAGCACGTTTCTCTGTCAGAAATATAGCACATCTACATAGGCAGGTAACACAAAGGCATCTCTGATAATGGGACATAAGTTACAAATACGTGACATTCTCATTATTATACATCATCACCCTTTTGTGAGTTCTCACCCTGGAGGCGCTGAAGGTATGCAGCATGGTGGAGGCGCAGCTCCCTGCCCTTCTTCCGGAGATCCTCGATCTGTGGATATGCAAAGGAAAGGTGAGGGCATTAGTGACTGGTCACCTTCTGCTGGTTTGCCCACACACACACACACACACACATCACTGTGCACAGGGTCTTGCTGCTTCTGCGACAGTGCTGTGTGTGTGTGTGTCATGTACTGCATAGTTTGTCACCTGTCAGCAGGCAGTTCCATGGGCAACACGCATATGTCATGCCATGGGTTCTCCGCTGGTGACAAGGGAGCCTGTGTGTCACAGCTGACCCTCATCCCTTGTGACGGTGTGTGTCAGCATCCCACAGTGTGAATGCACTGCCCCTCCCCTGTCCAACATGTCTCTCTCAGGTGGGGTATACAGCTTACACAGGGATCAACATTGAGAAAAACGTGTGAGAGTGACACGGACATGGAGTGGGCCCCCCCCCCCGGGGATTGGGGGGGCTGTTATGTCCTCATGCTGCTGTTACGCCAGGTAAACTCTGACAGGGGTTTGGCTATGCTGTCACCAGATACACACATAACATGGTCTATCACCTGGCTGCAACTTATATGTACATGCTAGTTTGTTTTCACAGGTGTGCTGATGGACTGTGGCTGCCTTCTTATTCCCCACCTCTTTCTATAGCATCCTGTGTGTGTGTCAGATAAAAGTGGGTGACATCATTTGGGTGTGGCCCAGGGCAGTCAGCCCAACCGGGCCATGCCTGGAAGGGCCTTCAGGGAAGCTTACATGGTTCGTGGGGGGTGGCCAGCAAGGCGTCTTAAGTATTCATATTTCATTATGGCCTATTGGCAAACGGGGGGAAACCTACAAAGTGACATACTCCTGTTATCTCATGGCTCACGTGTGTGTGGGGGGTTATGGAACCTCCATTTGTGTACATTGTGACATATAGGTCAGATGACACACAAAATAAACATACACTGCCACACGTGTTTCACTACAATAACTAGTGTCATGCAATGACAGACACAGTGACCTGCTTGATGTTTGGCAATCCATGACCTAGGAAGAGCCATATTGCACGGCCAACATCACAACACACATACACATTAGTTTGCTTATGATGTCATTTAAAATGGACACTGGGGTGTGTTCTCATGCATCCTGGGGTTTCATCAATATAGACACACATGGAAGGCCTACCTCCTTTTGTTCACAGAACATTGGGGGGTCACAGTACCACCTGCATTAGTTGCTTTGTCTGTGCACATGTGTGCAGTGACACCTGTGGCCAGTGTACATGGCTCCCTCAGCACATCCTGTACATACCCTATCGCACCCTTGCATGACCTTGTAGCAACATTGCACAGTTTGTTGCCAATGATGTTGTCCATGCTAGTCACAGTTACACTGCATGTGCTGTGTTACACACATCTATGCTGAGATTCTCTTTAGACATCCTGGTACTCAACCCCACTGGCAAACTGATATGCAACCAATCATTGGCGGAGTGTGGTGAGAGGAGTCATTGTGTGGGTGGCCCTATTGACTGTGACAGGGGACACTAACATAAACATTCACCTTTGACAGGGCCAACAATATCAATGCTTGCACCACTGGCTGCATTGTGGGAGGTGTGTCATATGGGCAAGCTGCTGGCTATGTGCAACCTACGTTGCACACAGTTGATGTCAGCGTAATGTAGGGGTAGGGGTGGGTATTGTTCCTGTATGGCCTAGGTTATGTTGTTATGTTCATATTCACTGGTTCAGCTGCGCTGACAGAAGGTGTTTTGTGGAAGCAATATCGACAGGGGCCAAACCAACATAACGGCTCTTTGCACCAGTGCTCATGTGTGGGTTTATGTATGTGTTATCCAGCAACATCAGTTGCATGTGTCACTGAAACACCATCAGTGATGTCCATGTGTCTGATGTTGTTGGATTTATCTTAGGTGTTAAGGTTTTGAACCACAATCTGCATGGTGGTATGGGGACATGTCTCTGCTACAGGTTTCTGATAACACATATAATGGCTACGGGGGATGGGGTGCTGTTACACACATTAACCTCTGCAGCTAGCATATCATCTGGAGACATCACAGACATGTGTGATGAGATATTCACCTCACAAACTATGGTATAGGTCCAACCTACCTGCCATGAACATACACATTATCTTACTGACATACCCACCATAGCTATTGCTGATCTGTCCCCCTGTGGGCTGGTTGTCCTACCACAATTCATCAGCTGCACACACATTAGCAAAAGGGTGACTAACACGACGCATTGCGCAGCTCACAGGAATCCTGGGGATAGGGAGAATGCATATAACCTGTTAGGCACACACAAGCATATCCCCATGGTGCCAGATTAGACACTGGGATGGTCTTCCTGGCCTCCAGGGGATAGGGAGCATAGAGCAAAACTGTTAGAGCACACACAACCATATCTCCTTGGTGCCAGGAGAGCCACTGTAGTGGCATACCTGGCCTCCAGGGCATAGGGAGCATAGAGCAAAACTGTTAGTGCACACACAACCATATCTCCATGGTGCCAGATGAGCCACTGTAGTGGCATACCTGGCCTCCAGGGCATAGGGAGCATAGAGCAAAACTGTTAGAGCACACACAACCATATCTCCATGGTGCCAGATGAGCCACTGTAGTGGCATACCTGGCCTCCAGGGCATAGGGAGCATAGAGCAAAACTGTTAGAGCACACACAACCATATCTCCATGGTGCCAGATGAGCCACTGTAGTGGCATACCTGGCCTCCAGGGGATAGGGAGCATAGAGCAAAACTGTTAGTGCACACACAACCATATCTCCATGGTGCCAGATGAGCCACTGTAGTGGCATACCTGGCCTCCAGGGCATAGGGAGCATAGAGCAAAACTGTTAGAGCACACACAACCATATCTCCATGGTGCCAGATGAGCCACTGTAGTGGCATACCTGGCCTCCAGGGGATAGGGAGCATAGAGCAAAACTGTTAGTGCACACACAACCATATCTCCATGGTGCCAGATGAGCCACTGTAGTGGCATACCTGGCCTCCAGGGCATAGGGAGCATAGAGCAAAACTGTTAGAGCACACACAACCATATCTCCATGGTGCCAGATGAGCCACTGTAGTGGCATACCTGGCCTCCAGGGGATAGGGAGCATACAGCAAAACTGTTAGAGCACACACAACCATATCTCCATGGTGCCAGGAGAGCCACTGTAGTGGCATACCTGGCCTCCAGGGCATAGGGAGCATAGAGCAAAACTGTTAGTGCACACACAACCATATCTCCATGGTGCCAGATGAGCCACTGTAGTGGCATACCTGGCCTCCAGGGGATAGGGAGCATACAGCAAAACTGTTAGAGCACACACAACCATATCTCCATGGTGCCAGATGAGCCCTTGCGATTGTCCACATGGAATCCAGGGGATAGGGTGTATGTGTTAACCTGCCCATGCACAGACAAGCATTTTCCATGGGTTTCTTAGAGCCTACTGGGATGAGCTCTATGGACCTCTGCAGTTAGGGGAAGTGTTTGGGGCTCTGACAGCACACAGACCAATATCACAGGGCTGACAGCAAACACACTGTGATGGGCTCTCTGTCCTCCTTGTGATAGGGTGGATGCCTGAAATTGGATGGGCACGCACAAGCATTTCTCCAGGGTGATTGCTAGCCCACTGTGATGGGCGCTGTGGACCCATGCAGATAGGCGTGTGTATTGAACAACATGGCCAACACTGCCCATCTCATCTGGGTGTGTGACATACCATCAATGCTACGTTTCACTTATCCTTGTGCTTGTCCCAGGGTGCTTTGTTACAGGTACTGATCCCACCATATCCATATGTTGTTGTTTCTATTTACATCTGCTGATCTAGGGTCTAGCATAATTACAGTATGTTGTGGCACAGCCATGGCAGCAGCTGACATGCCACAAGGGTAGCATGGACACCTCTATGACCATGTCCATCACCACCTGGGTGCAGGTCACCACACTCACAAATGACACAGATACATTTTGCTATGTCTTCTCATCTTGTGCACATTACTGACTCACAGTACCTCATAACAACAGCATGGACATTTGCAATTAGCACAGGCTACAGATCTCATTTTGAGGTACAGGCACCATACACTAACCTCACGTGGGTAGTCTGCTTCACTATTGAACCGTCTTTGTAGACGTTGCCACGCCCTTAGGACCTTGGAGCTGTCTCTGTGCCCGGTGGCCCCTGGGAAGAGCTTGTGCTGGCGTGGTGCGATCAGCCGGGACAGGTGCCTGAGCTCTCGGAGGTTGAAGGAGGGCTTCCTTACTCTGGGCGCCATTTTCAGATATTATCACCTGATTGGACGCAGCATGCATCACGCACATGCGTAGGGCACCTGACGCGCAAATTTACGTGCACCTGCGCCACGCATATGGCGCAGTTCAGAAACGTATGGCGTCCATGTGCGCACCGAACGCAGTACGTGCATGTGGCCTACGCAGCTGGCGCATGTTTGCAATATTTCACGTGCAACTGCGTCACGCAAATGCGCACAGAAAAGTTTATCGCTAGAACCTGCGCGACACACATTACATATACACTGTTGTGTGTCATTTATCTTACGGAACTGAACACCATTTTCGAATGTTGATGTGTATACACATTTGGGTCTTGAACCTATCAACACATACACAATGGTTCTTTGGCTTCTGTATGATGTGATGTGCTATGGCCTTCACATTGCAATGACTGCCAATAATAAGGGCGATGTTAATTAAAGAAGGTTGCTGTGTGGGTACCCGTTAGTGTACTGGTGCCATATACGGAGTGGCCGTTTCAGGGCGGACATAGACAGACACCAGAGCAAACCTGTGCGTGTCGCAGTAATGTGCGGGGCCCACATTGGCGCGTGGGAAGGCTACGTGGGCCGCTGCTGCATAAACATACAGCAGAGCCGTAGTACAATGGTGAAGACACTGACCCATGGTGCAGGGGCCATGGGTTCAACACCCCATTGTGCTCGATGGAAGAGGCCAGCTGCGGCATCAAATGTAGTGGGAAAAAGTGTTGTGGGAGGTATAGTAATTTTGGGCGGCAGAGGGCGGCGCACGGTTTATTTTTAACGGCATGAGTCGGCGCACCGTTCATTGGGGGCGGCAGGGGGCGGCGCACTGTTAGGTTTGGGGGGCAGAGGGCGGCGCGCTGATGTATGAGGGGGCAGTCCGATAGTGGGCGGCATAGGTGGCGCACTGATGTGCACAGCAAACAGTAACAGAGCCTTAGCACAATGGTTGGGATACTGACCAATGGTGCAGAGGTCAGGGGTTCAACCCCTCACAGTGCCCAGTGAGCAAGGTTGGCTGGGGCAGTAAGTATTATGGTGAGGTGTGCTGTAGGAGGCCTTATAGTTTTTTTTATTACCCACTACCAGTATACCCGCTCTAACAGCGTGTTAATATATGGAGGCCCGTAAGGCACATGTTACAGTGCACAGTCCGCAAAGGCACCCTAGCAAGTCCCCTATAGGGCACCATGTATGCTGCGCCACAGGATAATGTATAGTGCACGCAATATGGATGGCAACCATAAGGTGGCCTATAGGGCGCCCTATAATGCACCCTCAGAGGCACCCTTATGGGTACAGTATGGCAAGGGTGTGTTTGATGCCATAAACATATGTCCAGTAAAAATGTACAATGCTCTGGACAACCCTATCACAGAACCCCTCTGTGGACTTGAACCCATGACCTCCTGCTATAAAGGCAGTGACGGAACCATTGGGCTACGGCACTATAGCTCTGAGTAAGTGCCTGTGTGGCTGCAGAGAGCCTGCACGTCACCCCACAGACAGTCTGCTGCTGTAGACAGGACGGGGTAGGCCACCCGTACCCATGATGCAATGCACATGCAAATCAGCTGCCCACAGATGCACACAAGATGGGGACTGCACCCCAAAAGCTACACGGCATGGTAGGGGGAACTGTCCGTGTCCACCCACACAGAACCTCGGCCTGGTGGGGGGCCTGAGCGTGAGGACTGCCGGCGAGGGGTAGCTACACACCGTCACATTGTGCAGGTAATGTGCTCACCCTGAGGGTGGGTGGTGGTGCCCAGGACCAGGTCCACATCAACGGCCATGGCTGAATGAGGCCATGCCAGAGCTCAAAATCAGTATTAACCTGTGTGATAAGAAGGTGTTGCAAACTCATCATGGATACCCCTTCTGTCTTAGTTGGTGGTTCCCCCCCCCCCCCCCATAGGTGGGCAACGTACCTACCCCCCCCCCCCCAATGCCAAACAGGGTCTCCCATCAACAGATCCCCATCCTTTCCCCCCCCCTTGCACTAATGGCAGTAGAGTGGGCCATCAGCCCCTGTCCTGCTGGGGGACAGACACCCTACAGGGCAGTCCAAGCAGCTCCACACACATCCAAAACACACTATCAGACAGACAGTAGGCCTGGATATTCAGGGGTGCACCCCAGCACTATCTGATATTCTCCTGCAGCAGGCCATCAGCTGCTGCACCCTGCAAGGAGCTCCATCAGGACACATACCAGCTGTGCAGAGTCTGCTGGATAGTCCTGATAGGATTGCATGCACCCCAAACTGGGGTGGCAGCACACACAGGCAGATCAGTCCATGAAGAGGCCCCAACAGGACACCCATATATATCACAGGAGAGAAATGCTATACAGCACTATGGGGGTGCCTAGCCATGCTGTCATCACTGCACGCTCAGGGTGAGAGTGATCCACCAGCAGCAGATACAGAGGTCAGCCTGTCTGTGTAGG
Source organism: Ichthyophis bannanicus (assembly GCA_033557465.1). Taxonomy (NCBI): domain Eukaryota; kingdom Metazoa; phylum Chordata; class Amphibia; order Gymnophiona; family Ichthyophiidae; genus Ichthyophis; species Ichthyophis bannanicus. The sequence goes on along the minus strand of CM066034.1, from coordinate 613,729,403 downwards.
TGGTGGCTGGGCATTACAATGTCCCAGCCAGTGCCCCATGCCCTGTGCAGATGCATCCTGGCCAGCACACCCTGTCTGAGCTATACCCATGGTACCTTGCTGCTCATTATGCACATTGTCAGGCCAATACTGGCAAAAGTGCTGGCAGTGTGGCCTGTGGAGGGTGTTTGTAGCCAACACACACTGTATAGACAGACACCCCCCCCCCTCACCTATGCCAGCATTGTGCTACTATTGGGGGAGTCATTCGACGTGCCCACCACACCAGTCCTGGGAAGGGTACAGGCATGGATATGGTACACAGTACTGCTGCGTGTCACTCCCCAGGGTGGTAAATACTGTCAGGGGCCAGACCTGGGGCACGCACCACAGACAGCCGACAGCTTGTTCTGCTGCAGCACAAGGAGCAAACAGTGCTGAGCGTAGGACTGTCTACCTGCCAGTACCCACATCAAACGTTTGTGGTCTGTGTACCGTGTACCCAGGTATAGGGTGGCATTGCTAGGGTACGCAGGAGCTAGATCTGGGAGATGCCCCCCAGGGGGCTTTTCCATTGTGGCCTGTGGGTGTGGGTGCGTCTGGACCTGTTGCCTCTTGCTTTACGGCAGAGTGTCCCTACTCCAGTCCTGGTGTTCCAGACACTGTTCGGGCCTTCATGCTGTCCCCTATGAATATGCATGGGCTACAGTTGCATAGCATGGGGGTGGTGCAGACATCTGCAGCACAGGCATCTGTCTTAGGGGAAGCATGGAACCTGAATGGTGTTTGGCCCTCCAGGACTGCATTTGGGAGACTCTGCTGGAGATAATGTGCCTGTTTATGGTGTCTGTGTTTGGTGTGGTAAAAGATAGGCGTATTGACCATGCCTATGTTCTCAGCAATAAAGGTTTGTCCTTACTACCATGGTGTAGCTGTGGGGTGAATATGTGGACAGGGTTGGCGGTAGCTGCAGCTGGGCTCTGAACCTGTGACCCTCTGTTCTTGCACACACTGTCTGTGTGCACTGCACCACCGTGTAGCCACTGATTGGCTGCAATCCCTGGGTGGTCCATGACTGTACATCCGACAGGGCCTGTCTGTTGCAGTGGACGGTGCCAGCCTGCACATGGCCTGGCCACTGTCCTCTGTGGCTAGCAGCCACTGCCCCCTCCACCATCTGAACCCTTCCGCCAACATGCTGGCATGTCCTTATCCTTGCAAAGGGATATGACCTGATTGCGTAGTGGAACCCCAGGACTGTATTTGGCTCACATGGTATAGCGGTCTAGCTGTTGTTCTTTAGCAAGGTTTTTGTGGAACGTGGGCCACCCATTACGTGATCATGACCAGGGACACAATTGGCCCTTGCCACGTGGGGTGAAGGCATGTACAGGCACATCTGTCGTACATAACCTCTACCTACTTAACCTCTACCTACGTGTCCTTGGCCCCTACAGTTGTGGCACTACAGGACTGCATTTGGGGGACGCGGCTGTTGGTGATGCACATTGTGCTGGTGTGTGTGTGGTGTAGGGTAAAATATGGGTGTTTGCAACATGCTTTTGTTCTGTGCAATAAAGGGGTGTCTCTGCTATCTGTGTTTAGTGGTGGGTTAAATGTTGGGATTGTGCTGGCATGTGCCACAGCTGGGATTTGAACGTGTGACCCTCTGGTCCTAGAGGTACCGGCTCTGTCCACTGCACCACACTGTGGCCACAGAGACAGTGCAGTCCCTGGAGATAGTAGACCTGGCAGGGTGGGGTTCCAAAACCTGCTCTGCACATTATTACTGTGAGCTCCTTCACCCTGTCTGGTGACAAACGTGCAAATATAACACGGGTATGACGTCCGAACAGAGGGGGATAGCATATTCCCATGCTGGGCAACAGTGCTATTGATGGACAACCATAAGTAACACTCCCAGGAGGGGTCCAATACACGGAGACGTTTTTGGAGGTGTCTCCGCTCCGTGCCCCTTTCCAAACAACTGTTATTTTATTTTTTTGGAGCTCTGCTGGGTGTGTTTTTAACTTTTGCACATTACTATACCTGTTCCCCAGCTGATTTACTATTTTAATGCTTTTGTTGTGGTAATTTCCTCTTTTTCATTGCAGTTTTGTGCTGTGCACATGTATCACACTGCTGACGTTTTGCATGTTTCCCCGGTTTTGCTGTACATTGCTGACGGAAATGGTTTCTCTTCCCTTTATATGCCCTCTACCGCGAGTGTTTCACTCGCGCTATTTTTTACATGTAAATTCGGGCCCGATACTGTGCGGGGAGCCTCTCCCCTCCCACTCTCCACCCATTGACCCCGTCCCTCCGCCCCTCCGGAGCCTTCCTCCGCCCTCCTTTAGCCGTTCCACGCCTCTATCGGACATTTGCGGGCCCGCACTTGTACGGGGCCCGTTACTGAACCGCGTACCTGTGCGGGGGTGACAAGCACGTGTGCGGGGCGTTTAAACGTGTTTCTGCGCGTTTCAATGCCGCGTTGCCGTGCGCTATTTTGCGCCGCGCAGATTTGCGGACTTTAGTAAACATGCCCCTAAGAGCTATCTCTGATTTGTCCACCTTCCAGAAAGAACTAAAATGGTATCTTTTCATTGAACATTTTAGCAACACTGAAGAAATTATTAACATATACCCAACATAAAATTCAAAAGCTTCCCCCCCAATAAATATAAACTGAAAAATTCATCCTCGCCCTCTATAAATGACCAACAAGCCTTATACATACTAAAATCACTATAACCCCAAACTATAAAATGACACAAACAGACAAAACAAAAAAAACACCCTTCACAACGTATTGACACCTTTAAGAATGTAAATATTTGGATTCAATTATATGTTGTCCTGTATATAAATTTAACAAGAAATGATAATAACTCAAGCATGTATAGATAATACCTTCTACTGCTTTAGTTTTTAGTTCTACAGTATTTATTACTTGTAATTGGTTCCTATGTTACACTGTATTGTTGTTTATAATGTAAACGGCCTTGATAGCATGATAAAGCGGTATAGAAGACCGTTGAATAAATAAATAAGTTAGCTTCAGGTTTCTAGGAGCCTAGTGTCATTTCTTTGACAATATTAGGAATTGTATTTTGGGTACAAACACTTTTGAAACTACCATATATTAAATGCACTGTTGTTGTTCTTAAGTGCCATCGAGTCAGTGTTGACTCATGGTGACTCTCTGGATAGTTGACCTAAACTGTGTTCAGTCTTAGTCAGGCGGCTCATTGTTGATAGAGTGGCACCCATAGCTGCTGTTATTGTATCGATCTATCTCATTGCTGGCCTTTCTTTTTTTGCATTGACCCTCTACCTTGTCAACAGGGCCGGCCCGTCCATTGAGCAAGAATGTTTTTTGCACAGGGCCCCGCGTTTCAGGGGGCCCCGCGCAAAAAAACATTCTGATCTAAAAGTAAAATTTAAAAAAAAAAAAAAAGCTGTCTGCTGCCGCTGCCGGGGCCGCCGCAGCAGAATCGAGGGTGCCGCGGGGCCCCCCCTGCCCCGCAGAGCCTGCCCTCCCCTGTATCACCTCTCTCTTTACAGCTGCAGTCACAAGCGCTGGCTTTCAGAGCGCAAGGGGAGAGTTTCTCCCTCGCTGCTCTGTTAAGCCCGCGGGGGCTGATGGGAAGTTCCCATCAGCCCCCGCGGGCTTAACAGAGCCACGAAAGGGAAACTAGTTCCTTCGCGCTCTGAAAGCCGGCGCGTGTGACTGCAGCTGTAAAGAGAGAGGTGATACAGGGGAGGGCAGGCTCTGCGGGGCAGGGGGGGCCCCGCAGCACACTCGATTCTGCCGCGGCGGCCCCGGCAGCGGCAGCAGACAGCTTTTTTTTTAAAAAAATTTCCCTGGGCTGGGCTGGGGGGGGGGTTAGGAGTGGTGTTGGGGTGGGGGGGTTAGGGGGGGTGTTGGGCTCTGGGGGAGGTGGGGGGGGTTGGGAGTGGTGATGGGCTATGGGGGGGCTGGGGGGGTTAGGAGTGGTGATGGGCTATGGGGGAGCTAAGTCTGTAGATGGGCTGATGGGATAAGGACTGGAAGTGGGTTGAGGGGGGGTTAGGACTGGTAATGGGCTATGGGGGGGCTGAAACTCGAACTTGGGTGAGGGGGGATTAGGACTGGAGATGGGTTGGTGGGATTAGGACTGGGAGTGGGCTGATGGGGAGGTTAGGACTGGTAATGGGGTATGGGGGGGCTTAAACTGAAAATAGGGTGATGGCTGATTAGGACTGGAAATGGGCTGGTGGGATTAGGACTGGGAGTGGGCTATGGGGGCTAGGACTGGTAATTGGTTGGGGGGGTTGCTAGGACTGGAAATGGGCTGGGGGGATTAAGACTGGAGGTGGGCTGATGGGGTTAGGACTGGTAAAGGGCTGTGGGCTGTTGGGGGGGTTAGGACTGGTAATGGGCTATGGCGGGCTAGGACAGGAAATGGGCTGATGGGGAGGGGTTAGGACTTGAGGTGGGCTGTTGGGTGGGGTTAGGACTGGTAATGGGCTATGGGGGGCTAGGACTGGAAATGGGCTGATGGGGGGGTTAAGACTGGAGGTGGGCTGATGGGGTTAGGACTGGTAATGGGCTGTGGGCTGTTGGGGGGGTTAGGACTGGTAATGGGCTATGGGGGAGCTAGGACTGGAAATGGGCTGATGGGGGGGTTAACACTGGAAGTGGGCTGATGGGGTTAGGACTGGTAATGGGCTGTGGGCTGATGGGGGGTTAGGACTGGTAATGGGCTATGGGGGGGTTAGGACTGATAATGGGCTATGGGGGGGCTAGGACAGGAAATGGGCTGATGGGGAGGGGTTAGGACTTGAGGTGGGCTGATGGGGTTAGGACTGGTAATGGGCTGTGGGCTGATGGGGGGGTTAGGACTGGCAATGGGCTATGGGGGGCTGACTGGAAATGGGTTGATGGGGGTTAGGACTGGAAGTGGACTGATGGGGGGGTTAGGACTGGTAATGGGTTATAGGGGGGCTTAAACTGAAAATGGGGTGATGGGGGGTTAGGACTGGAAGTGGGTTGATGGGGGGGCTAGGACTGGTATTGGGTTGGGGGGTTGCTAGGACTGGAAATGGGCTGATGGGGGGCTAGGACTGGAAATGGGCTGATGCAGGGACTAGAAGGGAATGGATGCTGGGTGAGGCTGGAACTAGAAGGGAGCTGATGTTGGGGGAGGATTAGAATGGGATGGGGCTGGGAGAGTAAAATGGAGAGGGGAAAAATATTTTGTGTGGGAGGGATAAAAAATCTACAATTGGCCGGGTATTGGGAGAGTAAGTGGGGATTGAGGATGGAGGGGTAAAATTTGAGTGGATGAAATAGGAATGAGGAAAGAGCAAAAGGAGAAAGATTAGTATGTTAAAGCAGATGTAGAGAGAGAATGGAAAAAAAACTAGAAGAGAGAAGAAAGGACAAATGGACAGCAGACGATGGAGAGTTAGCAGAAGACACAAAGAAACCAGAAGAAAGTGGCTGGAGCAATTGCAGCTGAAAAAAATGCACAAAAGGTAGAAAAATATCTCTTTATTTTGAATTTATTAATTGGAATATGTCAGCTCTGGTAAATGTGCATCATTAACGTCTGCACTTTGTTTAGTACAAGAGCAAATTAATGTATAGTTTTATTTCTACAGTGTTGTACATTCCAAGTTTGGCTTTTGGGATTCCCAGTTTAATTATTGTCTTCCTGTTTCTAAATTGTGATTCCTTGTTTGGTGATGGTCTATGTTCTGCATGTGTAACTGAGCTGAGGTATTCTGTTTATGTAATTCCTATTTGACATTGCCACTTGTTCTCTTTCCCCAGTAGGTCATGTATTGTTGTTCTCTGAAATGTATTGGTTTAATATTTGCATGTTTCCTTTTGATAGGTAGGGTATGGTGCTTTGTGAGTCCTGGTAGTGCTGTTAGGATACGGCGGGTTTGCTATGGGTTCTAAATGGGCAGTGTTTGTAGTAGTTCCTAATGTGTCTGGTGGTTGGCACTGGATTATAGTAATGTAGAAATCTTTTAGTCTTTCTTTATCCATACACTCATTAAGAGGCATGTTTACTAAAAGATAGTATATGGTAACATTATGCAAATATTTATGCAAATGAGGCCCTTATGCAAATGAGGCCCCGCACCGAGTCTCCGCACATGGCCCCGCACCCCCCTTGGGCCGCCCCTGCTTTGCAAGCATGATGTCTTTCTCTAATGATTTCTTTCTATGCATTATGTGTCCAAAGTATGAAAGTTGAAGTCATGTCATCTGAGTTTCTAAGGAAACCTTAGGTTTGATCGCATCTAGTAGTGACTGGTTTGTTTTTGGGCAATCCATGATCTACACAGTATTCGTCACCAGCACCATAATTCAAAGGTATCGATTTTCTTCCTATCTTTTTCACTGTCCAACTTTCGCACCCATATAATGTATTGAAAATACCATGGCTTGGACAAGTCAAATCTTTGTATGGAGAGAGACATCTTTGCTCTTGAGAATCTTGTCTAGGTCCTTCATAGCCATTCTGCCAAGAGCAATGCATCATTGGATTTCTTGACTGCTTGTCCTTTCTTTAATGATTATTGATCCAAGTAGGTTAAAGTTGTCAACTATTTCAATTTCTTCTCCATCAATGATGAACTTATTGATTTTGCCAGTTGTCAGGATCTTTGTCTTCTTTACATTAAGATGCAGGCCCATTTTAAGACTATGTTCCTTGATCTTGAGAAGCAAATGTTTCAGATCGTCTTCTCTTTTAGCCAGTAATGTGGTATCATCAGCATATTGAAGGTTGTTGATGAGTCTTCCACCAATCTTCACACCTCGGTTCTCTTCATACCGTCCTGCTTCTCTGATTTGTTCTCTATATAAATTAAAGAGGTAGGGGGAAAGTATGCAGCCTTGTCAAACACCTTTGCTGATTTTAAACCATTCTGTTACTCCTAGTTCCGTTCAAAGGGTTACTTCTTGATCAATGTAAAGGTTGTGCAAGAGAACTATCAGGAGTTCTGGTATACCCATGCTTCTTAATGTGGCCCAGAGTTTCTCATGGTTTACACAGTCAAAAGCCTTGCTGTAGTCAATAAAACATATATACATATCCTTTTGATATTATTTTCTCTTTTCAAGGATCCATCTTACATCCACTATGATGTCTCCCGTTCCACGCTCTTTCCTGAACCCTGCTTGCACTTGAGGCAGTTCTTGTTCCAGGTATGGTTGTAGTCTCTTCTGAATAATCTTCAGTTAGAACCAGCCAATGTCATTGTGATCATCCCAAAATGATAAATACTTTTGTCGGGCACTGCTGAGGGAGGACAATACTGCAATCTGTCCACACCAGTCAAGCAGTGTCCATTTTATTTTTATATAAATGTGTCTAAGCATAATAGCCATCACTTCAAACAGCAACAAATATTCTCCAAAAGTCCACTTATCTGAATCCAATGAAAATCGCAGATGAAAATAGCACGATGTGCACATTTCGGTGTGCTCATACCCCTGTATCAAGTGCTCCGTGACTTGTTGCAACTGCAACTGCTACAAAACGCTGCCGACAGAGGCAGCCAGTCAAATAAGGGACTGAAGTTCGTCTGATTGGCTAACAACAACTGCTACTCATTTTAGAACACACCAATACAAATGGGGATTCCCACAAACCCACCAGTGATTGGAATTGTGCCAGAATAAACTAGTCCAACCGATCTCACGATTCATACCAGCTGGGTGGATTGATTGTAATAGATGGATCCATCGCTGTTCACTCCACTGTAAACAGGCTGTGCGATCACCCCCTCTAGGATTCTCCGGAGTATAATCTAATATAGTCCAGGAGAGTTGATCAAAAGAATGATGATGTGTAATACAGTCCTGTACAACAGGTGCTGACTGCACTTGATGGCGAATCCGAGATGCATGTTCGCCCAGCCGGACCTTAATGGAACGTGTTGTACGTCCCACATAAAGCATGGGGCAAGTACACTGTAAAACATATACCACAAAAGTGGAAGTGCAGGTAGTAAACCATCGCCGATGGTATATCCGTCCCGTTTTGGGATCAAGCCAGGTGGTACCGGACAAAGTAGTGATACAGTAAACACATTCATTACAAGGGTAATGACCCCAGGAATTTACCTCAGGGTAAATTGGTCTATCCAGGGACACCACAGATTTTACAAGGAAATCCCTCAAATTAGAACCTTATTCAGATAAGTGGACTTTTGGAGATTATTTGTTGTTGTTTGAAGTGACGGCTATTAAGCTTAGACACATTCTATATAAGAATAAAATGGACACCGCTTGACTGGTGTGGACAGATTGCAGTATTGTCCTCCCTCAGTGGTGCCCGACAAAAGTATTTATCATTTTGGGATGATCACAGTGACATTGGCTGGTTCTAATTTATTTTTGGTCACTGTTTTTTGGGGGGAATTTTTCACTTTAGAATAATCTTCAGTAGAATCTTTCTGGCATGTGGGATCAGAGTGATTGTGCAATAATTTACACATTCAGTCAGATCACCTTTCTTCAGTATTGGTATAAACACAGATCTTTTCCAGTCAGTTGGCCATGAATTTGTCTTCCAAATTTCCTGGCAGAGCCTCATAAGTATAGTAACAGCTGCATCTGATTGCTATAATTCTTCAATGGGAATGCCATCAATGTTTGGTGCTTTGTTCTTTGATAAGACTTTCAATGCTGCTTCGACTTCTTCTTTCATCACCAAGGTTCCTGATCATAAGGTACAGGTTGAAACGGCTGTTGGTCCACTTGATATTTATGGTATAATGACTCTATATTCTTTCCACCTTTTCTTGATCTTCTCAGCATCATTCAACATAGATCTTTGAGCATCTTGTAGCATTCCAATTCAACTATAATATTCAGGTCACTTTCGGAGCTACTAAAGATATTTTATCAAAACATTCATAGCTCCATTCATTAACCACATCTGTAATACAATTCTATAGGAAAAATAATCAGGGAGAAAGGCAGGTCTCAGAATTCACAAGGCAATCAAATAGACCATCAAAACGGCTATAGATCTCGTCCTTGATAAAACATCAGTGACTTGCCCAAAAACCTCTTTTATAAACTGTTGGTGGAAAACATAGTCAAAAATACCATAAACTTAACTTGATTAGAACTTCATACATCTTCTTCACATTCTAATCTTTATATAGCACTGCTATCCACCAATTCACTTGAGATGAGCTATCCCCAATGCCCACTCGGACGTCCCTTCAGCGTTTCGCATTCAGCTGCCTCAGGGGTTTCAACTAAAAATAACAAGAACAATCTCCTTAATGTTAGGTGTTTAATGGTGGTGGTTCTTTTTGTGCTGTAGTGCTGATGTAAGGATACAGGCAATATAGGCAAGAAATTGCTTCAAGGCCCTAAATTATTCCAAGGGGCAAGCCAAGTACCCAGATCAGCTGCAAGATCCTAAATGCTAGGAAGACAAATATAGCACCCAGATCATCTGTAAGGCCCTAAAACATGCCAAGGGGACCAGCACAACACCAGATCAACTTTAAGGCCCTAAATTATGCCAGGACGATCAGCACAGCTGCAAGTCCTTAAATATGCCAAGAGGACCAACATAGCACCCAGATGAGCTGATGTTGCCCTAAAACACCAAAGGAGAGCCAACACAACAGCAGAAAATGTGGCACAAGCCCAGGTCGCAGGAGTGGGGTGAATTTAGCCAAGTTGTGTGCCTACCTATTAGAGTCCTAGCACTGAGGACTTTGGTCTCAGCATAGGAATCGCAGGTATAGAGGAAGATCACCCAAAGTGGAACTGTTTGATGACATGCTGAGAGATTTAAATAAGAATCAGAGGATGCACTGTGCTGTAGGCCTCAAAAGCAGTAAGACTGTATTACTGATGGCAGCAGCCCAGAAGAGCTAAGGAAGGCTAATGCCATAATAAGATAGACTGATAATTGTGGCAAAAGATTGATAGTCGACAACTACAGTAATAGAGGATGGTGGATGTAAGGGCAGTAGGTCACCCCATGATAGCTAGGGTTGATTCAGCTATCAAGCTGGTTAGGTGGGTGTCCCTTCTTCTCTCAGAATGCTATGCTCATCCCTCCCAATAGAAGAGGTACCAGTATGAAAAAAGCATTCATGGAGTACATTCTAGTCATTCAGAAAAAGTTAAGAGTATCTTAGCTGATGACTCGACAAGTAGAATTTCTTAGTTGACAAGTACAATAATGAATGATGGTAGATGTTAGGGCAATCTGTCATCCCATAATAATTTGATAGTTATCAGGAGGCTAGGCAGGTGTCCCCTTTCTCCATCAGCACTCCTTTCTCATCCCGACTGATAGAGGAAATACCATTGTTCGCTCAAGTGTGTAGCAGTAGCAGAGCTCCAATGCACAAACCTCCAAACAAGTACAAGAATTTTGAAGAAACAGTTCAAGGCTCATGGACAGTGGTAGGCTTGTGGTGTTCCCCACCATACATGGTTCACTTTCTCTCGGACTCTGGTTGTTAAGAACTGCATGCCAAAACGAGTAGCAGAACACAGAGGCATATAATGACAAGACAAAGGTGCAAAGCATGATGAGGAGTTGCAGTGGCATTCCAAACCCTATGGGCAACTGAGGCAGGTGCTCACCCCCCCCCCCCCGCCATGTGGCCGCTGTCCCCCACGTGGCACAGTGTGGTGTGGTGTACCCCCACACACACACACACTGGGCCCACAAGGCAGAGCCAGCACGGCAAACCTAACTTAAACCCCTTGGTGGCTTGCAATGCTTCCTCTGCTCCAGGCCTGGTAAAGAGCAAGAGAAGAATGAGGGGTGGCCCAGACAAGCCCAAAACACCCTTGTCACAGAGCCACACAGCAAGAAAGATGGCATGAATCATCCAAATCAACAGGGGCGGTGCAAAGGACAGCAGAGAAGCAAGCAAGGAGAGCAGTACCAACAGAGTGACTCAGGTAGCAATGGTAGAGAGTGGCAAGGGGAATGGATGTCTCTGTTTCCTAAATGTGCACCTAAATGGACCCATTAGAAACATGATAACAGACTATAGAGTGCCTGTGCAGGCAAAAGCAGAATTTGCAACTAATGCAATATGACTTCTGGTTGGTTGGATCTCAAGAGCAGGATTGGCTGGCAGCAAAGGGGTAGGCTGTAGCGGAAATGGTAAGACAGGGGCACGATGACAAGCAGCAGAGGAAGACTTTTGTCACTACTTTTTTATTTCCTTCGTTTGTTTTAGTTTTTGCTTAAAGGGAAACTAAGTAAGGGGAGATTTGTCTTCAGAAACACTAGCTTTTCCACGAACTGAGCTGCTAACTGTCAACAATGTGGAACCACAATATCCCCTGTCATGGAGAATATACTGTAAATTCACTGGGAGTGCTGTTTGGAAGACAGGAATGGAAATCCTGCATAACCTTGCCCAGGTCTGGCCAGATGGCATACTGGGCATACAAGTCAGCAAAAGGATCTGTGTTCATGACTTTAATGGACTCTGCAAGGCAGCATGTCACTGAAATCTAACATGTGGCAGGCTGATCTCTGAAGCTTAGTTCTCTAGCTAGGTCTTCAGTCATCAAAGATTGCCCCTGGCTGGGGATCATGGTTTGCATGTATAGCCGAGGAAGGGAGTGGTAGGTATCAGGGTGATGATCATCATACCAGTACTGCTTGCCAGCGTTCCTACTATTTCCCCTGCTGCATCACCATCGCCACTGTTCCCCTCCTTCTGGCACTTTCCTTCCTTCACCCTCTTTTGTTCCAGGTGGCCAGCGAGTTGAACTGAAGAGCAATAGTTCCTTTCATCTGCAGGCTGCTAGCATGTAAGCATCCCCTTTCATAAGGGGTTCCAACCTTTTTCCCATTTGAACATGCAAAAAGCCCACCATCACTAAAATCTCTGTTGTGAGTCCCTGTCGCTCTCGAAAACCCTGCCTGTAAAATATTCAATATTGGGATGAGAAGGCTAGGTTAGCCCTTGTGGAACTCAGTTCCTCTGTGGCATCCTTAAAGAGCTTTAGGCAGCCCAAGTATCTGTTGATGCCAATCTCTGTCTCCAATTACATCTGAAGCACGGCTGCCCATTACTCCACTAACCTCTCCAGCATTTCTTAAGTGGAATTTCACTTGGTGTCAAAATCCAGCTTGAGCTGGTGCACAAGTGTCCCTATTGCTTCCTGCTTCTCACACAGCTCATGGCCCCCTTTCACACTCTGGTGAAAATACCCAGCTATTTTTTAGCCCGCTCTCAATCAGCAGTCTCACAACAGTGCTGTGCTTCCCTTGCACCTCAGAGCTAGGGAGTCTCTGACAACCAGATGCAGCAACTGTGCAAAGCATCGGATTCCCTGAAAGTCCCTGTCCTTCATATTCATCTCGCTATCTGTTACAAAGAAATCTGTATATTTATGCGGATGATGTTCAATGTTTGTGCTGCTTAACAAAAAAGTGAATTAGCTGTCTTCATGTTAGCAATCAATGAATGGTTGAGGCAGAATTTGTTGGACAGAGCGAGGGCATGATGGCACCACCCAGATAAGTACTGGCAATTCTTTGGTTAGCTCAACATTGAGCCAGCACTTAGGGATTAGCATTGGCTATAAAGTGTTGTGTTTAGAGATTAAGGTGATACATAAGATAGGGCTGGAATACTTAACAAATTTGTTAAGCATTAAATGTACCGCAAAATATATAGAGAGAGTATTGATCCCCAGACAGGAGTTGTGAGGAAACAATTGGTGGTCCTGACCACCTTCAAGACAGTGGTTTTGAGACTGGCCCATGATCACCCTGTAGGCAGTCACAAGGCGATACAAGAGACCTTGGATCAGATTTTAGCCCGTTTTTATTGGCCGGGGGGTTTCAAAGAAACTGCCCGCTTCTGTGAATCCTGCCCTTCCTGTCAGCGGGTTACCTCTGTTAAGCCACCAGGGGTGCCCATGATTCCTACCCCCACGATATCTGAACCCATACGATGGATGGCAATGGATATCGTAGGACCCTTGCTAAAAACACCTAGGGGATTCCAGTACATTCTGGTTATAATAGATCAGGCCACCAGGTTTCTGTGGGCTAGTCCCTTACGGAACATTGCCGCTCAAACTATAGCCCTAGAGTTGATTAAACTATTTTGTGAGGTGGGATTTCCCCAGGAAATGCTTACTGATCGAGGTAGCAATTTCATGTCGAAATATTTGGCCCAAGTATGGGATGCATTTGGGGTACACCACGTAAAGACAGCCGCCTATCACCCCCAATCCAATGGACTAATGGAGAGGTTAAACCAAACCCTTAAGCAAATGCTAAGGCGTAGCTTGGAGGGTAAAATGTCCAAGTGGGATATTATGCTCCCTTTTGTCCTGTATGCCTGTCGGGAGCATACACAGGCATCTTTAGGGGCATCCCCCTATGAACTAAAGTATGGCCGTACCCCACGGGGAATCTCAGATATTTTGCGGGAACAATGGGTGGAGCCCAAAGTAGAGGAAATGGGGGTACCTCATTTTCTACGGGATCTGAGGGGTAGACTACAAAGGACTTCACAGATGGCAGAAAAAAACCTACAAACCAGTCAGAAACGCCAAAAGACGTACTATGATAGAGGAACAAAGCCTCGTCAAATAACCATAGGGGAGAAGGTAGTGGTGATGGTAGCTGACGCCGGTCCGAAGTTTGAGGCTCGATGGAAGGGACCCTATAAAGTAGTAAAGCAAGTGGGTCCGGTCTCCTATGCAGTGGAGAGCAGTAGGGGGCGCCAGCAGGTTTACCATGTAAATGTCCTTAGACCCTGGCGTGAAGAACAGCAGCGGCTAGTATATTCAGGGTGGAAGAGCATATCGAGGCCCTATCACAGATTACGAGCTGTGGGAGGGTAGGGTCGCCAGCCCATAATATCTTAAGGGGGGGATATGAGATGTAGAAGCCCATGCAGAGCCTATCAAAATAGAAGGAAAGAAGGATTTTACCTTTAAAGATACTGATAGTCAGCCAGCACACACGTCTCAGTATTTGCAAGAGAGAGGCAAGCAGAGGGAGACAGGAGCTGAGCTGACACACCCAAGCTCTGACGTATCAGCAAGCTTGGATCTTGATTACTCACACCCGTGCAGGAAGGCAGAGCCAAGCCTCAGGGAACAGAAATTTAAACCCCAGCTAGAAGCTTGGGAGGAGAGTGGGGGAAGAGGCAGAGCTTCCGAAGGGAGGAAGAGAGAAAAAGCTTCTGAGAAAAGACCAAGCGCTCTAGATTGGAGGAGACATGGTTGGAGAGGCTAGGAAACTTCCCAGAGTTGGAGACCTTGTAAGGAACCTATCTGCAGGTCTGAAATTGAAGCCAGCAGAACAGAAGGAGAGAAGGTACAGCCTGTTGTCAGGAACCTGCTGAGAGAGAAAGAGCAGAGAACCCTTCAGTCCTCAGGGCTGGATGAAAGGCTTCAGAGCCTGCCTAGGTGGGAACCCAGCTCTAAAGCCAGGAGTTTGAAAAACTCACCCAGGAGCAGAGGGCCAGGGCAGTGCTCTCGACAGGCAGTGCAAACAGAAGAGCAGAAAGTAATTCCTTACAGCTGGAAAGAGCTAGCTGAGAGCCAGAGAGGAGTCTCCACAGCCCAAGGTATTTCTAAACCTTACTGCGCAGAATTGTGTCCAGGGGAAATACCAGAGTTAGCAGAGGGAGGTTACCAGAAACCCTGCTATAACAATTTAAAGCCAAACTCAGTAAGCCCTGAGTTTGAAGAAATGCAATGGGACAGTAATGATATTGACCTAGGGGAAGTTCCTATGGATTGCACGTTTTGTGTGGCAGATGATATTGAGTCCCTGCGCTAAGAACCCGTATACAAGAGCTGAGTGAAAGCAAAGGAAAAGAGGTATTTTTCTTTGGAAGCAGAAGCTGTTTTGTTAGGCTGTTTTGATTACATGGGATATGCACTGTACATGTTTGGAGCAGAGACTGTGAGAAATGCAGTTACTTTAATTTTCTGTAAATAACTCTGAGCAAACACCTGAAGATTGTCCTATTTTGTTCTGCACTGAATTCTTTTGTGTTGGGAATAAATTCCTTGTCATTTTTGCCTTACTACTCGACTCACAACTACTCTTTATCAGACAACATAATGGCAGCTCCAACCCTCTTAGCCCTAGGCAGAGGGCTGGCGTCATGACAATAGTCACAACAAAATAAATTGCACTATAGTGCTGGAAGATGAGAACCCCCCCCCCCCCCATGTTGAAAAGCACTTAACTAGCTACTGGAGAGGAGCTGAAGACTTTTCAGAGTAAAGCCAGCATTTATGATGTGGTTGGATCAAAGCCCTCGGGACGTCTGACTGCTGATGTAGCTGCGCATGAAATGAGAGTCAGAAGCTGTCAAGATGTCTTACATATTGGGACATGGAACATATGAAGCATGAACCAAGGGAAGTTGGAGGTAGTCAAGAATGAAATGGAATGTATACAACTTAATCTGTTGGGTGTCAGCAAACTGAAATAGACTGGCATCAGGCACTTTGCAGCAGATGATCACATAGTCTACTATGCTTGAAATGAAAGACAAAGAAGAAATGGTGTTGCATTTTATAATAAAGAAGAAAATTGTAATGAAATACAATACAGTCAGTGAATGCTTAATCTCTATTCTTCTACGAGGAATGCCTATCAACACAACTATAATTCAAGAATATGCCCCAACAACAGCTGCAGAAGAGGATGAAATTGATGAGTTCTATGAACAAGTACAAGCTGAAACTGACAGAATATGCAAACAGGATATCCTGATAGTCATGGGTGACTGGAATGCAAACGTTGGCAGCAAAGAAGAAGGCAAAGTGGTAGGAATATATGGACTTGGCAACAGAAATTAAGATGGAGAAAGACTGATAGAATTCTGCAAGACCAATGATATATTTATTTCAAACACCTTCTTCCAGCAACACAAGCGGTGACTACACATGGTTTTCAACCAATGGATTGTACAAAAATCAAATTGACTACATCTTCGGAAGTCAACGATGAAAAAGCTCCATAACATCAACAAAGACAAAACCTGGAGCTGACTGTGGTACAGATCACCAACTACTAGTATGCAAATTCAAGCTAAAGTTGAAAAACAGCAAGCCACTCATGAATGTAGCAAAATATGACCTTGAGAATATATCACTGGAATTTAAAGACTGCCTGCAAAATCGATTTGCTGCTTTATGACAGAGCTCCGTAAGAGTTATGGAATTACATCAACAAGGTTGTGTTGAAAGAAAGCGAGAAGTCTCTACAAAAGGTGAAAAAGCAAAAATGGCCAAAATGGATGACGGAAGAAACTGAAAATTGCCCAGAAACACAGATAAGCTAAAGCCAGAGGAGAAAGACAGACAATCGCAGAACTCAACAGAAATTTCCAACATGCAGCAAGACAGGACAAGGAAACGTAGTACAATGACACATATAAGGAAAAAGAAACAGAAACTATTAGAGGAAGAACAAGATTGGCTTTCCTAAAGCTACGAGAGTTAAAGGAAAAATTCCAGCCTCAAATTGGAATGTTACAAGATGCTCATGGTTCTATGTTGAATGATGCTGAGAAGATCAAGAAAAGGTGGAAAGAATTTACAGAGTTTTTATATGATAAAGATCAAGTGGACCAACAGCTTTTTCAACCTGTACCTATAATCCGGAACCATTGGTAACGAAAGAAGAACAAAGCACCAGGCATTGATGGATTCCCATAGAAGTATTACAGCAATCTGATGAAGCTGTTACCATATTTACAAGGCTCTGCCAAGAAATTTGGAAGACAACATCATGGCCAACTGACTGAAAAAGATCTGTGTTTATACCAATACTAAAGAAAACTGATCCGAATGACTGTGGAAATTATCGCACAATCGCTCTGATGCTACATGTCAGCAAGATTCTACTGAAGATTATTCAACAGAGACTACAACCATACCTGGAACAAGAACTACCTGAAGTGCAAGCAGGGTTCAGGAAAGGGCAAGGAATGAGAGACATCATCGCAGTTGTAAGATGGATCCTTGAAAAGACTAAAGAATACCAAAAGGATATGTATTTGTGCTTTATCGACTACAGCAAGGCTTTTGACTGTGTAAACCATGAGACACTCTGGACCACATTAAGAAGCACGGGTATACCAGAACACCTGATCATTCTCTTGCACAATCTGACATTGATTAAGAAGCAACAGTTTGAATGGAACAAGGAGAAACAGAATGGTTTAAAATAAGCAAAGGTGTACGACAAGGCTGCATACTTTGCCCCTACCTGTTTAATTTATATGCAGAACAAATCATCCGAGAAGCAGAATTGTATGAAGACAACAGAGATGTGAAGATTGGTGGAAGTCTCATCAACAACCTTTGCTAAGCTGATGATACCACATTACTGGATGAAAGTAAAGATGATCTGAAACATTTTCTTCTCACAATCAAGGAACATAGTGTTAAAATAGGCCTGCACCTTAATGTAAAGAAGACAAAGATCATGACAACTGGCAAAATCAATAAGTTCTACTTGGATCAGCTATCAATAAAGAAGCAACAAGCAATCAAGAAATCCAAAGACACATTGCTCTTGGCAGAATTGCTATGAAAGACCTAGACAAGATTCTCAAGAGCCGAAATGTCTATCTTCATACAAAGATTCGACTTGTTCAAGCCATGGTATTTTCAATAACTTCATATGGATGCAAAATCTGGACAGTGAAAAAGATAGACAGGAAGAAAATGGATGCCTTTGAATTATGATGCTGGCAGCAAATACTGTGTATACCATGGACTGCCCAAAGAACAAACCAGTCAGTACTAGAGGAGATCAAACCTAAGCTTTCTTTAGAAGCTCAGATGACAAGACTTTGACTTTCATACTTTGGACACATCATGCGAAGAGAGAGATCATTAGAGAAAGACATCATGCTTGGCAAGATAGAAGGTCAAAGCAAAAGAGGAAGGCCAGCAATGAGATGGATCAATACAATAACAGCAGCTACAGCTACCAGTCTGTCAACAATGAGCCGCCTGATTGAAGACCAAACACAGTTTAGGACAACTTTCCAGAGAGTCGCCATGAGTCGACAACAACTCAATGGTACTTAACAACAACAACAACATTGGTTGATAACATAAAAGACCAGTCCATTATGACCTGCCACTGCCCATTTATCCAAAGGAAAAGGTTTTATTGAACAACCATTCAATAATTCCTTTTTTAGATATTTTAATAGAGTTATAGGTGGAAAACTGTTCCACAGATTAGGGGCCAAAACGCTGAAAGCAGCATGCCTTGTTAATTCAAGTCTAAAGTTTGAAGGGAGTGGAATTGCTAATAAATTAATTTGAAAGGAACATAGCAATCGAGTTGGGTAATACAGAATAATTAATGAATGTAAATATAATGGGCAATCACTGTAATAAATTTTGTGTGATTCTGTGACCTCATAAACATCTAATGGACAATAGTCTTATTCATGCTACAGAGTCATGCTGGGAGATTTAAAATCTACTGCATGTAATGACTTCTTGAAGTTCATCTACATGCTTTAAGTTTATTTATTGGTTGTTCCAATAAACATTTTATTGAATGGTTATTGCATTTCTGACAGACAAAATTTAAATAGAAAACAAAGGGGTATGTTTACTAAACTGTGGTAGCGGTACATAACGTGCGTTATGTAACATTAATGATCATTAGCGCATCATAACACGCGTTATGATGCGCTAACGAGCATTAACGTTACATAACGCGCGTTATGATGCGTTAATGATCGTAAAGCTCCGCGGCGAGGTAAAACACCGCAGAAGGTGGAGAGAGGGCGGAGAGAAGGGGTCAATGGGTGGAGTGTGGGCGGGGAGAGGCTCCCTGCACACTAACGCACTGGTCTGAAGAGCTGAATCCTAACGCGATTGAAAACCTGCCGTTAAATGCACAGTTCAGGAGAGAGAAACCATTTAAGTGTCAGCAATGTACAGCATTGGCAGAGAAACATAAAAAAAGTCATAAGTGTGATACATGTGCACAGAACAAAAGGGCACATAAACATTGAAAATGACCTCAACAAACTGGAAAAAAACCATAACCAAGCTGGCCAATAGTGATATTAATGGGTACCATCAACTCCCCCCCCCCCGGGAAAGCTCTAAAAAAATGATATTAATCGTGGAAGGGTCTATGCTCCGTCCCCATACAAAGTGAATGAGCCCACAGTGAAATTGCGCTGTGCAGGGTTTTCCTCTCCATTGGACAGATGTCCTATGGCATGCACATGTGCGGCAACAGCAGGGCGGGCATGTCGGAACGGCAACTGGACAGATGCCGGAAAAGGGGATACAGAGGGCCGCAGGCGGCACATGCTGTGGTGCAGCTGGGCCACAGTTCGGACTAGGGTGATGCCTAGGTGGCCCATACAAATGCCGAAACAGCAGAGCAGCCAGACAGCAACTGCTGAAGGCCCAACATGGGCATGACTGTGTGTCCCACAGTGTCACAGGGGATAGTACCCAGCAGCTACCCCCAAGGGCACGAAACATTGGCAGGCGGTGCTGGGGGGAAGCGTGGACACCTATGAAGGCACCTCTACCCCAGAACTCGCACCATAGGCAGCCGCCTACCCGCACACTGGATGGTCTGAGACTGTGCTCCACCAGCACCACCTGCAGAAGGGAATGTCAGCATGGTGGCAGAGGGTTACCGGTGGTGGAGGGGGCAGTGGCAGCTGCCCAGAGCAGACCGTGGCCTAGCCCTGTGTAGATGGGTGCCATGAACTGCAACAGACAGGCTCTGTCTGACCAACAGTCATGGTATCACTAGGGAATGCACCATTACTGTGAGAATGTGGTGGTGCAGTGCACAAAACCAGTGTATTTAGAAGCATAAGGTCACAGGTTCAAGTCCCAGCTGTGGTTTCCACCAACCCAGTCCTCATGTTTTACCCACTACTATAACGTGCTAATACAGACAGAACCTTTATTGCAGATGACGTAAACATGCCCAAAACACCTACATTTTACCCTACAGAGCACAGACACCATACCCATGCGCATTACCTAGAGCAGAGTCTCCCAAATGCAGTCCTGGAAGGCCAAACACCATACAGGTTCCATGCTGCCTCTAATAAATGTGTCTGTGCTGTTTTGCTTTGCACCGCCCCCATGGTATGCAGTTGTATCTCATGCATATTCATGAGGGACAGCATGAAAACCCGAACAGTGTTTGGCACACCAGGACTGGAGTTGGGAACCTCTGCCGTAAAGCAGCAGCCAACAGGGGCAGACACACCCACACCCACAGGCTCCATTATCCAATGCCTCCTTGAGAGGCAGGACACCGGGTCCTGCGTGCATCTCCCAATACTAGCACTTGCATACCTTAGCAATGCCACCCTAAACCTGGGAATACGGTACACAGCTATCACAAGTTTGCTATGATTACTGGCAGATAGCAATTCCTAAGTTAAGCACAATTTGCTGATTGAGCTGCAGCATAGCAACCTATCTGATGTCTGTGGAGTGTGCTACAGGTCTTGTGTCTGACAGTGTTTACCACCCTGGGGAGTGACCCCAACAGTATTGCTGGGGAGTGACCCCAACAGTATTGCTTACCATAGCCATGCCTGCACTCTGCCCAGGACTGGTGTGGTGGCCAGGGCTGCCAAACACCTCTATAGCTGCACAATGCTGGCATAGGTGTGGGGAGTGTGTGTCTGTCTATCCAGTGTGTGGTGGCTGCAAACACCCTCCACAGCCCACACTGCTAGCACTGTTGCCAGTAGTGGCCTGCCAATGTGCATAATGAGAAGCAAGGTACCGTGGGAACAGCCAGGATAGGATGGCCTGGCCTGGGTCCATCTGTACATAGCATAGGGCAATGGCTCGGACATTGTAGTGTCCGGCCACCACCTGCACAGACAGAGTGACCACAGCATGTCCTGCTGGGAGGTTACTCTCACCCTGACTGAGCAGTGACCACGGCATGGCTAGGTTCCCCCATAGTGCTGTATAGTATTTCTCTCATGTGATATTTATGGGTTCTCTTTTGGGGCCCGATCACTGACTTATCTGCTTGGTGTGTATGCTGACCTCCCAGTTTTGGGTACATGCATCTCCTCCAGGACCATGGATTATGGACTAGCTAGCAGACTGTTTGCAACTAGTATGTGTGTTGCTGGAACACCTTGCAGGGTGCAGCGGCTGGAGGCTTGCTGCTGGAGAATGGTGGGCGGGGGCGCAGGCGCAGCTGTGCTTTTCCAGGCCTTCTGTCCTAAGAACTAAAACATTTCTAATTAATTTGAGTACTTAAAAAAAGTTTCAGCGCTCATGGAATGTGTGTGCAAAGAACTCATAGATGAAAAAAAATATCAAGAAAACTTCATTTAAAACAAACATGAACCAAAAATCTTTTGGCTGTGCACATCAGTACTTATCTGTTTTTTTAATACATTTTCTTATTTCATACATCTATACTGTTTGTTCATTTTTTAAAGAAATGCCTGTACAAATTGCAATATTCTTTTGGTAATTCTGGAGTTGTATGCATGAGTACCAATCCATTTTCTCTGAATAGTCAAGTTTTATTTTAAAAGCGCTTCGTATCAGAAATGAACTTAATTCTGCCAAAATTAAATGAGCTCTTATTTTAATATCATAACATTCAACAAGTTAACAGATGCCTGATAGTGACTGTTCATCCAAAAAGCATCTGTCTTGCAATACGGTCTAACTGGAGTGCAGTGGACTTGCCAAACATACTGCCTGTAGCTTGAAAGTCTGAACAAATTAAGTTCAGAGTAGTCACAACTAAGCTCAATTTGCTTCTTTCTGATGCATTTCAGATGGGGGCTATTTTTCAGATCATCAGTTTATTTTGGTGCTAATAAAATGCTAAATGATCCCTTGAAATGTGATGCAAGCAAGTTCTTCCAATACATGCAGAGGTGAAATGGTCAGAAGGCCATTAGACAGTCTCATAAACTAGTACCTCATAAACATAAATCCACTGTGGTAAAACAAAACAGCTCAAAAGGGAGAGAGCAGTCACTTATTGCTACACAAAACCTATGGTAAATTAGTGGAATCTCCCAACTCGTTCTTTGCTGTGCAACTGAAGAAAGCAATTCAACTGATTTATTAAAGTAAGTCTCCCAGCACTAAATTAAGGTTGAAATTGAGGCTTTAGGAAAAGAAAGGCATGGAAAAGGTTTTAAGGAATGTATGTAATTGTGATCCTGATATCACTAAAGCCCTGGCAGCATGAAATGGAATTTTTCTTTCTTGCCTTTCAGAGGTGGAACTACTCTGAAAGTAGCATAAGGAATCAGAGCCTGGGGAACAGAACTGGGCCTCACACCAAGATGGCTACCTAAGACCGGTGCTCTCTCTCTTAAGGCTAGATATTTGTCCCTCACCCTGTGCTAAGAGTTTTTTCTTTACAGTCTATGATAGGAGTTTCTCCTTTATGATATACTGGGCAAGTCTAACAAAATCATTGTGGCTATTGCCACTAAACCAGTGTAAAACAATCTAAACAGGAACCATCAACCCCTGTCAAAATGGCAGGAAGAAGGAGACACAGGAAATACTGGATGCTCTTGGCACTTCGGGAGATTATGCATGAAAATGAGAGATCTTAAAGCTGATTTGGTGAACCTTGCAATGCAATTGAAATCTTAGAAAGAACAGATGTCTCATTTGGAAAAGTGTGTATCCACAGAGGAGGATGACCTCCAAAGGAAGCTTCTGGCAGAACTTAAAGCAATAGCTGAGGACATCTGTAGCCATAATCGCTGCAGGAATATTGGTATTTTGGATCTCTCTGAAGGTGTGAAGGGGGAACGGCCTATGGAGTTCGTGGAGAACGTCCTTCCTAAACTATTAATTTTAATTTTAAGCATCCCTTTGAAAAAGAATATGCACACCACATCAGGGCCGTACCAAGCTATACCTGCACCCTGTGCAACTAGCGATTCGGGTGCCCCCCCCCCCATACCCACTGGGCCTCATTTGAATATATTTAATTTTAAAATTTATATGCAGCCCATCTAAAATTTAAGGACGCTATCAAATGAGCTCTTTTTTGTCCCAGCAATGAATTAAGGACATGTTTAGTAAACATTAATGTGCATTAAATGTCACTATATCAATAGAAATAAATGAATGCTGCTACACTTAGGGGTATGTTTACTAAACCGTCTTAATGTTACCGGCGTTAGTTGCAATCGTACTGTGACGAATGCCATATAAGGTAGTGGGTGTTCCGGTCTTAAGGTAGCATTTTGGGTTATCGCGTGATAAAGACTGTTATCGCGTGATAGAGGGAGCTGTGGCACGTTAACGTGCATTAGCCTTAATTAGGCACGCTGACCAGCAAACACAGCAACAGAGGTGTAGCACAATGGTTAATACATTGACTGATGAAAAAGGTGTCATGAGTTTGATCCCCCAGTAGGCTTAATGAGTAAGGCTGTCTGAGGCATTACCCTTTACTTTAAATCAGCGCTGTCTGAGGCATTTTCTTTTTTAATGTAAATTAGTGCTGCCAGCAAACACACCCTCACAGTGCTGTAACCTAAGGTGCCATATAAGGCGCCCTATAAGGCACTCCAGAGGGCACATTATAAAGTGCACTGTCTGCCAAGGCACCTTATAATGTTCCCTATAGGGCGCTTTATAAGGCGCCTTATGAGGCACCTTAAGGTTACAGCAATGTGAGGGTGTTTTTGCTGGCAGCACTAATCTAAATTAAAAAAGGAAATGCCTCAGAAAGCCCTATCAAATAACACCACTGTGGGATCAAACCCATGACCTCTGCCTCCACAGTCAGTGAAGTAACCAGTGGGCTACTTCTCTACAGCTACTAACAAACCCCTTGCTGGCTACAGAAGGACTGCAGGTCACCACATAAACTGTCTGCTGTGGTTACCAGGATAGGGTTAACCCACCCGTACCCATGATGCTCTGCACATGCAGATTAGCAGTCTACAGATGATCACAAGATGGGGTATGCACCCCCACAGCACCTCGACCTGGTAGGGGGAACTGACCGAGTGTGTTACTGGCACAGAGTAGCTACAGACTGACACATTGTGGGGGGTACTGTGCTCACCCTGAGGGCGAGGTGGGGCACCCAGCACCAGGTCCGCAGCACCTGGCTTAGCTGAGATAGGCTTTGCTGTAGGTCACCATCAGTGCCAGTGTGTGATAGGTAGTCCTTGCAGACACACTTAGGATACACCTGTGTCCATCTGTATTTTCCAGTCAGGTCTAGCCCTTGTGGACTATGGTGCACCCAGAATAATGCATATCCTGTGTTGGTGCCATGGTCACATGATTTAAGTGAACGGAGGTGTTTGGATCCATAGGCGGATTATGTAGCACCACCCAACCCACTCTCTGGGGCTCAGGGTGGGGGACAGGATCTCCCACCAACAGATCCACATTCTACATCCCTGCAATGGTGGCAGTAGAGGGGGGGGCACCAACCTCAGGTCTGCTGGGGAACAGGCACCTTACAGGGCAGTCAATGCAGATCTGTACACATCCATAATGCAATGGCAGACAGACAATACGCCTGGAAATACTCAGCTGCCCCCCACCACTATATGACATTCTCCAGCAGAAAGTACAGTGAGCCTCCAGTCACTGCACCCTGCAAGGTGTTCCAGCCATACACATACTAACGGCAGACAGTCTGCTAGCTAGTCCATAGTGCATGTTCCTGGAGAAGATGCATGCACCAAAAACTGGGATGTATGCGCACACACACCAAGCAGATAAGTCAGTGATTGGGCCCCAGAAAAGAGAACCCATAAATAACACTTGAGAGAAATGCTATATAGCACTATGGGGGAACCTAGCCATGCTGTGGTTACTGCTCAGTCAGGGTGAGAGTGACCTCCCAGCAGGACATGCTGTGGCCACCCTGTCCGTGCAGGTGGTGGCCAGGCACTACAATGTCCCAGCCATTGCCCTATGCCCTGTGCAGATGCATCCTGCCCAGGCCACCCTGTCCGGGCCATACCCACAGTTCCTTGCTCCTCGTTATGCACATTGGCAGGCTAACACTGGAAACAGTGCAAGCAGTGTGGGCTGAGTAAGGTGTAGGCAGCCACAACATACTGGATAGACAGACACACACTCCCACACCTATGCCAGCATTGTGCAAATATAGAGGCTTTTGGCAGCCCTGGCCACCACACCAGTCCTGGGCACAGTGCAGGCATGGCTATGGTACGCAATACAGTTGGGGTCACTCCCCGGGGTGGTAAACACTGTCAGAAACCAAACCTGAAACACACTCCACAGATATCAGAAAGGTTGCTATGCTGCAGCTCTATCAGCAAATTGTGCTTAACTTAGGAATTGATATCTGCCATTAATCATAGCAACCTTTTGATATATGTGTAACGTATTCCCAAGTTTAGGGCGGCATTGCTAAGGTATTTAAGTGCTAGTATTGGGAGATGCTGCTGCGCGCAGGGCCCAACAGCCTGACTCTCCATGAGGCTTTGGATAGTGGAGCCTGTGGGTGTGGGTGTTTATGCCCCTGTTGGCCGCTGCTCTAGGGCAGAGGTTCCCAACTCCAGTCCTGGTGGGGCAAACACTGTTCAGGTTTTTATGCTGTCCCTAATGAATATGCATGAGATACATTTGCATACAATGGGGGCGGCACATACTAATGCAGCACAGGCATATTTATTAGGGACAGCATGAAACCTGAATGGTGTTTGGCCCTCCAGGACTGCAATTGGGAAATTCTGCTCTAGGGATTGCACATGTTTATGGTGTCTGTGCTCTGTAGAGTAAAATATAGGCATTGAGGCATGTTTATTTTATCTGCAATAAAGGTTCCGTCTTTATTACCACGGTTTAGTACTGGGTAAAATATGGGGATAGGGTTGGCAGGAGCCACAGCTGGGGCTTGAACTTGTGACCTTCTGCTCCTGAACACACTGGCTGTGTTTACTGCACCACACTGTTGCCAAAGGGACAGTTTGTGCACTGGGGATACCATGACTGTTTGTCAGACAGACCCTGTCTGTTGCATTGCATGGCACCCACCTAAATGGGGCTAGGCCATGGTCTGCTGTGGGCAGATGCCACTGCCCCCTCCGCCACCAGCACCCTTCCGCCACCATGCTGCCATGCCATTATGCCAGTGGTGCTGGTGGTGTGCAGTCCCAGGCCATCCAGTATGCTGGTAGGCAGCTGCCTATGGTGTGGGTTCTTGGGTAGGGGTGCCTACATGGACATGTGTGCTTCACCCCCCCCCCCAGCACCGCCTGCCAATGTTATGTGCCCTTGGGGGTACCTGCTGGGTAATATCCCCTGTGACACTGTGGGACACACGCTTGTGCCCATGTTGGACCCTCGTCAGTTGCTGTCTTGCTGCTTTACAGTTCCTGTCCTTCCCAGTATGAGCTCGTTTGTTGTCCCATAATATTAGATAACCTATGATGAACAATGTTCAAAACCAGTCTTCTTTTTCGTGTATCACATCAGGTTTGATAGTGTTGGAAGTTATGCTATGCTAGCCGAATTGACATAAACTATGTCAGGAATTACCAATATTGATTGGTATTTATTTTGTTTTTCAAGTTAATTATTTTGATTATATGTTTGATAATAACACTGAAGAAATCATCAGAAATAAAATAATCATGCCAAGACAGTGTAGAAATCATTCCGATGTTTTTTGTTACATTTGTGGTTCATTTGCTACTGTATCTCAATATCATACCATAACGTCAGATCGTCACAAAATGTACAAGTTATATTTTGGATGCCCACTGGGTGACCAGGATAAGCCATGGGGGGCCTCACATCATTTGCACTGTCTGCGCAAATGAACTGCGTGATTGGTTAAATAGAAGGAAAACAGCGATCCAAGAATATGATGTAAAACACTACCTAACTCTACATATAAAAAGGCAGCACTGAAAATATAAAAACAATATACCTCATAGAAAACCAATACATCTCCTACTGGGAAAAGAGAACA
Organism: Ichthyophis bannanicus; assembly: GCA_033557465.1. NCBI lineage: Eukaryota > Metazoa > Chordata > Amphibia > Gymnophiona > Ichthyophiidae > Ichthyophis > Ichthyophis bannanicus. The sequence goes on along the minus strand of CM066034.1, from coordinate 613,702,434 downwards.
AGTAGGACTCCTACACAGAAACTTAAAAAAAAGAATACCGCAGCTTCATCATATATGCAAAACATAGACAGACCATCATCAAATACAGAACAAGGGATCACTATTTAGAAATATGAAGGCAATGATTGAACTGGGAACCCCAAAAGCCAAACTTGGAATGCAACACAACACTGGAGAAATAAAACTATAAATTCACTTCATCTTGTACTGAACAAACATAAAAATATCTACTGGGGTTAATACTTAAACCACTCCAAAAAAGACAAGTATTCTAGTCCATTAGTTGAAACCATAAGATATTATTCCTAAACACTCAGGAGACACCAACTCACAACCTTTTTTAATTAAACAAACGCTATCCTTACAATTATAAATAGAGAAGAAAAGACCTCAGTGAAGCTACTTCTGCCTCTATGCGGCAGAAGAATTATCTACCCAAAGGGAATGTGCCACACTGCACCATCATAGGTCTAAAAACGTTTTGGGCCGATCAAAACATATGGTAAGGTTGGAGTTACATGGCGCCTCCTTGGCTGATTATTGCAGAAGAGAAACAATTCCAAGAGGTCTTCGTATTCTAAAATAACCCAGGATGTTTTTGGACGATTCTGAGTTTTTACAAAAGTGGAATAGTTTCCTTAATAAGTGTTCCCTGGATTTAATGCTTTTATTAATTGATACTTCCAATTTTAAATATCGTGCATTACGAAAAGACTTGAAAAAAGAGTCTGCAATATTGCAGTCAATAGATAATTCTGTTGAATAGTTAACTGATGTTCAAAAGCAAATAGAAAGTTATAAGTCGGAAGTAAAAGCATGTAAAGTAAAAAAACTTCTACAAGATAAAAAAGAGATGAAAGAAAATTCCATCTATAACTGGTCTTCAATTCGGGGTAGAAATGCGTTGGACCCCTATAAAAAGGTGACCTTTGAATTGTCTTCAGAGAGTTTGTCATCAGGCGTAGAGGAAGAAAGAGAGTTTTTTTAGGGAAAGGAGATCATCGGAGAGACACCAATTGGGCATCGCGAAATCAAGAACAGGGAACCAGACCAAATACAAGGCATCAGAAACAACAATATCAATGGCAGAATGTGGGTATCGTCCATAATTAATCTATCGAGGAAACAGTTAACCTATGCTCAATGTCCTTATTGAGTAAAGGGCTGTCTTATGTCCCGGGTCCATAAAGTAATTCTTTCCAAAATAGAGTAGCTATTGAAAAATGTATTCATACTCTTCAGTTGAAGTACTTTTTCTTTGATAAATCAACAGCAAGAGATATGTCTGTGGTGCTGTGGTTAAACCGAAATCACGGTGGGTCCCCCCCCCCCTCCCCGGCCCTCTATATCCGGTTAAACACTTTTAAGGTACTATTGATTAAGGACATTTCTAAAATTGAAAAAGATAGAAAACATTACTTTATACCAAATTTATCTAAGGAGGAAAAGATAGCCATGAAAGAATTAAAAGAAGATGGCTCCATAACAATAAAAAGGGCATACAAAGGAGGAACAATAGTAGTGCTAGATACTTGTGATTATGATGCAGACGTTCATCGCTAGTTATACGATATACAATGTTACCACCCTCTATCAACAGACCCAACTCTGAAGTTATTAGAAAGAATACAGCAGTTAACCTCTGAGGCGTGTGAATTGGGGTATTTGACCGGAAAAGAAAGACTTTTTGGCGCAAGTCTGTCCACGTCTACCACTATTGTATGTACTCCCTAAATACCCATACCCATCACATGAAAAAAATACTACATAGCACTATGGGGGAACCTAGCCATGCCGTGGTCACTGCTCAGTCAGGGTGAGAGTGATCTCCCAGCAGAACATGGTGTGGCTACCCTGTCTGTGCAGGTGGCGGCCGGACACGACAATGTCCCAGCCATTGCCCTATGCTATGTACAGATGAAGCCAGGCCAGGCCACCCTATCCAGGCTATTCCCATGGTACCTTGCTTCTCATTATGCACATTGGAAGGCCAATACAGGCAACAGTGCTAGCAGTGTGGGCTGTGGAGGGTGTTTGCAGCCACCACACACTGGATAGACAAACACATACTCCCCACACCTATGCCAGCATTGTGCAACTATAGGGGTGCTTGGCAGCCCTGGCACCTGCACCAGTCCTGGGCACAGTGCAGACATGGCTATGGTGCACAATACTGTAGGAGACACTCCCCAGGGTGGTAAACACTGTCAGACACCAGACCTGAAGCACATTCCACAGACATCGGAAACGTTGCTATGATGCAGCTCACTCAGCAAAATGTGATTAACTTAGGAATTGCTATCTGCCAGTAATCATGGCAACCTTTTGATAGATGTGTACCGTATTCCCAGGTTTAGGGTGGCATTGCTAAGGTATGCAAGTGCTAGTATTGGGAGATGCATGCAGGGCCCAATGTCCTGCCTCTCCAGGAGGCATTGGATAACGGAGCCTGTGGGTGTGGGTGTGTCTGCCCCTGTTGGCTGCTGCTTTATGGCAGAGGTTCCCAACTCCGGTCCTGGTGGGCCAAACACTGTTCGGGTTTTCATGCTGTCCCTCATGAATATGCATGAGATACATCTGCATACCATGGGGGTGGCGCATAGAAATGCAGCACAGGCATCTTTATCAGAGGCAGCATGGAACCGGAATGGTGTTTGGCCCTCCAGGACTGCATTTGGGAGACTCTGCTCTAGGTAATGTGCATGTTTATGGTGTCTGTGCTCTGTAGGGTAAAATGTAGGTGTCTTGGGCATGTTTACGTCATCTGCAATAAAGGTGCTGTCTGTATTAGCACGTTGTAGTAGTGGGTAAAATATGGGAACTGGGTTGACAGGAACCACAGCTGGGACTTGAACCTGTGACCTTCTGCTCCTGAACTTACTGGCTGTGTGCACTGCACCACCATGTTGCCACAGAAATGATGCATTCCCTGGGGATTCCATGACTGTACATCAGACAGGGCCTGTCTGTTGCAGTGCACGGCACCCACCTACACAGGGCTAGGCCATGGACTGCTGTGGGCAGCTGCCACTGCCCCCTCCACCACCAGTGCCCCTCTGCCACCATGCTGACATGCCCTTCTGCTGGTGGTGCTGGTGGTGCGCCATCTCAGGCCATCCAGTGTGCGGGTAGGCGGCTGCCTATGGTGTGGGTTCTGGGGTAGGGGTGCCTGCATAGATGTCCATGCTTCCCCCCCAACACTGCCTGCCAATGTTCTGTGCCCTTGGAGGTACCTGCTGGGTACTATCCCCTGTGACACTGTGATAAACACACTCGTGCCCATGTTGGGCCCTCATCAGTTGCTGTCTGGCTGCTGTACAGTTTCAGCATTCCTAGGTGCCACCTAGGCATCTGCCTAGTCTGCACTGTGCCCAAGCTGCACCACAGCATGTGCCGCCTGCAGCCCTCTGTATCCCATTTCCAAGCATCTGTCCAGTTGGCCGTTCTGACATGCCCGCCCTGCTGTTGCCGCACATGTGCACGCCATAGGAAACCTTTCTGATGGTAAGGGAAACCCTGCACAGTGCAATTTCACTATGGGCTCATTCACTTTGTATGGGGATGGAGCATGCACCCTTCCAAAATTAATATCCTTTTTTTGGTGCCTTCATGGGAGTGTTTTTTGATGTTTCCCATTGAGATCACTATTGCCCAGCTTGGTTATTTTATTTTTCCATTTTCTGCTGGTCCTTTTCACTGTTTATTTGCCCTTTTGTTCCGTGCACATGTATCACACTTATCACTTTTTTGTAGGGTTCCCTGGCTTTGCTGTACATTGCTGACAGAAATGGTTTCTCTTCCCTTTAAATCAGCTCTAACACCAGGGTTTCACTGGCGTTAGTTTTGAGCCTCGGATTTCACAGCGTTAGTGTGCAGGGAGCCTCTCCCACTCTCCACCCATTGACCCCTTCTCTCCGCCCCTGGGGAGCCTTCCTCCGCCCTCCGGGAGCCTTTGCCCGCCTTCATCGCTCGTTTTCGCCGCGGCGCGCATTATCGCGCGATAAGGTACCTGTGCGCCGTAAGATGCGACATTATCGGGCGATAAGGTACCTTATCGCGCGATAACGTCACAGAGCGCACTTTAAGACGGTTTAGTAAACATACCCCTAAGAATATTTTAGAGAATGCTTTGCTTGGTTGGTCATCTAAATCAGCTCAAGAAATATTGGAATCAGCTCTACATGCAGAGAAACAAATACAGCAAGATAAGGATGCTGATAAGAGTAAGATAGAAAAACAAAAACTGAAACTTTTGAATCTTCAGGTGGCCACTTTTGGAACAGGCCTCCATAATCAAGGCAAAAGAAGATGAAGAAGGGGTAGATTCCTGTTCAAGGGAGAGGAACTGGGCAAGTGGTGGTTGGCATGCACCTGTTATGGGTGTTGACAGGATGGACAGATGGTTCGGAAGAATGTATCCTTGAAGGATACTACCAAAAGCATAGAGGTTCCACAAAAGAGTAAAGTAGCCCAAATGCCCTCAAGTATGGAGCAGACAGAGCTTAAAGATCCCACTTTACCCATGTCTAACAATAGCCAAATTAACATGAACAAAATACATTCTCTAAAATGCTTGTATGCAAATGCTAGAATTCTAAACAATAAGATGGGAGAGTTAGAATATATAGCACTAAATGAAATGTTAGATATGATTGGAATATCAGAGACATGGTGGAAGGAGGACAACCAGTGGGACACTGTGATACCTGGGTACAAACTATATCGTAATGATAGAGCTGATCAAATTGGTGGAGGGGTTGCGCTCTATGTTAGAGAGGGCATTGACTCAGAAAGGATTAAAGTTTTGCAGGAAACAAAATCTGCTGTAGAATCTGTATGGATTGAAATTCCATATAAAAGGGGGAAGGCAATGGCAGTGGGGGTGTACTATCGAGCGCCTGGCCAGAATGATCAAATGGATGATGAAATGCTCAAAGAAATCAAGGAAGCTAACAAACGTTACAGTGCAGTAATAATAATGGGTGATTTCAATTACCCTGGTATCGACTGGGTCAGTGTCACGTCAGGACATGCTAGGGAGATAAAGTTCCTGGATGAAATAAATGACTGCTTCTTGGAGCAGCTGGTTCATGAACCGACCAGAGGGGAAGCCATATTAGACCTAGTCCTTAGTGGAACACCAGATCTAGTGCAAGAGATAAGGGTGTTGGCGCCACTTGGAAATAGTGATCATAGCATGATCGCCTTTGATTTAATTAGTGGAGGAGGGATAGTAAGGAAATCCACAGTACTACCTTTTAACTTTCGAAAGGGAGACTATGATAAAATGAGGAAAACAGTTAAGAAAAAACTAAAAGGAGCAGTTGCAAAGGTTAAAGACGTACATCAAGCTTGGGTGTTGTTGAAAAATACTATCTTGGAAGCCCAGACCAGCTGTATTCCACGCTTTAAGAAAAGTGGAAGGAAGTCCAAAAAACTGCCAGCATGGTTTAAAGGTGAGGTCAGAGAGGCTGTTGTTGCCAAAAAAAGCAACTTTCAGAAAATGGAAAAAAGAGCCAAACGACGAAACCTGGAAACAGCACAAGCACTGGCAAGTCAAATGCAAGGCATTGATAAGGCAGGCAAAGAGAGAATTTGAGAAGAAGCTTGCTGCGGAAGCAAAAACGCGAAATAAAGACCTTTTCAAGTACATTCGTAGCAGAAAACCTGTGAGAGAGTCAGTTGGTCCATTAGATGATAAAGGGGTTAAAGGAGCACTAAGAGGCGACAAGGCGATAGCGGAGAGACTGAATGAATTCTTTGCTTCGGTCTTTACTGAGGAAGATGTAGGAATGTTACCCATGACGGAAATGGTATTTAAAGGTGTGGAAGAATTGAAGGAAATATCGATACATCGGGAAGATGTCTTACAACTATTAGATAAACTGAAGAGTAGCAAATCACCTGGGCCGGATGGTATACATCCAAGGCTGTTGAAAGAACTGAAATATGAGATTGCAGACCTGCTATCAGTAACCTGTGAACTATCATTAAAATCATCTCTAATACCTGAAGATTGGAGGATCGCCAATGTAACACCAATTTTTAAAAAGGGTTCCAGGGGTGATCCAGGAAACTACAGACCGGTGAGTCTGACGTCAGTACCGGGAAAAATGGTAGAAACCATCATAAAGAATAAAATTACTCAGCATGTAGATAGTCACAACCTAATGGGAGACAGCCAACATGGCTTTAGACAAGGAAGATCTTGTCTTACTAATCTGTTATGTTTTTTTGAAGGAGTGAATAAACAGGTGGACAAAGGTGAGTCGGTTGATATTGTGTATCTGGACTTTCAGAAAGCCTTTGACAAGGTCCCTCATCAGAGACTTTTGGCAAAACTAAAGAGTCATGGGATAGGAGGCAGTGTACTATTGTGGATCAGGAACTGGTTAAAAGATAGAAAGCAGAGGGTAGGGCTAAATGGCCAATTTTCCCAATGGAGAAAGGTGAATAGTGGTGTACCCCAGGGATCTGTGCTGGGTCCGCTGCTTTTTGACATATTCATAAATGACCTGGAAAGTGGAATAACGAGTGAGGTTATCAAATTTGCAGATGACACAAAACTATTTAAGTTGTCAAAACCGAAGAGGATTGTGAAAAATTGCAAGAGGATCTTGATAAATTGGAAGACTGGGCATCAAAATGGCAGATGAAATTTAATGTGGACAAGTGCAAGGTTATGCACCTAGGGAAGAACAACCCAAACTATGGTTACACGATGCAAGGTTCCACATTAGGAACCACCACCCAGGAAAAAGATTTAGGCGTCATTGTGGATACCATGTTAAAACCCTCGGCCCAGTGTGCAGCGGCAGCCAAGAGAGCAAATAGAATGCTAGGTATGATAAGGAAAGGAATGGAAAATAAAACAAAAGATATTATAATGCCTCTATATCGTTCCATGGTGAGACCGCACCTTGAATATTGTGTGCAGTTCTGGTCGCCGTATCTTAAAAAGGATATAGCGATTTTAGAAAAGGTTCAGAGAAGAGCCACCAAAATGGTAAAGGGGATGGAAGGATACTCCTATGAAGAAAGGCTAAAAAGGTTAGGGCTCTTTAAACTGGAAAAGAGACGGCTGAGGGGAGATATGATAGAAGTCTATAAATTAATGAATGGAATGGAACGGGTAAACGTAGATCGATTGTTTACGTTATCAGAATATAGAAAGACTAGGGGACATGCAATGAAGCTACAGGGTAAACTATTTAAAACCAATAAAAGAAAATATTTTTTCACTCAACGTGTAATCAAACTCTGGAATTTGTTACCGGAGGATGTAGTAAAGGCTGTTAGTGTAGCTGGGTTTAAAAAAGGTTTGGACAAGTTCCTGGAGGAAAGGTCCATAAACCATTATTAAGAAGTGACCGAAGATATCAATGCTTGACCCAGTACAAGCATTGTGGAACTTGTGTCTCTTGGGGAAACTGCTAGGTACATATGACCTAGTTTGGCCACTGTTGGAAACAGAATACTGGGCTTGATGGACCTAGGTCTGACCCAGTATGGCATATCTTATGTTCTTATGTTCTTAACATACAAAGAATTGCAATGCCTGGTAGGACCCCCGAGAGCCACTGTCCTGCATATCACTCCAGTCCACCCTTTGTTATGACATAGTACTATGTGCAAGATGATGCTGACTTTACTCAGAACTGACTATGCCTGTTTTTGCAGCCCAGTGCACAAGGGAAAATAACAGCAAATTTTATGGGCTGTCAATTAACATTTTTGCTTGATACGGGGGCATCCACCTCTGTTATTGTATTGTCTAATTTGCCACCTCCTTTGCTGCACTGCCTACCTTCAGCACCACAAATCCCTTGTGAGGGATTGAAGGAAAGACTATTATGCATCAGAAACTGACCAATGTACCCCTGACATTGGGTATAAGATTTATTTCACTGACTTTTTAGTAGGTTCAACTCTTCCTATTATCCTACTAGGACATGACCTTCTCTCTAGAAATAAGATTATTATTAGTTGGGAATCTGGAGCTCTAACTTATACATTGTTTTCTCTTGAAGCACAAACTTCTTTGCAACCTCAGATCCCAGACTCTCTTCCCTCTGCACTGTGAGCAAAGCCTGGAGAGGATGTGGGTCACCTCAACATCCCACCAGTAGGGGTTGAACTACAGCGTGGTGTACTACTACCATATGTCAAATAGTATCCATTGCCTGCAGCTTCTATTGCTGGTATACGACTAGTCATTGTCAATCTTCTGACTCAGAGAGTTCTTGTACCTGCTACTTCACCTTGTAATACTTCTATTTTACCTGTGCTCAAGGCTGATGGTAAGTCGTATTGTTTTGTGCAAGATTTTCATGCTATTAATCATATTGTTTTTCCTAGTTTTTCTTGGGTACAATACATAGCTATTTGGACTCGCATTCCATCTGGCCCCACCCACTTCTCAGTCATAGATTTAAGCTCTGCCTACTTTTCTATACCTTTAATGGAAGAATCAAGGTTTTTATTTGCATTTATGTATGAAGAACAGCAGTACACCTGGACAACTTTATCGCAAGATTATACCGAAAGTCCTGCTTATTTTTCGCAGGACCTAAAAGGTGCTTTACAAGATTTAGCTCTAGACCAATCCTCTTTGATTCAATATGTTGATGATTTACTTCTTTGTTCATCTACCTATGAAATTTGTGTACATGATACTGTATTAACTCTCAGTCAAATTGCACAGTTGGGACTTAAGGTTAAGCAGTCAAAATTGCAATCTGCCTTCACTAAAGTTGTTTTTCTAGGGCTTTGATCTCTTCAGGTCATTCAATCACTTCCCAGTGTGTTGCTTCTATAATGTCTTAGCCTTTTCCTGCTACTGTTCCACATGTTTGTCGCTTTCTGGGTCTCTTAGGGGTATGTTTACTAAAGGTTCTTAATGTGAGTGGTGTGCATGATGCTAATGATGCTTTACGGGGCAAAAATGTGCTTTAGTGCGCGCTCATGCGCGCAGCGGCGCACACGAGCGCTGAAGGCGGGGAAAGGCTCCCGGAGGGCGGAGGAAGGCTCCCCAGGGGCGGAGAGAAGGGGTCAATGGGTGGAGAATGGGAGGGGAGAGGCTCCCCGCACACTAACGAGGTGAAATTTGAGGCTACAAATAACGCGAGTGAAAACCTTGTGTTAGAGCCGATTTAAAGGGAAGAGAAACCATTTCTGTCAGCAATGTACAGCAAAACCAGGGAAACCTACAAAAAAGTGATAAGTGTGATACATGTGCACAGAACAAAAGTACAAATAAACATTGAAAAGGACCCCAACAAAATTAAAAAAAATTATAATCAAGCTGGGCAATAGTGATAGTAATGGGAAACATCAAAAAACACTCCCAAAAAAGCCCCAAAAAATAAATATGAATTTTGGAAGGGTCTACGCTCCGTCCCCATACAAGGTGAATGATCCCACAGTGAAATAGCACTGATCAGGGTTTCACTCTCCATTGGACAGGTTACCTATGGCATGCATATGTTCCACAACAGCAGGGCGGGCATGTCGGAATGGGCAACTGGACAGATGCTGGGAAAGGGGATACAGAGGGCTGCAGGCGCACATGCTGTGGTGCAGCTGGGGCACAGTGTGGACTAGGCAGATGCCTAGATGGCACTTAGGAATGCTGAAACTGAACAGCAGCCAGACAGCAACTGATGAGGGCCCAACGTGGGCACGAGAGTGTTTATCACAGTGTCACAGGGGATAGTACCCAGCAGGTACCCCCCAAGGGCACAGAACATTGGCAGGCGGTGTTGGGGGGAAGCGTGGATGCCTATGCAGGCACCCCTACCCCAGAACATGCACCATAGGCAGCCGCCTACCTGCACACTGGATGGCTTGAGACTGCACACCACCAGCACCACCAGCAGAAGGGCATGTCAGCATGATGGCAGAGGGGTACGGGTGGTAGAGGGGGGCAGAGGCAGCTGCCCAGAGCCGACCATGGCCTAGCCCTGTGTAGGTGGGTGCCATGCACTGCAACAGACAGGCTGTGTCTGACAAACAACCATGGTATCTCCAGGGACTGCACTGTCTCTGTGAGCACAGTGCGGTGCGGTGAGCACAGCCAGTGTGTTCAGGAGCAGAAGGTCACAAATTCAAGTCCCAGCTGGGGCTACTGCCAATCCAGTCCCCATATTTTACCTGCTACCAAACCGTGATAGTAAGGACAAACCTTTATTGCAGAGAACATACGCATGGTTCAAACGCCTATATTTTACCCCACCGAGCACAGACACCAGAAACATGCGCATTACCTAGAGCAGAGTCCCCCAAATTCAGTCCTGGAGGCCCACAAATCATTCAGGTTTTATGCTGTCTCCAATATAAGGCCATGTCAGCATGGTGGCGGAGGGGTACTGTTGGTGGAGGGGGCAGTGGCAGCTGCCCAGAGCAGACCGTGGCCTAGCCCTGTGTAGGTGGGTGCCATGCACTGCAACAGACAGGCCCTGCCGGACAAACAGTCATGGTATCACCAGGGAATGCACTGTCTCTGTGGCAACACGGTGGTGCAGTGCACACAACCAGTGTGTTTGGAGGCAGAAAGTCACAGGTTCAAGTCCCAGCTATGGTGCCTGCCAACCCAGTCCCCATATTTTACCCACTACTACAACGTGCTAATACAGACAGAACCTTTATTGCAGATGACATAAACATGCCCAAAACACCTACATTTTACCCTACAGAGCAAAGACACCATAAACAGGCACATTACCTAGAACAGAGTCTCCCAAATGCAGTCCTGGAGGGCCAAACACCATTCAGGTTCCATGCTGCCTCTAATAAAGATGCCTGTGCTGCATATCTATGTACCACCCCCATGGTATGCAGATGTATCTCATGCATATTCATGAGGGACAGCATGAAAACCCGAACAGTGTTTGGCACACCAGGACTGGAGTTGGGAACCTCTGCCGTAAAGCAGCAGCCAACAGGGGCAGACACACCCACACCCACAGGCTCCATTAGCCAATGTCTCCTGGAGAGGCAGGACATTGGGCCCTGCGTGCATCTCCCAATACTAGCCCTTGCATACCTTAGCAATGCCACCCTACACCTGGGAATATGGTACGCAGCTATCAAACGTTTGCTATGATTACTGGCAGATATCAATTCCTACGTTAAGCACAGTTTGCTGATTGAGCTCCATCATAGCAACCTTTCTGCTGTCTGTGGAGTGTGCTTCAGGTCTGGTCTCTGACAGTGTTTACCACCCTGGGGAGTGACCCCCAACAGTATTGCGTACCATATCCATGCCTGCACTGTGCCCAGGACTGGTGTGGTGGCCAGGGCTGCTAAACTCCTCTAGAGTAGCACAATGCTGGCATAGATGTGGGAGTGTGTGTCTGTCTATCCAGTGTGTGGTGGCTGCAAACACCCTCCACAGCCCACACTGCCAGCACTGTTGCCAGTATTGGCCTGCCAATGTGCATAATGAGGAGCAAGGTACCATGGGTATAGCCCGGACAGGGTGGCCTGGCCAGGATGCATCTGCACAGGGCATAGGGCACTGGCTGAGACATTGTAGTGCCTGGCCACCACCTGCACAGACAGGGTGGCCACAGCATGTCCTGCTGGGAGATCACTCTCACCCTGACTGAGCAGTGACCACAGCATGGCTAGGCACCCCCATAGTGCTATATAGTATTTTTCTTATGTGATATTTGTGGGTTTACTTTTGGGGCCCAGTCGTTGACTTATCTGTTTGGTGTGTATGCTGACATCCCAGTTCTGGGTGCATGCATTTCCACCAGGAACATGCACTATGGACTAGCTAGCAGACTGTCTGCAGCTGGTATGTGTCCTGATGGAGCGCCTTGCAGGGTGCAGCGGCTGAAGGCTTGCTGCAGGAGAATATCAGATAGTGGTGGGGTGCAGCTTAGCATATCCAGGCCTAATGTCTGTCTGCTATTGCGTTATGGATGTGTACAGAGCTGCATTGACTGCCCTGTAGGGTGTCTGTTCCCCAGCAGGACTGGGGTTGATGGTCCCCTCTACTGTCACCATTGCAGGGAGGTAGAATGTGGATCTGTTGGTAGGAGACCGTGTTTACCACCCTCAGCCCTGGAGGAGGAGGAGGAGGGTGGTGGTACATTTATTTTTTTATTTAAACAATCATTTATATACCGCACCTTCCATAGATCAGTTGCGGTTTACAGAGAACAAGAACTGCACAGATCGGGTCTGTTTTACATGGAACATCGAATTACAAGGAACAATATAAGTGATGACATGATAACAGTATAATAGTAACGATAACAATAACAATAACAACAACAATATGATAACTACATACAATATACAATAATGGTACATAATCCTCCTAGGGGTCCATAGGGGCTACACCTGACTGAGACATACAGATATATTCAAGGTGTGTCTGCAGAAACTATCTATCTCACACATTAGCACTGCTGGGGACCTGCAGCATGGCCTATCTCTGCTGTGGACCTGGTGCTGGGCGCCCCACCTCACCCTCAGGGTGAGTGCAGTACCTGCACAATGTGACGGTGTGTAGCTACTCTCTGCCAGTACCACACACAGTCAGTTCCCCCTACCAGGCCAAGGTGCTGTGGGGGTGCATACCCCATCTTGTGATCATCTGTAGACTGCTGATTTGCATGTGCAGTGCATCATGGGTATGGGTGGGTTAACCCTATCCTGGTGACCACAGCAGACTGTTTGTGTGGTGACTTGCAGTCCTTCTGCAGCCAGTCAGGGGTTTGCTAGCAGCTGTAGCCCACTGGTTACTTCACTACCAGTAGAGCCAGAGGTCATGGGTTCAAACCCACAGTGGGGTTATTTGATAGGGCTGTCCAAAGCATTATCTATTTTTAAAGTACATTAGTGCTGCCAGCAATAACACCCTCAGCGTACTGTACCCATAAGGTGCCTAAGAGGGCGCTTTATAGGGCGCCCTATAGGGCACCTTATGGTTACCATCCATATAAGGTGCACTTTACAGTATGCTATGGAGCGACTGATAGGGTGCCAGTCCGTATAAGGTGCCTTATAAGGTGTCCTATGGAGCGCCTTATAGGGTGCCCTATAGGGGACATTATAGGGTGCCGTGGCGGACAGTGCACTTTATAATGTGCCCTATGGAGTGCCTTATAGGGTGCCTTATGCGGCACCTTAGGTTACGGCACGTGAGGGTGTGTTTGCTGGCAGCAATAATTAAAATACAAATAAAATGCCTCAGGAAACAATACTTACATGTCAAAGCTGATGCCTCAGCCAGCCTTACATATTGGGCACACTGGGGATCGAACTCAGGACCCCTGTATCATCAGTCAGTGCCTTAACCATTGTGCTACACTGCTGTTTCCTTTTGCATTTCAGCGCACCTACTTAAGATTTTCATGCGTTTAAATGCACAGTGCTGTCATCAAAAACAGCGCTATGACCTTGTTGTGCCTCATAGGGCACCCTATATGGCGCCTTATACGCCACCTTTTCAGCAACATTGTAGGGTGCCGTGGCAGACAGTGCACTTTAAAATGTGCCCTCTGGGGTACCTTATGGGGTGCCTTATGCAGCACCTTATGTTACAGTGCTTTGAGAGTGTGTTTGCTAGCAGCAGTAATTAAAATAAAATTAAAAAGCCTCATAATGCAATATTACACATAAATGGTAGTGCCTCAGCCAGCCTTATTCATTGGGCACAGTGGGGGATTGAACCCATGACCCCTGCATCATCTGTCAGTGTCTTCACCATTGTACTGCAGCCCTGTTGCTCTGTTTGCACATCAGCGCGCCTGCTTATGCTTCCCACGCGCGTTACTCATGCGCTAATGTGCGCGGTACACAAGAGCGCGCGGCGCACAAGAGCGCACACGCTAATCCCGTTTTGCTATTTTTGACCGGACCGCCCACTCCTTATATGGCATCCTGCAGACTACCGCGTTAAGAGGGTTTAGTAAACATACCCCTTAGTGTTTTGTCGCCAGTGGATTCCTGATTTTGCTACATTGGCAGCACCGTTGTATGCTCTTCTGGGTAAGGATACTCCTATGGGAGAAATAGACCCGACTCCAGAACAGTATAATGCATTTATGTCTCTGCAACAAGCTCTTCTTGCTGCTTCTTGCCTCTCTTTCCCAGACTATAAACTTCCTTTTTCCTTGTATGTAGCTTCCTCTTCAATTGCTGCTGTATGTGTCCTTGCTCAGAAATTCCCCACTGGAAAGTCACTGAGTTATTCTTCACAGACCTTTGACCCTGTTGTAGCAGGAATGCCTCCATGCTTTCAGTCCCTGGCAGCAGTAATTTTTGCAATCCAAATCACTGATTTTCTTGTAGTACAGCATCCCTTGCACTTGGCAAAAACTCAGCCTCTTTCCAGCTCTAGATTGTTACTGTTTGACCTCACTATTTCTCAACCACATCACCTTGCATGAGGTTTCCGTTTGCAGCCTGCACAAATCCTGGCTTTTTTGGAGCCTAGGTCAGAATTATTTGAACCTGATGTGTCTCATGGCTGTCTCATTTCTGTAACTCATTATTCTAAAGCCCGACCTGATCTTTCCTCTGTGCCCTTACCTGATTCTGACTGGGTTTTGTTTGCTGATGGCTCTGCTTTCCGCAATGAAAAAGGAGAATTGAATGTTGGATATGCAATTACAACTGTTGATTCTGTGATAGAGTCAGCTTCTTTGCCGTTTGCTAGTTCTCAACTAGCTGAAGTGTTTGCTTTTACTAGAGCTCTCGAGCTATCTGCTCACTTGGTTGTGAATGTTTATACTGACAGTGCTTATGCTTTGAGAATATTATGGGATGTTGGGAACATTTGGGCTCAGCATGGCTTTCTCACTGCTGCAGATAAACCTATAAAACATGCATATTACAATGAAAGATTACTTAAAGCTGTACTGAAACCTGTTCAGGTTGCTGTTTTGAAATGTAAAGGACATGAGCGGTCACTTTCATTTGTGTCACAAGGCAATCAGTTTGTGGATCAATCTGCCATGGTTCCTGCTCATCAGTTACTGAATTTATCTCACTCTTCTGGACAATCATCCCCTGCTTTCTCATTGGACCTTCTACGTGAGCATTATGCTTCTGCAGACTTTTCTGAACAACAAACATGGCTTACATAGGAAGCTCTGTGTGATGACTCTGGTCTTTGGAAAAAGGACAATTTACTTCTACTTCCTTATTATTTCCTCTTGCATTTTTTTTTTTTTGCATCAAAAGTTACATTTAAGTGCTGCGGCAATGATTCATGCTTTTGCTCAGTTATGGTTTCATCCTGATTTTTCTCCTGTTGCTCATGCTATGTATGTCTCTTGTCTTTATTGTTTGCAAGCAGGTTGCTCAGGGCACACCCTGCAACAGATGGCTTCTGGCTCTCTTCCTCAACAGCAACTGTTTCTGCAGTTGGATTTTACTGACTTGCCTTGTGCCAGAGGGGGGAAGAAACATCTCTTGGTTCTTACTCGTTTATACTCAGGATGGCCTGAGGCTCACCCTACAACTTCTTTAACAGCAGCTACAACTAATACGTGCTTGCTTACCCATTTCATTCCATTATGGGGTGTTCCTTTGGTTCTCGCCTCTGATCATGATCCAGCATTCACAGCAGGAAGTTTGGAATGGCATTATTGAGCTTTTTGGATTACATCGGCAACTATGTCCTCCGTATCATCCACAAAGCTCTGGCCAAGTGGAATGGATGAACCGGACAATTAAAGCTCTCCTTCAATCTCTTACTCACGATTGGAGTCAGAATTGGGTGTAATCATTGCCTTTTGCTTTGTTTTCAATTCGGAATTCCCCACAGAAAGCTAGAAGTAGTCTTACTCCTTATGAAATTGTCACTGGATGTCCTGCTACAAGGCCAGACCATATGCTAATATCACCAGACCCACAGTTGTTGCACAGTGATTTGTTATCCTATTGTAAGAATTTCTATAGTACTTTATTGTCTCCTTCCTTTTTGCAGATTACAAGAAAGGGAGCTTTGGAACCATTGATGGTACCAAATTGGGTACTGATCCAGGAACCAGAGGATTGGGTACTGATCAAGGATCCTGTTCCAAAGTCTGCTTTAGCACCAAGATTAGTCAGACCCTTTTGTGCTCTACTAGTGGGATATTCAGCTCTGATGGTTGAAGGAAATAAAGCATGGATTTATCTGGATCAGCGCAAGAAGGTTCCACCACCTCCTGAATGAAGTGCTGCTCCTCTGACAGGCCCGCAACAAAGAATATTGAACTGACAAACTTTAACGTGACTATTATATTTCAGCATCAGAATAACACCAGGATTACTGGATGTTTATATTCTTCAAGGAGGGGTGGCTCGGTGGTTGGGACAGGTTACCTCAGGCCAGAAGGCCAAGGGTTCAATTCCCACATGGGGACAAGCAACCTCAGGCTGGAAGGAGTGGGGTCTCTAGTCCCATGGCCACTCCTTGTAGCCTTGGGCAAGCCACTTAACCCTCCATTGCCTCAGGTACATTTAGATTGTAAGCCCTTCGGGGACAAGGGAATAGAAAGTACCTGTTAGTATACATGTAAACCGCACTGATTCTAAAGAGCACGGTATAATAAATAAAGTTAATTTTCACTAATATACTAGTATGTTGTGCAGTATCAACAGTGTCCTTGCTCTTCTTTTTACTTATGTGGGTAGTGTCCACATTATAGGCGCTGTCTCTTTGTATCAGGAATATGCCCTTTAGCAGGGACATGATGGACACTCTAATGTTTTTCATTCCCATATCTATTCCTTGATCAACCATTTCAACTTGTCCAACTGTGCTGTTTGCCTTCCTCATCCTATAGCCACGCAGTATGGATTTTTGCCTAAACCACGACCTCTGACCCTTGTAGCATTAAAAGACTCGGCCTTAAATTTGACTCAGCTTAACTGTAGTATGTTCTTGGATGATACCAGTACTGTACATCATATTGTGAGCCCACAACCTATGCTGAAGCCTCCTATTTGTTTCCGCCGCAAATGTTTTCAGGCAATAGGAGAAACCCCCTTAGTAATATGTAAAGCTTATGGCCCATAAGCACTCCTACTGGACTCATGGCAACTCTCATATGTGCTTGGCTTCAGTATATAATGAGTTAAGAATGCTTCGATCCTCTCTTAACATACCAAGCTGAAACTATGAAAGTTTGATACCAGTATGTTAACTCAGGATGAAGTAAATACATTTGCTGGGATGGTATGGATTAGCACTTTTGGTACTATCTGCCCTAGTGAGCGGTATGAGGAACAACTTTTGAGATTATATGCTTTGATTGAAGTTGCTGCTCAAGACTTAACTAGAGCTCTTACCGTTATGCAAGGTACCACTGATCTTTGTTACAAACCATATGGGGCTGACATGGAGGGAGGGAGAGGGGGCTGACATGGATAGAGGGGGGGCTGACATGGATGGAGGGAGGGAGGGAGTGAGGGGGGCTGACATGGACAGGGGGGCTGACATGGAGGGAGGGAGGGAGGAAGGGGGACTGACATGGACAAAGGGGAGAGACAGGGGGACATACTGGACAGACAGGGGATAAATACTGGACAGAGGGGAGAGACAGTGCGGGTTAGGATTATAATGGGCTGATGGGGGGCTAGCACTGGTAATGGGCAGATTGGGGGGCTAGGACTGGTAATGGGTTGATTAGGGAAGGCTAGGACAAGGAATGGACTGATCAAGGGGAGTGGGTTGGGACTGGTAATGGGCTGATGGGGGATAGGACTGGTAATGGGCTGATTAGGGGAGCCTAGCACTGGTAACGGGGTTGAGGGGGGACTAGCACTGGAAGTGAGCTGATTGGGGGGGCTTCAACTGGAAATGGACTGATGGGGGGGTAGGACTGGTAATGGACTGATTAGGGGAGCCTAGCACTGGTAATGGGAGGACTGGTAAGGGGATGATGGGGGGGGCTATGACTGGAGTGGGCTGATAAGGGGGATAGGACTGGAAATAGGCTGGGACAGGAAATGGGCTGGGGGAGGAGAGAGATGCTGGCACTGGAAGAAAATTAGGGGCTAGGGCTACAAATGGACTGATGCAGAGGGATGGAAGAATGGGACTGGAAGAGAGCCAATGCTGAGAGGGTCTGCCAGGGAAGGTGATGGCAGAAAAGGAGCTGATATGGGGGGAAGAAGGGGGCTGGAAGGGAGCTGACATCTGGGGATGGTACTGAAGGGGGACTAGAAGGGAGCTGACACTTGGGGATGGGACTGGTAGGTGGCTGGGTAATGGGGATGAGGCTGGAAGGGAGGGGTACTGAGGCTGAAAGGGAGATGACATGTGGGGATGGCACTGGAAGGGAGATGAACAGAGGGTAGGGTGACTGGAAGGGAGCTGATGGAGGGGTGGCACTGGGAGTGGAAGTGAGCTGATACCTGTGATGGTATTTGGACTACAAGGGGCTGGACAGTAGGGAAGGAGGTGGACTGGAAAGAAATGGACACCAGAGGCAGTCCTGGGAATGCAAGGCGATTGACATTGGAATGTACTGGGAGGGGAGGACTGGAAAGAGGGCTGATACTGGGGAGGGTTACTGGCATTGGAAATAGGCTGATAGAAGGAAGTAAAGAAAACAAAAGAAGAGATAAGAAATGGCAGATGGACCATAGAAAGAGAGCTGAGAAGACAGGAAATTAGAAGTCTCAGATCGGGACCAGCATGATCAGAGAATAAAATGGTCAAACAACAAAGGTAGAAAAAATAATTTTATTTTCATTTTAGTGACTGGACTTTGTGCCATCTTTATATTTTACACAGTATGTGGAACTGCATCTCTTATTTATGTGATGTTGCACTGCATGCGGAGTCTGGCTTCTTGGGGTTTCAGTTTAATTTTTGTCTACATATTTTTATTTTTACTTTAGGTTATAGTCATTTATTCTGTACTTCATTAGGTCTGTGTTCTGAGTGTGTGACTGAGGCCAGGTGTTCTGTTAACATGTTGTTTGTACATGGGGATCTAAACTATACTGTAGTAATTTGACTTGTTCAGCTTTTCAAATAGCTGTATGGATGTTCCAAAGTCTGCTGCAGTATTTATAGTGCTGCTTTTTCTGGATAGGTCCCTTATATGAGTTTTGGAAGTTTATGCTGGTATGGTATGGTAGATTTGGCCTTGTAGATCTTATGTGACTTCTATAGGGTTTTATATTAGTTCCCAGTATGCCCGGTACTGGAAAATGTTTGTTAAGTGAGATGATCAGAATCCGATTTTTTTTAAATATTTATTATTTCTGTGGGTGAATGTCCTACTTTTGCTCTGTGCCCATTTTCGAGGGAGAGGTTTCTGTGGATGTAGAATATATATTCAAAAAGAAAAAGTGAGAACCATAATACAGTTTATAAAAGAATAAAATGAGCTATAATTTGGTCTTATAAACTGTGCTGTGGTTTTCACTTTTTCTTTTAGTTCCTTCATGTGCAAGCATCTTGCATTTCCTTTGTTTTTTACGGAATATATATTTACATTAACACCATGCTGGTCCAGTGTGTAGTTTCGGGAGTTATGGTGGGGTTGCTATGCCCTTCTTGGTGTTTATGTTGGAGTGGGAGGTGTTCTGTTGGGGTCACAAAGTCCCTCTTGTTTTCAGAGGGTGGGAAGTGCTGTGTTGGGGTGCCAAGTCACTCTTGTTTTTGTGGAAGTGGGAGATGCTGCATAGATGCTGTTGAGCCCCTCTTGTTTGGCACATTTAGCAGCATTTTTTCCGGGCTCTGCACGATAACATATGAACATAAGAAATGCCATACTGGGTCAGAATAAGGTCCGTCAAGCCCCGTATCCTGTTTCCAACAGTGGCCAATCCAGGTCACAAGTATCTAGGAGGTTCCCAAAAAGGCACACGGGTTCCACAATGGTTGTCCCAGGGCAAGCAGTGGATTTCTCAGGTCCTCTTTAATAATAGATTATGGACCTTTCCTCCAGGAACTTGTCCAAACCTTTTTTAAACCCTGCTACACTAACAGCTTTTACTGCATCCTCTGGTAACTAATTCCAGAGTTTGATTATGCAGGGCCATAGGCTAACTGCAGGGAGACAGTTACATCTCCCTGCAATTACCACATTTCAGCGTGGCAAAACAGCTGCCGGTGCAAATAAGGCCACCCACTGAGGTGGCATTAGTTGCACTGACGCTACTTGCTCTGAGCCATTATATTAGTTTCTGTTGACAATGCAGATGCCTGTGTGTGAGAGTTCTTTCTCTCACCTTACTCTGCAGTAAAGTATAATTTTGGGAAAGTAGTATTTACAGTGACGCTTTTTTGGTGGGCTCCTTATGTGAGATTTTGAAGTTTATGCTGATATGGTATGGTATGGTAGATGTGCTCTTTGTTGTAGGGTTTTGTATTAGTTCACAATATGCCTGGTAATCGAGAATGTTTGTTGTTGTTAGTGAGATGATCAGAATCCGATTTTTTTTTTTTAAGATTCTGAGTTCTGTGGGTGAATGTCCTGGTTCTGCTCTGCATCCACTGATGAAGGGGGTTCTGTGGATGCAAGATATATGTTCAAAAAGAAAAAGCAAGAACCATAACACCATTTATAACAACAAAATAAAAATGTTATAATTTAGTTTTGTACTATACCGTGGTTCTCGCTCACTTTTAGTTCCTTGGTGTGCAAACATCCTGCATTTCCTCCACATAATCTAATCGGCTTTTTGGTTTGTTCAGACCCTGATTGGAGTTTTGAGAAAGCCCCTCCCCTCTCTATGGGGGGGGCGCCATCTCATCCTTCGCCTCAGGCAGTAGATTGCCTTGAGCTGCCCCTGTCTGTATCGTTCCATGGTGCGACCACACCTTGAATATTGTGTGCAATTCTGGTCGCCGTATCTTAAAAGGGATATAGCACTTAGAAAATATACAGAGAAGAGCCACCAAAATAGTAAAGGGGATGGAAGAATACCCCTATGAGGACAGGCTTAAAAGATTAGAGCTTTTCAACCTGGAAAAGAGAAGGCTGAGGGGAGATATGATTGGAAACAGAATACTGGGCTTGATGGACCTTGGTCTGACTCAGTATGGCATATCTTATGTTCTTATGTAATGAATGAATCTCCAAGGCCTGCAAAGGCTCAGAAACCGTGATGGAACACTTACCTAAATGCTTCGGCGCTGTGTCACGGTTTCAGTCTTCTATTCTTTCAGCTAAACCTTTCCTTAGCTCTTTTTGAAAGGGAGGCCAATCTCTGCCTAAAACAAGGTCGCGAGGAAGTCGTGGTATGACTGCCACGCGTACTTCCCCATCAATCCCTAAGCCTGTTATGGATACTTTATGCACAGGATAGTATGGCGCTGATCCGTGAACACAACTCACTTGTACTCTTCCCTCTGCTTGGCTCCAGGCGGATTGGTCATGGTCAGAGATGGTCTTCCATAACTTCTGGGAGACCATACTCTGGTCTGCGCCGGAGTCCAGCAGGGCCAGAGTTTCTACCCCTTCTACACAGACCTTAAGGAGAAATCCCTCCTCTAGGGGTTTCTTCTTCCCTGATATTAAGGCAGTGCGTATGGTGCAATCCTTAGGTATGTGTCCTAGCTGACCACAATTATAACATTTTCTCTTAAGAAATTTGTTTACATTTTGGTCACACATTTCTCTCCTAGAGGTTTTTTCTAAGCTTACCAATGCCAGCTGCTTTTAATACCTTTTCCTTTGAGGTTCCGGCTAACTCTGCCTCAAAGTATCTTTCTGAGAGTTCAGCTGCTTCCTCAGTGGAACTGCATTTTTGGAGCACTATAAATGCTTTTACCTCAGGCAGTACAGCTTCAAGGAACTGCTCCATAATTATAGTATCTATCACCGACTCTATTGTTCTCCTCTCAGGAGTGAGCCATTTCAGCGCTAGACCCTTTAGTCGCTGAAACAGTGCCTTCGGTTTTTCCATAGGCCTAAGCCTAGCCTCCCTGAATAAACGCTTGTAGTACCTGGGCATTAAACCTAGCCTGTCTCTTACGGCATTTCTTACATTCAGGTAATTGGACGCCTGATCAGCGGGCAATGCTTTGTACGCTGCTAATGCCTCCCCTGATAGAGTCATAGCAAAGCGGACAGCCCACTGGTCAGCTGGCCATTTAGCTGATTCTGCTATTTTTTCAAACGCATCAGCAAAATCATCAAAATTCTCATTATCTTTAAATTGTCCCAGTGCTAAGGCACCACAATTATTGAGTCCTACCCCACTTGTACTGAGGGACTAGTCTCCTCTTTGTCCATATTTTTCTTCAGCAGAGCTCCCAGTAGTTCCAACAATGGCTGCTGCTGAGCATTCATGGCTGCTACAGTTCTCTCCTGGATCCCTTGGGCCAGCTCACTCTGGGTCCTCCACTGGGCCTCCATCCAGCTTTTTATGTCCTGGGGATCCATCAGGTTTGCTGTATCTGCAAAGACAAAAACAACAAAAGCCCACCAAGTGCAGTACCAACAGAAATTCTATGCCTCCCACTATTAGCACAGAAATGGATACTTCCTCACAGATCCTTTTACACCAGTGCCCCCTCACTTATACCTGAGCACAGAGCAGGATCTCGCCTTGAGACAGATCTCCTGGGTGGCTCCAAGTCAGGTCTGGATCTGTAGTCCGGTCCGGTTTCTCTACTTTCCACAGGATAGCCGAACTTCTCCTGATTTTCAGGTAATCCTTATCCTTGGTACTGTCCTTTTTACTGTGTTTTTTCTTTTTTTTTTTTTTTAAATCCAAAATACTATGCCATCTTCCTGTCACACCCTGGGCCGCCTGTAGCGTTAGCGTACTGGTTGGGCTGCAGGGGGACCTTTTATTGAAAGGTTGTAGTTGGGCTCCTTTTCAATAAGGTAGTTGAGGCACGAATGGTTAAGGTCAAGACAGGGTTTTATTTCCCCTCCCGGGGACGGATTCCAAACACAGGTAATAAAGAAACATAAGCCATACACTCTGGCAAAAAGGATAGGATAAAGTAAAGTCTTGTGCTTTTAAACAGGCACTTAAATTATTTCCACAACTGTATCTCTTCAGCACAGTGAAACCACATCACTTAATACAGCCAATGAACAGTCCATCTGATTGTCAGATAATTCTGTTTCTGGTGGATCAACTATCATTGATTCAATCTGACTATCATCTGTACCACTCTGCTGCTGCCTATAGAGTGTTGGCAGATTATTCTCCTCTGCCAGCTCCCGTGACCTCCCTACTATCTCCTCTAGCAGGTAAGGGTCTGTATCACCATATCTTGGCATATAATTATAATGAGAGTTATGTCCCTTATAACTCCTACGTGAGAAAGTCTTGTATCCAGCTTTACATTGGCTAATTGGCCTACCTTCAGGGTTTGAGGCAAGAGAAAGTCTGTGCACTGCTCCTTTTAGAAGGGGTTTAAACCTTAGAGGCTTTTCTCTACGTTCAGGCTGCTCAGCACCCTCTTCCAACATACAAATGTCTGGCACCGTATATTCTCCCTTTCTTGAAGCTTGCAAATACTTTCCAGTTATCCTGACTGGTACTTTCTCCTTGTGAATGCCTTCACCATAAGGAATAGGTTTTGAGGTTTGGTTAAAAGGTTTCTGTGCCTTTCTCCTCCAATTAACTCTATTAGCTGTTAGCTGCCTTTCTCTTTCCCATTCAGAATCAGAGTCACACATGAGTTTTCCTACCAGCCCAGGGCAGACGTTGCTTTCCAGATTCAGACCTCAGCTTGCACACAGACTCCAGCTGGTTCTGATTCACCACGTCTTACCTGCTTCCTGTTGCTGGCTTCTCTGAATTCTCTGAGCTGCTTTCTCTGGAGCTACCAAAGCCAAAGCTCCTGCTCCTCCTACTGCCACTGCTGCTCACTAACTCTAGTGAACGTCCCTTATACGTTTGCTGAGGCTCTAATCCAGCCCTTCCCCCTCCCAGGTGAAAGCTATTAGAGCTATGAGCTGGGGATTGCTTATCAGCTGTGCGGGGTTCTTTCCCTCGTGGCTGGGAATGTTTGTGTTGCTCTTGGCAACTGGGTGTCCTGATATCTTCCTTCCTGCTAGAAACAGCCCTATTGCTCATAGGTTCCTCTGTTTTTCTATCACAGGATATCTTTTCCCCATTACAGATATCACTGCTTGACCCAATACAAGCACTGAGGAACCTGTGTCTTTTGGAAAGACTACTAGGTACTTATGACCTACTGTATATTGGCCACTGTTGGAAACAGGATACTGGGCTTGATTGACCTTCGTCTGACCCAGTATGGCATATCTTATGTTCTTATGTTTATGTTTATGTTTATTTGCTCTTGATATACCACCCTTTGTGACATCAGGGCGGTTTACAAAATAAAAAGTAACAAATGGGGTAGGCACTAGGCCAAGGAAAAGGAAAGTGGACTACAATTTTAACAGGAAAGAAGTTTTAAGCAACCAGACAGGACAAAGAGAAGAGTTTGACAAACATAAATAAGACATCAGGTCATGGAGGTGGGTCTGAGAGATTGTAGACCAAAGCAAATAGGAATGTTTTCAGGAAGGCTTTGAATGTTGAATAAGTCTGTTCCAGACCGAGGGATGTGGGCAGGGAGTTCCAGAGGGCAGGGCCGAGGAAAAAGAAAGCTGAATGATGCGTGGATTGTAGATGTGCACGTGATGGGGAGGGAAGGCAGAGACGGTTTATGTGGAGTGAACGAAGGTTTCGTGCAAGGACGTAGAATTGCAGGAGATCAACAAGATATTGTGGCGTGTGAGTGTAGAGGACGCAATGTACCAAAGTGAGAATCTTATAGTGGATATAGTGTTCAATTGGGAGCCAGTGTAAGTGGATTAGTAGGGGAGTGACATGATCCCTGCGCGACGAGTGAGTTAGAATTCTAGCTGCAGTGTTCTAGATCAGTTGTAGTTGTGTGTGTATGATACCAGCAAGGGCAGAATTGCAGAAGTCGAGCCGAGAAACAACAGTAGACAGTGTGAGAGTGGTCAAAGCGGCAGGAGATAGGAAGGGACGGATAGCTCGTATTTGATGAAGATAAAAGTATGATTTCTTAGCAAGCTGGGAGATGTGGTCTTGAAGGGTTAGGTTGGAATCAAGAACAACCCCCAGATAATGAAAGGATGGGACCATAGGGATGGAGGTGTTCCCAAGGACAGGGGCAGCGGAAGGACAGGGGTTCCCAAAAGTGAACCAAGTGTAGGACGTCTTAGCCAGATTTAAGTGAAGATAGTTCTTATGGACTGAACAGTCAGAGCCCAGGAGCTAAGTATAAGAGGGTGGGACATGCAAATCAGAAAAGCAAAATATGCAGTGTATGTTCTATGTCTCAAACCATAGGTGACAGGGTACAAATGTGGCCCTTAGAGATGCAGAAGACCATGAATGGGATCAGGCAGGATGTCTACAGTGTCCAGTATGGAGGACAGTGATATGGACCCCTTCTCCCTGAGGTACCAATGATGGATGTTCACCTAGGTTGCAGGGAACACAATACAAAGCTGTGGTATGGCACGGCATGGGTCATCCCTTCTGATCATTGCTTGAGTAGCACTGTAGCCTTTATGAAGTGAGTTCCCCATCTTGGGGGAAGAGGAGTACAAGGGACGAGGGTCTAGAGACCAAACAAATCAGCACACCTGCTCAAGGCAGTCTGTGCATGGGGTCAAGAAGTACCCTCATGGCCCACTGTATAGAATACCTACTCCTGTGGTCTAACAAAAACTAAAGAGAGGGGAAGGTCACAGCTGTCCACCCACAGAGATCCCCCATGAGCCCTCCTTCTGGAAGTACACCTCATGGAGCTGGTGAATCCCATACAGCCCCCCAGGCTGAGCATTCCACCAGATTGGGAGGATCAAAGGAGCCTAATCCCATTTCACATCCGATAACCCCGTGCGCATACTTATATGAGAGGTATTTTATGCCAAATATTGTATAAGTAAAAAACCCTTATAAAATCACCCCCTCTGTGCCAATGGGAAAAGGCCTTGATGAATCAGGTCATAAAACTTACTTGATTCCAAAATGGTAAAAACACTTAGGGGTATGTTTACTAATCGGCAGTAGCGGTTTTCGTGAGATATCAGAGCCACGGCCCTATTGAAGTCAAAGGAGCTGCGGCTCCAATATCACATGGAAGCCGCTAGTGCCAATTAGTAAACATACCCCTTAGAGAGACCATTTCAGAGAAGAAGTAAGTATATAAAATGTTAGACAGAGAGGACCTACAGCATTTTTAGGGTAATTTTATAAGGAGATGCCTACTTTTAGGTGCCAACAATATGTGTAAATGTTGATATTTTGGTTCTTTATGCGTGTAAGTGATCACTTATACATGTAAATGACCTCTAATAAAATACTGACCAGCGTAAAAACCCGCACATTATTTGCATAGTGCTTCTTTCACTGTGGGTGTGCACCTGTGGGGAGTTTGGTCAGAGCAGGAGGGTGCAAGCAAGTATGTGCATTGATTATGAAATATAATAATTTATGTATATACTTGTAAAACAAAGGTATGTTCAGTTGCACCAGACGTAGGGTGTGATCTTTGCCACATACACTAGTATTTTATAAAGACGAGTAGGCACATACATGTCTTTATAATATAGGCATAATTTAGGCACATTAAAAGACATTTGACAAGACACCCTGTTACAAACTTAGGGGCCCTTTTACTAAAGTGTACTAAGCAGTTAGTGTGGGTTACAGCCCATACGACTAACCCTGGGCTGTGACCTATGGTAACCTCCCTCCCTATGGTAAAGGGAGGGAGGAGTAGCCTGGTGGTTGGGGCAAGGTACTTCAGGCCAGAAGGTCAGGGGTTCAAATCCCACTAGAGGACAGCAACCTTGCACCAGAAGGACTGGGGTTTCTAGTCCCACAGATGCTCCTTGTGGTCTTGGGCAAGCCACTTAACCTTCCATTGCCCACGTTCCCTGTAAGTATTAGTGTATGTGTCTCATATCCCTGCGTGTTAAATGTATCCCCCAATTGCGTTGTGACCGCTTTGATTGAAGGATAAGGCAGTATACAAAACTGTCTAAATAAATAAATAAACAGCATTGAGCCAGCAAAGTTAGTATGTCCCAATTTCCACAGTAACTGTGCTGTGCGCATTGGACTGGTAAATGGGTAGGTTAGGGGTAGAGAGTGGGTGGAGTAAGCGCCTTGCAGTCAGCATGCCCATTAGCATGAGTGCACTTACCGTCACTCCAGGGGTGGCCATAATAGCATCCATGTTAATTTTAGACTGCATAACGGCAGGGTGCATTGTGTTAAATGTGGAGAACAGTGGTATTGCATCTAACATTCCATGGTTTTGAGCATTATGGGCACATTAGGCACAACATCATAGCGCCCTTTAGTAAAGGGGCCCCTACATTTTCCAAGAATGTTATGGGACAGACACTTAACATCTTACTGCACAGCCAAATGACCTCTAATTACACTTAGAACTAGACGTTCTGTTGATTCACACTGTAAATAAGTCCAACTGTATTCGGTTTAACGAATCCCCTGTACCTCCTAATATCTGGATAGTTATATTTAACCACTGTTATTATGTATCCTTACACTTGTTCCTACTCGTTCTATATAACTTAAAGTGCAGTTGTGTTTGATGTAAACCGCCTTGATACCCTTGAAAGGCAGTATAAAAGAAATGCTAAATAAATAAATGTCTGCAATCTGGGATATATTAAAACATGTTAAAAATCATAGTAAAAAGATCAGATACCATAGGAAACACAAATACAGAAATAGTGAAGTAAACACGGTGTTTCAGATATCTCTGAGGCAAGTTCTTACAATACAGAAAAGCTGATGAGCAACAATGCCCCGGGTAGGGTGAGTAAGATGCAGAAATTAAGTAGGTGACTCTTTCCCATAAATTATGCTAAAATGGCACTGCAAGTCTTAATATGGGTGCTCTCCCAGCACTACATAGTATTTGTTTTGCATAGAGCTTTGGGTAAATGTCTTAAAACATGTTTTTCATCCATGTGACGCGTTTCTGCCTAGTTACGAGTTCCAGTATATGCCTGCCACACACACTATTCAGGGTTTTTGTGCAACCTATTAGTAAGTAATCCTCCTTGCTTATGTCTGTCTGGACACAGACAAGCAGGACTATGGCCCATCCCCTGCGTGCCTTTGGGCTCTGTTTGGATTTTGCAAACAGAGGCAGTCAATCAGTTCCTATGACATGCCTCTCCTACACCATGGGCCAGGTGCAGCTCACTCAGCCAAAAGTCTGCCATACAGCATTAAC
The DNA here is from genome assembly GCA_033557465.1 of Ichthyophis bannanicus. NCBI lineage: Eukaryota > Metazoa > Chordata > Amphibia > Gymnophiona > Ichthyophiidae > Ichthyophis > Ichthyophis bannanicus. Next base: position 613,674,236 of record CM066034.1, on the reverse strand, counting down.
TGACTACATGAAATATAACTTCCAGGATGCAGCTCATTCCATTTTCTTTGCACTGTGTGTGCACTGCTAGATAAAAAGCAATTTTCTTGAGCTACTTTTTGAGAAAGAAATGCAACGACAAAATACTGATATTCCTTATCTTTTGGAGCTGCACCCAGCGGCATATTTTAAAAGAAAGTTGCTCCTACTGGAGGTGATTTTATAACAGTGTGGGTACCTATTTTATGCTTTATAAACCTAGCCACTTTCTTTGGATTCGGAGGAGGTGGAGCGGATGATGCGGGCTACTAAGCGGAATTTTATGGAGGGGGGGAACAGGGCCGGGAAACTGTTGGCCCGTCAATTGCAACGGAAACGGGAGAGCCGAATCGTGCGAGAGATTGTGGGGGGGACGGGGGAGCGAGCCGTGACCAGTCGGGATATCTGTGCGGCCTTTCGGAGGTTTTATGAGGAGTTATATACGCGGCAGGACGGGATATGTATGGAGAAGATAGAGGAGTACCTAAGGGATATCAAGTTCCCTAGGGTGGAGGGAGACACGGCGAGTTGGCTAGGGAGGCCGATAGCCGTGCAGGAGGTGCTGGATGGGATTAAGAAGCTGCCCAAAGGTAAGGCGGCTGGGGAGGATGGTTTTCAGGCGGAATACTACCACATGATGCAGGAGGAAATGGCCCCGTTTCTGGCGCGCTTGTTCTCCGGTCTGTTGAAGGGACGGTCTCCCGGAGTCGATGGCACAAGCCAATATTGTGGTTCTGCCTAAGGAGGGTCGCCCTCCGGAGAAATGTGAGAACTACCGCCCCATTGCTCTTCTGAATAGTGATGCTAAATTATATGCCAAGATACTAGCGACTAGATTGGAGAATATTTTGCCGGGTTTAATTCATCCGGACCAAACGGGGTTTATAAAGGGCAGGCGGATCGCGGCTAATGTGCGGAGGGCAGTGGGGTTGCTCCATGTGGTTCGGAGTCGCAAGTCCCCGGCGCTTTGTGTGGCGTTGGACGCGGAGAAAGCGTTCGACAGGGTGGAATGGGGTTTTTTGTTTCAGGTTATGGGACGGATGGGGCTGGGGGCTGGCTTTATTCAGGGGGTGCGAGCGCTGTACCAGCGACCGGCGGCGCGCATATGGGTGAATGATCAGGTGTCAGACCGGTTTTATTTACAGAGGGGCACGCGACAGGGCTGCCCCTTATCGCCCCTGTTATTTGCTATCGTGATTGAGGCCCTGGCGTTAAGGATCCGGGCCCAACATCGGATCCGGCCGGTTGTGGTAGGAGATGCGGCCCATAAGATTCTACTTTATGCGGACGATACGCTGATTTTTATGACCCATCCGGAAGAATCTTTGCCAGTGTTGCTGCAGGAGCTAGAGAGCTTTGGGGCGGTCTTGGGCTTTAAGGTGAATTTGTCCAAGACAGAGGCCCTGGCCTTGGGAGGGTTGCGGAGGGAGGATTTCCCTGCTTTTCCGTTCCGGTGGACGGAGGGGGTTATTAAATACTTGGGGGCGCAAATTGCTGTGGACCCTGCGCAGTTGTTTGAGTTGAACTATCGGCCGTTGATGGGGCAGATCTCGTCGTTGTTGGACGGGTGGACCTCCCTGCAACTTAGTTGGTGGGGAAGGGTGGAAGTGCTTAAAATGACTGTGGTACCGAAATTCCTGTTTTTATTCTCGCAGTTGCCTATTCGGGTCCCGGGGACCATGTTGAAGCAGTGGGAGAGTCGGCTGCTGAGATTTGTATGGGGGGGGAAAAAGGCGAGGATAAGGCGCAGGAGTCTTCTCCCTTCCAAAGCTCAGGGTGGGGTTCGGCTCCCCTCGTTGAGGTGGTACCACCAGGCCTGTATCTTGCGGGCATGGCGTGATCACGCGGGGGGGGAGGGAGTAGTGACTTGGGTGGAGCTGGAGAGGTCGGTGTTGGGAGCTCTCTCCTGGGCGAAATGGCTGGGAGGAGGGGGGGGGTAGGCGAGGCAAATCGGGACATCCCTTTTTGGATGCCATGATCGAGGTTCATGTTTTGGGTAAGAGGCGGGGGTGAAGATATCAATGCTTGACCCAGTACAAGCATTGTGGAACTTGTGTCTCTTGGGGAAACTGCTAGGTACATATGACCTAGATTGGCCACTGTTGGAAACAGAATACTGGGCTTGATGGACCTTGGTCTGACCCAGTATGGCATATCTTATGTTCTTATGTTTGGTTCCCCAGCCCTTTTTCGCCCTGGTCCGCTAATGGGGAGTTCCTCCCCCTGGGGAAGGTGGGGTGGGTACGAAAAGGGCGTCATTTATTGGAGGGGCGGTTGGACAAACTCCAGGACTTTGTGGAGGGTGGTGTTATTCGGTCTCTTCGTGACTTAGAGGGTAAGGTGCAGGAGAACATCCCCTTTTATCAGTATTTTCAGTTGCGCCACCTCCTCCGGAGCGGGGACGTTCTGGCTCAGATTTCTAGAGAGAGTATGCCGATGGAGCAGGTGTTGTTTCAGGGGACGGGGGACAAAGGGCTCATTGCAAGGATCTATCATGTCTTGATGGAGGAGGGGGTCGGGAGTGGTCTGCCCTTACACCAGGTACGGTGGCATCGGTGGCTGGGTGTGGAGTTGGGGGAGGAGGCTTGGGCCAGGATTTATGCGGGGTTGTACCGCAGTACTTGGGTGTCCTCTTGGCGGCAGACCCAGCTGCAGATATTGCATGGGGCCTCTTGTACTCCCTGGCGGTTGTTTTTGGCAGGGGGGCGGCCCTCCGATACCTGCTGGAGAGGCTGTGGTGGGATTGGGGGTTTCCTTCATATGTGGTGGGATTGCCCAGTGATTGGGACCTTCTGGGAGAGGGGGGGGGGGAGAATCGGGGGGGTGCTGGGGGATGGGGGGCCAGGTGCACACCGTGACAGCACGGCCTGGCTGTTGGGCTCCCTTGGGGGGTCGGGGAAAGGGAAGTGGCGAGAGTTGTTAGCTGAGAAGTTGCGCTTGGCTGCAAGAGTGGTGATTGCTGGGAAGTGGAAGAGTGTGAGTGGCCCTTCGGAGTTGGATTGGGAGGTCAAGGTGGAAGCAGCGGTACGCTTTGATTGGCTGACCTACCGCTTGCGGGGGCAGGAATGGCGGTTTCATAAGATTTGGGACGCCTACTTGGAGAGGGGAAGGGGATAACGGGGTGCCTGGGGGGGGATACCACACACACACACAGTTGCTTTTAGAGTTTATGTGTTCTTTCAGTTTTATATTTTAGCTGGGGTGCGATATGCAGGTTGATCTTTGGGGAGTGTTACTTGTTCTGATTCGTTACATTGTGTTAAGGACTACAGAGTGTAAGGGGGACAGCACATTGTGGGAATTCATTCTTCTGTGCATGGGGCTTTGTAGCTGTACTGAAACTGCCTTATTTTCTCCTGTATGTCACAATGCCAATAAAATATGTTATAAAAAAAAAAAAACCTAGCCACTATACACCTCTATAAAACAGGCCCCCTGAACCCGTCCTAGTAGCACACACATTTTCATACAGAAATGTACATCTGCTCTGACAGTGTAAATGTATGCATGTGCTCTGTGCACGGACTCAGATATTCTATAAAATATACATGTCCTTCTTCACCCAAAGGGATTTCTCCTCTAACAGAATCCTTAAATGTTTCTGACTTTTTGGAGTCTTCTATGGATGTTATCCCACATAGGGCTACATTGATTGTTTCCTTTTTATCCTTAGCAGATAAGAATATGATTTTGCGGTTATACTTTGCTGAAAAAGATCAAAATTTCTGTGGGTATCTTATTCAGATTTTTCCGGATGTGTGTAGATCTACTCAAAAGCGGAGGAAGGCTTTTCTTTTGTTAAAGCCTAGAGTTGTTGCTCTGGGGGCTTCTTTTCTATTAAAATATCCCTGTAAATGTATTATTATATTTCAATCTGTTAAATATGTTTTTCTTGAGCTTGAGCAACTGGAGGCATTTTTGTTAAATAAGGAAAATGTATGAGAATGCTTACTTCTTGACCTAGTATTAAGGGTTTATATAATTTTGGGAATCCAATCAGGTTTCTTTAATGCTTGTTCTTTATGTGTGTTGTTATGATGGTTTTTTCTTTGTTATTTAGATTTACTTACTTATTTTGGAATTGTGCCAGGGCAGTACTCCTCTTGATGTGGACTTGATTGTATTGCTTTAATCATGTGTTTGTTACATGTTTATATATAATGAATAAAGAAAATTTTTTAAAAAAAATATACATGTCACAACTTAATCCTCTCTGCTCTGCCCAAACTATGCCCCCTGGAACACCTACATATGTGTGCATTTCAGTATACGCTGTCTTGTCATGTGCATACTTAGAAGCACCTTTTTGGTTGTGCAATTTTATAGGAGCCCTTTTCCATGTATAAAGCATGCTTTGCATGTAGGAAATGGTTTATTAAATTACTCCCACTATGTATAGTTCAATATATATAAAAGGAATATTCACTAGGTAGTAATTTTCTCTGCCTCCCCTGCACCCTTTGCCACGGTCCTACTGGGAACAGTGTAACCTTCACATACTGTATACTAAAACAGATAGGTCCATAACTCCTATTACACAGTATGAATTGATCAGATATTACAAGGATTCAGGGGATTAAACAGAGCTGCTTAGAATCATTTTAAGATATTAACTTCAAAAATTATATTTTTTCTGTAATACATTACTTATATTCTTTACTTGGATATTGGAAAGTAATTACATGTAAGGGGTCCAGAATGTCTCTGTCTTTCTGCCTGGTGGCAAAATAACTCTCTGAAAATTTAGTACGATGAAACCAGATTTGGCATAGGGGGAAAACCGATGACTGGACTTATCGAGTTCAAAAATGGGTCGGATTGGACTGGAGATTCCAGAGAAAGATGCTCCCCAATAGTACGGCCCAGTGTATTTCAATGGAAGAAGCATTTCCAGTTTCTGCAGCATAAAAAACGTTGATGCATTGAAACATAACTGTTAGGGAATTGCTCATTTCAAACTGCCTCACCCCTGTATCCTCTAGGTTACATACCACACACGCGTATTAGAAATCCTTCCATGTGGCTGTTCCACATGCTTTCCCACCATGCACCCCTCCCTCCCTAATTGCTGTCAAAGCCTTATTCCTGCATGGTTGCCTCTTAGTCATTCAGATGTCTATTTTGTTTTCTTTGTTGTAATTTCTACTGTGAAATCTATTGACTGAACCATGCAGTTGTCTTAATGGTTGCTATATGTACCGTCAACCAATCCACATGCTATCCTCACTTGTCGGAGTTTACAAAATATATTACTGCACATAAGCAATGTCAGCTTTTTTAAAGTCTGAATGGGTACAAAGGACACGAAAATCTACTCCCATGATAGCAATAAAGAAGATTCCACTTTGATAACGCAAATAAAAAACATTAAGGAAATGACCAGTTTGATAAAAATGTTGTTAAATATATTATATATGATCGTTAAACATACACTTTCAAGTTAAGTCACATTCTTTATCATTTGTAATCCGTTTAACTTGAATGAGAGTAAGTTGGGCATATTTATCTTTTTAGCATGTTTTGTGAAATTATCAAAGCATTTATGTTTGCAGCCTTGCTTGTCCATCCTCTCTGTTAATGCGCATTTTAAGTGCCCACTGCCCTTTTATTTCTGGGCACAGTGACAGTTAATGCACATTAATTTCATTAACATTTATTCAATTACATTAACATTTGTTTATAGCTCACCTATCATAAATTTCTAGGCAAGTTCCATTAACCTGCGAAAGCCACATTTTAGGAAGGACAGAAGATCTCTAAAAGAAAGAAAGGGGACTGTTGTAGTTGATATGGAAGGGCAGACTAGATAGCACACATGGGGCCTGATTTTCAGCTGCCCACCATTTTGAAGGGCTATGCGCCGATGAGACGCACAGTCCTCCCCGCCAACCTCTACACTGGGTATTTGCCGCAGGGATAGCAAGCCACAGAGGCTAACCAGGCAGCAGCGATATTTGCTGCTGCCCGGTTAGCAATCAGCACCTTAAAGATTGGCGAGGGCTTTCCTTGCCTATCTTTAAGGTGCCGATCACTAACTGGGCAGCACACAATATCACTGCTGCCCAGTTAGTGCCATTCCCCGCCTCCGCTCTGCCCCAGAATGCCCCCAACATGCCCCAATGCTAATTGGATAGCATTGGGGCATGTACGATCCCCTATAGACATGCAGGGGACATAGATGGGGATATTCAACGGCACTAACCATGCATGTGCTGTTGAATATCCCCATCTAAGGCATTTACATGGTTTACTAGGCTGTAAACTATGTAAATGCATTTCGAATATCGGGCCCATGGTCTTTTTCTGTCATCATGTTTCTATGTCTGGCTACAGAATGGGACATCTAAATCAAACGCTTGATAAGCAGCAGGAGGGACAGTTGAGAAGGTGGTCATGTGTGAGGCTAATTTTACAAGGAGCTTTCTCCATCCTGAAATATACATGCCTCGGCTGCATAATAGCAAAAACCGTGGGCTAGACACATGCAGGAAGTCTCCGCATTTTAGAAACTTGAATGTGTTGTATTTGTGCATCCCCAGATTAGGGTGCATAGGCATGCATGCTGCCCTATCACATAGCGCGTCTGTGGATCTCTCCTCCTCGCATGTCCCAACCTGCTATGTTGCAAATGGGAACAAGTTGCTGCGTGAGTGTCTGAAGAAATGCATGTCTTATATTCTGGAGGTATCTTTGAAGGAGTGAAAACTATCGACAGAGTGAATGGGCGTTTTCATCATACTGCTATTGCATACTGAAACAAACATCTTTACGAATCCTGTTCATGCCTTGGAGCAGATAGAGCCATGGACGTCCCCAGTATCGATAGCAGATGCACAGTGCTGGTTGGAAATCCAGAATGCATGTGTATCTTTGCAGATCTGCCTCTCCCACACCCCCAGGAATGCCCATAGCCTATTTGGACATGATCACAACTGCGTGTATATCTTCCAGCATTCTAAAATGGCTCCAGTCATTGTGAATTGCATTTCTGAATCCCCATTTTCAGATGCTCAAATCACGAATAGAGTTTCTAAAATGGCCATCTTAGTCAACATGTCCCTAAACATTTTAATGCACACTAACAAATGCACATCCCCTGTGGACAGCCGGAAAGCCCAAACGACTGTTGGGCCACAAGGAGAAGAAGGATGACAAATGAGGCAACCCAACTACAGAGAATTTATGGGCCAATGCAGAAAGACTAATGCACCCTTTGCACGCAGATAATGCAACTTATATGTCCAAGTTCTGGCATGCCAAATGCAAAAAAGAGACTGATGTGTGTGTAAACAGAAAAGGAAAAGTATGCGCACACAGTAACCCCAAATGTAGTTAAATAATATAAAAATGAGCTGTGTGGCATACTAATACTGTCTGCACCCGATGCAGAGAAATGTGTAGAGGATTATGTAACCATTCAAAGTGCCACTATCTCTATGCCTGATCTGAGGTGGTTAAATGTCTTGCACGTGTAGGGAAAAAAATCCCTGGTGGCCCAGCAGCCCCAATCCCACTCACCCATCTACCCAAATATAAAAAGGCCTGGTGGCCACTGAACCCCCCACCCTCCTCTCGGTACTTTTAAGATGGAGCGGGAGCATTGCCCACGTGCTCCCACCACTGCTCCGCCATCTTGAACAATGGTGGCGCCTGGCCCTGCATAGTGCATCCTGGGATGCACCAGGCGGGGTCAGACGGACATACAGTATAAGGCATTTTTCTACCTTATTTGGCAGTCTGAACCCACCCATTGCATCCCAGGATGCACCGCATGGAGGCAGGCGCTGCCATTTTTCAAGATGGTGGCACAGGGGCAGGAGCGGGTGGGCAACACTCCCACTCCGGCTTAAAGGGGAGGGTGAGGGGTTCAGGGGGCAAAGGACCACTGTGCCTTTTTGTTATTGTGTAGAATGGGGGCTGCTGGGCCACCAGGAGTTTTTTTTATTGTGTGAGTGGATGGGATCATGGCCGCAGGGCCACCAGCATTTATTTTTGTTGGGTGGGGGGAATCCGGACCACCAAGGTTTTTTTATTGGGTGAATGGGTGGGCAGGGATCGAGGCAGCTGGGGATTTGGTTTCTGTCATGATGTAAGTGTCAGGGGCACCAGCCTCCCGACAGTATTTTCAAGGCATCAGGGGCTTTCCTTGACGCCTGGATCATCTGAGGTGAAGTGATTCTGTTTCTCCAGAATAGCATGTCAAACTTTCACCAACTTCTGCATGCATGTGTTTGGCTTGCTTTCCCAGTTTAACTCTGACATTTTGCGCTAAAGTTTTACGCACATCTCATTTGCATATGTGCTCCTTTCTGTATGCTGGGCTGAAGTCATGTGCTATCAGCGGACTATATAGACACATACATAGCTAATAGTGTGTGACATCAGCACCAGCTTTCTGCATCGGCCCCTTAGATTGTAAGCCCTTGGGGCACAGAAAAAAATGTATTGTACCTGAATGTAACTCACCTTGTGCTAAAAAAATTAAAATGAAACAACAGTTGCGAATGGAAATATATTTTTTGTCAAAATAAAGTGTTTTTAGAAGCCCTATTCATGATTTAAGCATATATAAGCACATTTAAATTGCATCCAAGTGTAAATCACCATTTAAGGGTTCAGTTTACACGTGGAGGACTGTAGCATGTCAAAGGTGTATGAGGGCATGTCAGGAAAGTGTCAGGTATATGGCCTATGCGAGTCAAAAATCTACATGTCCATTCACAATTTCTTATGGGGAATGCATGTGTAAACCCGAAATTGTCTATGTCTGGATTTACACCAGCTCTCTGGCATGAAATGGTATTTGAAAGAGCTCCTTTTGTCCATCCCTTTACAGGAGGGATTAAGGGGGATATCCCCTTAATCCTCCCAATGTGTATTTTCCCTTCCAAATGGACATGAGCTAAAGATAGAGTCCTCTGGGGTTAATTACGAGCAGCATCTACACGTCTAGGATTGCGAAATGGTTAGAATCATGTGTAAGTGCTGACATGTACATGTGTAGATGTGAAATGGCTGCATTTACACATGTAAACTGCCGGGTTTCCCTCACTGAGTTTTCCCATGCGTACATTTGTGAAATGGCACCTCCTGCTGTACTTGGGTATCAATCCGTCTGTATTTCCGCACTTCCTTCCGTCCATGACTCACTTTTAACAATCACAGCCATTTTGAGGGGTGGAGATATGTTGATTTTACATCAGCCTCCCATGTACACACTCTCTCTTCGGAAACTGGCATAGATTTGCAAACATTTTCACGTCCACGTCCCTCCCACCATATAAACAGTCTTTCTAAAATGTGCCTTCCCATGTTATCAATGTAAAAAATGATACATAGCTGACAATGCAGCAAATAGCAAACAGAGCACATGTCACTAGAAGCTGAATTCTAACTAAACTAACTGCAGCTTTCTCGACAGGGTCATGGTTTCATGATTTTTCCTGTCTCAAGAGCATAACATATACAGCAAAAATATAATAAATCAAAAAGCTCCATAGTGCTATATATTTTTCAAGAGACCAGGAAATGTAGGAGACTGCCAGCTGAAACAAAGTTATATCTGACGTCCAGACAGTTTGGGACTTCATCAGATGACTCTGCAGGAGTCCAGAATTGGATAAATTCCCCTAGTATCCTGCTATAAGTCTAATTACCTATGTGACAGTACTTATGTTTTCGCTCACAAGCCCTTCATGGTCTATTGTGCTTCTGCATGAGATGCATTACTTTTACAGAAGTATTATAAGGACAACGCTGGGAAAATTTACCCCCTCACCCCCACTCCCTAATCCTGATCCTTTATTTGGCAACTGGACCACTAGTGATACTACCTTGAGACTATCATTAGCTTTCACTGCCATTCCGAGTGACAAGCAATCTTCATGCTATCACACTACCCACCAGGGAGAGCCCTGTTAGGTGTCAGGGGAGATATTCGGGTGGGGGATGGGAGGTTATTCAAGAAGGGGGTTTTAAGGGTGGGATTCTTAAATCAGGGGCTCTTGGGGGCAGGGAGTTATTGGATCGGGAGATTTGAGGATGGGAGGGTTATTTTGTCCTGCACCAGTCCTTTAAAAGATAGTGGGTTCAGCTTAAGGTCTGCCATCTTTGCACTAGTGCAACCAGAAATCAGAATCAGCTTTCTGCCAAGGGAGAATCTGAAAGGAGAACAGTGAAGAAGACTATAAAGATGAAGAGATCCTAGGGATACCTACCTGATAAGACACGTTTATCTGGCTTACAAATGAGATTTTCTAAGAGCTAAGAAATCAATTTGCTTTTCAAAACCAATTTATGACCGGGCCCATATTTAAGAGCACTTATCTAGCTAGTAGCACCTGACAACTCGATATGTGCCAGCCAGAAAGATAATCAGCAGTATTATCCAGATAGCGCAACTGAATATGCCCTCTGACCACCTCAATATTATCTGGATAGTACAGGGGTGGTCTGTGGGCACAGCCGGCACTTATGCAGATAGCAGGGATACTCAATGGATATCCAGATAAGTTACCTGGATAAATTTAGGGAAACTGAAAGGCTGTCTTAAATTTATCCCGTTAGCTATTTGAATGGGGGGTAGATTCTGAGCAGCAGCAGGGGCCGATTACCAATACTGAGCTCTCCGCACGTGTGCGGGGAAGTCAGGATGGGGGCGGGAGGGGACAGGCTGGAGGAGGAGCAAGGGCAGGCTGAAGGCGTGACCCTGACCCTGGATGCACAGGGCAAATTCTAGTCGCGGCCCTGTACATCCCGGGCTTCTAACTTAGACAAGGGACTTATTTCACCATGGAGGTGGAATAAGTCCCCCCGAAGATAAGGGATCTGCATCCACGGGCTGCTGAAAGCAAGTGAGGTGCAGCAGGGGTTCCCCACTGCCCGATCCTGGCCATGGCAGATTGCTCTGGGGGTTGGGCAGTGGGAAAACGTGACATCTGTCGGCATGCGAGCAATCGAGGCTTCTGCATAGCATCCCGGTGCCATGGCAATAGGACGCCATGGCGCTGGGCTCCATGCAGGAGCCTCAGCTGATTTGTAAAGGGATCAGGCTGAACATACAGTGGGCCAGGATCGGGCTACGCCCTGCCCATCCAGGCCCATTGCACCTGATTCTGCTCCCGTGGAAGCATCTAGCTCCCGCAGGAGCAGAATATGTTTATGTTTATTTTATTTGATATACCTCCTTTCAATAAAAAAACAAAGCGGTGTACAATTTCAATATTACAAGAAGGGCCAATGGTCAAGAAAATGAAAGGAAGTTACAATAAATGACAGGACAGAGGATAGTACAATCAAACATACAATCATACAATACTGAGAGATAGGGAGAAACAGGATCCCATAGAGGGAGTAGGTAGGTCCAACGCAGAGGAAACTAGATAAGTTTTTAAGCGTGTTTTAAAAGTACTGTGGTTTTGTTCCAGTCTAAGCGAGGTGGGTAGGGAGTTCCAGAGTGCAGGTCCGACAAAAAAAAAGGCAGAGGTACAGGTTGATTGTAGATGAGCACGGGAGGGAGAGGGAAGGTGAAGGCGATTTATGTGCAATAATCGGAGGGAATGACTGGGAGTGTGAAACTGAATGAGATCCACCAAATATTGTGGGGTATGAGTATAAATAACCTGATGGACCAAGGTGAAGAGTATAAAGCGAAAACGAAAGTCTATGGGGAACCAGTGAAGGTGAATGAAAAGAGGGGTAACGTGTTCCTGATGAGTAGAGTGGGAAATGATGCGTGCTGCCGTATTTTGAATATGTTGCATTCTGTGCAACTGGGACTAGGGAATACCAGCAAGGGCAGAGTTACAAAAGTCAAGACGTGACATAACAAGGGACAGCATAAGAGTGGTAAGGGCCTGTGGGGTAAGAAAGGGGCGAACAGCGCAGATCTGATGGAGAAAGAAAAAAGAGGTTTTAGTGATATGGGCGATGTGGTCTTGAAAAGAAAGATCAGAGTCAACAAAAACACCAAGGTAGTGAAAACAGGAGACCATGGGGATGGGTGAACCAGAGAAGGATGAAGCTGCCTGAGGAGGAGGACTACCATGAGTGAACCAAATAGCAAGTGTCTTAGATAAGTTTAAGTGCGGACAGTTAGTGGTTAGCCATTTAGCAACAGAGAGAAGACAAGAATTAAGGGGGGAAAGATCCAGGTGAAGAGGGGAAGTGTGGTGTAGAAGGACAAGGTCATCAGCATAGTAGAAAGCAGATATCCCAAATTGTTGCACCAGAAGAGCAAGGGATGTCAAGAAGATATTAAATAGGAGAGGTACCAGTACTGAGCCTTGGCGAACACCACAGTGCAAAGGAAAAGGATCAGAAGAGACAGCTGGGGTGGAACGAGAAAGGACAGCACAAGACCAGGAGAAAAGGTAGGAGTGAAACCACCGGTAGACGGTGCCGCGAAGACCAGCCTCACACAAGCGGGAAAGAAGAAGGGAGTGATCAACAAGATCAAAGGCTGCCGAGAGATCTAGGGATACTGCCACTGAAAAATCACCACGGTCATGAGCAACATGTAGTTCATTGAGGAAAGCAAGGAGAACCGTTTCAACACTGTGGCCTGGATGAAAGCCTGATTGACGGGGATGGAGAAAGCGAGTGAAGTCCAAGTGATGGGATAGTTGTGCAAAAACTGCTTTTTCGAGTATTTTGGAAAGAAAAGGGAGGTTAGAAACGGGACGATAGTGAGCAGGAACAAGAGGATCAAGTGAGGGTTTTTTGAGGATTGGGCGAATGAGGGCATGTTTCCAGGGGTGAGGAAAAGTACCAGTGGAGAGACTAGTGTTAATCATGGTAAGGATTGATGGAATAAGAGCAAGAGAGGGTGTGAGAAACCATGAGGACGGTATGGGATCAAGAGAGCAAGTGGTCTTATTGGAGGAAGAAATGGATTTAATAAGTTCAGAAGTTGCAAGTGGGTGGAATGAAACCCAGACATGTGAGAGCAGGCAAACAGGGGGGGGGGGGAAGGTAGGAAGAGGGGAGGAGATAGAGTGGGGGGACAGTATCGCAGTGACACCCTAAGGTCAAGAATCTTTGCATTGAAGAAAGAGACCAGTTGCAAAGGGGAAGGAGTCGGCTGTGAGGATATGGAATTGGAATCTGGCCGGAGTGCTGTGAGGTGACAAGTTTGATTCGGGGCAGAGGAGATAGCAACAGAAAAGTATGTTTGTTTGGCCTTGTGGACTTGAGTGCGGTAATGGGAATGATGCGCCTTGAAGGATAATAGTGTGGATGGTGAGCGTACCTTTCTCCACAGTCGCTCTGTATGATGGAGTTGGGAGCGAAGGAGGCGAAGGCTGCTGTGAAACCAGGGCTGTGAAGGATGAAGGCGTAAGGGGCGGGGCTGTAGCGGTGCCAATTGATCTAGGGTGTCCGAAAGGCAAGAGGACCAATGAGAAACCTGTGAGTCAGGGGAGAGGGAGAGGAACTGCAGATAGGAGGTCCCCAGCAGCCGGGAAATGTTGAAAGGTAAGAGGGGTGATCCGACAGGAATAACGCAAAGGAACTGACGAAGGGTGGTCAGATGGATGAGAGGAGGAGGCAGGGCTAGATGGATGAAAAAGACATTGAAAATTCAGACAGTAGTGATCTGTCCAGGGTAAGGTACAAATCTGGCCTGTCCAGATTTTGGACGTCCGGACAGGCTGGACAGGCCCTGAATGGAATTGGCCTCATGATCAGTTTAATATCATCATTATCTGAAGAGTGGCATAGGTTGGTGCTAAATCTGGATGTTCAGTGCTAGGCAAATGCTGACCTCAAAGGCTGAATGTTGTTGTTAAGTGACATCAAGTTGGTACCAACTAATGGCAACTCTGGATAGTTGTCCTAAACTGTGTTTGGTCTTCAGTAAGGTGGCAAATTGTTAATAGAGTGGTGTTCATAGCTACTGTTATTATATCCATCCATTACATTGCTGACTTTCCTCTTTTGCACTGACCTTCAACCTTGCCAAGCATGATGTCTTTCTTGAATGATCTCTCTCTTCACACAATGCGTAAGACATCTTTACAACTTCTGACTGTCATTTCATGCGCAGCTACATCAGCAGACGTTTCTGGGCTTTGATCAAACTACATCACAAATGTTGGCTTTACTCTGAAGAGTCTTCAGCTCATCCCCAGTAGTCTGTTGAGTGCCTTCTGACCTGGGGGTCTCATCTTCCAGCACTATAGTGCAATTTGTTTTGTTGTGACTATCCACTGAGTTTTGTAGCCAGATATGGAAGTAGGTTGCCAGGCCTTTCTTCTGTGCAGGTAATGCTAGTACTGTTGCTGTCATCACAGAAATGTGATCCTCTGCCATCAACACTGTCCCATTCTGCTGCTGCCCAGATGGGTGGTTTGTCTTATTCTGGAATCTCAGCTGAGACCTGTCCATCTTGGGAGACCCTGCCAGTAGTTAAGCTACTGAAAGCTTAGCTCTCAGCATCACTGATGCACACAAGCCCTCCCCTCTCGACAACTGTAAATTTTTTTGTGTGTGTTTGTATGGTTTGGGATTTTTTTTTTTTTTTAAGAAATTGCCTAGTAGAGGTGTTTTTTTACTTAAAAGATCTAAAGTGGAATGAATTTTTACCATTGAATAAGCAGAAATATGGTGGATTTCCAGCAGATAAGTCTTAGAGACCATGTCTCCCATTCCTTCCATCAGGACCTAGGGACAGATGTGGAACTTGCCTTTGTCCACCTCATAATGCTGAGGTACAGTATCTGCTTAGCTAATTTGGAACAGCCGTTACAGCAAAACACAATAAATAACAGATACATCATAATAAACTGCATCAGTTAAAATACCAAATACATAAAAAATACATAATAGTCTGAGGAAGTAAAATAATATAGTCAAAACCCCACCCTGACTCACACTCACTAAGGCAAGACAGAGCCTTTAATCCATAGCCAAAGCCATAGAAATAAATAGTCCAACTACAGCTCCTAGACCACATTGATACTCATGCACCTCTTGATGTATAGCAGCATGGTTTTAGACCACTACATAGAGTGAAAACCCTAATTACTGCCCTAATGGACAACTTAATCAAAGAAATGGAAAAATTAATCCAAGGATTTTTACTCATCGTCTTAGATATTACAGTTGCTTTTGACTCAATAGACCACAACAAACTACTTAATTTGTTAGGAACTGGGGAACATTCTGGGGAAAGGAGGGGCTCTTCTGAAGGGATGGACTTCACCTTAACCGGGATGGAACCAGGCTGCTGGCATTAACCTTTAAAAAGGAGATAGAGCAGCTTTTAAACTAGATATTAGGGGAAAGCCGACAGTCGCCCAAGAGCGGATGGTTCGGAAGAATGTATCTTTCAAGGATACTACCAAAAGCAGAGAGGTTCCACAAAAGAGTAAAGTAGCCCAAATGCCCTCAAGTATGGAGCAGACTGAGCTTAAAGATCCCAAATTACCCATGTCTAACAACAGCCAAATTAATATGAATAAAATACATTCTCTAAAATGCTTGTATGCAAATGCTAGAAGTCTAAAAAATAAGATGGGAGAGTTAGAATATAGCACTAAATTAAAGGTTAGATATGATTGGAATATCAGAGACATGGTAGAAGGAGGACAACCAGTGGGACACTGTGATACCTGGGTACAAACTATATCGTAATGATAGAGCTGATCAAATTGGTGGAGGGGTTGATCTCTATGTTAGAGAGGGCATTGAGTCAGAAAGGATTAAAGTTTTGCAGGAAACAAAATCTGCTGTAGAATCTATATGGATTGAAATTCCATGTAAAAGGGGGAAGGCAATGGCAGTGGGGGTGTACTATCGAGCGCCTTGCCAGAATGACCAAATGGATGATGAAATGCTCAAAGAAATCAAGGAAGCTAACAAAAGTTACAGTGCAGTAATAATAATGGGTGATTTCAACTACCCCAGTATCGACTGGGTCAGTGTCACGTCAGGACATGCTAGGGAGATAAAGTTCCTAGATGAAATAAATGACTACTTCTTGGAGCAGCTGGTTCATGAACCGACCAGAGGGGAAGCCATATTAGACCTAGTCCTTAGTGGAACAC
Organism: Ichthyophis bannanicus; assembly: GCA_033557465.1. NCBI lineage: Eukaryota > Metazoa > Chordata > Amphibia > Gymnophiona > Ichthyophiidae > Ichthyophis > Ichthyophis bannanicus. Next base: position 613,658,172 of record CM066034.1, on the reverse strand, counting down.
CAGATCTAGTGCAAGAGATAAGGTTGTTGGGGCCACTTGGCAATAGTGATCATAGCATGATCGCCTTTGATTTAATTAGTGGAGGAGGGATAGTAAGGAACTCCACAGTACTACATTTTAACTTTCGAAAGGGAGACTATGATAAAATGAAGAAAACAGTTAAGAAAAAACTAAAAGGAGCAGTTGCAAAGGTTAAAGACGTACATCAGGCTTGGCTGTTGTTGAAAAATACTATCTTGGAAGCTCAGACCAGCTGTATTCCACGCTTTAAGAAAAGTGGAAGGAAGTCCAAAAAACTGCCAGCATGGTTTAAAGGTGAGGTCAGAGAGGCTGTTGTTGCCAAAAAAGCATCTTTCAGGAAATGGAAAAAAGAGCCAAACGACGAAACCTGGAAACAGCACAAGCACTGGCAAGTCAAATGCAAGGCATTGATAAGGCAGGCAAAGGGAGAATTTGAGAAGAAGCTTGCTGCGGAAGCAAAAACGTGAAGTAAAGACCTTTTCAAGTACATTCGTAGCAAAAAACCTGTGAGAGAGTCAGTTGGTCCATTAGATGATAAAGGGGTTAAAGGAGCGCTAAGAGGCGACAAGGTGATAGCGGAGAGATTGAATGAATTCTTTGCTTCAGTCTTTACTGAGGAAGATGTAGGGATGTTACTCATGACTGAAGTGGTATTTAAAGGTGCGGAAGAATTGAAGGAAATATCGATACATCGGGAAGATGTATTACAACTATTAGATAAACTGAAGAGTAGCAAATCACCTGGGCCGGATGGTATACATCAAAGGGTGTTGAAAGAACTGAAATATGAGATTGCAGACTTGCTATTAGTAATCTGTGAACTATCATTAAAATCATCTCTAATACCTGAAGATTGGAGGATCGTCAATGTAACACCAATTTTTAAAAAGGGTTCCAGGGGTGATCCGGGAAACTACAGACCGGTGAGCCTGACATCAGTACCGGGAAAAATGGTAGAAACCATCATAAAGAATAAAATTACTCAGCATGTAGATAGTCATGACCTAATGGGAGACAGCCAACATGGCTTTAGACAAGGAAGATCTTGTCTTACTAATCTGTTATGTTTTTTTGAAGGAGTGCATAATCAGGTAGACAAAGGTGAGTCGGTTGATATTGTGTATCTGGACTTTCAGAAATCCTTTGACAAGGTCCCTCATCAGAGACATTTGGCAAAACTAAAGAGTCATGGGATAGGAGGCAGTGTATTATTGTGGATCAGGAACTGGTTAAAAGATAGAAAGCAGAGGGTAGGGCTAAATGGCCAATTTTCCCTATGGACAAATGTGAATAGTGGTGTACCCCAGGGATCTGTGCTGGGTCCGCTGCTTTTTGACATATTCATAAATGACCTGGAAAGTGGAATAACAAGTGAGGTTATTAGATTCGCAGATGACACAAAACTATTTAAAGTTGTTAAAACCCAAGATGATTGTAGAAAATTGCAAGAGGATCTTGATAAATTGGAAGACTGGGCATCAAAATGGCAGATGAAATTTTATGTGGACAAGTGCAAGGTTATGCACCTAGGGAAGAACAACCCAAACTATGGTTACACGATGCAAGGTTCCACATTAGGAACCACCACCCAGGAAAAAGATTTAAGCGTCATTGTGGATAACATGTTAAAACCCTCGGCCCAATGTGCAGCGGCGGCCAAGAGAGCAAATAGAATGCTAGGTATCATAAGGAAAGGAATGGAAAATAAAACAAAAGATATATTATAATGCCTCTATATCGTTCCATGGTGAGACCGCACCTTGAATATTGTGTGCAATTCTGGTCGCCGTATCTTAAAAAGGATATAGCGATTTTAGAAAAGGTTCAGAGTTGAGCCATCAAAATGGTAAAGGGGATGGAAGGATACTCCTATGAAGAAAGGCTAAAAAGGTTAGGGCTCTTTAACCTGGAAAAGAGATGGCTGAGGGGTGATATGATAGAAGTCTATAAATTAATGAACGGAGTGGAACGGGTAAACGTAGATTGATTGTTTACCTTATCAGAATATAGAAAGACTAGGGGACATGCAATGAAGCTATAGGGTAAACTATTTAAGACTAATAAAAGAAAATATTTTTTCACTCAACGTGTAATCAAACTCTAGAATTTGTTACCGGAGGATGTAGTAAAGGCTGTTAGTGTAGCTGGGTTTAAAAAAGGTTTGGACAAGTTCCTGGAGGAAAGGTCCATAAACCATTATTAAGAAGGGACCCAGGATATCAATGCTTGAACCAATACAAGCATTGTGGAACCTGTGTCTCTTGGGGAAACTGCTAGGTACGTATGACCTAGATTGGCCACTGTTGGAAACAGAATACTGGGCTTGATGGACCTTGGTCTGACCCAGTATGGCATATCTTATGTTCTTATGTTAATTGACTCCAAGCAATCAGAATCCAGCACATAAAACTCCGATGGTCTGACTCATACCTACTGGACCGCACTCAACAAGTTAAAATCAGCACAAGAAGTTCCTCCCCTTTTCAACTGCAGCAAGGTCTCCCACAAGGTTCAGCTCTATCATTTCTCGTATTTAACATTTTCATCCATCCTCTATGCAATATTATACAGAAACACAACATCCAATACCATTTCTACGCCAAAGATATCCTAATATACACCACTTTCTCCGTAAATAAGACAGATTACTCAACAATTGGCCAATGCCTCCATGACATTTCACAATGGCTCACCCAAAATGACCTGCATATCAACTACAATAAAACTGAAGACTTGCATGTCACAAGAAATCAATCCTTTTCCCAACCACCAACTCTAAATCTAGCAGGAGCCACCATTCAAGTCAGAAACCAAGTAAAATACTATGAAGAAAGGCTAAAAAGGTTAGGGCACTTTAACCTGGAAAAGAGAAGGCTGAGGGGAGATATGATAGAAGTCTATAAATTAATGAACAGAGTGGAACGGGTAAACGTAGATCGATTGTTTACGTTATCAGAATATAGAAAGACTAGGGGACGTGCAATGAAGCTACAGGGTAAACTATTTAAGACTAATAAAAGAAAATATTTTTTCACTCAACGTGTAATCAAACTCTGGAATTTGTTACCGGAGGATGTAGTAAAGGCTGTTAGTGTAGCTGGGTTTAAAAAAGGTTTGGACAAGTTCCTGGAGGAACGGTCCATAAACCATTATTCAGAAGGGACCCAGGATATCAATGCTTGACCCAGTACAAGCATTGTGGAACCTGTGTCTTTTGGGGAAACTGCTAGGTACGTATGACCTAGATTGGCCACTGTTGGAAACAGGATACTGGGCTTGATGGACCTTGGTCTGACCCAGTATGGCATATCTTATGTTCTTATGCAGGAATTATGCTAGACCAGAACCTCAATTTTCATGCCCTCATAAAAAAATGTAGTCAAAACAGCCTACTACAAAACAAAGACCCTGCACAATCTACGACCACTACTACAGCCTTCAGAATTCAGAGACTTATGCCAAGCCATCATCACACCTATCATGGACTATTGTGACATTATATATCAAGGTCTTCCAAAAGCAACCCTACACCCACTACAAATTGCACAGAATAAATTAGCCAGAATCATCACAAATAAACCCAGAAGGAACCACTTCACTACAACATTGCAGCAACTACACTGGCTTCCAAAATACATGAGAGTAAGATTCAAAGCACTGCTAACCACCTTCAAGATCCTCCATAATTCATCAGCATACAGCAATCAACCACTCATTCAAAGAGATCATAGCCCAAGAGCAAGAAGAACAGTCTCACAGAATCCATTAAAAGTCCCAAACCTCATAACAAAATGCAACCAAACCACAGCCTTGTGAGCCTTCTCCATCTCTGCAGCCAAACTATGGAACTCTCTCCCCCTGGAGCTGCATCTTCCCTACTCACATAATCAAAAGAAATCTACAAACACATCTGTTTAAAGACCAATTCAACACAGGCACATAATACCAACAATCCAGCGATCCCCAACTCACTCAATTAGCACCTATACTTATATGAATACATCAAATCCAAATCCCCTGCCATTCGCCACCCCCTCTATAATCTCACATTTCACTACTATCCTAACCTGTATATAGTTCTATAAGTTAAGAACTTTGCAATGTAATGGGTTATTTCTGTTTAACTTCACGTTATTTGTGAACATTTTCTGTTCTCATTCCATGCAAACTGCATTAGCTACAAGATGAAGCAGAATAGAAGCACTGCTAAATAAATAAATAAATCCAACCATTCAACAATAATCAATAAAAAACAATCCTTCTACTACCCAGAAGCCCAGCCAACATCCTCAAAAAAACTAAGGGATGACCCTTTTTTGGATGCCCCTCCAGAAGTGATCCACCTAAAGGTGACCCCTGAACCAGCTTGTGACTTTATGTAAGGCCTCAATGATACCAACAGGAGCAGACATCAGGATCTTCAGGACCAGAGACAGACCCATATTCCAGTCATGGTGTCAGCAGCAGGCACACTATAAAGCAGGGAAGATTGACCTTCGTGACAGAGATGCCTCCAGTTCTGATATTTTCATTGGAAGGCCACTTATCCTTTCACACAGACCCAGTGAACCTAATCCGGTGTTTTTCCACTATTTTTTGAAAATGGGAGAGTTTCTTCATTTTAACAAAAAGGGGGTTAGTTCAGAATCCCTTTTTGTTCTTCTGACGTCTGAAAATGGGCAGAGAGATGTCCAAAGCATGGAGGCATCTCCAGAGGCATTTTAGAAGCCGGGTCTGTGAATGTCACCAGGGTAGGGACCTTCAGATCTGAATGGGGGCATGGTGGAGGCATGGCCAGAGTGTTCCCAAGAGCCTGGATGTCACTGTGTAATCTCAGAAATGTCCAGGACATCCGGAGACTTATCTAAGGTTATACCTGTTCCAGACATGAATAAACATCAGGAAAGTGCTTGTTAGTGATATAGCGGAAGGGCTGTCGGGTAAGGTTTGCCTCTTTGCGGATGATACCAAAATCTGCAATAGAGTAGACAGCCAGGAAGGGGTAGATAACATGAGGAGGGATCTAGCTAAGCTTGAAGAATGGTCTAGAATTTGGCAGCTGGGATTTAATGTTAAAAAATGTAAGGTCATGCATTTGGGCTGCAGCAGTCCAAGGGAGCAATACAGTATAGGAGGTGAAGTACTTTTGTCCACTAAAGAAGAGCGGGACCTAGGCGTGGTTGTGTCTGATGATCTTAAAGTAGCTAAACAGGTAGAAAAGGCGACGGCAAAAGCTAGAAGGATGCTTGGGTGCATACGGAGAGGAATGGCTAGCAGAAAAAAGGAGGTGATAATGCCTCTGTATAAGTCTTTGGTGCGACCTCATTTGGAGTATGGTGTACAATTCTGGAGACCGCACCTTCAAAAGGATGTGAACAGGATGGAGTCGGTGCAGAGGGTTGCTACTAAAATGATTAATGGGCTTCATTATAAAGCATATGAGGACAGACTTAAGGATCTTAATATGTACACCTTAGAGGAAAGGCGGGATAGAGGTGATATGATTGAGATGTTTAAATACCTCCGTGGCATAAATGTTCAGGGAGAGAGCCTCTTTCAATTGAAAGCAAGTTCTGCTACGAGGGGACATGGGATGAGGGTGAAGGGAGATAGATTCAGGAGTGATATGCGGAAATATTTCTTTACGGAAAGAGTAGTGGACCCATGGAATAGTCTCCCAGTGGAGGTGGTAGAGATAAGGACAGTAACTGAATTCAAAAAAGCATGGGACCTACACAGAGGATCTCTAAAGGTAAAAAGTGGACTGTTGTAGTTGTTATGGAAGGACAGACTAGATAGGCCATGTGGTCTTTTTCTGTCATCATGTTTCTATGGGGTATGTTTACTAAATGTGAATAACGCGCGTAGTACGACGTTAACGACCGTAAGTGCAGTGTAACGCGCATAAACACACGCCAACGACCGTTAACGTCGTACTACGCGCGGTAACCGCGCTTAACGATCGTAAAGCCCCGCGGCGCGTTAAAACAGCGCAGAAGGTGGAGAGTGGGCGGAGAGAAGGGGTCAATGGGCGGAGAGTGGGCGGGGAGAGGCTCCCCTCACACTAACGCGCTGAATTTCTGAGCTCAATTCCAACGCGAATGAAAACCTGCCGTTAAAGGCATTTAAAGGGAAGAGAAACCATTTCCGTCAGCAATGTACAGAAAAACCGGGGAAACCCACAAAACGTGAGCAGTGTGATACATGTGCACTGAACAAAATAGCACATAAAACGTTAAAAATGACCACAGGAAACATTTTAAAAAGCATAATACAGCTGGGCAACAGTGATAGCAATGGGCAACAAGGAACAACACTGCCTGGAAAGCACCAAATAAAAAATAAATGATGTGTGGAAGGGTCTACGCTTCACAGACCCTTTTAAATATCATTTCATTGTAATGGATTGTCCTGGGAGTGTTGTGTAATGTTTCCCAATGATATCATTGTTGCCCAGCTTGGTTATGGGTGTGTGCCCCTTTTGTGAGGTATTCTCTGAGGTTTATGTGCACCGTTGTCTGCATACAAGGTAAATGAGGTCACAATAAACCTGTTGCAGAGCAGGGTTTCTGACTCGTCAGGCCGGTTTAACTAACTCCAGGGACTGCACTGTCTCTGTGGCTACAGTGTGGTGCAACAGACACAGCCAGTGCCTGTAAGACCAGAGGGTCACAGGTTCAAATCCCAGCTTGGGCTCTTGCCAACCCAGTCCCCATAGCTTTACCCACCACTAAACATTGATAGTAAAGATACACCTTTATTGCAGAGAACATACGCATGGCCTATATTTTACCACACCAGAAACAGGCACATTACCGTAAAGCAGAGTTTCGCAAATGTAGTCCTGGAGGGCCCCACAACATTCCGGTTTCATGCTGCCTCCAATAAAGATGCCTGTGCTGCATAGCTATGCACCACCCCCATGTTATGCAGATGTAGCTCATGCATATGTATGAGGGACAGCATGAAAACCCGAACAGTGTTTGGAACACCAGGACTGGAGTTGGGGAACTCTGCCGTAAAGCAGCAGCCAACAGGGCCACACACCCACCCACAGGCCCCATTGGCCAATGCCACCTGGAGAGGCAAGAAATTGGGTCCTGCCTGTATCTCCCAATACTAGCAGTTGCATACCTTAGCAATGCCACCCTACACCTGGGTATATGGTACACAGCTATCAAACTGGCAGATATCAATTCCTCTGTTAAGCACATTTTGCTCATTGAGCTCCACCATAACAATCATTCTGATGTCTGCGGTGTGTGCTGCAGGTCTGGTCTCTGACAGTGTTTACCACCCTGGGGAGTGACCCCCCAACAGTCTTGTGTACCATATCCATGCCTGTACCATGCCCAGGACTGGTGTGGTGTGTATGGCTGCTGACCACCTCTATAGTAGCACAATGCTGACATCGGTGTGGGGGTGGTTGTCTGTCTATCCAGTGTGTGGTGTCTGCAAACACCTTCCACAGGCCACACTGCCAGCAATGTTGCCAGTATTGGGCTGCCAATGTGCATAATGAGGAGCAAGGTACCATGGGTAGAGGCCGGACAGGGTGGCCTGGCCAGGGCGCATCTGCACAGGGCATAGGGCAATGACAGGCACATTGTAGTGGCCGGCCACCACCTACACAGACAGGGTGACCTCAGTATGTGCTGCTGAGAGATCACTCTCACCCTGACTGTGCAGTGACCACAGCATGGCTAGGCACCCCCATAGTGCTATCTAGTATTTCTCTCATGTGATATATATGGGTTGCCTTATGGGGCCCTGTCACTGATTTAACTGTGTATGCTGACATCCCAGTTCTGGGTGCAGGCATCTCCACTGGGCACTAGCAGACTATTTGCAGCTGGTATGTGTTGTGATGGAGTGGCTTGCAGGGTGCAGTGGCTGATGGCTTGCACCAGGGGAATATCAGATAGTGGTGGGGTGCAGCATGCCATATCTAGGCCTAATGTCTGTCTGCTATTGTGTTCTGGATGTGTACAGAGCTGCATTGACTGCTCTGTGGGGTGTGTGCCCCTCAGCAGGACTGGGGTTGATGTTCCCCTCTACGTCCACCTTGCAGGGAGGTAGATGTTGTATCTTTTGATAGGAGACCCTGTTTGCTGCTGAGGGGGTGGTGGTGCATGGGGTCCATGGGGGCTACACCTGACTGATACAGACAGAGATGTCCAAGGTGTTACTGCAGAAACTACCTGTCTCACACTATAACACTGCTGTGGACCTGCACCATGGCCTCTTTCAGCCATGGACGTTGCTGTGGACCTGGTGCTTGGCACCTCACTACACCCTCAGGGTGAGCACAGTACCCGCACGCTGTGACGGTGTGTGGCCACCCTGTGCCGGTACAACACACGGTCAGTACCCCCTTACAGGCCAAGGTGCTGTGGGGGTGCACATGGTCGCTTCCCCCCTACCAGGCCGAGGTGCTGTGGGTGTGCATTCCCCATCTTGTGTTTATCTGTGGACAGCTGATTTGCATGTGCAGTGCATCATGGGTGTGACTGGCGCAACCCAACCCTGGGAGAATCCAGCGCCTGCTCACAGGCTTTGATAACCCATAGGCCATCCCATGTACATCTGTTAGCATTGTGCATAGGTGCAGGACACCCTACCGAGTCTGTCATATATGATACCCACACAGGTAAAAACACACATACCCACGCACGATGCTACGCACGCCCCAACGTACATTGTTACACACACTGCGAGGGTCTCTTTCTGTATGGAGTACTCGACGTAAAGGAAAACATGCCCTCTCACAGCACACTGGGGACTCGAACCCATGCTGCCTGTAACAGTGGTCAGTACACTAACCATTGTGCTACAGCTCTGTGTTAGTGCTCTGTCTCTGTACATCTTCCTATGATGTACGTCCGCAGCAACGCACGCACGCACGTACGCCCACAGCAACGCACATGGCCACGCCCCCAGCAACGCACGTGGCTACGCACCCAGCAACGCACGTGGCTGAGCAGCAAAGGCATTTGGAAGAAATGGCATCTATGTCGAGGAAGCCTCCCTTCAGCCAGCGTGACATATACCTGCTGACAGAGCTGTTCTGCCTCCGCCAGCAGAGGCTCTTCCCTGGCTCATCCAGGAGGCAGAACCTGGCAAGGGTCAGGAGGGCCTGGGAGCGCCTGGCCCATAGGTTCAACAGGAGCTCAGACTACCCACGTGAGGTAAGTGCATGGGGACAAGTCCCCAAATGATGAGACAAAACAAAACATACCCAGTAACATCAGCACAAATACACAATGCACTGACAGGGAATAGCAGGTGCTGACACATCCTGCGGCTAGCAAAGTCTGCCACACACCTCTGAAAAAGGCACCCCTGCCCCAAGGGGGTAGCTGCAACCATGGCAGAGCAGCACCACAGATCACAGAGGTATGGTATAGGGTGCCTTTGCAGGCCAGGGATGTCCCCCATCCACAAGACACCCCAGTCCCACCTCTCAGGCCAACAGGAAAGGAAGGGGGTCTGCACCATGTCTCCTTTAACCAACACATTTGCAAAATGCATCCTCTGATGCTGCAAGCCCCAAATGAGGGCATCTCTCCCCCACCCTGCCCACTGTCTGCTGGTGCACTGTGTGAATAAAGAATACAAACCCCAGCTCCAAGCAGATATAGGCCCCACATGAGGGCAACTCCCCTCCACCCTGCCCACTGTCTGCTGGTGCACTGTGTGATTAAAGAATACAAACCCCAGCTCCAAGCAGATGTAGGCCCCAAATGAGGGAATCCCCCCTCCACCCTGCCCACTGTCTGCTGGTGCCGTCTGTGATCACAAAACACAAACCCCAGCTCCAAGCAGATGTAGGCCCCAAATGAGGGCAACTCCCCTCCACCCTGCCCACTGTCTGCTGGTGCACTGTGTGATTAAAGAATACAAACCCCCAGCTCCAAGCAGATGTAGGCCCCAAATGAGGGAATCCCCCCTCCACCCTGCCCACTGTCTGCTGGTGCCGTCTGTGATCACAAAACACAAACCCCAGCTCCAAGCAGATGTAGGCCCCTAAAGGGGTCCCCAGCACCGACCCTGTTCCCTGGGAAACAGGCCCTGTATGGGATCACAAAGGAAAAACCACAGCCTAAGGGCATCCTAGTGAGGACTGTAGGTGACAACCTCCCACCCAAAAAGTGGCTGATTGGCACATGCAGATGTGTGTAGGTGGCACACACAGCTGTGATGTGTTATGTACGTGGGCCGCACATACAGTGCACATGGTGCACCGACCAGGGTGATGTGTGTGTGGCCCACACATGGGGCTGTCACACGTTAATGCAAGGGGGCATGAGCGCCCACCCAATAGGGGCAGGCGCTTGTTGTATGCAATGAGAGTGGTAGATGCAGAGGCAGGGACCCACCACGTGTCCCCACGGTAGCTAAGAGCAATGTTCGTTGTCACCCCTACAGGTGGAGGACCTTCGAAAGAAGGCTCGCGAGCTGAGGGCCCGGTACCCCCGCTTCATTGCCAGGGTGCAGCGCGAGAGGATGGCACAGCAGAATGGTGAGTACCGCGACATGGACATGTAGGGGAATGAGTGGTGGAACCACAGGTCCACAGTGACAGGGGAAGAGGATGTTTCCCCAGGGGATGACATGTGTTATCTCTCCCACAGCTGATGCACGTGCAGCCAACGTGGACGAGGGGCCGGAGGAGCCCCCAGACGTTGCGGCCCGGGAGAGAGACCAGGAGCAGCGCGAGGATGAGGATGGTGGACCAGAGCGGGGAGCCGAGGATGGGAATGAGCGCGCATCCCCACGCCACGATGAGGGGGAGGAGGGGGGTGATGATGGGGGCCAGATGGGAGGGAATGTGGGGGATGCTAGGGAAATGGGGACTGATGGTGTGGAGCCTGGGGAGCAGGATGAGGAGGGGGGGGATGTGAGTGGAAGGGAAGAGGAATGGGGGGAGGTGGGTGGCAGGGAGAGGGAGGGGGAGGAAGGGGGGGAGGGGGATGGGGTTGTGGGGAGGGTGTTGGAGGCAGGGGGGAGGGAGGGGATGTCCAGCGGAGGGGGTGGGGCGGAGGCAGTTCCCCAATGGCACGCTCCGCCACAGGGCACTGGGGGCACCAGCCACCTGCCCCCTGATCAGGGCGCGGCAGGCCCTCTGGACGTGTGCCTGCCACACATGGCCGCAGGCAGGTCTGCTGTCCATGCAGCCACACAGACACGGGGAGATGTGTGTCTGTGCGGCTGCATGTGCGGCCTGCGCCTGGCTGCAACTGTGCGTGCCCAGGCACAAGCCCAGAGGCAGTTCGCCCTAATCCAGGGCCAGGTGCTGGCAACCCTGTCCATGGTGGCTGACCGTCTGCGGGAGCGGGATGACCGCCCTGGCCGTTCCGCAGACGGTCAGCCACCATCCAACAGGGGTCCCCAGGGTGTGTAATGTGTGGGGACACATGGCACACCCACCCTGTGACGGACCGTGCCATAGAATGTCCACCACATTGGCCACAGGTATGGGAGCGGACACTGCAATTTGCAGTGGCATGCGTGTTTGGCCATGCCGGCCATCAACTGACAGCATGGGCCATGTCAGCCGGATGTCACGTGTCTGTGTAACTGTAAATAATGTAAATATGTTTTAAAAAAGAGTTATAAATGTTGGTTGAAACATATGTACCTGTTGGTCAGATGTCCCTCATTGCCTGATGACAGTGGTGTGCGAGTGATGGGTGTGGCAGTGGGCACTATTGGGGCCAAGGGTGGACGTCGAACAGGTAAGGTATGTGGCGTGGGCACCCCCCACAGACATGTCACAGCTACGTTGCTGTGTGGGTGGCCCACCAAGAGGGGTGGGGAGTGGCGTGCCTGACTGACGTGCAACAGCATGTGTGTTGGTAGGTGTGGGGCAGACAGCACAGAGTGACAATGGGACATATGGCGGGGGGAAGTGGATGGCCTGTGTATCCTATCCAGCCGTGTCCCATATTGGTGGCCTGTGGTGGCAAGGGAAGGGCGGCTGAGGTGTGTATGTATCGGTGGGGTTAGGGGGGAAACACAGAGGGTGCACCCAGGGCCGGCCCGTCCATTGAGCAGGAATGTGTTTTGCACAGGGCCCAGCGTTTCGGGGGGCCCCGCGCAAAGAACATTCTTCCCTTTCGTAATTGGTAGAAATAAAATAAAAGTGGCCGCTGCTGCCGCGGCGGCGGTATGGAGTGTCCCGCGGGGCTCCCTCTGCCCGGCGGGACTCTCCCGGCGCGGCTCAGCCCCTCTCTGCCGGCTTGCAGATACGCGAAGGGAGAGAGTCTCCCTTGCATCTGTTAAGCCCGCAGGGGCAGATGGGAGATTTCCCATCAGCACCTGCGGTCTTAACAGAGATGCGAGGGTGACTCTCTCTCCCTTCGCGTATCTGCAAGCCGGCAGAGAGGGGCTGAGCCGCGCCGGGAGAGTCCCGCCGGGCAGAGGGAGCCCCGCGGGACACTCCATGCCGCCACCGTGGCAGTGGCAAGCGTTATTTGGTTTTTAAATTGCCATCAGCTGAGGGGGGGGCCGGTAGGACTGGCAAAGGGCTAGGGAGGGAGGGGGGTTGAGACTGGCAATGGGCGAGGGAGGGAGGGAGGGAGGGGGGTTAGGACTGGCAATGAGGGAGGGAGGGAGGGGGGAGGGAGGGGGGTTAAGACAGGCAATGGGCTGGGGGGGGTTAAGACTGGCAGTGGGCTGATGGGGGGGTAGGACTGATAATGGGTTTTAGGGGGGCTAGGACAGAAAATGGGCTGATGGGGAGGGGTTGGGACCTGAGGTGGGCTGATGTGGTCAGGACTGGTAATGGGTTATAGGGGGGGCTTCAACTGAAAATGGGGTGATGGGGGTTAAGACTGGGAGGTGATTGACGGGGGGCTAGGACTGGTAATGGGTTGGGGGGTTGCTAGGACTGGAAATGGGCTGATGGAACAGCTAGGATAGGACTGGAAATGGGCTGAGTGGAGGGGAGCTATGCCTTGACATGGGCTGATGGTGGGGCTAGGAAATGACTAGAAATGGGCTGATGGGGGGGGCTAGGATTGACAATGAGCTGTGGCGCCAGTAGTCATGGGTTCAGACCCACAATGGACTCCTTTTATAGGGGTGTCTGCCGCATTATATCTTTTACATACGCAGGACTACTACCAGCGACAGCCTCTCAAGCGTGATATTACCGTAATGAGCGTCATAGGGTGCGCCATGTGTCACCTTATCTGGCTCCCTTTATGTTCCCTTATGGACTGCTCTATGGGGGACATTTTGATGTGCCTCTGTGGACACTCCACTTTATAGTGTGGCCTATGTTGTGCGTTATGGAGTGCCTTCTGCAGCAACTTTGTGGACACCACTGTGTGGGTGTGTTTGCTAGCAACCTTGCAGCACATACATGAAAAATAATATAGGGCCCCTCACTCACTATATGATGTGTGGGTGTGTTTGCTAGCGCCCCTACCGAAAATCAGCAACATATACATGCCCCCTCACTCACTATATAACGTGTGGGTGTATTTACTTGCACCCTATAGGGAAGGTGAACATATACATGCCCCCTCACTCACTAGATAATGTGTGGGTGTGTTTGCTTGCACCCCTACAACACAGACGCAACATATACATGCCCCCTCACTCACTAGATAATGTGTGGGTGTGTTTGCTTGCGCCCCTAAAGGTAAATTGACATATACCTGCCCCCTCACTCACTATCTGATGTGTGGGTGTGTTTGCTTGCACCCCTCCAAAAGGAAACAAATAAATGCCCCCTCCCTCACTGTATCATGTACAGGTTACTACATCAGCCAGCCTTCTGCATCTGGCACCCTGGGGACTCGAACCCATGCTGCCCGTATCAGCAGTCACTGCAGTAACCATTATGCTACAGCTCTGTATGGGTCAGATATGTCTACGAGGCTTCTTATGCTTAACGCGTGGTGACTTCCTCTAACGCGCCACGTAGCGCTCGTTAGTTCTGTACCGCGCGTTAGATCTTCTGTTGTCCCGCCCATCTCCTTATTTGGGGGTTTGTCTTATTAACGCGACTACTAACGCGAACTGCACTAACGCGATTTAGTAAACATCCCCCTATGTTTCTATGTTTGTTTTGGCCATAAAATATTCAGAGGGTATAGAGAAAATGGTACTCCACCATCCCCAGTACTCTGTACAAACCCAATGATAACAGCAGTGGGATTTGAACCCTGGCCCTAGCTCACTGCTCTAACCTTTAGGCTATTCATAGACAACCATAACCTGGAATATTATTCGGGGGATATCTATGTAGATACCCCCACAGATGACCATATCAGGCAGGTCCATGTTTCTGAAGTTGTTCCTGAACTTGGACATGTCTGCTTTTATTTCAGATCTTCTGGCTTGGAAATCCCAGATTGCATCTGGACTCATCTGTAAAATGAAGAAAGTTCAAACCTCTGCAGATGTCTAGCAGTGTGCTAGAAATACCAGCTAGAATCAGTTTTTGCTTTGTTTCTCAAGAAAAAGAAGTCTTTGGAGTATGTCCATCTTAAAAAGAGGGAAGCAGAGTGATTCCTGAGGGGCTGCAGCAGTTACAAGGGAGAATCTCTAATAGTAATAGATAAAACCACATTGATTCAGAGAAGCGTTCCTCGTCACTGATTGTAACGGCAACCTTTTATGCGCAGAACATTTTTTGAGTGACCATGAATCTGATCGCTGGGTCTTGATGAGAGTTGCTTCCCTCTATCTGGAAGAACCACCAGGAATGCACTGAGTCTGTCAGACCTCTGCAGTACCTGAATTTGTTTTCCTTCTGCTTTGGAAAGAGAGGGGGTAACATAAGCATCGGGAAATATTCACATATCTCATTTGCTTTGCCATCATTTTCTACCCCATCTTCTTTTAAAGAATCAGATGTTTTCTTCTTTTTCTTCTGTTCGCAGATAATCTCTTTAATAACTGAAGGAGTTAAATAGCCCTGAAAAGGTTGTGATGATTTGCTTAAAACAAAAACAAAAAAAAAACTTTAAAAATTGTTCCTTGAGATCTCGCTTGTTTTAATTTTAAGAAAAGGTATTGACCAATATCCAGAAAAGTCATAAAAGAAGGAAAAAGTCCCAGAAAGAGTTTGTAACCACAGCTTTCACATCCAAAGAACAAAGAAATATTTATAGACATTTTTATTAGAAAATATTGACTGAACAGGGGGTATAGTGGAAAATGTTTGTCTTAAATGGTGACAACATGACCAACAGGGAATTATAAAACTTGAGGCTGAAAATTATTATGTTTAGTCTGGCATGTTGTTAGTCCAAGGGGGTTTACAGACTTAGGAATGTCACAAAGAAAAGACAGAAAAGCATGTACCAGAGTTTAAAAAATGTAGTTAATTAAAAAATCCATGAATTAAAATTAAAAACAGCCAAAGCAACTAGACCCAGTTAATGATAACACCCCCCCCCCCTTACAAGATGTTTCAGGTCAGCTAAAAGACAGTGAGCAAAAGGAAATAAATTAGTCCAGTGGAAAAATTACCTGTCTCTATTAATCTCTTACTCCCTTTTCCATGGTCTCCTCCACAACTGCATAAATATCTAAACCACCAGCTAGGGAAATTAATTTCTTCCCTTATGTCTTCTCTGTGTGCATCTCTTCCCTCATTTAAAAAGAAACTG
Source organism: Ichthyophis bannanicus (assembly GCA_033557465.1). Lineage (NCBI taxonomy): Eukaryota > Metazoa > Chordata > Amphibia > Gymnophiona > Ichthyophiidae > Ichthyophis > Ichthyophis bannanicus. The sequence continues at coordinate 613,642,522 of CM066034.1, read as the reverse complement.
GTTTATGGCCGTCTTCTCTTTACAAAAACATTGCAAATGGGTTTATTTAGCAGTTCCAGGGGTTTATGTGCTGAACGTTTTCTCCCAGATAGAGGGTACAGAGAATAAGAGGGTAAGCAGGCAGCAGGCAGCAGGGAGCAGGGAGCATGCAGCGAGGACATTTATACCTGCTCTATAGCAGCTGTAATTGAACCATGTAAGCTATGCAAGTATGCATGTAAATTAAGGCACTTTATAATTAACATACCAACTTGAAAACTCCACCCATGCCCCACCCAGACTGTGCGCCTAGCTACCCCTTCCAGCAGAGTATGCGTCTTCCTGCTAACTCGCATACTTTTACTCTTGTTCATATTTTCTAAGAGCCCATTAAGGTGCACAAATGGCCACATATGCACAAATTGACTTTATACAATTAGCCCCTTTGAGGGTCATTTTTTAAGGGGGCACCTAGTTAAAGTGCATGTTAAGGCACCTATGTTAAGCCTATTTTATAAAGATAAATAGGCGCCTCTTTGTCTTTCTAAAATACTAGCATTAGTGGCCTAAGCCACACTTACACTGCAACAAAAATTGATCAACACTCAAATATAACAAAAATACTTGATATCAAGCAGTAGATCGATAAATGCACTCTAATCATTAAACATACACAAGGCTTCTTCACACATGGAAGCAAGGTCTCAGTAATATCGGGCAGGTGTAATCAATGATATTAAATCACAAACACCAATTTCCTATGCCCATCTCACATCAGTGACCTTCTTCCTCCTAATCTTAAAGCCAATATTCAAGAAAAAGCCTTAAAATGACTTCGCTTGCACTGCATTTTCCTCTAAACAAACTTTTCAACCACGACGCCTCAATACAAGCGCTCATAAGCGTTTCATCGATCAAGTCGCTTCTTCAGGGGGCACTAAAAATGTGTAAGCAAACAACAATTAGCATAAAAATATCAATCCTTCACTTATACCTGATAAACCACAAAATTTAAAACAAACCCACTTACCAAAACTCAACCAAGACATGACGCTAACAACTAGCTGTACAGCTGCCAATAGCTCATTGGGTCCGCACACATGCTATTTGCAATCATGCCCTTCTTAGAGCATGACTTTATTGCCTCTACTGCAGGCCATTGCAGAGGGTCAGACATGTTCACTCTGCAGATGTATGCCACCTGAGTGGAGGTGTAGCCTAATAGTTTGAGCAGTCTCTTGGGAACCAAGAGACCAGGTTTTAATTCCCACTAGCACTCCTTGTGTGACTGGTGGGAGCATTTTACAGAGGCTTTTATGTATGTACGAGGGGTGTCCGATATTAAAGGTATAGGCCAAAATTACACTAACATTTGTATTTAAAGAAATTATTCAATACATTCCACCAAAAACTAAATATTTTTGTTTACTTCTCCACATAATCGCCGTAAACATTGAGACGTTTATCCCAGCGTGACACTAGTTTGAACATCCCTTCACGGTACAGTTGCGTGTCAAGTTGCTTGAAGTAGTCCATAACGGTGTCTTGCAATTCCTCCTGATCCACCAAGCATTTCCCCGCCAAGAATTTCTTCAAAGGTCCGAATAAATGAAAATCCGAAGGGGCTAAGTCCGGACTATACGGAGGATGTAGCAGGACCTCCCACTTCTGCTGTGTCAACCACAGATTGGTTTGTTTTGATATGTGGGGGTCTTTACCGTCGTGCAGAAGTTTAACTCCTTCACGTAATCGTCCCGGACTTTTCTGTCTTATGCTGGATGCAATGTCCGGACTTAGCCCATTCTAAGCAGGCCCTTCTGCTCTTACTGCCAGAACATCTACTCCCAGCCCCGAACAGTTATCGCATGCAAACACCCTTTAGTAAGCCTCAAATGGACTACCCATGAAGAGGACACAGTCAGGAAACTAAATAAAACTAGAAGGATAGAATCTAATGAGTGATTGGATTAGTTAAACAATAAAATTTATTTCCCCAGATTTTCATATCTTAATAAGATAAATGTATGATTTTCTTTTCTCATTGAAAATAAAGGTGTTGCAATATATAAATGTATACAAATTAAACAAGTGTCCATATAGGAAACAAAGTTGCCTTCAATTTTTCTAATCTCACTCTTCTCTCCCTCTCACATACAACACAACACCTATTCACCTCATTCCACCCAGAAACCAAAGGAAAAAAAATTGAAACTCTCACAAAAACTCAGTCTATGAGGGCTCTTGACATCTGTCACTCTCATACACCTCCATTCTCTCCAGCTTTCACTCACCCACTCACTTTCCAGCATCACGGCACCAATGTTCCAAACCCTCTGCCGAAACACTCACTCTCTTGCTGATGTCATCAAAAAGTTCTCCACCTGTAAAAATAAAAACGTTATTTCTCTTCTTTCTCCCAAATCACCTATTATTCTATTCTATCTGAGCCATACCAGGATTTTCCAAGCTATTCCCTTAAGAGTACATGCACAAGGTATCCACTCTTTTTAATTTTTAACCACCTTAAATTTTAATTTTAGCTCTTATATTGAATATCATCGCAAATGTATTACACAAGGATATGTTTTATTGCAATTTCTGTAATGTTTTAGTTTTGTTTTATTGCACACCACCAAGTGCTGTGTATAATTAGCAGTATAGAAGAATGCATACAAATAAATGTTTGGACGGCTTACTGCAAATGATGCACTGACTTCTGTCTCCTCCAAGGACATTAGCAGAGTGTATCCCATGGAGCAAAAGAGTTCATAGTGCCCTCAGTAGCAGAGAAGACGTAGAGAGGAAACCTCTTACTCTCTTTCCTTTTCCCCATTTTTCTATTTAACTTTCTGCTTGGAATGGACCGTGACATTTCATGGGACCATCATGGAATTGATTTTTACCATTCTCCATTCATCCTTCATTTATAATCAGTGGTCTGTTATTTTGTAATTTTTGTATTGCATTTAAAGCACAGTTCAGATAAATAGAAATAAAATACTTGTCTTATGAAGTCCATATCCATTAATTGCCCTTCACAGAAATTATCCCTCGTCCTCATATAAAAATCGCAAAATAACGGACTTATCATTCAAGGATGAATGGAGAATAGTAAAAGTCAGTTCCATTAACCCATTTTGAAATGATGGTCCATTCAAAATAGAAAGTTTAAAAGGGTTACAGGGGTGATCTGGGAAACTACAGACTGGTGAGCCTCACGTCAGTACCGGGAAAAATGGTAGAAACCATCATGAATAAAATTACTCAGCATGTAGATAGTCATGGCCTAATGGGAGACAGCCAACATGGCTTTAGACAAGGAAAATCTTGTCTTACTAATCTGTTATGTTTTTTTGAAAGTGTGAATAAACAGGTGGACAAAGGTGAGTCGGTTGATATAGTGTATCTGGACTTTCAGAAAGCCTTTGACAAGGTCCCTCATCAGAGACTTTTGGCAAAACTAAAGAGTCATGGGATAGGAGGCAGTGTACTACTGTGGATCAAGAACTGGTTAAAAGATAGAAAGCAGAGGGTTGGGCTAAATGGCCAATTTTCCCTATGGAGAAAGGTGAATACTGGTGTACCCCAGGCATCTGTGCTGGGTCCGCTGCTTTTTGACATATTCATAAATGACCTGGAAAGTGGAATAACGAGTGAGGTTATCAAATTTGCAGATGACACAAAACTATTTAAAGTTGTTAAAACCCAAGAGGATTGTGGAAAATTGCAAGAGGATCTTGATAAATTGGAAGACTGGGCATCAAAATGGCAGATGAAATTTAATGTGGACAAGTGCAAAGTTATGCACCTAGGGAAGAACAACCCAAACTATGGGGCATGTTTACTAAACTGCGGTAATGTGATTCGCGTTAGAATCCGCGGTAGAGACAGAAATCCCAAATAAGGACATGGGCGGTACATCATTACGATAACGCGCGTTACAAGGCGTCATAAATTAACGAGCGTTACAAAGTGCCGTGTAAAGCGCCACACAAGGCGCCCTGTACGGTGCCCATAAGGCATTTGATAAGCTGTCTAGCAAGGTGTCTAGAGCTGTAGCACAATGGTTAATACACTGACTGATGGTACAGGGGATGTGAGTTCAATCCCCCTGTGGGTCCAATGAGTAAAGCTGGCTGAGACATTAGCTTTTACTTTAAATCAGTGCTGTCTGAAGCATATTGTTGTGTAAAGTTAATTAGTGCTGCCAGCAAACACACCCTCACAGGGCCGGAACCTAAGGTGCCGCATAAGGCGCCTTATAAGGTACTCCAGAGGGCACATTATTAAGTGCACTGTCCACCAAGACAACCTATAATGTTCCCTATGGAGTGCCCCATAAAATTCCTTATAGGGTGCTTTACAGGGCGCCGTAGAGGGCGCTTTACAGGGCGCCTATAGAGCGCCTGATGAGGCACCGTAAGGAGACAGCCCTGTGAGGGTGTTTTTGCTGGCAGAACCAATTTAAAGTAAAAAAGGAAAATGCCACAGACAGCCCTACCAAATGACCCTACTGTGGGATCAAACCCATGACCTCTGGCCCCACCAGCAGTGAAGTAACTAGTGGGCTACATCTCCAGTGCTACTAACAAACCCCTGCCTGGCCACTGAAGGACATCAGGTCACCACACAAACTGTTTGCCGTGGATACCAGGATTTCGGTTAACCCACCCATACCCATGGTGCACTACACATGCAGATCAGCAGTCTATAGATGATCACAAGATGGGGTATGCATAAAAAAGCATATGTGTGTCCGCCAGTCAAAGCAGACCCTGGACTTTTTCTGCAATCAAAACGAACTGAGTATCCCACAGCCACAAAGAGAACAAGTGGGAATCAAATCTTTCATCAAAACAATGTCAGCTCTGTGTGCTGGTATAGATTAGCCCCTCCATTACCCATGATGCATTGCACATTCTGAACTGCTCTCTGAAAATGATCACCAAAGAGAGAATGCAGTGATCCATCACATCAGGTCAGGATTATGCAGGGACATTGTGTGCTTCGGGAACATAACAGCTGCAAACTGTGCTACTGACCAGTTACAGGGGTCACCCTGAAAGTGACGGAGGGGGGAGCCACTCATCACCTGGTCTCCAGGGCCTGTATTATAATAACTAGATCCTCCATTTCCTGGAACAGGTCTATATCACTGCCAGTATGCTGCTAGGCACTTGGTTGTCTATACAATTGAGGCATGCTGTAGTGTCCAGTCATATCTGGGTCTTGGGTCCTGCTCTTTGTGGACTGTGACTACCCTATCAAATCTCATTATGGTTGCTAAGATTGTAGTAGCTGTTATCAGTATTTTAAGGGAATTTAAAGGGAAAGTTAAACTCAGATTGAGTTTTGCACGCTTACTTACTGTTTGAGAAGAGGGGAGTTTAGTGTAGCAAATTGTTTAGAAAATTCAATGGAACTTTGTTTCCTATATGGACACTTGTTTAATTTGTAAACATTTATATTGCAACACCTTTATTTTGAACGGGAAAAGAAAATCATACATTTATCTTATTAAGATATGAAAATCTGGGGAAATAAATTTTATTGTTTAACTAATCCAATCACTTCTTAGCTTCTATCCTTTTAGTTTTATTTAGTATTCTGACCATGTGCTCTTCGTGGGTAGTCCAGTCCAGACTTAGGAGTATGTTTACTAAAGAGCCATAAGGAAGCAAGTGTGCCATTAACGCCTGTTATCAGCACCCTTTTGCCCGTAACGCTGCAAAAAAGCAGCATCAATGAGCGTTAAAGGCTCCTGCAGCATTTAAGAGAACAAGAGGCGGAGAGTTAATGGGGCAGAGTGGGTTCTGACAGCGGGTGTTCCCTTAATGTCTGTTGCACAATCGTGTGTTAAAGCCCTATAATGCTGGGAACCCTAACGCCAAGTAAAACCTCATGGAAAGGGTGCATTTTGAGGGGAGAGAGCCTATTTAAATGTCTGCAATGTGATGCACAGACAAGGGAGGCCAAAATAGTGATAGTAGTGCTCCAGTAGCAGCAACAGCATAGTGTCCAAGTATGAAAGGGCACCATGTTGATGGCACAAATAGGGCAAATAATGGCACCTCAGTCATGCTGTGGGGGTTGCTGGAATGCAAGGCAGACAAGGCAGCTGCCCAGGTGGCATATCTGTGATGTCCAACATGATCCCACATCGACAGTGGTGGCACACAGACATGCTGCTGCTGAGGAAAAGTGATACACCACATAGGGCAGTCCAAGGGTTCCTGGCACCCTAGGCAGAGACTCCAGCCAACCCCCCCCCCCCCCTGCAGTTGAAGCTGGCTCTGGAGGAAGAGGCCAGTAGTGCCAGCAACTGTAGCTCTACAGGTAGCTGCAAAATGCAGCCGCCTGGGGAAATACCACAGCTATGGCTGTCCTCCTCCATACATATTGGCGGCAAGCAGGGATGGAGTCTCTGCAGTGGAAGATGGTTGGGGGACAGCGTAGCCATCCATGTGTACCTCTGCCCTCCTATTCGGACCTGGCACCCTCAGTGCCCGCCAAACGCGCATGTTAGACAGGCCAGGTCTGTGCACCACCCCCACTAACATCATGCTGGAATGTCAGCATGGTGTGGGGGTATTGGTGGCAGGTGTAGCGGCACCCACCAGCAGCAGACAAAAAGCCTTGTCCTGATCCTGAATGCCAATGGCATCGCAGCATGTGCCAAGGTCTGTCTGATGGTAAACATGTTAACCCCAGGAACTGCTGTAGTTATATAGCAGTACTGTGGCTCAACACACAAAGCCAGTGTGTATATAAGTGGAAGGTCACAGATTCAAGACTTGGGTGTGGCTTATGTATTGCATGTCCCTGTGGGTAAACTTTAGCCTACAGTGTAGGGTAAGCACCAGTATGTACAACCCCCAATGAATCGGCCAACAAGGGTACAGACACCCATCAGACACTCAGATAGGCTCCACTATCTACAGCTGGATGGAAAGGAAAGTGGATAGCACCTGCACTATGAGCAAGCATTAACAATGGGTGTGAATGTCAGAGTGCGCTATTAGCACCTGCACAATGAGCACATGTTAACAATGCTTGGGCTGATACAGAGACCAAAGTGGCAGGCAAGAATGCCAACCATCCCAACTTTTGCACAGCATGGTGATGTGAGCATGAGTGTGTGTGCATATGTCTCTCCAGAGTTGTGTGGCCTTCTGCACTGTACTGTGCCTAGCATTGCCTAAGCTGTTCCCAGCGTTAATCTGCAAATGTGAATGATGAAGAGCAGAGGATTGTGAGTATGGTCTGAAACAGAGAGGTTTGGCCAGGATGCGTCTGAATCAGAGATTGGGTCAATAGCTGAGAAATTGTAATGCCATCTGCCACGTGCATGGCCTGGGTGGCCAGAGCATTTCATGCTGCGAGGGCACTCTCACTCTGACCGAGCTGTGAACATGGCACGGCTATGTATACACATAGTGCTTATATTGTGTGCAGCTCCAGTGATGTGGGTACACTGACACATGTTTTCCCACACAGTACAAATGCATTGGGGATGGCACTTCTAGTACATTTGTGCTGCCAGCCCATGCCACACTGCAGACCTGCTATTAGTAATCTGTGAACTATCATTAAAATCATCTGTAATACCTGAAGATTGGAGGATGGCCAAGGTAACACCAATTTTTAAAAAGGGTTCCAAGGGTTATCCGGGAAACTACAGACCGGTGAGCCTGACATCAGTACCAGGAAAAATGTAGAAACCATCATAAAGAACAAAATTACTGAACATGTAGAAAGTCTTGGATTAATGGGAGACAGCCAACACAGCTTTAGACAAGGAAGATCTTGTCTTACTAATCTGTTATGTTTTTTTGAAGGTGTGAATAAACAGGTAGACAAAGGTGAGTCGGTTGATATTGTGTATCTGGACTTTCAGAAAGCCTTTGGCAAGGTCCCTCATCAGAGACTTCTGGCAAAACTAAAAAGTCATGGGATAGGAGGCAGTATACTATTGTGGATCAGGAACTGGTTAAAAGATAGAAAGCAGAGGGTAGGGTAAATGGCCAATTTTCCCAATGGAGAAAGGTGAATAGGGGTGTACCCCAGGGATCAGTGCTGGGTCCGCTGCTTTTTGACATATTTATAAATGACCTGGAAAAGGGAATAACGAGTGAGGTAATCAAATTTGCAGATGACACAAAACTATTTAAGGTTGTTAAAACCCATGAGGATTGTAGAAAATTGCAAGAGGATCTTGGTAAATTGGAAGACTGGGCATCCAAATGGCAGATAAAATTGAATGTGGACAAGTGCAAAGTTATGCACCTAGGAAAGAAAAACCCAAACTATGGTTATACGATGCAAGGTTCCACATTAGGAACCCATAGCCAGGAAAAAGATTTAGGTGTCATCATGGATAACATGTTAAAACCCTCAGCCCAGTGTGCAGCAGAGGACAAGAGAGCAAATAGAATGCTAGGTATCATAACAAAAGGAAAGGAAAATAAAACAAAAGATATTATAATGCCTGTGTATCGTTCCATGTTGTGACCACACCTTGAATATTGTGTGCAATTCTGGTCGCCGTATCTTAAAAAGGATATGGCATTATTAGAAAAGACACAGAGAAGAGCCACCAAAATGGTAAAGTGGATGGAAGTATACCCCTGTGAAGAGAGACTAAAAAGGTTAGGGCTCGTCAACCTGGAAAAGAGACGGCTGAGGGGAGGTATGATAGAGGTCTATAAATTAATGAATGGAGGTGAATGGGTAAACGTAGATCAATTGATTACGTCATCAAAATATAGAAAGACTAGGGGACATGCAATGAAGCTACAAGGTAAACTATTTAAGACTAATAAGAAAATATTTTTTTACTCAACGTGTAATCAAAATCAGGAATTTGTTACCAGAGGATGTAGTAAAAGCTGTTAGTGTAGCTGGGTTTAAAAAAGGTTTTGACAAGTTCCTGGAGGAAAGGTCCATAAACCATTATTAAAAGGGACCCAGGATATCACTGTTTGACCCAATACAAGTATGTGGAACCTGTGTCTTTTGGGAAAAATTGCTAGGTACTTGTGATCTAGATTAGCTACTGTTGGAAACAGGATGTTGGGCTTTTTGTAACTTGGTCTGACTCAATATGGCATATTTTATGTTCTTATGTAGGCACGTGTGACTCAGAGCCTGACATAGAAATGTAACCTTTCCTTTCTGTTGGTCCAGGTAGTTGCTGTAAACTGCTAAGCAGACAATTGAGCACATCAATCCAAGGAGCTGTTACCCGGAGTTTCTGTGAGCGCCTGTATTTTCAAGTATCAGGGTTCAGACTTGTAAGAAGACTGGATACAAGGTAGCACTCTCACATTCATCCTTATCAATAAAGAGTCCAGGCTAGAAGTTTGTGTTCTGAACCAAGAGTTTACTCAAAAATTAGAGTTACTGATTAACAACTTCAACAAGAAGCATCTTACAATAGAAGTGCAACTATAATATTGTAGATTAGTTTCTTCTTGCAGTGCATGGGGTGTAGTTCTGCACTCTACCATGTACAATATTTAGCTTATTCCAACCACTGAACTTATTGACCAATTGCTGGCACTTACGAATTTTAGTTCTCCTTCATCTCCCCTTTCTCCTCTCAAAGTACTGGGATTAGGGCAGTTATCTTTCAGTTTCCCGGTACTATAAAGTCTCACATACCCCTCACTTGGGTACCTTGATATTCTCCTTCTCTGCTGTTGATTTCTTCACTTCTTTGTGTTCTTTGGCAGATATCCCTCAGGAACCATTATCTTCTGGCTGAATAACGCTGCCTGTTAGCAATGGCTCTGAGCCTTTCCTCTTCTCATAGCTGGTTAGGGTTGTTGGTGCAGTTCCTCCTTCTAATGGGTGGTAAACTCTGGCTGTGTGCACAGACACTTGCCCCCTTTAGGAGCAATCTCCCATCTAAAGCATCTTGATGCAATGGCACAAGCCAAAGAAAAAAAATCCTTCTGAGGTGAGGTTCTTATACTGAGTGGGCTTTCCCTTCTCAAGGGAGTCTCCTCCAGTCCTAAAATGTATGGCAGGAGGGACCTCCCTTGATCTGGAAAATATCAGTCCACTTCTATAAAAGTGGATCCCAGTGCAAAATCCAAGTAGTCTGTATAGAAGGATACAGAGAGCACATGCAGAACAGACAGAAGATTAAAGGATCCATGTGCTCAGAAGATAGAAACCCCTGGAACTGGGAAGAGCTGAGATGAAGGAAGATACAGAGCCCTTCATCCTCCCTACAGAGAGAGAGAGAGAAAAAAAACAGAATAAGTGAGAGGGCCAGAAAGCAGGGAAAAGTGAGGAGGCAAAGAAGAAAGTTTAATGAAGCAGAAGGAAGACAGACTACAGCCAAGGAAGTAGAACAGCCAAGACTACAGCCTCAGTGAAGTGTTTCAGGGAAAAGTAGATCTTCTGAAGCCAACAACCATAAGGTAAGCACTGTATATGGTGCTTACAGGAGCAGACAGTGACAGTACAGGGAGGAAATAATTGCACATTTTTGTCAGCTATAGAAGGGAAATAGAAATGGCAGAAGAGATCTGCAACTGCTGAAGGCAGGAACAGACCAGAGAGCCAAAGATAGAGAGCCCTGGGACAGCAGAGGCTGGGAGTCCAGCTTGTGAAGAGAGTGACACGCTTCAGAGGATCCCAGTGGAGAACTGTCACAGAAAGCTCAACTGAGCAGAGAAAGGACGCTGAGAAGAAACTGACCTTAGAACTAGCCTCGCAGGGAGACCACAGCAAGAGTTGTAGCAGAGAGTGATAACTTCCCAAAAGCCTGCCAGCAGACAGGAGCAGCACCAGAAGATCCAGAAGAGGTAGCAACTGTGGCGAGCTGGAAATATCCTGAGAGCTCTTGCCACCCAGAAGCACAGTGGCTGCAAACTTTGCAAGTCCCCTGCTTGCTAAGTACAAATGTAACAAAGACTCTAGTAAGATAGAGCACTAATTCTGTTTCATTCAGCCAGAATATAGTTCAGAAGCAGTGCACACCTTGAGTTCAGGCCTACCTTTTGGTTAGGGCCTAGAACACTGGTTCCCAAACTTGGGGTCAGGATCCCAAATGGGGTCCCACCATGAGTGGATGGGGTCACAGAAACGTGGCATTTGCCCATCTCTCTGGACTTTCACTGTGACCTGTGCCAAGTCTCCAGTCATATGAAATAAACAATAAATGATAAATGATCTGGCCTGTGTGCCAGTGAACATTCACAGACCTTTGCCCCCTCCTGGGTGAGCTTCCTTTTAGACTGGAAACCTATACTGAGTACTGGGGTCTGTAAGCACACACTGCACACTGACACAGGGGATCCTGTGCTGACTGCTGCTGCTGCTGTTGCTGCCTTCCTGCTTTAGATGAGTGGAGGGAGGGAAGGAGGCTGGAGATCTGCCAGTTTGATTTCATCATCATCTAGGGTCACATGGATTTTCAGTTGTTAAAATGGGGTCATATGGGATAAAGGTTTGAAATGTGCTGGCCTAGAGAGATTTTTTGTTAATTTTGTAGATAGATGCACCAAAGAACAAAAGGGTATGGCTGTCCATAGAGAAGGAACACCGCAAATCATCATGGGACCCTGAGTCACCCATTAGACCAGGTCATTCATCAAGGAGCTGAGTCCATGAATGAGGCACCCAATGGTGAGACCTAAGTTTGCACCACTACATTATTGGTGAGAACGCAGACAATTTCATATATGTGACAGTGTGCACGAGATATATTTGAGTTTATATTCCCTTCAAAGAGCAGAGAAGGGGTTGCTTAAAGGGAGCACTGAAGGACAAAATGTGATGGTTGAGTTTACCCTGGTAAAAAGAAGTGTTAATTATTTGCAATTTGAAAGTGATGCTACCTTAATCTATTTATAATAAAAAAAGACTACCTCAATCCCCACTTATATATTCTTCAAACTGAGAGGATATAAATTCTATCTGAATAAATATATTACTTCTAGACCAAAATTTTTTTGTTGTATTGTTTGCCTTGAGAGATTACTCCCTCTTGTAGCAAACCCTCCATTTTTTCTTTTATAGAGTGAAATCCCTCTGTGAACACACCAAGGGACAACACAAGCCTCACCCGGATGTACTTATCTAGAACGGTAACAAAGGGGTATGTTTACTAAACCGTTTTAATGTTACCGGCGTTAGTTGCAGTCTTACTGTGACAAATGCTATATAAGGTAGTGGGCGTTCGCGCGATAGAGGGAGCCATGGCACATTAACGCACATTAGCCTTAATTAGGCGCGCTGACCTGTAATCATAGCAACAGAGGTGTAGCACACTGGTTAATACATTGACTGCTGATACAGTGGTCATGAGTTCAATCTCTCAGTGGGCTCAGTTAAAAGGCTGTCTGAAGCAATCCCTTTTCCTGCATGTAACAGTCAGACACATCCCAACAATCTGCACTGCCAGCCAAAAAAGCCTCACCCCAGTGCTGCAACCTAATGCACCTTTTAGGGTGCACCATAAGGCACATCATAAACCACCACGTCATCCAAGGCAGGTCATAATGTGCCCCAGATGGCGGCACAAAAGGTTGGCACCCTCCAAGGCAGCATATAAGGCGCCCCATAAGCTGGCCAAACCTAAGGTGCCGCAAAAGATGCTCCAGGATGCTAAGGTGACACAGGAGATGGTGCCCAGGGGCACAAAGGTGCCCCAAGGTCACAAGCATGAAATGTATGGCTCAAACACAGATGTAACCATAACACTGCACAGAGCACCAAGGAAAGGCAATGAACAAGTGATGGAAGGAAGTAGATGACAGAACTCATGGACCAGCCAAATCTGTGTGCAGCCCATGTGGCAGCAGGTAAAGTGGACAAACATATCGGGGGCAGCTGTACCAATGTACAGGGCGATGGTAATGTACAGTGCAACAATGACAGTGTGTGGCAGAGGATGGGGATACGTGTCCACCAGAGGAGGTAGAGGTGGCAGGATAAGTACAATGACAGGAGGACAGAGGAGAGCAGTGCCATGGAGAGCAGACACAGGAGAGGCAAGCAAGGGGTCTCATCTGATATGCCTGTCTGGGGCAATCTCTTTTGCTGCATGTAACAGTCTGCACATCTCTACAATCTGTGCTGCCAGCAGAAACACCCTCACCTCATTGCCATCACCTACTGCGCCCTATAAGGCAGGGGGGTGTTTGGACCCACATGTGGATTGGGGGCAGCACCTACAGATCCACCCTCTCAGGGCCATGGTGGGGGGACAAGATCTACCACCAACAGCCCCACACGCTACATCTTTGCAATGGCAGCAGTGGAGGGACATGATGAAGGGCTGTGGGACCAGCTACGCCAGTCCTGCAGAGTAGAGGGCACCCTCCAAAGCACTGGATGCAGATCTGTTTGTATCACACAGGGCACTGGCAGACAGGCAGTAGGCCTGCATATGCTACCCATCACCATCTGACAATGACCAGCAGTGGGCACTGTCAGTCTTCACCCTGCAAGGTGCTCCAGCCATACACACACTAACTGCAGACAGTCTGCTAGCTAGTACATATTCCTGGAGAAACTGTGTGCACCCAAAAATGGGATGTGAGTACACACACCAAGCAAGTATGTCAATGATTGGGCCCCAGAACAGGAAACCCATAGATATCACCTAAAAGAAATACTGTACAGCACTATGGGGTAATCTAGCCATGCCATGGTCACTGCTCAGTCAGGGTGAGAGTGACCTCACAGCATGACATGCTATGGCCACCCTGCCCATGCAGGTGGTGGTCGGGCACTACAATGTCCCAGCCATTGCCCTATGCCCTGTGCAGATGCATCCTGCCCAGGCCGCCCTGTCCGGGCCATACCCACAGTACCTTGCTTCTCATTATGCACATTGGCAGGATAACACTGGAAACAGTGCAAGCATTGTGGGCTCAGTAAGGTGTAGGCAGCCACAACACACTGGGTAAACATACACCCACTCCCACACCTATTTCAGCATTGTGCATGGATAGAGCTGGTTGGCAGCCCTGGCCGCCACACCAGTCATGGGCACAGTGCAGGCATTGTTATGGTACTCAATACAGTTGGGGTCACTCCCCAGGGTGGTATACACTGTCGGGAACAAACACTGAACCACAATCCACAGATATCAGAAAGATTGCTATGATGAATCTCTGTCAACAAATTGTGTTTAACATAGGATGTGTTATCTGACATTAATCAGAGCAACCTTTTGATATATGTGTAACGTGTTCCCAAGTGTAGGACAGCAATACTAAGGTATGCAGGTGCTAGTATTGGGAGATGCTAGTCTGCGCAGGGCCCAACAGCCTGACTCTCTGTGAGGTGTTGGATAGTGGAGCCTGTGGGTGTGGGTGTTTGTGCCGCTGCTCTAGGGCAGAGGTTCCCAACTCCGGTCTGGGTGGGCTAAACATGGTTCAGGTCTTCATGCTGTCCCTAATGACTATGCATGGTTACATTTGCATACAATGGGGGCAGGGCATGTAATTACATCTCATGCATATTTATTAGGGACATCCTGACAACCTGAATGGTGCTTGGCCTTCCAGGCCTGCAGGTGGGACACTCTGCTCTAGGGATTGCACATGTTAATGGTGTCTGTGCTCTGTAGGGTAAAATGTAGGCGTTTATGGCATGTTTCATTTATCTGCGATAAAGGTTCTGTCTTTTTTACCACGGTTTAGTACTGGGCAAAATATAGGGACATGGTTTGCAGGGGGCCACAGCTGGGACTTGAACCTGTGACCCTCTGCCCCTGCACCCACTGGCTGTGTGTACTGCACCACACTGTTGCCACAGAGACAGATCATTCCCTGGGGATACCATGACTGTACGTCAGAGAGATCGTATCTGTTGCAGTGCACGGCACACACCTAAATGGGGCTTGGCCGTGGCCTGCTGTGGGCAGCTGCCACTGTCCCCTCCACCACCAGCACCCCTCCGCCACCATGCTGACATGCCCTTATGCCAGTGGTGCTGGTGGTGCGCAGTCCCAGGCCAGCCAGTGTGCTGGTAGGAAGCTGCCTATGGTGGGGGTTCTCGGGTGGGGGTGCCTACATGGGCATGCGCGCTTCCCCCCGGCACCACCTGCCAATGTTATGTACCCTTGGGGGTACCTGCTGGGTAATATCCCCTGGGACACTGTGGGAAACACACTCATGCCCATGTTGGACCCTTGCCAGTTGCTGTTTTGCTGCTTCACTGTTTCGGCATTTCTATGTGCCACCTAGGCATCTGCCTAGTCTGCACTGTGCCCCAGCTACACCACAGCATATGCTGCCTGCAGCCCCCTGTATCCCATTTACAGCATCAGTACAGTTGCCCTTTCCTACGTGCCCAATCTGCTGTTGCGGCACATGTGCACGCCATAACAAACCTGCCCAATATAAACAAGACAAAACCCTGATCACCGCTATTTCAATGTGGGATCATTCACTTTGTAGGGGGACAGAGAATAGACCCTTCCAAACATGATATATTCTTTTTTATGCATTGTCAGTCGTGTTGCTTTATGTTTATCATTAACATCACTATTGGCCAGCTTGGTTATTGGGATTTCAAATGTGGTTCTGGTCATCTTATCTGTTTATTTGCCTTTTTGGTTCCAGCACATGTATCACTACTATCACGTTTTTGGGTTTCCCTGCCTTTGCTGTACATTGCTGACTGAAATGGTTTCTCTGACCTGCAAATGTGCCTAGCGTGAGGTTTTCACTGGCGCTAATTTTCTGAGCTTCATTTCACGGCGTTAGTGTGCAAGGAGCCACTCCACGCCCACTCTCCGCCCATTGACCCCTTCTCTCCGCCCCTGGGGAGCCTTCCTCTACCCTCTGGGGAGCCTTACTCCACCCTCGGCGCACCTTACCACCACAGCAGACGTTATCACGCGATATGTGACGTTATCACGCGATAATGCGCCATTATTGCCCGATAACGTCATGTATCACGCGATAACGTCGCAGCTGCAATGTTAGCGCTGTTTAGTAAACATACCCCAAAGAGTCCTTGTATCCAGCACTGTCTGCCAAATGTTGTGCTTGATAGGCAATGGCTGTGACGAATTTCAAGACACCAGCCAAATCCAGCTGATTAAAGCAATAATTCCAATTCCCATAACTCTTTAATAACACAGGACTCAGTTAGACCTGCCCAGTCCGTTATTGCGCAATCTATTTGGCAACTGTTATTTGCCTTTTTTTAAATTGCTTATATGATTTAAACCAGTTTGGTTCTCCAGTTCTTATTTGCTATTCATCTGCCTCACCTCAACAAATAAATACAATTGTGTTAAATATCTCACTTATGTCTCATGTTTCCCAGTACATCTCCCTCCCTTTACAATCACCTTAACCATTTCATTTAGCAGCAGCCCCTCACTCCAACCTCTGGGGAAACCTTTTGTGAGCATAAACTATAACCTCATGGAGAACTGGTGTCTTTGTTGTGTCTTACCCAGTAGAAGCAGACGGATCCCAAGAGAAAATGCAGCCACTGGTGCTATGAGTGAATAGGAAGGGCTGCCCAGACCACCCGGCCCTCCCCTCTTGGCACGAGGGTCACATATGCTCTTAGTATTTTACCTACCTTCAGCTAGTTATGCAGTAGGGTGATAAATGACCCTCCATGCATGGATCTTATCAGTAGTAGACAGCCTGGATGTTTTTAATAAATAAATAAATAATATCTAGAATATTCTCAAGCCATTAGCATTTACTTTCAGCCAGTTAGCACGATTTTCAGCCGGCCCTTCTTCAAATTGCAACTTAGGCCTGTTTTTCATGCAGCCTAAGTTGCCCAGATAAGTGCCAACTGCAAATCGCACTAGATGGATAAAATTGGCACTACCCCAGATAGCACCGACACGGTCTTTGCTCCACCCAGAGACCACCCCGGCACTAGCTGGATAGTGTCGGTGTGGTCTGTGGATGTTGCCCGGCTAGTGCTCTTGAATAGCTAAGTCAACATCATCATCCAGGCAACCGGTTAAGGGTTCTGAATATCAGCCCCTGAATTTAGGCATTCACTCTTGTCTCAAGATGAAGAATTAGGTGATTCTCAGATAGACCGGCCTTTGTTTGAATGGGTCGTCTATTCTTCCTGCTTGACGGTATGTTGATTATTCTTGGTTCATCGTTTTCCTTTACAGAACATAAAAACATTTTATTTCTAATTTATATATGTTGAAAAGCCTTCCCTCCCTCCTCCCTCATCAATGAGAACTTGATGTTCAAATTTTGTGATGCTGGACTAGATCTTCATTTCCTTTGCTATATATGATTTTTTTTGTTCTGTTAATTCAAAAACACTTTCATTCAAGGGATTGTTATGCCTGTACATGTCTTATTGAATACATCAACAAAGTAAAGGCTAAAGTAAAGTCAACATTTGCTGCGCCTTACTTTAGCCGCGTGCCGCTAACCAAGCAGTGGTTCAATATCACCGCAGCCCGATTAGCGATGGGTTCTGCCTCAGAACGCCCAGACATGCCCCGACACTAACCTGTTAACACAGGGCCATGTAACAGCCACACCCGAGAATATTCAGTAGCACTAACCATACGCTGAATATTCAGCAGAGTGGAATTTACATAGTTTGCAGGTCTTCAGACCATGTAGATGCCTTTGAATATCCCTCCTAAGGTTTTATCTCTCATCTATTTCTTTGTTTATTTCTTAATTGATACACAGGTGGGCTCCTCCTAATGTGGGCTTGAAGGCAATGTTATTTCTTTTTTACAATGATTTTCCTTTTCGTTTTTGCCTTATGTTTTGCTATTTCCTATGCCATTTGTTGGAATGGAAGGATTTATCAGCATTAATTTTAAAAAAAACAGCGCTTAGTTTTCTGACGAGATGAGTAAATATGTCTTATTTTGGAAAATGCCCAGACAAAAGTGGGTTGAAACTTCTCACTTCTGACATGGGAGTCACCTTTGAGCTGTCATACAGATGACGCTCCGTCACCTGGGTATGTACTGGTAGCCAACAGTGATTTCGGTTAACACAAGTGCTTCTATTTCTCCCTGTTTGAGCAAATGACAAGTGTGGTGGCCTATATCAACTTGCCAATGGGGTATTTCTCAGGATCTGGATGCTGATAGGTGAAACAAAATAGGTGCTTATATTTTGAATGTGCTGAGAGGTGCTTAAAAAGCACCCAACTGATCCCTTTCAGAGATGGTTTCAGCTGACATCAATGGGCAGATTTTCTTACTGGAAAACAATATTATTGCACACGTCCTAACTTTTCCCATTGGTCGTCATTAGTACTTTGTGTTTAGGCCCTGTAGCTGAGGCGTCTTGTGCTGTACATATTTTGGATGCTTAGTGAAGGATCAGTAACCAAGCTGATCAAGTTCTAGACATGCTTCTAGGAATCACATGTCAGAATGAGCTGAATTGTTCCCCATGGCAACCAATGCTCTCCTGCCGCTCTTCCACAACTGCTCATCTACTGCTTGCTTTGGCTGCTTTGTCACACCTCTCAAAGGGAGCCATTATGTGGAATGCTGCCCTTTTAGAAACACTGTCTTCCCATCTAACCAATTCTACATTTTATTGTAGGGCATGAGTGGGATTCTCTCTCTCTCTCTTCTAAGGTGTATTTTTATAAAACTAGTAAGGTTTTCATAGGACTGGGCAACACCCTTTTAAGTCTCATAAGGTGCTTACTGTGCATTTTGTGAAGTCACATTATCACCAGGAATCCCGTTTGTTCAAAAGCTGTGATGCTAAACAAGTAGAAATTGCAAAATTCAGAAGAGGTTGCTCAAACCTAAAATGCTGAATCCGAATATAAGATAGATAGATAGATAGATTTCATTTAAAGCGTAACCTCATTGCACTACCCCCAACCATCAGGAATGCCAGCAGAGTTCTCCTACACCAAAGCCCCTTAGCAGTAAAATTGCTGTCCAACTATATTTATATATCTACATTGCTATCTATATCTATCTATCTATCTATCTATATCTATATATATATATATAGAGAGAGAGAGAGAGAGAGAGAGAGAGATCAGGGGTTCTCAACTGAGTCCTTGGACACACCTAGCCAGTCAGGTTTTCAGGATAACCACCATGAATATGCATGAGAGAGATTTCTATGTAAGTGCATGCAAATCTCTCTCGTTCATATTCATTGTCATTATCCTGAAAACCTGACTGGCTAAGTGTGTCCCAAGGACTGGGTTGAGAACCCCTGATCTATACAAATGGATAGTAACATTCTTGCTAAGCAGCTCCAAGCTGCACAGAAGTCCTTCGATGGCGTTCCTGGAAGTGAGAGGTAGGATAATGCAATCGTGCTTTGAATTGCGAGGGGCGGGCACTAGCCCCCACCAGCAGGAACGCTAGTTGAAGTTTCCCATATAGCTCAAAGCTGACTACTGGGAGTATTGAAAGATATAGAGAGATATACCAACATATAAATAGCAATTTATGCCCATAAATTGTCTTACCTCAATATTCCTAAAAGTGTGTATGCAGTTTTCAACATGTATACTATTAGCCACATTTAGAAGTTGTTATTTCAGCAACATTGGAAAAAGTAACATGCAGTGCCACATAGGAAGATCAATGTCCTGCAGGTTAGCAGCTTTTTGCCATACAATCTATCTCTGTATATATAATACAATTAAACAATGAATTCAAGTAAAAAAGAGTAAAAATGCAACAATGCAAAAATGCAACAATTAGTGTAAAAAGCTCATCATAAATGTTTTGATTATTTTTAAAATTCCCCAAACTGTAGTGCTTCTCCGCTTTTCACTCTACTGTATTTCATACCATGCAGGCACTGAATTGTTCACCGGGTTATTGGAACTCCCCAACGAGTATTTAATTTGGTATCTCATAAAAGGAAGGTACATTCCATTCTTTACCTATATTTCAGCAATAACCATGTCTACATTCCTAGGACAATCAGCTCAGACACAGCAACGCATCTCAGTGAGTTTCTGTCATGAAGAATGACCATTTCATCACTTGAACTGTAGGAGTCCATAGGGTGAGATGCAGGGAGCTTTGTTTTGTCTCTTTGAGGTGAATCAGTGTTGCAAAAATAAGGACTTTCATGTGCAGTAGATGTTAATCTGATCTACGAGCATTCATCAAATGTTCTAACCAGTGGAAAATTGGATAGAACATTTCCTTGACTATGTGTTTGGCTGTCTAATCTTGTTGCACAAGGTTGGTTGTGTTTCACACTAATTAGCTAAATGAAGAAGACAGTAATCCTATATAAATTAAAGATTATACTAAGGAGCAATGGATCATAAACAAGTCAAATTCTTTCTCCATTATGATAAGTGTACAGTATACATTTGTTTTGTTTTTAGTGCCGTTGAGTCAGTGCTGACTCCTGGCAATCCAGCTGCTTCTGTGAGTCTTATATTAGTCTTGCCAGCATATGAAATTGTATAATATGGTCCTGGAACCCTTCTACAGTTGTATCCAGGAGTACTTTTTATCTGTAAACTTTGCATCGGTCTTCAAAGTATGTGTGCACTTAAAAATAAAATCTAAGAGGCTGAAGTAGTAAACTCCTAAATCATAAATATATTTCACAAAAAGGTATTCATGCAAAAATCCTGCAGACCACTCCAATACATCAAAGAACTACAAATTTTGACATTTCAAGATTTTTTCATGTGAAAATCTCTTTTATGAAATAACTGCAAATTTCCCTTTGAGAAATAT
Organism: Ichthyophis bannanicus; assembly: GCA_033557465.1. Lineage (NCBI taxonomy): Eukaryota > Metazoa > Chordata > Amphibia > Gymnophiona > Ichthyophiidae > Ichthyophis > Ichthyophis bannanicus. Next base: position 613,621,863 of record CM066034.1, on the reverse strand, counting down.
TAAACTTTCACCTATAGTCCACTACTTTCATGCATAGCCCACTGCTTTAATGAGCTGCTTCAAATCACTATCATGGAAAGCAGCTCAAATGCAGAATTCAGCAAAATTCGGCATGCAAAAGCATTTTTGCAATCTGTTTTTTACAAAAACTATGACCAAGAGACTGGAAGTCAAATATCAGGTCCACCCTTTTCTAGCATTTCACAGCTGCCACACTGTTGAGTCAGTCAAGAAGAAGTCTAAGAGCTCTTGTTCCCACTCCAATGCAGCTCCCTGGAAAGAACATAATATCCTAGATGTGGTGGGCAAAAAAAGTAATCCAAGGTACCATGCTGCTTTCCAATTTCAGCTCATCCTTTATCATGACTCACTTTTGGAGAAAGTCAGAAGTGCCCTGATATCTCTCCCACCAGAGGCAAAATCCCTCATATCTCCCATCTCCCCGGACATGAAAAAATGCAGAAAAAATCTGATCCGCTCTGCACTGATGCCTTTTAGATCTCTTTCACATTGTCCATTGCTGCAAGACACATGGCATGGTTCAGAGTCTCCAGCCTTCATGAGTGTCTGGCTGACACTCCCTGCTTGGGAGAGAATCTCTTTGGTGACAAGGTCAAATAGACAGTTAAGGATCATTGCATTATCCTGCAAAACTTCTCCATTGATGGCCTGGACCATTCTCTGACTACAAGAAAGCAACAAAGATCACACCACAGCAAAACATACCACCTTTCACAGAATTACAATTCCTTTGCAAGATGGTGACCACAATGCCAAAGACTATAGCCCTACTACAGCTCTTACTCAACAAATACCATACCTGAGGGATGAGAGGCAATGGGAATCTACCCCCTCAGCTACCATGGATGCCCTCAATGTTTGACTAATCAATCATAGGTTTCATATCTGTGGAGGAGCAAACTTACCCATTTTACAGACGTCTGGACAAAATTAACAATTGACAAATGGCTACTCAATACCATTGGCATGACTGCTACATTGGGTTCTGCTCCCCCCCCTCCACCCGTGAATCCCTTTTTATTCAATATACTGGAGTCTCTCATGGAGATCACTCTCCTTCAGATGGGAGCCAGAGCACCAGTCTCCTCTTCTGAGATCAACCAAGGATTCTACTCCTGCTACTTCTTCATCCCTAAGAAAACAGAAAGCTTCTGACCCATTCTGGACCTCCAACATCGCAACAGGTACACTTGGAAGGGGAAAGTCTGAATACACTCCCTGGGACCCATTTCCAGAACACTTATACTCACATCTTATCCACCAGAATTAGACCGATCCACAAGACACTTCTCAGTATTAGATTGTCATTACCAGGGTCAGGTTACCCCATTTGACTTCTCCTCTGCACTGAGAGTATTTACAAAATCTATGGCCCCATACCAAGAGACCAAGACCTCCATCCAGACCACCATGGCTCTCCATTTCCTTAGCAATACCAAGTAGTCACAGCTTACCCCTATCCAATTTGGGGCAGACATTTGGACAACCTTTTCCAGAGTGTTTGCAGCACAACTAAGGTGAATACAGTCACCTCTCTCATGCTACATATTGTTTCCACAAAGGCTCAGCCACAATGTTCCTGCTTTTCCTGTGACTTCTAACCATGGCCTTCCATGTGGTCCTGCTAACCAAACTCCACATGCATCAACTAATGGCACCTATAGAAGAACTGAAACCAATATACACAGTCACTGTCTCACAAAGTCCCTATCAGCCCACCTTTCTGCAAAGCTCTCAGTTGGTGGATGAATAGGGACAGTCTTTCCAATGGCAGACTGTTCCAACAACCCCAGCCCCAACTGATGCAATGGATGCTTCCAAACATGGCTGGGGAGCCCACCTCCTCCTGCAGACCAAGGATATGTGGTTCCCTCATAAGATCCAGAATCACATCAATTTCTTGGAGCTTAGGGACTTTGGGAATGCTCTCTGAGCATTCAGCCATTGGATCACAGGCAAAAACATCCTTGTTCAGACAAAGAACCAAGTCACCATGTTTTATATCAAACATGGCACACACAGACTTCCTCGAACTCTACAGGGAGGCCCACAAAATCTGGATGTTCACTCTATCAGATGCCTCCTCCATGCTTCCTACTTTCTGGGAGATCACAACACACTGGCAGACAATCTCAGCCACTAATCAGATCCTCACGTGGTCCCTCAATCCCAACATAATCATTTCAATAATGGAGCACCTCATCCACATAGAAACATAGAAAATGATGGTACATAAAGACCATATAGTCTATCTAGTCTGCCCATCCATAAGAAATATGAAGTTCTACAATCCCTTCCACTCCCTCAGAGATCCTCTGCTTGTACCATGCTTTCTTGAATTCAGATAGAGTTTTCATCTCCACCACCTCCACTAAGAGGCTGGTCCACATATCTATCACCATTTCCACAAGAAATATTTCCTCAGATTACTCCTGAGTCTACTCCCTTTCACCAAAATCCTATGATCCCTTGTTCTAGACCTTCCTTTCAACTGAAACAGGCTCATCTCTTCTGCATGTATGTCATGGAAGTATTTCAATGTCTATATCATATTTCCCTCTCCTTCAAAGTATATATATTGAAATCATTAAGTCTATCCCCATATGCCTTATGACAAAGACCACAGATCATTTTAGTAGGCATACGCTGGACCAACTCTATCTTGTTTATATCCTTTTGAAGATGCAGTCTCCAGAATTATGCATAGTACTCCAAATGAATTCTCACTAGAGACTTACACAAAGGCACTATTGCCTCCTTTTTCCTGCTGCTATTCCTTTCCCTATGAAGCCAAGCATCTTGCTGGCTGTTGACAACATCTTTTCTGTTTATACCTGTTTGGCCACTTTTGGGAACCTGAGAGGTACATGTGACCTGGATTGGCCACTGCTGAAAACAGAATACTGGACTTGATGGACCTTTGGTCTGACCCAGTATGGCATTTGTTATGTTCTTATGTTTAAAATGATCTGATATATTCACCCCCAGGTTCTGCTCTTTTTTTGTGCATTGAAATACTTCACCCAAGGGTAGGGCTCATCTGAGAATTGAACAACAATCATAACCCTAGACCAATGAGCCATTGGGCAACAATTAAATCCCTAGATCAATGAACCCCAGACCAAGCCACAGACCTCTTTTCCAGCAAGATGAAAATGAAGTCTCCACTCTTATTTTTCAAACTATTGTCCCTACACAGACTCACACCAGATGCCTTCATGACCCACTGGGGACAAGAGCTTTTCTACGTATATCCAGCCACAACCTTGATATCCAAGATGATGCTGAAGGTTATGAGCAACAAAACCACCATAATCCTCATCATGCTCCACTGACTAAGACAAATTTGCTTTCCATATCTGTAGCAACTGTCTACTCACCCAGCCATCAAGCTGTTGGACCTTCCAGACCTCATCACTGAAGATGGAGGGATTACACTCCACCCCAAACTGCAAGCCTTGGCTCTAACAGCAAGGATGTTGAAAGGATAACCCTAGCCTTTTCTAACTCACATCAGAAGTTCAGAACATCCTTCTGGACATCAAACAACAGTCCACAAGAAGATCTTATGCTATCAAGTGGGAAAGGTTCCAAGCCTGATGTTTCTCCTCACAACTTAACCTTTTTCCCTGCCTCATTCCTCTCCTCCTCCAATTCCTTCTTGGCCTTTCAGATTCAAGTCTAATCAGAGTCCACTTGAGTGTCGTAGCAGTTTACAATGATTAACTCGACAACAACCCCATATTGATCCATTCTCTAATCACAAGATTTATAAGAGGCTTCATGAATTTCCACTCACCTCTCCAATGACCCACCCATGCTGAGATCTCTTTGTTCTTTAACAACTCATGCAGCCTCCCTTCAAGCAACTTGGAGACATCTCCATTAAGTTCATCAGCTGAAAGACTCTCTTCCTCATTGTTGTCACCTTGGCAAGGTACATCAATGAGCTGCAAACTCTCAAGGATTACCCACCTTACACAAAGCTGAATCATGACTGAGCCATTCTCAGGACTCATCTCAGATTCCTGTCCAAGGTCATACCCATCTTCCATATCAAACCATCATGCTCCCCTCCTTCTTTTCCAAACTCCATGACATTCCAGAGGAGAAACATCTATACACCTTTGATTGTTGAAGCTCTTCTGGAAAGCCTCATACAATATCTCTATTACCCAAATTGGCCATGGATCTTGGTTACAAAACAAACTTTATCCCTCTGGATATCTAGCTGCATCTCCTTCTGCTACAAACAGGTGGATCTAGAACTTGCAGACAAGATCCAGACCCACTATTTTAAAGCCATTGCAACCACCATGACCAACCTTGGTTCTCCATCCATACCTTCACCATTTACTACTGCCTTGACTATGCCCTACAGACCAACAACTCCTTTAGCCACATGGTTCTCCAGACAATACTATCACCCCATGTACCCGGCTGGCCACCAGACACTGCTTCATAGGCCACACAACCAACTACTACAGATAACCAGTCTATGCATGGTTATGACTTTCAACCTTGTTCTAATCAGAAACTGTTCCTAGTTCCTCTGCTGACATTGATATTGTTCTGATGTGTAGTTGGAATATTGTTCTTCCTTTCAAACATTTGTGATACAAAATATAAATATTCTACTTTTACACCTTTTTTGATGCAAAATTGTTCTCACTTTCTGATGACCTCAGCTCCATTCAGCCCAGTAAAGTTCTTAAGTTGTTGTTTGGCACACCCACTTGCCTGTTTCCTTTACTTTGCATCCTTGGGCACCCATTTTTCTCTCTCATCTTCATGCTACCAAAGCACTCTAATAGGCTACAAAGGGTAGATGTGATCACAGTAGCTCCTTCAGATACCACTACTTGAGAGTCAGTGTGTAGTTAACTCATCCTACTTGTCCAAGGAGAAAGTGAGGTCACTTACCTGTAAATGGGAGTTCTCCATGGACAGCATACAGTAATAAGTCAGCCACACAAACACACCCTCCATCCCCTCACAGATGAATCTGGTAAAGCTGGGGACTACAATGAAGGAGGAAGTGAACTGATAAGGTAAGGGGTGGGGCATCTGGCACATGCTCAGAAGGGTCTTTTAAAATGGCCATTTTGAGTTCAGGGGGAAAATGGTCCTTGGCTGCACAGGGTGATGTCATCAGTATGTGGATGACTTAACCTGTTGTCCATGGATAATTCCCATTACAGATAGTTAACCTTGCCTTCACTGCAATTGTCATTCTATGATAAATAATAGCTGACAAATGGGAACATTCATATTACTATTTCCCAAATCTTTTAAAGAGCCTGTGGATACAGCGAGAACTCAAGTTTATTAAACATCACCCTTAACATTTCAATGTAATGAAGTTAATAAAGAATGCATTTACTGCCACCTAGTGAGAATAAATATGTTCTCCATTATGTTTCTTGCATTTTTTTCCCTTTATCCTTCCCTCTAATGTCTCATTATTTCACAGCTTCCCAATCATTCACTAAAGCAGCAGTACCATTTAAACTGCACAGCATCTCAATTTACTGGTACATTTGTTGCATCCATTCAGCTCAGTTTGCTTTCATTTTTATCCTAAGGTACACTGGCGACAATTTTCAAAGCGACCTGCCCACCTGCATGTCCACAGGTCCTTGCACCAGCAGTACTTTGTGGACTTTCTGCACATATTCAGAAGGAGAGTCTGCACACACTTTCCCTGTGAAAATTGCCTATAGATCAGTTGTTCCCAAACTGTCAGTCGGGACCCCAAATGGGGTTACATCATCAGTGGAAAGGGTCACAGAAGTAAGGCTGCTCCCCCTCTATTTCCACTGTGATCTATGCCTAGTGGGGGGCCTGTGAGTCCTGGCCCCTCCTCGGTCCTGTTAGACTGGATAGCATACACAGGACTAGGGTCTATGAGTGCACACTGACACATAGGTTTCTGTGCTGTCTGCTGTCATCACTGTTGTTACCACTGCTGCTGCTGGCTTCATGCTATGGCTAATGGCGAGGAGGAAGGAAGAAGGAGGGAGGGGAATGGAGGTTTGCTGTTTGTTGCCTTCATTATCTGGGGATCACAAGAATCTTTAAATGTCAAAATGGGGTTGTGCTGGATAAATGCTTGGGAAGCACTGCTATAGATACACTGGGTTGTGGAATTTGCAACCACTTTTCTGTATGGGTTGATTTTGGCTGGGAGAAAACGTACATTTAAAAATGGAATGCATGTGTACTATTTCTGAATCCTGGTCCTCAACAACCCCCTGGGAGCATCTCCTTTTATCCCAAGTAAAAGTATGCTTGCTGTGAGACACACTCCCCACCACTCACCCCCACTGTGTACTTTTCCCTGAATTAAGGGTGGGCAGTTGTCAGGCTGCCTTTTTACCTGGTCAACTGATATATATGTGGGAGTAGTTTTTATTTAAAATTTAATCTGCTAGCAGAATATAAATGTGCAGAAATAAATTAACATCCATAAATAAATGGCTTTTGAAAAATGTCTTATTCTATGCTTTTGGGAAGAATGAAATGGGCGAGTCCTTTTTATTAGGTAACGGAAGCCAAGAACCATGGCCAAACACAGTAGGTTATCCAAAAAACTTTAATTGCAGACCCAACTAAAATGTTTCAGCCTTATGCCTTCTTCAGGGGTCAAAGAAGACAAAAAAGAAAAGTCAAAAGGGTGGACCAAACCACTCTTCCCAATCTAGCTGTCCGCAGTAATCCACTCCACAATGCCGCCCAACATCCAGTTCCGCCATGCCAACTGGATGTTGGGCGGCACTGTGGAGTGGATTACTGCAGACAGCTAGATTGGGAAGAGTGGTTTGGTCCACCCTTTTGACGTTTCTTTTTTGTCTTCTTTGACCCCTGAAGAAGGCCTAAGGCCGAAACGTTTTAATTGGGTCTGCAATTAAAGTTTTTTGGATAACCTACTGTGTTTGGCCGTGGTTCTTGGCTTCTGTTACCTCCTACTGAACTTTTCTGCAGAAGACCCCCTTCTCCTGTTGTTTGAGTCCTTTTTATTGTCATTCTTCATTAAAATATGTTTTCCTTATGCTAACTCTATTTTTTTGTGCTACAATTCTGCTTCACATGGGATGTACCCAGGTAAACCAGCCTGGTCAAAGGTTAATTCAGTCTGACCAAAAGAAGATGTGAAGATACATTTTAGATAGTATGTGGAGATTGGAACTGAGATGAAGAGGTTGGGATCTACCATATTTTCGTGCATATAATGCGCACCCGCATATAATACGTACCTGCATATAATGCGCAGAAATTGGGCTTTTATGTAATAAAGTTCTCACATTACGCGCCCTCGCTTATAGCGCGCATGTGCCTCTGATTGACTAGCTCGAGAATTGTTTTATTGTGAATGCCCTTTCAGATCAATGAATGTCTCCAGCTTTTAATGGTTTACAATAATTATACATGTAACTACTCATTTAACTATAAAAGTTCTACAGTCATATTCTGATTTTCATTAAAGTTCACCGTTGGTTACAATTCGTGGCAGAGATTTTATATCTTGAATGCAGCTCCCTTTAAAAAACATTTGGTATAGTGCGCGCCCGCAAATAACGCGCGAGAGGGTTGCGCGGTAGGTAAAAACGCATATAGCGCATGCGTTATATGCGTGAAAATACGGTACTCATTTCAGATGGTATTTTAGAAACAGCTCTGCTAGACGTGAAGCCATTTCTAAAATATGAACAAGGAGGTACAGGGTTGCTCAGGGAGTTATATCCCATGTGCAATGGGAGGAGTCATTGGAAAAACCGACAGAGGAAACCCAGCAACTTACACATACAAGTGCCAGCATTTCATAACATGCACGTATAGATGTCGGCAGTTACACATGTATGTAAGCTTAGACATGCACATGCTCTTAATCACCTACAAGGGCCTCTATCTTTGCCTCATTTCAATTTGGAGGGGAAATAAACATTGGAAAGGAATGGCCATAAGGAGCACTTTTGAGCTACCTATTTGTACCAGTATACATCTGGATGGGAGCAATTTTGGGCTTACACATGCATAAGAAATAGGGAATACATATGTAAATTTATGTCCCACCCAGGCCACGCCCCTTATATGTCCCCTTGCAATTCTTTTTTTTTTATGTAATAAATTTTATTAAGTAGAATCAAATAACTTACATTCCAAAACAACAAGCCCGAACAATGAGATACGACATCCCCGCAGTCTTACAACTTCGTTAACCATCCACTGAGGAACAGGGCAGGATATCGGCCATTATTAAACAGTCAATACAAGTAGCAAAATGTATCAATTGTAGAACAAAAGTGTACCGTAGACTCTACCCATTTATTCCCCCTCTCCCCCTATTGTCCCCACCCCAATCCCCCCCCCCTGCCCTTCTGACCCATCATCCATAAAAGTGAGAGAAGAGAAAAAAGTGAAAAGTGAGAGATCCTAGGGAGAAGACATTCTAGTGAGGTATGAACAGCATGCTAATGACCAGCCCGAGGCAGCTAACCCTCACGAGACCCCCTGAAACACTGAACTCCAGAGGTCCTCATCCAGAAAGGGCCGTCCTTGAACTGCAGCGGTAATCTTTCCAACCGATAGATTTCCCAACATTTAGCCCGCCATTCTGTAAGAGACGGAGCCCTACTACGCTTCCAGAAACGAGCAATCACAGATCTGGCTGCTAGAAGGAGCAATTGAGTCAGATGTCGGAGAGGACACCTAAAAGTGGATTCAGGAAAAACCCCTAAACACAAGACTCCATATTAAAAGGGAGGGTAATCTGCAACCTCTCACGAACATGTCCTACCACCTTCTCCCAATACCGTTGAATGTGAGGGCAATGCCACCACATATGATCAAAAGACCCCCTGCGCCCACATAGATGCCAGCAAAGTGGATCATCGGCTCTGCAATTCTGATGTGGAATGGGCCCCCTCATGTAAAATGAGCCTTTTCTAAAATGGCCATTTACAAGTGTATGCAATTTACATATGTATTTATATGTGTAAATCATGACTATGGGGTATGTTTACTAAAGGGTGTTAAGGGAACAGGCATTAGCGAATGTTAAGGACAGCGATAAGGGGTTTCCGTGCAGAAAGGACTCTGGGTGCTATGGGCCATTTAACGTGCATTAATGGGACATTGGGCATTAAGGTGCCAAGCAAACACATTAACATCCGAAAACAGCTGTAACCCTAATGCTGGATAAATGAGCAGCAAGGAAAGTCAATCTGAAGGTGATGGAAGGAAGGACAGGTGAGAGCTGATGGACCTGATAGATCCGTGGGCAGCCATTAAAGTGGATGAGCATGTGGGAGGCAGCTGTACCGATGCAAAGAGTAGTGCCAATGTAAAATGGTGCAATGTCAGTGTGTGGCATAGGATAGGAAGACGTGTCCCCAGCAGTCAGAAGTGGCAGGATGCGTGCAGCAACAGGAGGACAGAGTAGAAGTGGTGACGTGCAGATCAGGCACAGGAGAAGCGTGCATGAAGAACCAAAATGCAGAAAAGAGTGCCAGTGTACGCTATAATGTAGCAGCTTACACAAGAATACATGAATGCACACAACTGACAGAGGCGGATGGATGGGCTGAAGGAAGGATGGTAGCTGAGGAGAGAGTGGTATGAGGTGGCAGCATTAATGTGCCATAGGTGCCATCCCCAAAGTATTTGTACTGTGCATGAGAATGTGCGCCAGTGCCACTTGGAAGGCCTGATACCACACATGTGGGACTCACACCTGTCCTAGCCACCCGGCTACCATACAACACCTCAGACAAATGTGCCGATAACACAGGTGTCATCCAAACTGGGCAAATGGGGCATATACGGACATGAGGTGATACCTGCAGTTGGCTATCCAAGTGATAGGATGTGTCCGCATGTACTGCAGAGATGTAATAGAGCCCAAGCTTTATAGTCCCAGTCATGATGTCATACATTACTCATGTTGCTCATGTTGGTTACAGCTGCATGCATGTAACTGCCTGTTAATATATTGCTGTAGCAGTGCAGTCACATCGGGGTACATCTTACCGTTAATTGGCAATGTTTGATGATAACCATGGACTGTACAGACCTGCATTCAGCTGAGCCATTGGTGGCAGACATAAAATGCAACAGTAACACATTCCAAAATGTCACATAAGGAGTGGTAGTGGGCCTCAAAATGTGGTATCTTGGCCCCCAAGCCATTACCATGACCATCACACCATGCCTCCAAGCAGGGACTGATATCTGCAGGGTGAACATGTCTGACCCCCTGCAAAGGGCTGCAGCTGAGCCAATAAAGCCATGCTCTCAGAAGGGCATGTTGAGGAATAGCATGTTTGCTGACCCAAAGTGTGGCCAGAATGCATAAAAAAGTAGAAGGATGAGTACCTGCAAATCATAGCAGAGCCTGGACTGTTACAGGCAGGGAAATGACCTGAGTAGTACACAGGCATAAAATAAACAAGTGGGAATCAAATTCTTGACTCTTGCTTATGGAGACATTGCACTAAACAGTAGGCTACACCTCCACAACTCTCTACACAGCAATGTCTGGATTCAAAGAGCCTGCAAGTTTCTGCCTAAACTGTTTGCTGTGTGTGCTGGTATAGGTTAGTTCCTCCAGTATCCATGAGGCACTACACATGCAGAACAGCATTCTGCAGCTGATCACCAAATGGAAAATGCACTGATCCATTACCTCAGCTCAGTAAGATACATTGACAATGTGTGCTACATGCACATAACAACTACAAAATGTGCTACAGAGCAGTTTTAGCAGTCACCCGGAAGGTGAGGCTGGGCACCCAGCACCTGGTCCCCAGAACTTGCACTGCTAGAGATGGTCACTGCCGGCCATGTGCCAGGTTCACATTACTGCCTGTGTGTGCCACGTGTTGTCTACAGTGTGTTATGCTAGTCACCTGGTTTCCTGCACAATTGAAGCCTGCTGTATGTGCCAGTCACAGCTGGGCCTTGTGTCCTGCCTCTGTTGGACAGGGACTCTCCTAGAATAGTGCATGACATTGCCCAGTGTTAAAAAGCTGATGCCAAGGACGCCAAATGCAGTGGTGGCTTCTAGACTTGCATGGGGCTGCTGCTAGTGGTCCTGCCATAACCACAGTGAGTTGGTCAGAAACAGCTGCTGTCCCAACCATCTAGGACTAACAATCCACCACAGCAAGCTCAGTCAGACTGCACCTGCAACCCACCACTGGGCTGTTTCAGCCATGCACATACCAACTGTGGCCAGTCCGCTGGTCAACATACAACACATGTGCACAGGACAACCATGTGTACCCTGGCTTGAAATAAATAGTATGGACACCCAGCATTTGGCTCACTGATTGTGCTCCCCAGACAGAGATTACACTCACATCACTGGAACCAGACATCATATAGCACTATGTCATGCCATGGTCATTGCTCGGTCAGAATGAGAATGCCCTCTCAGCATGACATGCTGTGACCACTCAGGCCATGCACGTAGCAGATGGGCACAATGAAATCTCAGCCATTGACCCTACCACTGAGGCAGACACATCCTGGCCAATCCGCTCTGTTTCAGGCCATACCCAGGGAACAGCTTAGGCAATGTGAGGCACAGTGAAGTACAGAAAGTCCCAGAACAATGGAGAGACATAAACACACTCACATCGTCATGCTGTACAAAAGTAGAGATGTTCGCATTCCTGCCTGCCACTTTGGTCTCCATAGCAGCTCAAGCATTGTTAATGTGTGCAGGTGCTAGTAGTGCGCTCTGACTTGAATGCCCATTGTTAGCTCCCGCTCAATGTGCAGGTCTATCAGCCTCACTCTCTATCCAACTGTGGATAGTGGAGTCTGTCTGTGTAACTGATGGGTGTTTGTACCCTTGCTGGCCGGTTCATTGGAGGTTGCACATGCTGATTGCTGTACCTGCACTGTACCAAACAAAATATGGACAGTGATTGATCAGATACCTTTGGATCCTAGGGGTGGCAATCGTACTGCGAAACTTCAAAGGTGTGAACAGCAATGGATTTTCAAACTTCAGACGGTGATGCCCTCCGGTTTGAATAAAGAAGTGGAATGGCACAGCGTAATGTGATCTCTACCTCTGTGACATAGGGTCCCCCTGCTTAGTGGGGCGGCCCTGGTTTGTCTTCATTGGTGGATTGGAGATGGATTGATAGGCTTGTGAGCCAATCTTTGAGCTTCGTTTACCCTTTAAGAGTCAGCTGGGTTTGGTCCCGGCGTTTTTTGACGGTTGTTTAAACTACAGAGTGAAGAGCACTTGATACAGGGAACATATTCCCGAAACGTGCACGTCCGGAGTGAAGAGCAATTGATACAGAGAACATATTCCCAAAACGGGCACGTCGTGCAAGGACTTCAAGGAATATTATCGGACTGAGCTAAGTCTTTTTTAATATAATACTTTTTTGTTGGTTAATAAAATGGATTGAACCGCTTGGAAGCATTGTTTTAAATCTATGCTTTGCTGCGGTGATATCCGACAAAAAACTCTTTCTGATGTAAGATAAATTTTGGGGTACTGTTTTGGTGATTCTATTATTTTAATTTGTACCTGCACTGTAGGCTAAAGTTTAGCCCCAGGGACATGCAATACATGCTCCACAGCCAGAACTTGAACCTATGACCTCTACTCACAGACACACTGACTGTGTGTATTGAGCCACAGTGTGGCCATATAGATACCACAGTCCCTAGGGCTTACATCAGAGGTTCCCAACTCCAGTCCTGGAGGGCCAAACACCATTCAGGTTTTCAGGCTGTCCCTAATGAATATGCCTGAGATATATTTGAATACAATGGGGGCAGTGTATGCAAATGTATCTCATGCATATTTATTAGGGACAGCCTGAAAACCTGAATGGTGTTTGGCCCCCCAGGACTGGAGTTGAGAACCTCTGGCTTACATGCTTGCCATCAGACAGCCCTTGGCACTTTTTGCAATGCGCATGGCACACAGGACCAGGACATGGCTTTGCTCTGCTGCAGGTGGGTGCCGCTACCTCTGCCACCACCACCCCCACACCATGCTGACATGCTGTCTTGTCTAGAAAGAGTGTAAAATAAAGACTAACACACTTTAGAATAGAGATAATTAGTTTATTTATAAAATATATAAATAAAAGGTAACTGGAAAGCAAGTAATTCACTTATAAAGGTAAGATAAAAGAAAACAATATATCACCAACAGAGTTATAAGCTTCATCTCATTCCAGCACAAACCCAAATACACTTTTTGAGTTTTTTAAAACCAAAATTGAGAAGGAGGGGGAATGGACAGGAGGTTAGCTTGAGAAGACCTGCACCAAAGAAAGACCTTTATATTGAAACCTACTAGCTACTGATAACTCCTTAAGTAACGGGGAAATATAATCCAAGCGATGAGCCCCATATACAGTAATATTGTAGCCATATTTTCAATCAATTGAAATCTTTTTACACTATAAGCAGGAACAGCTATCAAAAGTGAATTACAATAATTAAGCTTATTGAAAATCAATGCATGAATCGAAATATTCAAATCTGCTCTATCCAGACAGTATCAAAGGGAAGAGACTAGCCACAGTGAAGCAAAACATTTCTTAATAGCCGTAGAAATGTCTTCCTGAGAAGACAAATTGGAATCACGTAAGACCCCCAAGGGAACAGATACAACCCCAAAATTTGTAACACTACACCTGATACTACTGCAGAAGGCAGCAGTGCAAGAGGAAAGGACGCAGCAGTGCTGGAATAAGGGATTCAAATTTTACTTTCATATTAGCACCATTATTTGTGACCGTTTTATACTCAGGACAATATGGTTTAACAGTGCATGAATGTAAGTAAATGATTTTAGAGTGTCTGCATTTAAATTATAATGGAACTGAAAAGGGAGCAGTTAGGGCCCGCAAAATGTTAGTAGGGCAATTTTCAAAGTCATTTACCCGGATTATTGTCTGAAAATTACCTTCCTTCAATCTGGTTAGAAGTAGTCAAGGTTTTCTGTGTCATTCATCCTGACCTATGGTGCTATAAACCTCAGATATGTTTTCCTGCTTTATTTCACAAAAGAAAGTCTTGGGGAGGGTATACCAGCCAGAGGCATGGCACCACGTTCATGTGTTTATGCTTTGGCTATGTAGGTGACAAAATAGCTGACTTCATTTTGATAAGGTTGGGTAAGCATAATTGAGTTTAGCATGGAAATTCTTACCCAGGCACTCAGATCTAAGGCTGTATGCTTTAGGGACTGATGGATACAGAACAGACATTTTTCCAGTGTTTTCCTTGCTGACAGATGTTGGCTGTTGAAAGAAATTAGGTTATAAGAAAAGAGAAATAGGCCACATTTTCCATCACTTTTTTGATCTTACCAGCAACTAAATACTCTCTTGCTTTTTGTCTGTCTCCCTCTCATTCTTGCCTCTCCGAACAGATGCCATAAGGAGGTAATGTTATAACGGACTTTTCACACGTATAAGCCAGTAGAGGCACAGAAGAGGCCTCTTACAAAATGACCTCATACATAAAAGTATGCAGAATACAGTTAGGCACATGCTAGTATGCAACTTTAGAGTAAGGTATGTTCAGGAGAGAAGTTTGGGGCGTGCACAGGTAGAGCGGCGAGTTAGGCACGTACCATATAAAATACGTACATACACATGTCCTTTACATAAATGTCAACAGTTTCAGTCTAGCCGCTATTTCTGCCAGATTTCTGCTAGGATTTTATAAAGATACATAGATGACCGGTGTCTTTATAAAAGAGGCTAAAAATAGGGGCCTACATGGCCTTCACACATAGACAACGTGTTGTAAAATTACTTCCTAAGTGTATTACTGACTCGCAGAAGAAGGTCCCCACAGGTGCGTGTTTTCCTCCTCTTATTGAAGGCTCCACATTTAATGAAAAGGATTCATGCTTTCTAGCTGCAGATAGGGCCACAGCAGCCACAGGAACAGTGGCACACTGAACTTCATCTTGTTTCAGAGCCTGCGGTGGTCCCTGCTGTGAAGTATGGACAGAGGAAACATCCTGGAAGTTGGCATCTGCTTTGATTTAACAGAGTATAGTGTCAGGGATGATGACTAGGCTAGGAGTAGCAGTTGTATGTTTTCCTAAATTGTCAAATAAAGATTCGGGTTTTATGAAAAATTCAAAAATACTTTGCAGAGAACCATAGAAAATGACAGCAGATAAGACCATGTGGGCTAGCCAGTCTCCCCATCCACATCAGTTGCACAACCCTACAGTCCCTCTCTCTCTCTCAGAGCTCCCCCTGTTCTTTCTTCTATTCTGATATTGTCCTCATCTCCACCACCTCCACGAGGAGGCTATTCCATGCATCAGGGATGTGCAAAGAAAAATATTTTGGTTCATCTTAAGGTCATTTCTGGGATGTCTTCCCAATTTTCATATTGTTTTTTGGTTTGTTTCACACCTTTGTTTTAATAAACATTTTTTAACTCATGTCAATAGAATTAAAGTGTTAAATCAATTTAGCTTGCACTGAATTAAGGGGTGATAATGAACGGGGCATGTTTACTAAAGTGCACTAACGGTTAGTGTGGGATTTACTGTGCCGCACTCACTGTCAGCACAAGGTGGCATGGTAAAATCCTTGTGATAACCATTAGCATGCAATGGGTCGGTGAATGGATGGGTAAGGGGCAGGGTGTGGGCATCAGTGGCACATTGTGGTTATCATGAGAATCATTGATGTGTGCTAACCACAGCTATTGTCATTAGCATGAGTGACTTACTGTACACTTGCAGTTAATGCATTGCGGTGCATCTCCCCATTGTAACTGCAGGGGAACGCATCCCCCACGGTTAGCACGGGTCTCCACACTTAACGTTTGCAGCCGAACGTGTGCTAGCACCATGTTTTGGTAAACATACCCCTATACGCATGCTAGCAAATGCATATCTCTGCCACATACAGTATCTACCACTTTTCTGTACAATAATTTGTATAAAACTACTCATTTAACTACCATTAAATGAGTAGTTTTATACAAATTATTATTGGACTGCCATGTTTTTCCCTGTGTAAGTTGCTTGCCCCTGCTAGGAGGTTAGTAAAAGAGTTTTTGTACCATCACCGGGAACCCTTTACATGTTTGCTTTGAACTGGGACAGAGTGCTTGAGAAGACTGTGAGCTTTTATCACAGATACCTACAGCTTTGTTGTTCTGTACCCACATGGGGATCGCCCATTGAATAACATGGGACCTTTTGGCAGATAGCCCAGGTTAACTGTTAGCCCAGCTTAGTGGACATACCCCTTGGGGTATGTGGCTCCCCTATTCCTACTTCTTGACTCTTTATCCTTGCCCAGGCAAAGATGCTCTACTATAGAGCGAGTAAGGGCGCTGGCAGGGTTTACACAGTCACTCAGAAATTCAAGGTGTAGGTTTGAGCCCAAGATACCCTTATTCCTCTCTCTGCTCTGATGCTCCTAGGCCTATAGCTACCTCTGGATGGTATGAGAGGCTAGGGAATAGCCACCAAGACCTGTCCCCCCCCCCCCCAAGTCAGAATGCTCCCTCCTTCCACATGGTACAGTGGCTGACTGCCAAAAACAGAGTTCTACCTTTAGGAGTGGTCAATATATTAGTTGGATTTTCCTTCTCAGAGGAGTCACCTCCAAACCTGATGTAACTGGGCAGAAGGTAACCTCCCCTGTCCTGGAAAATTACTAGGTCATTCCTAGGCTACATTATAGTAATTTAAGACACTGGAGGTCTCTGCTTAAAGCAATGACATTCAAGTAGTCAATACATTTAAATCTTTATGCACTGGATACAAAGGGCCCAATTACCATTGTTGGCATGTCCATCCCGTCTGGACATATAAAATCTGGACATGCCGGATTGGCACCCAATTCTGAACTCACGGGAGCTATACATTACCGTGAGATAAGAATCGGATGCAATGGGCCTGGATGGGCAGGACATGCCCTGATTCTGTGCCGCTGCACATTCGGCTCCCTCCCTATGCCACCCTCCGAAAGCTCTTGCATGGATTCCTGGTGCAGTGGCGTCTCGTCACTATGTCATCAGGATGCCATGCAGGAGCCCCGATCCGCTGCACAACATGGAAACTTCCTTTCCCCACTGCCTGACCCCTGATTGGACCTACCATGGCTGGGATTGGGCTGCAGGGATCCCCCTCCTACACCTCACCTCATCGATGTTGCCCCACCACGCTGTCCGCCAATGTTGGAGAAGTTTATTCCACCTCCGAGGTGGAATAAGTCCCCTGTCAGCTAGCAACCCCGGATGTACAGGGCCATGACCAGAATCAGCCCTGTACATCTAGGGTCAGGGTCCCACCTCCACCCCGCCCATGATCCTCCTCCAGCCTGCCCTATCCCACCCCCATCCAGAGCTCCCCGCACATCTCCCCTGTACGTGCAGGGAGCTTTGGGCAGGGAATCTGGCGAAGGCATTATGCGGGGATTACTGTACGTCCAAACCGGACGTAGATCCCCGCTAAACGCAGCTCAGAATGACACTCTTAGTATATGCAAATTTGTCTCATGTATGTTCATTGTTAATATCCAGAAAACACGACTGACTGTGGAGTCCCCAGGACAAGTTTGGGAAACCCTGTCCTAGATACTAAATGTAAAAATAAAATTACCATAAATTTGATTTGCAATTTTAAGAGAACTGCCCCCAGAGTGGTAATAATTGTGGCTTTTCATCATAGGGATTCAGAAATTTCAATTTTAGGTGTTTATTTTTCAATTAGGTGTTTTTGAAAAGTAATAAAAATAAGTGTTTATTGGTGTTTCTGCATCACAGGATGTCGCTGCTGTTATAAGACATCAGTTCAGCGATGGGAGATGCATTTAAGAGTTTCTCCAGCTGCCAAGAGGCAGAGCTGAAGTACTTTCATTGAAAAAGCTGGTGGAAGGAGGACTGGCAACTATTTAAAACTAAGGGGTATGTTTACTAAACCGTCTTAATGTTACCGGCGTTATTTGCAGTCTTACTGTGACGAATGCCATATAAGGTAGTGGACGTTCTGATCTTAAGGTAGCATTTCGGGTTATCGCATGATAAAGTCCGTTATCGCGCGATAGAGGGAGCCGTGGCACGTTAACGCGCATGTGTTCACCCAAAACTGGGATGTCAGCACACACACACCACACAGGTATGTCAGTGATTGGGCTCCAAAAAAAAACAACCCATAAATATCACTTAAGAAAAATACTGTATAGCACTATGGGGAAACCTAGCCATGCCGTGGTCACTGCTCATTCAAGGTGAGAGCGACCTCCCAGCATGACATGCTGTGGCCACCCTGTCCGAGCAGGTGGTGGTCGGGCACTACAATGTCCCAGCCATTGCCCTATACCCTGTGCAAATGCATCCTGCCCATGACACCCTGTCCGGGCCATACCCACAGTACCTTGCTCCTCATTATGCACATTGGCAGGCTAACACTGGAAACAGTGCAAGCAATGTGGGCTCAGTAAGTTGTAGGCAGCCTCAACACACTGGATAGACATACACACACTCCCACACCTATGCCAGCATTGTGCAAATATAGAGGTTTGTGGCAGCTCTGGCCCCCACACCAGTCATGGGCACAGTGCGGGCATTGCTATGGTACTCAATACTGTTAGGGTCACTCCCCGGGGTGGTAAACGCTGTCAGAATCAATAACTGAAACACACTCCACAGATATCAGAAAGGTTGCTATGATGAATCTCTATCAACAAATTGTGTTTAACTTAGGATTTGTTAGCTGACATTAATTATAACAACCTTTTTATATATGTGGAACGTGTTCCCAAGTTTAGGACGGCATTGCTAAGGTATGCAGGTGCCAGTATTGGGAGATGCTGCTCCGCGCAGGGCCCAACAGCCTGACTCTCCATGAGGCTTTGGATAGTGGAGCCTGTGGGTGTGGGTGTTTATGCCCCTGTTGGCCGCTGCTCTAGGGCAGAGGTTCCCAACTCCGGTCCTGGTGGGCCAAACACGGTTCAGGTTTTCATGCTGTCCTTAATGAATATGCATGAGATACATTTGCATACAATGGGGGCAGCGCATACAAATGCAGCACAAGCATATTTATTAGAGACAGCATGAAACCTGAATGGTGATAGGCCCTCCAGGAATGCAGTTGGGAAACTCTGCTCTAGGGATTGCACATGTTTATCGTTTGTGTCTGTGCTCTGTAGGGTAAAATATAAGCATTTCAGGCATGTTTATTTTATCTGCAATAAAGGTTCCGTCTTTATTACCACAGTTTAGTACTGGGTAAAATGTGGGGGCAGGGTTGGCAGGAGCCACAGCTGGGACTTGAACTTGTGACCTTCTGCTCCTGAACATGCTGGCTGTGTGTACTACACCACACTGTTGCCACAGGGACAGATCATTCCCTGGGGATACCATGACTGTTCGTCAGACAGACCCTGTCTGTTGCAGTGCATGGCACCCACCTAAATGGGGCTTGGCCATGGTCTGCTGTGGGCAGATGCCACTGCCCCCTCCGCCACCAGCACCCCTCCGCCACCATGCTGCCATGCCATTAAGCCGGTGGTACTGGTGCACAGTCCCAGGCCATCCAGTGTGCCGGTAGGAAGCTGCCTATGGTGTGGGTTCTCGGGTAGGGGTGCCTACATGGACATGCGTGCTTTCCCCCAGCACCGCCTGCCAATATTATGTGCCCTTGGGGGTACCTGCTGGGTAATATCCCCTATGACACTGTGGGACACACACTCGTGCCCATGTTGGACCCTCATCAGTTGCTGTCTTGCTGCTTTACAATTTCGGCATTCCTATGTGCCACCTAGGCATCTGCCTAGTCCGCACTGTGCCCCAGCTGGACCACAGCATGTGCCGCCTGCAGCCCCCTGTATCCCATTTACAGCATCAGTACAGTTGCCCTTTCCTAAGTGCCCACTCTGCTGTTGCTGCACATGTACACGCCATAACAAACCTGCCCAATATAAACGAGAAAAAACCCTGATCAGCGCAATTTCAATGTGGGATCATTCACTTTGTAGGGGGACAGAGCATAGACCCTTCCAAACATGATATCTTATTTTATGTGCTTTTTCAGTGGTGTTGCTTTATGTTTATCATTAATATCACTTTTGGCCAGCTTGGTTATTGGGATTTCAAATGTGGTTCTGGCCCTTTTATATGTTTATTTGCCTTTTTGGTTCCTGCACATGTATCACAAGTATCATTTTTCTGGGTTTCCCTGCCTTTGCTGCACATTGCTGACTGAAATGCTTTCTCTTTCCTGCAAATGTGCCTTAACGCGAGGGTTTCACTGGCGTTAGTGTTCAGACCCGGATTTCACAGCGTTAGTGTGCCTGGAGCCTCTCCCCTCCCACACTCCGCCCATTGACCCCTTCTCTCCGCCCTCTGGGAAGCCTTACTCCACCCTTCAGACCCGGATTTCACAGTGTTAGTGTGCCTTAACGCCGCCGCAGCGTTATCGCGTGATAAGTGATGTTATCGCGCGATATTATTACGCGATAACGTCACTTATCGCGGGATAATACCACTGCTGCGACATTAAAACGGTTTAGTAAACATACCTCTAAGTAATGCTTGCAGTCTTAGATAGTGCTGGTCTTAGATGGTGCTGGGGAGGTGTCTGCTCTCTTGGTACATGTCAGTACCAATGACAGGAAAGTGTGGTAGGGATGTTCTGGAAGCTAAATTTAGGCTTTTAGGTAGGAAGTTGAAATCCAGAACTTCCAGGGTAGCATTCTCCGAAATGCTTCCCGTTCCACGCACAGGACCCAAAAGGTAGGCAGAGCTCCAGAGTCTCAATGTGTGTATGAGACGATGATGCAAGGAAGATTAATATGAATAGAATACAGCCTCTAAATTGCTTGTATGCAAATGCTACAAGTCTAAAAAATAAGATGGGAGAGTTAGAATATATAGCACTAAATGAGAGGTTAGATATGATTGGTATCTCAGAGACATGGTGGAAAGAGGACAACCAATGGGACACTGTGATACCTGGGTGCAAACTATATTGTAATGATGGAGCAGATCAAATTGGTGGAGGGGTTGCACTCTATGTTAGAGACAGTACTGAGTCACAAAGGATTAAAGTTTTGCAGGAACAAACTTCACTGTAGAATCTCTATGGATTGAAATTCCATGTAAAAAGGGGAAGGGGAAGGCAATGGCAGTGGGGGTGTACAATCAACTCCCTGGCCAGAATGAACAAATGGATGATGAAATGTTCAAAGAAATCAGGGAAGCTAACAAAAGTTACAGCACAGTAATAATAATGGGTGATTTCAATTACCCCTATATAAACTGGGTCAGTGTCACAGCAGGACATGCTAGGGAGATAAAGTTTCCAGATGAAATAAATGACTGCTTCTTGGAGCAGCTGGTTCATGAACTGACCAGAGACGAAGCCATTTTGGACCCTTTCCTTAGTGAAACACAAGATCTGGTGCAAGAGATAAGGGTTTTGGGGCCACTTGGCAATAGTGATCATAGCATGATCACGTTTGATTTAATAAATGGAGGAAGGATGGTAAGGGAATCCACAGAACTACCTTTTAATTTTCAAAAGGGAGACTATAGAAAAATAAGGAAAAGAGTTAAGAATAAACTATCTTGGAAGCCCAGACAAGCTGTATTCCATGCTTTAAGAAAAGTAGAAGGAAGTCCAAAATCTGACAGCACGATTTAAAGGTGAGGTCAGAGAAGCTGTTGTTGCCAAAAAAGAATCTTTCAGGAAATGTAAAAAGGAAATGGAAATGACAAAAACTGGAAGCAACATAAGCACTGGCAAGTTAGATGCAAGGCATTGATAAGACAGGCAAAGAGAGAATTTGAGAAGAAGCTGGAGAGACTGAATGAATTCTTTGCTTCAGTCTTTACTAAGGAAGATGTAGGTATGTTACCCATGACTGAAATGGTATTTAAAGGTGATGCTGAAGAAGAATTGAAAGAAATATTGATACACCAGGAAGATGTATTACAACTATTTGATAAAGTGAGGAGTAGCAAATCACCTGGACCGGATGATATACATCCAAGGGCATTGAAAGAACTGAAATATGAGATTGCAGACCTACTATTAGTAATCTGTGAACTATCATTAAAATCATCTGTAATACCTGAAGATTGGAGGATGGCCACTGTAAAGCCAATTTTTAAAAAGGATTCCAGGGGTGATCCAGGAAACAACAGACCGGTGAGCCTGACATAGAAACCACCATAAAGAACAAAATTACTGAACATGTAGATAGTCTTTGGCTTAATGGGAGACAGACAACATGGCTTTAGCCAAGGAAGATCTTGTTTTACTAGTTTTGCTGGTCTTTATCTGCCGTCATTTACTATGTTACTATGTTATGCTTTTTTGAAGGTGAGAATAAACAGATAGACAAAGGTGTCAGTTGATACAGTGTATCTGGATTTTCAGAAAGCCTTTGACAAGGTCCCTCATGAGAGACGTTTGGAGAAATTAAAAAGTCATGGGATAGGAGTCAGTGTACTATTGTGGATCAGGAACTGGTCAAAAGATAGAAAGCAGAGGGTAGGGCTAAATGACCAATTTTCCCAATGGAGAAAAGTGAATAGTGGAGTATGCCAGAGATCTGTACTGAGTCAGCTGCTTTTTAACATATTCGTAAATGACATGGAAATGGGAATAACGAGTGAGGTAATCAAATTTGCAAATGACACAAAATTATTCAAAGTTGTTAAAACCCATGAGGATTGTGAAAAATTGCAAGAGGACTTTGATAACCTGGAAGACTGGGCATCCACATGGAGATGAAATTTAATGTGGACAAGTGCAAGGTTATGCACCTAGGAAAGAACAACCCAAACTATGATTACACATTGCAAGATTCCACATGAAGAAACAGTACCCAGGAAAAAGATTTAGGCGTCATCATGGATAACATGTTGAAACCCTCCACCCAGTGTACAACTGCAGCCAAGAGAACAAATAGAATGCTAGATATCATAAGGAAAGGGATGGAGAACAAAATGAAGGATATTATAATGCCTCTGTATCGTTCCATGGTGTGACCGCATCTTGAATATTGTGTGCAATTTTGGTCACCGTATCTTAAAAAGGATATAGCATTATTAGAAAAGATACAGAGAAGGGCCACCAAAATGGTAAAGGGGATGGAAGGATACCCCTATGAAGAGAAGCTAAAAAGGTTACGTCTCTTCAACCTGGAAAAGAGACGACCGAGGGGAAATATGATAGAAGTCTATAAATTAATGAATGGAGTGGAACAGTTAAACGTAGATCAATTGTTTATGCCATCAAAATATAGAAAGACTAGTGGACATGCAATGAAGCTACAGAGTAACCTATTTAAGAGTAATAAGAAAAAATATTTTTTCACTCAACGTGTATTCAAACTCTGGAATTGATTACCAGAGGATGTAGTAAAAGCTGCTAGTGTAGCCGGGTTTAAAAAAGGTTTGGACAAGTTCCTGGAGGAAAGCTCCATAAATTATTAATAAAGGGGACAAAGGATATCCACTGCTTGCCCCAATACAAGCATTGTGGAACCTGTGTTTTTTGGGGAAACTGCTAGGTACTTGTGATCTAGAATGGCTACTGTTGGAAACAGAATACTGGGCTTGATGGACCTCAGTCTTACCCAATACTCGTATAGCATATCTTACGTTCTTTTTCACTCCCTGCTATGGGGGGCTGTCATCTAAGTTTTGCTTGGGGGGCCTTCATTTGAACTTACGCCAAAGAATTAAAATGTTTCTATCATGCAGATCCAGATAAAATAGACAGGAAGAAAATCGATGCCTTTGAATTATGGTGCTAGTGAAGAATACTGTGTGTACGATGGACTGCCCATAGAACAACCAGTCAGTACTAGAGGAGATCAACCTAAGCTTTCTTTAGAAGTTCAGATGACAAGACTTCTACTTTCATACTTTGAACACATCATGCAAAGAGAGAGATAATTAGAGAAAAACATCATGCTTGGCAAGGTTGAAGATCAATGCAAATGAGATGGATTGATACAATAACAGGAAATAAGGATGCCACTCTATCAACAAGGAGCTGCCTGACCAAATATCAAACACAGTTCAGGACAACTATCCAGAGGGACGTCATGAGTCGACATCGACTCGACACTACTTAACAACATCATGCAGATGATATCATGACCTTTGGTATACTTAAATCTATCTCAGTTTTGTTAGAGCTCAATGAACACTATTCAGCTCTTGTGAGGTTACAAGGTAAACTCCACTAAATCAGTGGTACGAGGTAATGCCCTTGAATAGGGAGATTATGCAGAAAATTCAGGTTCAGTATACTTTATCTTGGTCTGAAGGGATGCTTAAATATCTTGGATGAATATCCTCAATATGTTCATCAAAAATATTGAGCATGTGTTAGAGCTTGTTAAGAAACTGACAGGCCATTGGTCACCCTTGTATCTAGCCTAGTGAGGGAAGCTGGAGGCCATCAAACTGGTCATTACTCTAAAGATTAATTACTTTCTGAACATGCTGCCCATACCCTTGCCACAAACGTTTTATAAGCAGATAGAGTCAATACCAATGAGCTACCACTAGACTGGTGAAACTCCCAGAATAGCTCACCACAAGTCAAAAGCACCTAAAACTCTGGGTGGGGTTAATTTTCCAGATTTCTGTCTTTATCACCATGCCTTCATTTTGTAGCATGTTTGTAAATGGTTTAGCATTTTTGATGATTGGAGCAAGCCTAGAAGGTCTTGGTTTGAGGATGAACTAGTAGTTCCTCTATTGGTCATATTAGTTCCCTGACCAGTTTGAGGGGTGGGTTGTGATTAGAATGATGCAAACAGCTCTTTGGCAGCTAGAGAATTCTGCAGCTCCGGAGGGGGATAATTCCAGCAAGATGCCTATTTGGTGTGATGGTCTTCTTAGAATCCAAAACAGGTCATAAATTGGGCCTTTTTGCAATAACTGGGGATGTAGTGCCTAGAGAACATAAAGATTGGGAATTAGTTAAAATCCTTCGCAGAGCTACTGAAAGAAAATTTTGTTTTCAATAGCTTTTATTATGCCATGTCATACAATCTAGCAAAATCATCCTCTTCTACTCATCCCATGATTGCATGATTGACGACTTGTCTGGGAGGGCATTGGGCTCTAAAAAGCAAGTGCCATTTTTACGTCATACTGGGCCAGAGTCATTTCAGGCCCACCTTGAGTACAGAGTATCTGGGAGAATGACTTGGGAATTCTTTTGGGGTCAAGCAACTCGCAGTCCATCTACTCTATAGGACATAGAGCTATATAGACACAGTAAAAAAAACACCAAGCTTGCCCAGGGAACCACACATCTCTGCTGGTCCTATAAAGCAAAGGATGGTGCACTCTCCTATATGATGTACTATTGTTCCAAAATTGTATGTACCCTTTTGGTCCAGAGTGTAGAAGTAAAGCTGTGATATACTGGATGTTCATGAGCAGTTAACATATAAATTATATGGATGTTTTATGTCTCAATATGTGGTCAGAACTGGTCTGTCGGATTTATAAATACAGAAGGAATGCTGCTGGAAGAGGTGAACATTTACTTAAATAGAGTAAGAAATGCACCTTGTAGTATGCATCTTCTTCTTGTTATATGAATGATTCTATTGTTGCACAGTGTTGATTTGGATATTCTTTGAGAGTTCATTTTGAAAGTACGGTGCAAAAAGACAAATTATGGGATTATCTCCAAGATTATGGAATACATTTCCACTATCAGTTTAGTCCATGCACTCTCATTTCATCTTAGAAAGGTATTAAGTTAACTATGAATAACAAAAGGAAGATTTTAGATCATATTTTATTTTGTTAAGCTCAGTCTTATTTTGATCTAAATATGTAATAGGATAATTATGTTTTGATTGTAATTTTCCATGAGCATATAATTAGCTGGGTTGGTTATTTTAACCTAAATATGTAATTGGATATGTGCTCTCTTATTATTGCAATCTGCCCTGACTGTAACATTGGTTGGGTTAGTTATTAAATATAAGAATTTGAATTAAATTAAATTAAACTGAATTAAATTTTGAACAAATAAAAAGTCACCCACCGTCATATCTTCCCTTTTCTGCTTTTCCTAGGGTATATTGTACATGTTTAGATCTATAAGTCTGTCCTTGAATACTTTATGAGAAAGACATTCATTAAGTTTTCTTACATCCTTATTCCACCTGCCCCCACCTTTCTTGCATAATCATCTTCTGTCTTTTCTGTTCTCACTCCCCCCAATATAATCGCCTTTTTCTCTCTCTCTCTCTCTCCACCCCCCCCCCCCCCCATATCTCTTTCCTAGCAAAATCACCTCCCCCCCCCCCCTTACTCCTTCCCTGGTGAAATTATCTTTCCTTACCCATTACTGTTTATTAAATATTTGTTCTGTGTTTATAGATGAAGCACTGGGAATGGGACCTCAGAAAACACCCAAGGATAGGAATGGAATTGAGGTAGAACTCAAGCTATTTTCAGAAGACTGTGTTTGTGATGAGTTAGCAAAACTAAAAGTAGACAACGCAATAGGGCCATACGGTTTTCATTTGAGGGTATTGAAAGAACTTAGGGAAGTAAAGGCAGCTTTGTTGGCTGACCTTTCAATGCTTCTCTAGTGTCGGGCGTGATCCCAGAGAACTGGAGATGGAGGAATGTGATTTCTGTCCACAAAGGTAGAAGTAAGGAAGAGGATGGTAACTATAGACTGCTTTACCAGTGGTGTGCCTCTTAGATCGGTCCTTGGCCCTGTTCTTTTTAACATTTTTGTAAGCGATATTGCAAAAGGTCTATCAGAAAAAGTATGATTCTTTGCAGATGATACCAAAACCTGCAACAGAATAGACACTTTGGCAGGAGTGGATAACATGAGGAGGGATCTAGTAAAGCTTGAAGAATCGTTGAGAATTTGGCAGATAAATTTAATGCAAAAAAATGCAAGGTCATGCATTTGGGCTGCAAAAACCCAAGGGAGCAATAGAGTAAAGGAGGTGAAATACTTCAGTGCACAAAAGAAGAGCAGGACCTGGGAGTGATTGTATTGGATGATTTGGAAAGGCGATGGCAAAAGCCAGAAAGATGCTTGGATGCATAAGGAAAAGAATGGCCAGTAGGAAAAAGGAGTTGATAGTGTCTTTGTACACTTTTCTAGTTAGACCACATTTGCAGTATTGTGTACAGTTCTGGAGACTTCTCTTTCAAAAAGATATAAACAGAATGGAGTTGGTCCAGAGGTTGGCTGCTAAAAGGGAATAAACTTAAAGATCTCAATATATATACTTTGGAGGAAAGACAGGAGAGGGGTGATATGATAGAAACATTTAAATACCATGATATTAATGCACAGGGGGTGACCCTTTTCCAGTTGAAAGAAAACTCTGGAATGAGGGTTCATAGAATGAAGGTGAAAGGGGATAGACTACAGGGTAATATGAGGAAATATTTTTTTACAAAAAGGGTGGTGGATGCGTGGAACAGCCTCTCAGTAGATGTAGTAAAGACAAGAATTGTATCTGAATTCAAGAAAACATGGGACAAATACAGGGGATCTCTGAGGGAGAGGAAGGGATTGTAGAATTTATGAGTTCTTATGGATGGGCAGACTGCATAGGCCATATGGTCTTTATCTGCCCTTGTTTTCTACTTTTCTATATTACCCCTCTTAACCTCCCCTCCCCCTGCATAATTATCTTGTTTTACTCCTTGTCCGTCCCCCCAGTATAACTACCTTACCTTACCTCCCCCTTCAATGCAATCAACAACTGTTCCTTCTCAGGATCACCTCCAATCAGCAAGAAAAATCTAGCAAGCAGTGCTTTTCACCAAGCCTGGATTTAGGCATAGGCAATATAGGCAACTGCCTAGAATGCCAGATTTTGAAGGCACCAAATGCCTGAGCTAAAAAAAAGAGCTTGATTCCATTTGCTTTAAGGCCATGCTCTATGATCTCTGGGAGAGAAACTCTCCTCTGAAACTCTATTCCAGCCTATGGGTACTATCAACTTTAATGTGGCCCTGCTAGTTACAAGTTACTGCCTCTTCCTGTACCAGTTTCCCTGTGAAGATGGAACTGAATGGAGTTCCATAGTCTCACAAGACCCACTAGCCATAAGTGATTCTGACTTCAGAGAGAAACTGGCAGAGGAGGAAGCATCAACAAGTAGGAAGCACTGTTCTCCTGCTCCTCCTGCAACCAGGAAGTGATTGTGCAGGGAACAGCGGAAGAAGAGAAACAAAGACTTGGGCATAGATGGTGGTTGTGGATCAAACCTTTCCTCCCTGCTGACTGCCTGCAAATTTCCTTGCAAAAATAGAATGGTCCTACGTGTACAGTATGTGGGAAAGGTAAGGAATCTGAAGGGATCCTTACAAGCACATTCAAAATGCAGGTTAACATACTAAGCATTTAGCATGACTGCAGGGCAAAGGAAAGTGTGAGGATGACCAGTGTTTTTTGATGCGGTGAAGCCAGCAAAGTAAGAACAATTGGCTTTTACTCCTTCCATGAACATCCAAGGACCTCATCAAATTGAGTAAGAGAACGTTTGGGAACAGGGTGGTGAATATATTGGAAGAAAGGGAACTCAGGATGGTAGAAAACAGGATGAATTTTACTCCAGAAGAGGAGGCTAACAGTCATAATCATGCCAACTGCTTATTGTGTTAACGTGTAGTTTGAATGTGCTTGTGAGCATCCCTTCAGAATCCTCACCATTCCTGCATACTTTATATACAGGACCGTTCCATTTTTGCCTAAGTACTGTAGCAGCAGCAGGATGAGACAGTGTTGGCAGCGGAGGAATCACATTTCTGTGACAATGGCAACAATATTAAACTTAAACTGCATGGAAGCAAGGCCTAGCAATCTATTTCCATATCTTGCCACAAAAACTCAATGGATAGCCACAACAAAACAAATTGCACTATAATGCTGGAAGATGAGATCCCCAGGTTGGAAGGCACTCAACTGGCTACTGGGGAGGAGCTGAAGACTTTTCAGAGTAAAGCCAGCATTTATGATGTGGTTGGATCAAAGCCCTCGGGATGTCTGACTACTGATGTAGCTGTGCATGAAATGGGAGTCAGAAGCTGCAAAGATGTCTTACATATTGGGATATGGAACGTACAAAGCACGAATCAAAGGAAGTAGGAGGCGGTCAAGAATAAAATGGTCTGTTGGGTGTCAGCGAACTGAAATGGACTGGCATCAGGCCCTTTGCATTAGATGATTACATGATCTACTATGCTGGAAATGAAAGACAAAGAAGAAATGGTGTTGCATTTAAAATTAAGAAGAAACTTGCAAGAACTGTAATGAAATAAAATGCAATCAGTGAACACTTAATTTCTATTCGTCTACGAGGAATGCCTATCAACACAACTATAATTCAAGTATATGCCCCAACAACAGCTGCAGAAGAGGATGAAACTGATGAGTTCTGTGAACAAATACAAGCTGAAATTGACAGAACATGCAAACAGGATATCCTGTTTACATGGGTGACTGGAACGCAAAAGTTAGCAACAAAGAAGAAGAAGGCAAAATGGTTGGAAAACATGGACTTGGCAACAGAAATGACGCTGGAGAAAGACTGATAGAATTTTGCAAGACTATTGATCTATTCATCTCAAACACCTTCTTCCAGCAACACAAGTGGCGACTGTAACACATGGACTTTACCCAATGGATTGTACAAAAATTAAATTGACTACATCTATGGAAGTCAACGATGGAAAAGCTCTATAACATCAACAAAGACAAAACCTGGAGCATGACTTTGAGAATATACCACTGGAATTTAAAGACTGCCTGCAAAATTGATTTGCTGCTTTAGATACAAATGACAGAGCACCAGAAGAGTTATGGGATGACATCAAGAAGGTTGTGTTGGAAGAAAGGGAGAAGTCTCTACAAAAGATGAAAATCAAAAATGGCCAAAATGGATGACAGAAGAAACTCTGAAGATTGCCCAGAAAAGCAGGGAAGCTAAAGCCAGAGGAGGAAGAGAGGCAATCGCAGAACTCAGAGATTTCCAACATGCAGCAAGACAAGACAAGGAGAAGTACTACAATGATGCATGCAAGGAAATAGAAGCAGAAACTATTAGAGGAAGAACAAGATCGGCTTTACTAAAGCTATGAGAGTTAAAGAAAAAATTCCAGCCTCGAATTGGAATGTTACAAGATGCTTGAAGATCGATGTTGAATGATGCTGAGAAGATCAAGAAAAGGTGGAAAGAATATACAAAGTTTTTATATGATAAAGATAACGTGGACCAGCAACCATTTCAACCTGTACCTTATAATCCGGAACCATTGGTGATGAAAGAAGAAGTCAAAGCAGCATTGAAAGCCTTAACAAAGAACAAAGCACCAGGCATTGATGCCATTCCCATAGAGGTATTACAGCAATCTGATGGAACAGTTACCATACTTACAAGGCTCTGCCAGGAAATTTGGAAGACAATATCATGGCCAACTGACTGGAAAAGATCTGTGTTTATACCATTACTAAAGAAAGGTGATCCAACTGACTGTGGAAATTATCGCACAATCGCTGTGATCCCACATGCCAGCAAGATTCTACTGAAGATTATTCAACAGAGACTATAACCATACCTGGAACAAGAACTACCTAAAGTGCAAGTAGGGTTCAGGAAAGGGTGAGGAATGAGAGACATCATTGCAGTTGTGAGATGGATCCTTGAAAAGACTAAAGAATACTAAAAGGATATTTGTGCTTTACTGACTACAGCAAGGCTTTTGACTGTGTAAACCATGAGAAACTCTGGGCCACATTAAGAAGCATGGATATACCAGAACAGCTGATCGTTCTCTTGCACAACCTTCACATTGATCAAGAAACAACAGTTTGAACGGAACAAGGAGAAAAACATTTTGGTTTAAAATCAGCAAAGATGTACGACAAGACTGTATACTTTCCCCCCTACCTTTTTAATTTATATGGAGAAAAAATCATCAGAGAAACAGGATTGTATTAAAACAACAAAGGTGTGAAGATTGGTGGAAGACTCATCAACAGCCTTCACTATGCTGATGATACCACATTACTGGCTGAAAGTGAAGATGATCTGAAGCATTTGCTTCTCAAGGAACATAGTCTTAAAATGGGCCTGCACCTTAATGTAAAGAAGACAAAAATCATGACAACTGGCAAAATCAATAAGTTCATCATTGATGGAGAAGAAATTGAAAAAGTGGACAACTTTAACCTACTTGGATCAACTATCAATAAAGAAGCAACAAGCAGTGAAGAAATCCGACAACACATTGCTCTTGGCAGAATGGCTATGAAGGACCAAGACAAGATTCTCAAGAGCAGAGATGTCTCTCTCCATACAAAGATTTGACTTGTTCAAGCCATAGCATTTTCAATAGTGTCATATGAATGCGAAAGTTGGACAGTGAAAAAGATAGACAGGAAGAAAACTGATGCCTTTGAATTATGGAGCTGGCGACGAATACTGTGTATACCATGAACTGCCCAAAGAACAAACCAGTCAGTACTATAGGAGATCAAACCTAAGCTTTCTTTAGAAGCTCAGATGACAAGACTTCGACTTTCATACTTTGGACACATCATGCAAAGAGAGAGATCATTAGAGAAAGACATCATGCTTGGCAAGGTAGAAGGTCAACGCAAAAGAGGAAGGCCACCAATGAGATGGATCGATACAATAACAGCAGATACTGGTGTCAGTCTGTCAACAATGAGCCGCCTCACTGAAGACCGAACACAATTTAGGACAACTATCCAGAGGTTAACCATGAGTCGACACAGACTCAACGGCACTTAACAACAACAACTGTAGGTACGTGCCATCTTGTAATGTCCCCCTTGTGGGATGATCTTTGGTTCTGCCAGCCCTTATAAAACCTCTAGGACAGCGGTTCTCAACCTGTGGGTTGCGACCCCCATGGGAGTCGCCACAGGATTTAGCGGGGGCCGCCTCACCTCACCTCACTCCGCAGTTTAAAAAAAAGCACCCAAGTTCTTCCGCTGCCGAGTCCGCTTCTCGGCAGCGGCAAAATCACCACCTCCCAGTCCCTTCTAATGCAGCCACGGCTCCCTGCCTCTTAGGGAACCGCGGCTATGCCAGTAAAACCGTTGCGGAGCCTTCCTGTCTCTTGACGAGCTCCGTCCGTGCAGCATTGTCTTGCCTCCAAAGGAAGTTGTTTACCACTTCCTTTGGAGGCGGGACAATGCTGCACAGAGCCCGTCGAGAGACAGGAAGGCTCCGCAATGGCTTTACAGGTATAGACGCGGTTCCCTAAGAGACAGGGAGCTGCGGCTGTAGAAGAACAGCAGGGCAGCAGCAGGCAGACAGGGAGAGGGGAGAAGGGGGCAGGGAACCTGCAATGGGGCTGACATGGAGGGATGGGTGGATGGATGGATGGAGGGAGGGATGGGTCTGACATGGACAGGGGGGCTGACATGGAGAGAGGGGGGCTGACATGAATGGAGGGAGGGGGCTGACATTGATGGATGGAGGGAGGGAGGGCTGACATGGAGAAGGAGGGCTGACATGGACAGGGGGGCTGACATGGACAGGGGGGCTGACGTGGAGGGAGGGAGGGCTGACATGGAGAGAGGGGGCTGACATGGATGGAGGGAAGGAGGGAGGGGAGGACTGGCATGGAGAGAGAGAGGGAGGGAGGGTGGCTGACATTGCTGGATGGATGAAGGGAGGGAGGGGGCTGACATGGACACAGGGGGGCTGACATGGAGGGAGGGGGGCTGACATGGATGGAGGGAGGGGGGCTGACATGGACAAAGGGAAGAGACAGGGGGACATACTGTACAGATGGACAATAAATGCTGGACAGAGGGGAGAGACAGTGCGGGTTAGGATTATAATGGGCAGATGAGGGGGGCTAGGACTGGTAATGGGTTGATTATGGAAGGCTAGGACTGGGAATGGGCTGATCAAGGGGTGGTTGGGACTGGTAATGTGCTGACAGGAGGGTAGGACTGGTAATGGACTGATGGGGGGCTAGCACTGGAAATGAGCTGATCAGGGAGGTTAGGACTGGAAATGGGCTGATGGGGGGGTAGGACTGGTAATGGGCTGATTAGGGGAGCCTAGCACTGGTAATGGGGTTGAGGAGGGACTAGCACTGGAAATGAGCTGATTAGGGGAGGCTAGCACTGGTAATGGGGTTGAGGAGGGACTAGCGCTGGAAATGAGCTGACTAGGGGAGGCTAGCACTGGTAATGGGGTTGAGGAGGGACTAGCACTGGAAATGAGCTGATTAGGGGAGGCTAGGACTGGTAATAAGCTGATGGGGGGGTAGGACTGGTATTGGGCTAATTAGGGGAGGCTAGCACTGGTAATGGGGTTGAGGGGGGACTAGCACTGGAAGCGAGCTGATTGGTGGGCTGCGACTGGGAATGGGCTGATTGTGGGGAGGGGAGGATAGAGCTGCTGGCCCTGGAAGAAAACTGGGGGCTAAGGCTACAAATGGGCTGATATAAGGGGATGGGAGAATGGAACTGGAAGAGAGTGGATCTGAGAGGGGCTGCCATGGTATTTGTACTAGAAGGGACTGCTCAGTGGGGAAGGAGGGGGACTGGAAGGGAATGGACACCAGTGGCAGTCATGGGAATGCAAGTTGACATTGGAAGGTACTGAGAGTGAGGACTGGAAAGGGGCTGATACTGGAGAGGATTACTGGGACTGGAAATAGGCTGATGGAAAGAAGTGAAGAAAACGAAAGAAGAGATAAGAAATGGCAGATGGACCATAGACCACAGAAAGAGAGCTAAGAGAAGACAGGAAAGCAGAAGCCTCAGATTGGGATCAGCATGATCAGAGAATAAATTGGTCAGACAACAAAGGTAGAAAAAATAATTTTATTTCATATTAGTGATTTGACTACAAAATCATCATAATTTTGAAATCAAATATTGTTACTTGTTATTGTGATTAATTATTGTGGTTTAAATAAGTAAATTTTATAAATAAAAACATATTGCAAAGGCCTATAATATATTTGAACAAATGATTACAGCGACAATGCGTTAACGGTAAAGGAAGAGAGACGCATTTGATTTTATCATTGGGGGTCACCACAAGTTGACCAATGGTAAAAGGGGTCACGGTACAAAAAAGGTTGAGAACCACTGCTCTAGGATCAGAATGTGAGGTGTGACTATACATGGCAGTTTTGTGTGGTGTCTGTTGGGTTCTCTTTTATTTTCTCCTATCCAGTGTAGAATCTCCCTTGATTCTTACATTTGTCTATAAGTGAAGAACATGTGCTAAGACAGAGGTATTACCCATCCTTCTGCCTGGGTGTGGATGGAAGAACAGAGGTGCAGACCTGAGTCACAAGCCTACTGAGGAGACTAAAGTACCAGAGTGGAACTTGCCTACTGGAGAAGGTACAGCATGATAGCTTCTCCTGGGTTGGAAGGAAGAAAGGGAATGAAGTAGGATCTCTGTGAGGACGGAGAGATCTTGGTATCTGCAAATTGTTCCACGAGCCCAAAACAGGAATCTTCTGCCTGGTGCATGACAGTCGAGTAGTCAGATTGGGATCACAGATACAAATCCTCCAGATGATGTAATCCATGTTTCCAAGGAGTGTACTTTCTATGCAGAAGGACTGCAATGGAATACTTCTTGAGTTGGACAATATACCCAGTAAAGTGAATTGGAGCAACCCAAATTAGTATTAAGAGTTTCTTTGGATTTGTGCGCATGGGCCTTGATGGGATTTTCCTTCCCCTATTTGGATGAGTGTGTGATAGCTAAGTGACAAAGTGGGAGAGAGCCTGAGAAGTTATTTGCTGTGAGTGGGCCTCTGTGGTATGAATAACCCCATAAGCAGTGGGAGACCCACTACATACTTTTGTAAATAAGAGTCACGGTATTTTGAAATATGCATCAGCCTGAAAACCACTACTGAAAACAGAAGTTAACCAAATATTTGGAGAAAAGACTGCACCTAGGATGTTTTTACAGCTTATAACCAGCCATGTTGCATTGTTTTTCAGATAGCTGAAGAAAATAGTGGTGCACCTTTTAAAATCTTTATTCGATTCTTAAATTTAAAAAGCTTCCCTTGTTCAGTATATTTTACTATAGCCTTCCTCTAAATCTGTCTCATTTTCCTGGCATCTACGGAGTGAGGTCAGTCAGTCTTTTACTTATGAAAACACCATTCAATGCAGATCTGATGAGTGATTTGTCACTGCTCTCTGCTGCCAGTAACTATGCTGAATGAGGTAATGAATACAAAATGTATACTCCCAGTGGGTGCACTGTAAATGTATGGAAATGGCATTTTTCTACACAAGACACTACCTACCTACCTACCGAATGGAATCTATGTGCCTGCCCTCTCCCTCCAGCAGTGAGTTTGTCTTTCACTGCTTTCGGCTCAGATTCTATCTCCATCTCAAGGTGTCTGCCCCTCTTTCCAACTATCAGTGGTTTTCAGTTTCAGTCCTCTAGTCTCAGGTACCATGCTGCCAGTGAAAAGTACAGGTAATCTATGAATTCCCATTATTACAACGGAAACACCTCATCCCGACTATACCCCCAAGCAGAAAACTGGAGCTCTCCAGGTTTAGGAGCTGAAACACGGTAAGAGAGAAACGAATGGATGCTTCTAAGGCATTCTTTCAAAATGCAAAACCATGGTGTCCATTTACTAAACCATATTAGGTATTTAACGTAGGTTTTAACATGTGTTAAAAAAAAAAAACCTTAATGCAGAGTAAAAGTCATTACCACACATTCAATCCCACAAAATGCAATGTGTGCCTTTGAGTCAGTGATGACTCCTGGCAGCCCAGCAATTTCTGGGTTTTCTTAGCAGAAAATTGCCAGGCCTTCCTTCCAAGGCAATGGAGGGTTAAGTGACTTGCCCAAGGCCTCAAGAAGCACTAGTGGGAATCATGCCCTGTTTACTTGGTTACCAAGCCAGTGCTCTAACCACTAGGCTAGCCAGTCCTGCGTTAAACACCTAATACAGGGGGTTCTTCTACTAACAATTACCACAGGCCCCTGGAATCAGTTAAACGCATGCTGAAATGCACATTAACCACATAACGCACTTTAGTAAAAAGGCCCCAAAGTGTTTTATACCTTTCCTTAAATGCATGAAAGAGGATAAGAAAAGAGTGGGAAGGGCAGCACAGAGGTTAACACACAAAGCAAACATTTTAATTACACCTCTAGATATGTAGTGAAATGCTTTCCTGGTAACAGCCACTGCGTTACCGTGTGGTAACATGGGCTTTCATGGTGGTTGTGTCCCCCCCACACTCCCTTTTGCTGAAAGTCATTACTGCAGAGTTATTACCACTGTCATAGGGTTACATTTCTCTACAAAGGACATGGAGAGCTAATCACAAAGGGAGGGAAAGCGGTCAGGAGCACAGGGCCTTGGTACAGACAGCATTTGTGCACCCTGGGCTAGGCCCTTGCCATTGCTACCCTCATTCTACTGTTTTCTGTTCTAAAATTGTGCCATGTACTAGGAACACCTTTGTATACCGTCATTCTTCCCACTCCATAGCAGTGACAGCAAGAGCTTTTCTAAAGGGCAGCATGCCAGTATGTATAATAGTTATTGAGGACCTCCAAGGACCCAAAACACACATCTGGTTTCCAAATCCAGTGTTTGATAGCATCATATTAAGCAATTACATTTTCATTCAGATGAACTCTTCTTCACCTATTCAGTGGGCTGGAGACCAATGATTTTTAACTTCAGGCCAGATGTGCATTCATTTGGATTCAGTCTGTTTTTCTTGGCACACATTTACTCATTGTATTCAGCAGGGGATATGCTATTATGTTAGAATCTGATATTTGCTATAAGTTTGACTATCCACGTTTGAACAGATATAAAGCCTCTCACTATGGACCTGATTCAATTAAATTGAAACTGGGAAAGAGGCCATGATGAATACAGGCTGCATGAGGGACAAAGAAAAGAAAATTGGATGATAAATAATGTATAATAAAGCATTTGGGGCTCGGCCATCTGAAAGCAACGAAGTGAATTATCATAGTCATTATAATATGCATGATCTTCACCATCCCTTACTGGACATGCAAGCAGGGCCGGTCTGTCCACTGGGCGAGCTAGGTGGCCGGCCCGGGTGGGCAGCAGCAGTGGCATAAATGATCGGCTGCACCGCCCCCTCCCCCAGGTGTCGCTGATTCCGTTTGGTGGGAGGAGAAGCAGCAGCAGTATTTCCAAAGGCGGCTGCTTTTTGCTGCCACTTTCGTGCCCGCAGCAGGCCATGTCCTTCAGCCCACATGACCTGTGCTTCTGACCCCCCCTCCCTCCAACAGTAAGTTGCATCGGAAGGGGATTAGAAGCGGCAGACCATGTAGGCTGAAGGACATGGTCTGCTGTGGGCAAGAGAGCGGTGGCAAAAAGCAGCCACTTTTGTAAATACTGCTGCTGCTGCTGCTGCTGCCGCTGTCCGCCTCCCACTCCCCAGATGGAATCAGCAGCAACTGGGGGGGAGGTCGGCAGCTGAAGGGGGGCAGCAAGGCCGGTGTTTCTGCCTAGGGAAGCAGAAATCCTTGGGGCGGCCCTGCTTGCAAAGCAACTCTATAGAGTCAGAGAAGGAACCCAGTTAGTCATATGTGAGTGTGATAGTGTCATAAACTAAACCCAAGAAGCCATAATCACTTTCCCCCTCATCATTCTCTTCATTGCCTCATTTCTATAAACTCTGCAAGGTAAATAGCTATCTGCATATAATCAGTTATGCCTATAAGTATTAATTCAATAAACTACCAAAAATGTATAGAGAAAAAAAATTAATAAGAAAAACATGAATTAATATCAACCAACTTTAACCAATCTCAAAAAATTACTTCAGTAGTAACATAGTAATATAGTATGAAGGCAGATAAAGACCAGCATGGTCCATCTAGTCTGCCAAGCAAGGTGGCAAGAGAAAGTGCACCAACCCCACAACTAAAGAGCGAGGGCAAGATGGTGGCAGGAAGGTGCCTCAGTGTGAGAGCTGCTTAAATCCCTCTCCCCTGCAAGCCACTCCGATTCTGCACTCCGGGACTTGGGGTGTACAAAGCGGAAGCAAGAGGGCTTACCATCGGGCTCGACTGTTCCCATCTTGGCATTGCACTGGACATTGGATTCTTGTGGTTTGTTCACACAGGAGACCGGAGTAGCGTCCTCGGCAGGACAGTGCAGTGAATCACATTCTCCCCTGAGCGCATTGGGGATATGGTTGTCCCGGGAGCAGCGTATCCCCCATTGCAACCCCAAAGTTTGGCACACGCTGAAGAAGTGCTTCCCACCGGCTTACCATCAAGCACACCAGAGTGGGGAAGTGAATAGAGCTCTTTAGCGGCATCTGTGATTCGTCCTG
This sequence comes from Ichthyophis bannanicus, assembly GCA_033557465.1. NCBI lineage: Eukaryota > Metazoa > Chordata > Amphibia > Gymnophiona > Ichthyophiidae > Ichthyophis > Ichthyophis bannanicus. The sequence goes on along the minus strand of CM066034.1, from coordinate 613,583,462 downwards.
GCCTGGAGCAGTGAATGGCTTTGTTGGAGTCGCACTCAGTGGGGCTTGGAGGTTTGGAACTTCCTGGAAGTTTGGGGTTGGTAAATCCTGCAATTATAACTTTAGAAGCGTTATGGCTGTTTTAAACTCTTCTCTTACTGCTGTCATCGGAACTGTAAGTACTGAGGTAGTTCAAGCTAAGCACGATCTTCAAGAGGTTGCAAGGGTGCAGCTGGACCATACAGGGAGGATTTCTCAGTTAGAAGAACTGTGGCAGCTTCGTGAGCTGCAGGCCTTCTATATCAAAGACAAGGTTTTGTTGTCACAGAAAATGGAATTTCTGGAAAACTAAGTTCGTAACAACACTCTGAGACCTCTTAACTTTCCTAGGTCCCCAGTTCTGTCTACAGGGGAGATGGTTGGAAGATACTTCAGGGAGATATTAAAAATCCTCTTGGAATGTCTTCCTCCCATCACCCAGGTGTAATACTTGTCCCAGGGCCAGGGGCGGCCCAAGGGGGGTGCGGGGCCATGTGCGGAGACTCGGTGCGGGGCCTCATTTGCATAAGGGGCCTCCTTTGCATAAATATTTGCATAATGTTACCATATACTAACTTTTAGTAAACGTGCCTCTTAATGAGTGTATGGATAAAGAAAGACTAAAAGATTTCTACATTACTATAATCCAGTGCCAACTGCCAGACACTTTAGGAACTACTACAAACACTGCCCATTTAGAACCCATAGCTAAACCCAAAAACCTATTCAATTCCCTCCACATATAACCACACTCAAATAAGGGGGACCAATTTAACACAAATTTTTTTGTTGGAACGTACGTCTGGAAGGAAAGAAAGAAACCTCCCCTTCTTGTGGCATATTGTTCCGTTTTTATCTTTTGTTAAGATTTAGGGATTCACCCCTAAATAAGGATCAAGGGACCACAACCCCAATTCCAACTAGTGCTGAATGATTTTCAAAACACAGTACTTAGCTTGAGGTCATCATTTCCAAGGCCGTCTTCTCTTAAACGACGTTCGCTGCCAACAAACTCCCAAAGTAACATCACCAGAATTGGAAGTTGCCATCCACCGCCATTTTGCGACGCTGATTACTCAAGACCCGGCTGTTGGACTATTCTGCAGCATATAATGGAAAAAAAAGGCACTCAAGCCGATGTCTGACGATCAACCAGTCACGCTTCTGTGAAGTTGATCGTCAGACATTGGCTTGAGTGCCTTTTTTTTCCATTATATGCTGCAGAATAGTCCAACAGCCGGGTCTTGAGTAATCAGCGTCCCAAAATGGCGGTGGATGGCAACTTCCAATTCTGGTGATGTTACTTTGGGAGTTTGTTGGCAGCGAACGTCGCTTAAGAGAAGACGGCCTTGGAAATGATGGCCTCAAGCTAAGTACTGTGTTTTGAAAATCATTCAGCACTAGTTGGAATTGGGGTTGTGGTCCCTTGATCCTTATTTAGGGGTGAATCCCTAAATCTTAACAAAAGATAAAAACGAAACAATACGCCACAAGAAGGGGAGGTTTCTTTCTTTCCTTCCAGACGTACGTTCCAACAAAAAAAAAATTTGTGTTAAATTGGTCCCCCTTTTTTGAGTGCATTTAGAACCCATAGCAAACCCGCTGTATCCTAACAGCACTACCAGGACTCACAAAGCACCATACTCTACCAATCAAAAGGCAACACTGCAAATATTAAACCAATACATTTCAGAGAACAAGAATACATGACCTACTGGGGAAAGAGAACAAGTGGCAATGTCAAATAGGAATTATATAAACAGAACACCTCAGCTCAGTTACACATGCAGAACATAGACCATCACCAAACAAGTAATCACAATTTAGAAACAGGAAGACAATAATTAAACTGGGAATCCCAAAAGCCAAACTTGGAATGTACAACACTGTAGAAATAAAACTATACATTAGTTTGCTCTTGTACTAAACAAAGCGCAGACGTTAATGATGCACATTTACCAGAGCTGACATATTCCAATTAATAAATTCAAAATAAAGAGATATTTTTCTACCTTTTGTGCATTTTTTTTCAGCTGCAATTGCTCCAGCCACTTTCTTCTGGTTTCTTCGTGTCTTCTGCTAACTCTCCATCGTCTGCTGTCCATTTGTCCTTTCTTCTCTCTTCTAGTTTTTTTCCATTCTCTCTCTACATCTGCTTTATCATACTAATCTTTCTCCTTTTGCTCTTTCCTCATTCCTATTTCATCCACTCAAATTTTACCCCTCCATCCTCAATCCCCACTTACTCTCCCAATACCCGGCCAATTGTAGATTTTTTATCCCTCCCACACAAAATATTTTTCCCTTCTCCATTTTACTCTTCCAGCCCCATCCCATTCTAATCCTCCCCCAACATCAACTCCCTTCTAGTTCCAGCCTCACCCAGCATCCATTCCCTTCTAGTCCCTGCATCAGCCCATTTCCAGTCCTAGCCACCCATCAGCCCATTTCCAGTCCTAGCAACCCCCCAACCCAATACCAGTCCTAGCCCCCCTATCAACCCACTTCCAGTCCTAACCCCCTATCACCCCATTTTCAGTTTAAACCCCCCCCTATAACCCATTACCAGTCCTAACCCCCCAACAGCCCACTTCCAGTCCTAACCCCATCAACCCATTTCCAGTCAGCCCCCCATAGCCCATTGCCAGTCCTAACCCCCCTCCCCCATCAGCCCACAGCCTATTACCAGTCCTAACCCCATCAACCCACCTCAAGTCCTAACCCCTCCCCATCAGCCCATTTCCTGTCCTAGCCCCCCCCCATAGCCCATTATCAGTCCTAACCCCCCCATAGCCCATTACCAGACAGCCCGCATCAGCCCACAGCCCATTACCAGTCTTAACCCCCCCCATAGCCCATTACCAGTTCTAACCCCCCAACAGCCCACAGCCCATTACCAGTCCTAACCCCATCAGCCCACCTCCAGGCCTAACCCCTCCCCATCAGCCCAGTTCCTGTCCTAGCCCCCCCATAGCCCATTACCAGTCCTAAACCCCCATCAGCCCAATGCCCTTTACAAGTCCTAACCCATCAACCCACCTCCAGTCTTAAGCCCCCAGCCCATTTCCAGTCCTAGCCCCCCCCATAGCCCATTACCAGACAGCCCCCATCAGCCCACCGCCCATTACCAGTCTTAACCCCCCCCCCATAGCCCATTACCCGTTCTAACCCCCCCCCAACAGCCCACCGCCCATTACGTCCTAACCCCATCAGCCCACCTGCAGTCTTGCCCCCCAGCCCATTTCCAGTCCTAGCCCCCCCATAGCCCATTACCAGACAGCCCCCATCAGCCCACAGCCCATTTACAGTCTTAACCTCCCCCATAGCCCATTTCCAGTTCTAACCCACCCAACATCCCACAGCCCATTACCAGTCATAACCCCATCAGCCCACCTCCAGCCTTAACCACCCCAGCCCATTTCCAGTACTAGCCCCCCCAAAGCCCATTACCCGTCCTCCCCCCCCCCCCCCCCATCGGCTCAAGTAAAATGAAATTTAAAAAAAAAATGCTGGCTGCTACCGCTGCCGCTGCCGCCACGGCAGCGGCAGAATGGACTGTCCCGTGGGGCCCCCTCTGCCCGGCTGAATCCCTCCCTCCCTCCCTCCGTGATGGCTGAGCCCCTTCGTGCCGGCTTTGAGAGTCGCGAAGGGAGAGTGTCTCCCTCGCGTCTCTGTTAAGCCCGCAGGGGCTGATGGGAAATTTCCCATCTGCCCCTGCAGGCTTAACAGAGACGCGAGGGAGACACTCTCCCTTCGCGACTCTCAAAGCCGGCACGAAGGGGCTCAGCCGTCACGGAGGGAAGGAGGGAGGGATTCAGCCGGGCAGAGGGGGCCCCGCGGGACAGTCCATTCTGCTGCTGCCGCGGCGGCAGCAGCAGCGGTAGCAGCCAGCGGGGTTTTTTTTAAATTTAATTTTGAAAAAAGCTGAATGTTCTTTGCGCAGGGCCCCCTGAAACGCGGGGCCCTGTGCAAAAAACATTCTTGCTCAATGGACGGGCCGGCCCTGCCCAGGACCCTAGTGACCAGAGTTGCCCTGCCGGTGCCACCTCCTTGGAGCCGAGGAACCTCACAGGGCTCCTCAAGAGCTCCTTAGAGGTGGTTACCATGAGAACTACCCTGTTGATCACATTAGCCCTTGAATCAGATAAAATGTTAGTTCTTCGGGCATATCTCAAGAATTTCCATAAAAATTTCTTGGACTCTCAATTTAGGAAGTTTCCTGACTTGTCTCGTGCTACCCAATTAAGGAGGAGGGAGTTTCTGAGCTATAGCCTCAGAGTCCTTTCCCCTGGGGCTACATTTATTTTGAAATTTCTTTCCAGATGTTTTGTCTCATAAAAAGAAATCATCTCTTATAAAGAGAAATCTCAAGCAACTTTTGGAATTCTTGATAACTAGGGAAGAGCCTGAAGTTGAAGTCTCTGCCCGCCATTTGAGTTGCTTTCTTTGGGCATACTTTGTATGTTTTTCCTGCAGCCCCCTTTGGTTTCCTCATTATGGTGAACTAATGTGATAATGGTTTTTATTATATTGCTTGATTGTTTCCTTTTTTCCTTGTAATTTTTCTTGAGCCATTTTCTTTTTCATTTATGTGTATACCTGGATGTATACTGAATAAATGCTAATAAAAAAAAAGAGTAGGTGCACCTGCCGCTCTGTGCAGGTTACCCCTTCCCATGCCTTTGTTTAGGGGTGTACAGTTAAGTTATTTTGATTTTATCCTGTTGCTATATAGGAATGAATTCAATTTTACCTAAATATATAAAAGTAGAGGAAGGGGAGCTAAGTCTGCAGTGGAATAGGCTTAAAGGCCTTAAAGAATACCGTGGGTCATATTTCTAAGGGGCATGTTTACTAAACTGCGGTAACGTTATAGGCCACGCGTTAGGTAACGTTAACGATCGTTAGGTAACGTTAACGCGCGGTATGTAACGTTAACACGCGTTAACGTTCCCTAACGATCGCTAACGTTCCCGGCCGCGGTAAACACCGCAGAGGGTGGAGAGAGGGCAGGGAGAAGGGGTCAATGGGCAGGGAGTGGGCGGGGAAAGGCTCCCTGCACACTAACGCGCTGAACTGAAGAGCTGAATCCTACCGCGAATGAAAAAGTCTAGCTCTCGCGGGATCGTAATCGGGTCTACCTCTGTGCATCCCTATTGTGATCGGGCACACAGGGGCCTGGGTGCACATATTAGAATGTGAATCTATCTGTTTAATCTATATCCCCCCCTTTATTTTTAGGGTGGTTAGTTGTTTTATTTATTTATTTATTTATTTAAAGTCTCTTTTATACCGCGCTATTTGAAATCAGTGCGGTTTACAATGAACATTAAACTACACATCTCAGCTTGGTGATTTGTGCTTACAATAAACAGGTATAATAACTTGGGTATACATTAAACAAGTTTCTTAACAGGGAAAAACATGATAAATATATACAAACCACTTTATGTAACTATATAAAGGGTTCTATAAACTGTACAAGCATCTCATGATGGGAGGAGGTTAAATGTGTGATAGCGAGTATTCAGTCAAGAATGTGAGATGCATGAGCTTGAGGTGCTGCATTCAGGTGTGAAAGTAGGAGGGTGTGAGGTAGCGACTGAGACATCATAGTGAAGGAGAAAAAGGTGATGTTTCAGTGCCTTCTTGAATTGGGAGAGATCACTGATGGTTCTGATAGTCGCCGGTAGAGCGTTCCAGCAGGATGGTGCAAATAATGCAAAGGCTCTAGATCTGGTAACTTGGGAGCATTTAGTGCTTGCCTTAGGTAGAATGAGGGTATTTGAAGCATTCGATCTCCTTACCCGGTTAGGGGGTGTGATTGATACTAGGTCAGTAATGGCAGTAGCTGGGTATTTCTTGATGGCTTTATGGGTCATAGTTAGAATCTTGAAAGAGATCCTGGCGTGTATGGGGAGCCAAAGCAACTGTTTCAGTATTGGAGTAATGTGGGATCTTCTGGAGGCTCCATGAAGGATTCTTGCAGCTGAATTCATTGCAAGTTGTAAGGGGTTGGTTGTACTTTTTGGAAGGCCATGTAATATCGCATTGGCGTAGTCCAGGTGAGGCATTATTAGGGCCTGAAAAACAGTTTTGTATTGTGATTTTTTTTCTATATGCATAATGGATGATTTTAAAGCCCGTATTGAAAGAGGAACTTCCTCCCTAGTGTAGATTTCTTGGGGGTAATGGAATATTTTTTAAATTTATTTTTCTTGATTTGTTTTTTGCACTAATTCTAGTATAGCTAGATTGCATAGTTCATATTTTGAGGTTTATGGTTATCCTTGGACTGATCATAGATTGATTGCTTTTATGTTGCTGAGCATATGAGGTATACGTACATCATAAATTGTACATCATTCCAGGTCAGGAGTACATCATGTTTGGTGCTTTCTATTGATTCTTTTTCGGTGAATTGGCCATATTTTGATTTAGTTCCATCTGGCTTGTCCATGGATGGTCTTCTTGATGCCTGAAACAGGTAAATTTCTAAATCACCAGTATTGTTTTCTATGAGGCAGCCTTTCCACAGATCTAGTTGTGTTCCCTGGTTCTCTGCTATGTTGCATGAGATGAAAGTGAGCTTCAACGAGCTGAGCAATTTTGACATAAGCACCACTCCACAGATTCACAATTGTGTTTTTTCACTATGTATAAGCAGTATAAGGATAGATCGCTGACCAGTAGAAGAGAGTATAATAATTCAAAATTGATGGCTTTTGAAATAGAAAAACCCGCCACCTGTGACTAGCCCTGCCCTGCCCATAAAAAATAACTGTAGAGAGGGCAACAGTGCAGGCTTTAACGTCTGCAGGCTATATCAAGGGGGGGAGGTGAGTACAAGAGGTTGAACTCTAAAGCACTTATTCAGCCATAGTCCTCTTCTCAGGCCCCTCCAGCACACATATACTCTCTCATATTTATTTATTTATTTAACAAGTTTTTTATACCGCCTTCTCATATAATCAAAGCAGTTTACATTAAAACTCAACCATTACAGAGAACTTAATGTGTAAGCTTAGGTAGGGGTGACATGCAGGGTCTGCTCAGAGGCAAAACTTATAGCATTAAATCCAAACATATATTCTGCATCCACCGAACCCTCCCCCAACAATCTGTGCAGAGGAGAGCAGAGTTAGAACCTTCCCCATAAAACTTACCATACGAGAAAAAATCCCTTTCAATACCAAGCATACTGTGAATTAATCAGGGCCAGTCCCAGAGTTGATTGAAAGTGTTAGTACCCTAATCTGCATCTCCCCCCCCCCCCTTCTAAAAGGTATATCATAGTTAATTTTTTAGGTTTTAGGACTTTATTTACTAAGACTGTTTTTCCATTTTCCATGGTAAAAAGCTTTATAAATCAGGCTCTTACACGGGGTGGGTGGGTGTGTGTCTGTGTGTGTGTGTGTGTGTGTGCACGTCCAGGGACATCTGTGGTTTGTGTGTCTGAATGCCTGTTATCAAACATCCAAATCACAAATAGAGCTTACTTCTTAGAGGGCAATTTTAGAAGAGACATCCAAGTAAAATCTGGGACATCTATGCCAGAACATCTGAAATAAAAGCAGGCACATCCATCTGCAGACATGATTTCACAAACATGGACGTGCCAGATATGAATGTCTGAGGGGGGGCATCTACAAAGATAGCCCCAGAACCAGATTCCAGAACCCAGATATCTAGGATAGCCTAATTAACCATTTCAAAGCTCACTACTCTAACCAAGAAATAGTCAGTCAGAGTTCAAATCCCACTGTTGCTGTTGTGGACATTGTGCTGATGGAGTGCTATCTTTGCTACACCTCTGGCTACTTATCAATCAAAACAAACAGATCTAAACTTAAAGGAGAAATCAATGATGTTTCTTAGAGGGGGGAAGGGATGTCCAGGTTCCTAGGAAGGTTCCACCATGTCCCTGTTCAGACTTGGATGTGCCCAGAGCTGGCTTCTAAAATGGCAGTGGAGAGGTTGCTGTGCTTTGGGTATCTCTATGCCCATTTTTTTATGTCCAAGCATGAAAAGGGGTTCCAAAATGACCCTTATGCTGGAATAGCAGGGATGTACATTTGGTTTGGATGTTCGCTATTCGCTCAGGGCCAATTCCGTGTCCAAAGCTCCCCACATGTACACAGGAGATGTGCAGGGAGCTCTGGATGGGGATGGGTGCGGGAGGGCCGGAGGACAGAGCGGAGGCAGAATCCTGACCGTGGATGTACAGAGCCGATTCAGGTCATGGCTCTATACATCCGAGCATGAAGAGGTAGAAGGGGGACTTATTCCACCTCGGGGATGGAATAAGTCCCCCTGATTTTGGCAGCCATCGCAGCAGAAGCCCCCAAGACCAAGTGAGCAGGGCAGGAGGTTCCCCACAGCCCGATCTGGCCTTGGCAGGCCACATTGGGGGTCAGGCAGAGGGAACAGGAATCTCTGACATGTGTGTCAGAGCGGGGCTCCTGCATGGTATCCCAGTACCATGACGATGGGATGCCATGGCAACAGGGCTCCATGCAGACACTTCGGCTGGGTTAGATGGGGTGGGAGATGTCCATCCTGTGGCACAGAATCGAGGCACATCCTCCCTGTCCAGGCCCTTTGCACCCAATTCTGCTCCTGTGGGAACTCGCACAGGTGCAGAATCGGATGCAAATCCAGCCCGTCCAGATTTTGGATGTCCAGACGGGCCGGACAGGCCCTGATCTGAATGGGGCTCTTAATGTCTATGGGGATATTTTCAGCCATTTAGGTGGCTTGTAAACCTGCAAACCACCTAAATAGTGCTAAGCGATATATTCAGTGGCACTAATGCAGTTAGTGCCTCTGAATATCCCCTAGTGCCATCACTAAACGTCCATTGGTAGCAGCAAGGCATTCTAAGGGTAGAGCGGAGGCGGCACCTTGGGATAACTAGCTGGTTATCCCACAGCAGCAAAAGTTAGGCACTTTAAAGTCTGGCCAAACTTTCACCCCGTAACTAACCGGGCAGCAGTTGAATAGCTCCACTGCCTAGTTACCTGCAATGCTAGCCAGCTAACCTTAATATGGCCTAGCATTGAATATCCGGCTTTAAAATTCAGCGGCGGTGGCTAGCCACTGTAGAAGCGTTAGATGCTACCATTAAATATTGCCCCCTATGTGTCCCCATTGTTAAATTATTGCATGCATTGGGTTTTTGGTTTTATGCAGATAATATTTTGATTTCTGGGAAATTCTCTATTTTTGCTGGTGTATCTTCATTGAGTGTTCTGTGCCTCTACCTCCAGACACTTGACTGGTTACAGACCAATAGCATGATGGTTAATTATGCTGAGTGTGAAGCAATGGTTGTGACTGCCCTCTCTGGTGCAATTTTTCCTTCTAGTTTATTGTTGGGTGTATATTCTATTGCCATTAAGGATGAGATCCATTACTTTGGCGTTGTGCTGGATAGGCATCTTTCATTTAAGCCCCATGTTATGTGGACAGTTTGAGCGACTTAGGGGCCTGTTTACTAAAAACCGCCAATGTGCGCTGCCGCAAAATAGCGCACTGAAAGTGTATTTAAGAGCGCTTAAGCGCCCCGCAAATGTGCGAGGAACCCCCGCACCCTTGCGCGTCACACTAACGGGTGCCGCACAAGTACGGGCCCGCAAATGTCCGATGGAGGCGTGGAAAGGCTAACGGAGGGCGGAGGAAGGCCCCGGAGGGGCGGAGAGAAGGGGTTAATGGGCGGGGAAGGGGAGGGGAGAGGCGCCCCGCACATTATCGTGGCTGAAGTTCAAAGGAAAAATAGCGCGAGTGAATCACTCGCGGTAGAATGCATTTAAAGGGAAGAGAAACCATTTCCGTCAGCAATGTACAGCAAAACCGGGGAAACCTGAAAAACGTGAGCAGTGTGATACATGTGCACAGCCCAAAAGTGGAATTAAAAATAGAAAAGGACCACAACAAAAATTGTAAAAATAGGAATTCAGCTGGGGAACAGTTATAGTAATGGGCAAAACTAAAAATCACACCCAGGAAAGCTCCAACAAAAAGAAATGAGTTTTGGAAAGGTGTACGGAGCGGAGACTCTTCCAAAAAACATTTCCTTTTTGTTGAAGCTTTCCTGGGAGTGGTTGCTATGTTTGCCCATTAATATCACTGTTGCCCAGCGTGGTGATATTGTGTCCCCCATTTTCCGTGGCCATCTCCGGGGTTTATGTGCACTTTTGTCACCAGACAGGGTGCATGTGCCCACAGTAAAAATGCGTAGAGCAGGGTTTGTGACTCCATCCTGCCAGGTTTACTACCTCCAGGGGCTGCACTGTTTCTGTGGCCAGAGTGTGGTGCAGCAGACAGAGCCAGTACCTCTAGGACCAAAGGCTCCAAGGTTCAAATCCCAGCTGGGGCACTTGCCAGCCCAGTCCCTACATTTTACCCACCACTAAACAAAGATAGTGCAGACACCCCTGTATTGCAGGGAACATAAGCATGGGGAAAACACCCATATTTTACCCAACACCGCACACACACCACAACAATGGGCATTACCTACAGCCAAGTCCCCCAAATGCAGTCCCGTACTGCCACATTGCAATCATGTCATCTGCTTTTTCTGAGAGAAGCTCATGCCAGCATGTGGTGCAGGGGGCATTGGCTGCTAGCCACAGAAGACAGAGGCCTAGCCATGTGCAGGCTGCCACAGTCCACTGCAATAGACAGGCCCTGCCGGATCCACAGTCATGGATGTTCCAGGGAATCCAGGCAATCTGTGGCTACACGGTGCATGCAAGAACAGAAGGTCACAGGATCAAAGCCCAGCTGGGGCTACCACCAATCCTGCCCACATATTTTTTTCCCACAACTAAACAGTGATAGTAAGGACACACCTTTCGTGGCGAGGACATATGCAATGGTACTACGTCTATGTTTTACCCCACTGAGCACAGACACCATGAACAGGGGCAGTACCTAGAGCAGAATCCTCCAAATACAGTTCTGGTGGGCCACACACCAGTCAGGTTCCATGCTGCCACTTATACAAATGCCTGTGCTGTATATCTATGCACCACCCCCATGGCATGTAGATGTAGCTCATGCATATTCATGAGGGACAGCAGGAAAACCCGAACAGTGTGATGCAAACCTGGACTGGAGTTGGGAATCTCTGCTGTAAAGCAGCAGCCAACAGGGCCAGACACACCCACACCCACAGGCCCCATTGGCCAATGTCTCCTGGAGAGGCAGAACATTGGACCCTGCATGCATCTCCCAATACTAGCACCTTCATACCTTAGCAATGTCACCCTACACCTGAGGTATACGGTACACAGCTCTGAGACGTTTGCTAGGAGTACTGGCAGATCGATATCCATACGTTACGCACATACTACTAGTTGACCTCATCAGAGCAATCAGTTAGGTGTTTGCGGGGCATGCTCCAGGCCTGGCCTCTGACAGTGTTTACCACCCTGGGGAGTGACCCCCAGCAGTACTGCGTACCATATCCATGCCTTGCCGTGCCCAGGACCGGTTTGGAGGGCAAGGCTAATTACCGCCTCAATAGTAGCACCATGATGGCATAGGGGGGGGTGTTGGCTGCAAGCCCCTTCTACAGCCCACACTGCCAGCACTGTTGCCAGTATGGGCCTGCCAATGTGCATAATGAGTAGCAAAGGACCATGGGTACATCTCAGACAGGGTGGGCTGACCAGGATGCAGCTGCACAGGGCACTGACAGGGACATGGTAGTGCCCGGCCACCACCTACACAGACCTATTTCACAGATTATTGCTGCTTTGGAGCTCTGGCATAGCCACATTCAGCCATGGAAGGTGTTGTGGACCTGGTCCTGGGCGCAGCATCAGAAACTCAGGGTGAGCACAGTAACCGCACAATGTGATGGTGTTTATCTACTCTTTGCCGTTTGTCCACCCACTCAGGACACCCTACCAGGCCGAGGTGCTGTGTGGGTGCACACGGACACCTCCCCCTACCAGGCCGGGGAGCTTTAGGGGTGCAGTTCCCATCTTGTGTGCATCTGTGGACAGCTGATTTGCATGTGCAGTGCATCATGGGTACGGGTGGCCTAACCCTATCCTGTTTACACCAGCAGACTGTCTGTGCTGTGACGTGCAGGCTATGTGCAACCAGGCAAGGGCTTGCTTGCAGCTATAGAGCTGTAGCCCAATGGTTACGTCACTGCCTGTGCAGCCAGAGGTCATGGGTTCAAACCTACAGTGGGGTTCTGTGATATAAGAACATAAGATATGTCATACTGGGTCAGACCAAGGTCCATCAAGCCCAGTATTCTATTTCCAACAGTGGCCAATCTAGGTCATACGTACCTAGCAGTTTCCCCAAGGGACACAGGTTCCACAATGCTTGTATTGGTTCAAGCATTGATATCCTGGGTCCCTTCTTAATAATGGTTTATGGACCTTTCCTCCAGGAACTTGTCCAAACCTTTTTTAAACCCAGCTACACTAACAGCCTTTACTACATCCTCCGGTAACAAATTCCAGAGTTTGATTACACGTTGAGTGAAAAAATATTTTCTTTTATTAGTCTTAAATAGTTTACCCTGTAGCTTCATTGCATGTCCCCTAGTCTTTCTATATTCTGATAAGGTAAACAATCGATCTACGTTTACCCGTTCCACTCCGTTCATTAATTTATAGACTTCTATCATATCTCCCCTCAGCCGTCTCTTTTCCAGGTTAAAGAGCCCCAACCTTTTTAGCCTTTCTTCATAGGAGTAGCCTTCCATCCCCTTTACCATTTTGGTGGCTCTTCTCTGAACCTTTTCTAAAATTGCTATATCCTTTTTAAGATATGGCGACCAGAATTGCACACAATATTCAAGGTGCGGTCTCACCATGGAACGATATAGAGGCATTATAATATCTTTTGTTTTATTTTCCATTCCTTTCCTTATCATACCTAGCATTCTATTTGCTCTCTTGGCCGCCGCTGCACACTGGGCCGAGGGTTTTAACATGGTATCCACAAGGACGCCTAAATCTTTTTCTTGGGTGGTGGTTCCTAATGTGGAACCTTGCATCGTGTAACCATAGTTTGGGTTGTTCTTCCCTAGGTGCATAACCTTGCACTTCTCCACATTAAATTTCATCTGCCATTTTGATGCCCAGTCTTCCAATTTATCAAGATCCTCTTGCAATTTTCCACAATCCTCCTGGGTTTTAACAACTTTAAATAGTTTTGTGTCATCAGCAAATTTGATAACCTCACTCGTTATTCCACTTTCCAGGTCATTTATGAATATGTCAAAAAGCAGCGGACCCAGCACAGATCCCTGGGGTACACCACTATTCACCTTTCTCCATTGGGAAAATTGGCCATTTAGCCCTACCCTCTGCTTTCTATCTTTTAACCAGTTCCTGATCCACAGTAGTACACTGCCTCCTATCCCATGACTCTTTAGTTTTGCCAAAAGTCTCTCATGAGGGACCTTGTCAAAGGCTTTCTGAAAGTCCAGATACACAATATCAACCGACTCACCTTTGTCCACCTGTTTATTCACTCCTTCAAAAAAACATAACAGATTAGTAAGACAAGATCTTCCTTGTCTAAAGCCATGTTGGCTGTCTCCCATTAGGTCATGACTATCTATATGCTGAGTAATTTTATTCTTTATGATGGTTTCTACCATTTTTCCCAGTACTGATGTCAAGCTCACCGGTCTGTAGTTTCCCGGATCACCCCTCGAACCCTTTTTAAAAATTGGTGTTACATTGGCGATCCTCCAATCCTCAGGTATTAGAGATGATTTTAATGATAGTTCACAGATTACTGATAGCAGGTCTGCAATCTCAAATTTCAGTTCTTTCAACACCCTTGGATGTATACCATCCGGCCCAGGTGATTTGCTACTCTTCAGTTTATCTAATAGTTGTAAGACATCTTCCCGATGTATCGATATTTCCTTCAATTCTTCCACACCTTTAAATACCACTTCAGTCGTGGGTAACATCCCTACATCTTCCTCAGTAAAGACCGAAGCAAAGAATTCATTCAGTCTCTCCGCTATCGCCTTGTCGCCTCTTAGTGCTCCTTTAACCCCTTTATCATCTAATGGACCAACTGACTCTCTCACGGGTTTTTTGCTACGAATGTACTTGAAAAGGTCTTTATTTCGTGTTTTTGCTTCCGCAGCAAGCTTCTTCTCAAATTCTCTCTTTGCCTGCCTTATCAATGCCTTGCATTTGACTTGCGAGTGCTTGTGCTGTTTCCAGGTTTCATCATTTGGCTCTTTTTTCCATTTCTTGAAAGATGCTTTTTTGGCAACAACAGCCTCTCTGACCTCAGCTTTAAACCATGCTGGCAATTTTTTGGACTTCCTTCCACTTTTCTTAAAGCGTGGAATACAGCTGGTCTGGGCTTCCAAGATAGTATTTTTCAACAACACCCAAGCTTGATGTATGTCTTTAACCTTTGCAACTGCTCCTTTTAGTTTTTTCTTAACTGTTTTCCTCATTCTATCATAGTCTCCCTTTCGAAAGTTAAAAGGTAGTACTGTGGATTTCCTTACTATCCCTCCTCCACTAATTAAATCAAAGGCGATCATGCTATGATCACTATTGCCAAGTGGCCCCAACACCCTTATCTCTTGCACTACATCTGGTGTTCCACTAAGGACTAGGTCTAATATTGCTTCCCCTCTGGTCGGTTCATGAACCAGCTGCTCCAAGAAGCAGTCATTTATTTCATCTAGGAACTTTATCTCCCTAGCATGTCCTGTTGTGACACTGACCCAGTCGATGCCGGGGTAATTGAAATCACCCATTATTATTACTGCACTGTAACTTTTGCTAGCTTCCTTGATTTCTTTGAGCATTTCATCATCCATTTGTTCATTCTGGCCAGGCGGACGATAGTACACCCCCACTGCCATCGCCTTCCCCTTTTTACATGGAATTTCAATCCATAGAGATTCTACAGCAAATTTTGTTTCTTGCAAAACTTTAATCCTTTCTGACTCAATGCCCTCTCTAACATAGAGCGCAACCCCTCCACCAATTTGATCAGCTCTATCATTTCGATATAGTTTGTACCCAGGTATCACAGTGTCCCACTGGTTGTCCTCCTTCCACCATGTCTCTGATATTCCAATCATATCTAACCTCTCGTTTAGTGCTATATATTCTAACTCTCCCATCTTGTTTTGTAGACTTCTAGCATTTGCATACAAGCATTTTAGAGACTGTATTTTATTCATATTAATTTGATAGGGTTGTCTAAAGCATTATTTTAATTTACTGTACATATGTTGATGCCTGCAATAACACCCTCAGCATACTGTACCCATAAGGTGCCTCTGAGGGTGCTTTATGGGGCGCCCTATAGGGCACTTTATGGTTGGCATCCATATAGGGTGCACTATACATTATCCTGTGTCGCAACATACATGCAGCCCTATAGGGGACATTCTAGGGTGCCTTGGCCGACGGTGCACTGTAACATGTGCCTTATGGGCCGCCTTATGTTAACATGCTGTGAGAGTGCGTTTGCTAGTAGTTATCACAAAATAAAATTAAAAAGCCTCCTACAGCACTCCACAACATAAAACATACTGCCTCAGCTAGCCTTTTTCACTGGGCATTGTGAGGGATTGAACCCCTGGTCCTTGCACCATTGGTCAGTGTCTTAACCATTGTGCTGTGGCTGTGTTCCTTTGCTTTAGCATCAGCGCGCCGCCTTGTGCCCATCAGCGCGCCGCATCCTGCTGCCCACAATTAACAGTGCGCCGCCTTATGCCACCCAAAATTAACAGTGCGCCGCCTTATGCCGCCCAAAATGAACAGTGTGCTGCCTTATGCCGTACAAAATTATGTTGTCTCCTGACATGCTTTTCCACATTCAAGGTGGTGCCTCAGCCAGCCTTTTTGGGTTGTGCACACTGGGGGATTGAACCCATGGCCCCTGCACCATTGGTTATTGTCTTCACCATTGTGCTACGGCTCTGTTCCTCTATGTGTCCAGCTGCGCCCCACTTAGCCTTCCCACGCGCTAATGTGGGCCCCGCACATTAACGCGACGCACACACGTACGGTCGTTTTTTTTCCTTTTTCGGCCTGAACCGCCCACTCCTTATATGGCACAGGCACACTACCGTGTCCCCGCACAATTTCGGAGTTTAGTAAACATACCCCTTAGTATAAGTTGCGCACTGTGCATCCTTTACAGTTTATTTTGGCTGCCTCAGATTTTAGAGTTTGGTACAGTCTTTAGTTTTACATCGTTTGGATTACTGTAGTATACTGCTTTTTAGTTTACTTGATTATGTTCATAGACCCCTTCAAATGGCAATCACTTGAGCAGCTCAAGTGATTGTGTGCTTGCAGAATTATGAGCATATTACTCCTGTGTTTTTATTGCTTTACAGAGTGGAGGTGTAGCCTAGTGGTTAGAGCACTGGTTTGGTAATTAAAAAGTATGTACAAGTCCAGAGTTAGGTGAAAAAATGCTAATCTTTATTGGAGAATGAAAATTAATACCAATCACCCAACATGGCCATGTTCAGGCATAGCTTTCGTCAGGGGTAAAACAATTCTAAATAAAGCACATAAATAAACAGATTAAAACAATATTACATGAATAATTATATAGAATAAAATCATTAAAAGTAAAATAAAAGCAACTGCCTCATAGCCAGAAAATCAAGGGTTTGATTCCCAATGGTACTCCTTGGGACCTTAGGCAAGTCACTTTACCCTCCTTTGCAATTTACTCCAGGTGATACTTACTCAAGAAAACCCAGAGGCAGCTGAGTCACCAGGAGTCAGTACTAAGAAATAAAAACATGAGGAGAGGAACAACAAAGGAAAAGCAGAGAACATTCAAATCACATAAATGGGTGAATTCCGACTCTAATAACAACATAAATAAAGCATGAGCGCTTAAAATAACAGCAACTTGCAATCAATTATAAGAGGAGGACTGAAGAATAAATAATTAAAACACTTTACATTGTATAGTAAGATAAAAAACATAAATAGAATTAAGAGCTATAAAAAAGAACATCAAACATGTTAAAGAATGTCAATACCCTTGACTTTGTAATAGATAACTGAAGGATTATGTAGTGTTTAAAAAATGAACAAAGGAAGAGACAGGAACCAGACTTACAGTATGCCGAATGGAAGCGAGAAGTCACAGTATAAACTAAACAATCTGCAATAATTAAGAAAACATATAAGGCATTGGAAAAACTAATTGATACCTCTGAATGTTGTCCTGGATATGAGGAAGGTGTAGGCTTCTGTAGATCAGCATAAGCAAACCAGTGTGTGAACGGAGAAGTCAAGGAATAAGTATATGGAATGGAAGCTTGGATAATACGGAGCAGGAAACCTTACAATACCAGATATATGCCTTAGGATTACAGAGCATTGTCAAGATGGGGAACGGACAAGACCTTAGGAAAATAATCATGTGAAACAATGTGACAGAAGAAAGGTTTAGGGGGTATATTTACTAAAGGGCGCTATTTCCGCTGCTGAGAAGTTATTGTGCGATAAGGTACGTTATCGCGCGATAATGGCGCTTTACCTGGCGATAAGGTACCTTAGCGCACGATAACGAGCGCTGAAGGTGGAGAAAGGCTCCCGGAGGGCGGAGGAAGGCTCCCCAGGGGCGGAGAGAGAGAGTCAATGGGTGGAGAGTGGGAGGGGAGAGGCTCCCTGCACACTAACGCTGTAGCAGCAGGGTCTGAAAACTAAAGCCAGTGAAACCCTGGCGTTAGGGCAGATTTGAAGGAAAGAGAAACCATTTCTGTCAGCAATGTACAGCAAAGCCAGGGAAATCTAAAAAAAGTGATGTGTGATACATGTGCACGGAACAAAAGAGCAAATAAACATTGAAAATGACCTGAACAAAATGTAAAAAAAATATAACCAAGCTGGGCTATAGTGATATTAATGGGAAACATCAAAAAACACTACCGAGAAAGCTCCAAAAAAAAGATATTAATTTTGGAAGGGTCTATGCACTGTCCCCCCTACAAGGTGAATGATCCCACAGTGCAATAGCGCTGATAAGGGTTTTCCCTTTTTATTGGACAGGTGTCCTATGCGTGCACATGTTCCGCAACAGCAGGGTGGGCATGTTGGAACGGGCAACTGGACAGATACTGGAAAATGGGATACAGAGGGCTGCAGGTGGCACATGCTGTGGTGCAGCTGGGCCACAGTTCGGACTAGGGTGATGCCTAGGTGTCCCATAGGAAAGCTGAAACTGTACAGCAGCCAGACAGCAACTGATGAGGGCCCAACATGGGCACGAGTGTGTTTCCCACAGTGTCACAGGGGATATTACCCAGCAGGTATCCCCAAGGGCACAGAACATTGGCAGGCGGTGGTGAGGGGAAGTGTGGACGTCTATGCAGGCACCCCTACCATAGAACCCACACCGTAGGCAGCCGCCTACCAGCACACTGGATGGCCTGAGACTGTGCACCACCAGCACCACCAGCATAAGGGCATGTCAGCATGGTGGCGGAGGGGTACTGGTGGTGGAGGGGGCAGTGGCAGCTGCCCACAGTAGACCGTGGCCTAGCCCTGTTTAGGTGGGTGCCATGCACTGCAACAGACAGGCCCTGTCTGACGAACAGTCATGGTATCCCCAGGGAATGACCTCTCCCTGTGGCAAAAGTGTGGTGCAGTACACACAGCCAGTGTGTTCAGGAGCAGATGGTTATAGGTTCAAGTCCCAGTTATGGCTCCTGCCAACACAATCCCCATATTTTACCCACTACTAAACCGTAGTAATAAAGAGGGAACCTTTATTGCAGATAATATAAACATGCCTGAAACACCTATATTTTACCCTACAAAGCACAGACACCATAGACATCTGCAGTACCTAGAGCAGAGTTTCCCAAATGCAGTCCTGGAGGGCCAAAAATCATTCAGGTTTTATGCTGTTTCTAATATAAGGGCATGTTAGCATGGTAGCAGAGGGGTACTGGTGGTGGAGGGGGCAGTGGCTGCAGCCCACAGCAGACCATGGCCTAGCCCTGTTTAGGTGGGTGCCGTGCACTGCAACAGACAGGCCCTGTCTGACAAACAGTCATGGTATCCCCAGGGAATGAACTGTCCCTGTGGCAACAGTGTGGTGCAGTACACACAGCCAGTGTGTGCAGGAACAGAAGATCATAGGTTCAAGTCCCAGCTGTGGCTCCTGCCAACCCAGTCCCCATATCTTTCCCAGTGGTAATAAAGAGGGAACCTTTATTGCAGATAACATAAGCATGCCTGAAATGCCCATATTTTACCCTACAGAGCACAGACACCATAGACATGTGCAATACCTAGAGCAGAGTTTCCCAAATGCTGTCCTGGAGGGCCAAAAATCATTCAGGTGTCATGCTGTCTCTAATAAAGATGCCTGTGCTGCATATCTATGTGCCGCCCCCATGGTATGCAAATGTATCACATGCATATTCATTAGGGACAGCATGAAAACCCGAACAGTGTTTGGCCCACCAGGACCGGAGTTTGGAACCCCAGAGCAGTGGCCAACAGGGGCAGAAACACCCGCACCCACAGGCTCCAATATCCACAGCCTCATGGAGAGGCAGGATGTTGGGCCCTGCGTGCAGCAGCATCTCCCAATACTAGCACTTGCATACCTTAGCAATGCCACTCTAAACCTGGGAATACGTTACACACATATCAAAAGTTTGCTATGATTAATCGCAGATAGCAATTCCTAGGTTAAGCACAATTTGCTGATTGAGCTGCATCATAGCAACCTTTCTGATGTCTGTGGAGTGTGTTTCAGTTCTGGTGTCTGACAGTGTTTACCACCCCGGGGAGTGACCACAACAGTATTGCGCACCATAGCCATGCCTGCACTGTGCCCAGGACTGGTGAGGTGGCCAGGGCTGCCAAAAGCCTCTATATTTGCACAATGCTGGCATAGGTGTGGGAGTGTGTGTCTGCCCATCCAGTGTGTGGTGGCTGCCAACACCTTACTCAGCCCACACTGCCTGCACTGTTTCCAGTGTTAGCCTGCCAATGTGCATAATGAGGAGCAAGGTACTGTGGGTATAGCCCAGACAGTGTGGCCTGGGCAGGATGCATCTGCACAGGGCATAGGGCAATGGCTGGGACATTGTAGTGCCCTGCCACCACCTGCATGGGCAGGGTGGCCACAGCATGTCCTGCTGGGAGGTCACTCTCACCCTGACTGAGCAGTGATGATGGCATGGCTAGGTTCCCCCATAGTGCTATATAGTGTTTTTCTCAAGTGATATTTATGGGTTCTCTTTTCTGGGGCCTAATCACTGACTTATCTGCTTGGTGGGTGTGCTCACATACCAGTTCTGGGTGCACACATCTCCTCCAGGAACATGCACTATGAACTAGCTAGCAGACTGTCTGCAGTTATATGTGTATGGCTGGAACACCTTGCTGCTGGAGAATGTCAGATGGTGGTTGGGGGCAGTTGCAGCCTTATGGATGTGTACAGATCTGCATTGACTGCCCTGTAGGGTGTCTGTTCCCTAGCAGGACTGGGGTTGATGGTCCCCTTTACTGCCACCATTGCAGGGAGATCCTGTTTCCCACCCTGAGCCACAGAGGGCTGGTTGGATGGGTGGTGGTGGTACATAATCTGCCTATGTGTCCAAACACCCCCGTCCATTTCCCCATCCCCATGCAACCATGGCACCAACACAGGATATGCACTATCCTGGGTGCATCATAGCCCATAAGTGGTAGATGTAAATGGAATCTACAAATGGACACAGATGTATCCTAGGTGTGTTTGCAGGAGCACACGCGCACACGCGCACGCGCGCGCGCACGCACGCACACACACACACACACACACACGGTGCTGGGCGCCCCACCTCACCCTCAGGGTGAGCACAGTACCCGCACAATGTGACGGTCTGTAGCTACTCTGTGCCAGTAACACACACGGTCAGTACCCCCTACCAGGCTGAGGTGCTGTGGGGGTGAACAGTGTCAGTTCCCTCTACCAGGCCGAGGTGCTGTGGGGGTGCATACCCCATCTTGTGATCATCTGTAGACTGCTGATTTGCATGTGCAGTGCATCATGGGTATGGGTGGGTTAACCCTATCCTGGTAACCACAGCAGACAGTTTGTGTGGTGACCTGCAGTCTTTCTGTAGCCAGCCAGGGGCTTGTTAGTAGCCGTAGCCCACTGGTTACTTCACTGCCTATAGAACCAGAGGTCATGGGTTTGATCCCACAGTGGGGTCATTTGATAGGGCTGTCTGAGGCATTTTCTTTTTTTTAATTTAAATTAGTGCTGCCAGCAAAAACACCCTCACAGTGCTGTAACCTTAAGATGCCTCATAAGGCGCCCTATAAAGCGCTCTATAAGGCGCCCTATAAAGCACCTTATAAGGCGCCCTATAGGGAACATTATAAGGTGCTTTGGCGGACAGTGCACCTTATAATGTGCCCTCTGGTATGCCTTATAGGGCGCCTTATGCGGCACCTTAGGTTACGGCACTGTGAGGGTGTGTTTGCTGGCAACACTAATTTAAATTTAAAAAGAAAATGCCTCAGATAGCCTTACTCATTAAGCCCACTGGGGGATTAAACTCATGACCCCTGTTTCATCAGTCAATGTATTAACCATTGTGCTACACCTCTGTTACTGTGTTTGTTGGTCAGCGCGCCTAATTAAGGCTAACGCGCGTTAACGTGCCACGGCTCCCTCTATCGCATGAAAATGTACCTTATCGCACGATAACCCTAAATGCTACCTTAAGACCGGAACGCCCACTACCTTATATGGCATTCGTCACAGTAAGACTGCAACTAACGCCGGTAACATTAAGATGGTTTAGTAAACATACCCCTTGGGGTCTATATATAAGATTGTGTCCTGAGTGGAAAATATATATTCATGTGGAAAGCATAGGAACAAAGTTAAACCAAAAATTAACCAAAAGGTTACCTTGTAGAGTAGATTGTGTTGATACAGCAAGAATCTAATATTATGCGCTTAGCAGGGTCAATATACTGTCACTCAAAATAAATGGCCTTAGGAGAGCCTGGTATAGCAAATCTGCACTTTTAAACTCTGAAAATGGCGCCAAAAGGGAAAGGGTTGTCATGGCAACCCTGTAAACAAAGTCATTGACTAGACCAAAGCTGTGGGGAAGAGAGTGAGGTTTCTGTATGTGAATGAATTTAAAACAGGGAAAGACTGCGGTGATTCGATAGAGCAGATATCTAGCTAAACTGGGCATAGGATCCAAAAAGGGGGACGTATATATTAAACATCATTGTTTGAAATGTAAGTAAACGATAAAAGTTCTATAATATAAGATGATCAAAAAACTTAGGGGTATGTTTACTAAACCGTCTTAATGTTACCGGCGTTAGTTGCAGTCTTACTGTGACAAATGCCATATAAGGTAATGGGCGTTCCGGTCTTAAGGTAGCATTTCGGGTTATCACGCGATAGAGGGAGCCGTGGCACATTAACGCGCGTTAGCCTTAATTAGGTGCGCTGACCTGCAACCACAGCAACAGAGGTGTAGCACAATGGTTAATGCATTGACTGCTGATGGTCATGAGTTTGATCAGCCAGTGGGCTTAGTTAAAAGACTGTCTGAGGCAATCCCTTTTCCTGCTTGTAACAGTCAGACACATCCCAACAATTTGCACTGCCAGCCAAAAAAGCCTCACCCCAGTGCCGCAACCTAATGCACCTTTTAGGGCGCACCATAAGGCACAGCATAAAGCACCACGTCATCCAAGGCAGGTCATAATGTTCCCCAGAGGGTGGCAGGAAAGGTTGGCACCCTCCAAGGCAGCATATAAGGCACCCCATAAGCTGGCCAAACCTAAGGTGCCGTGAAAGATGCCCCAGGGATGCCAAGGTGACACAGGAGATGGTGCCCAGGGGCACAAAGGTGTCCCAAAGTCATAAGCATGAAATGTATGGCTCAAACACAGATGTAGCCATAACACTGCACAGAGCACCAAGGAAAGGCAATGAACAAGTGATGGAAGGAAGTAGATGATGGAGCTCATGGATCAGCCAAATCTGCGTGCAGCCCATGTGGCAGCAGGTAAAGTGGACAAACATATCGGGGGCAGCTGTACCGATGAACAGGGTGATGGTAAAGTACATTGCAACAATGACAGTGTGTGGCAGAGGATGGGGATACGTGTCCACTAGAGGAGGTAGATGTGGCAGGATAAGTGCAATGACAGGAGGACAGAGGAGAGCAGTGCCATGCAGAGCAGACACAGGAGAGGCAAGCATGAAGAGCCGCAATGCAAAAAAGTGTGCCAGTGCAGGACATGGGGTAGCAGCCTGCACATTAGGGCAGGACACCACACAGCTGGCACACACACATAGATGGACAGAAGGATGGATGGCAACAGTGATGAGGGTATAATGTGGTGGCACCACAGATCTGCACAGATATGACTGTTATACGAATGAAAAGTAGTTGTGTAGGACAGCCATAAAAAAAAAAGAGGAACAGAGAAGAATCAAACCCATGACCTCTGCTACTAAAGCCATTGCATTAGCCATTGTGCTACATCAATATGGGAGCTATCACACCAATGGCTGGCTACAGAAAGAGTGCACGTCACCATAAGACTGTCTGCTGTGGCTACCAGGATAGGATAGAACCAACAGTACCCATAATGCAATTCACATGCAGAACAGAAGTCTACATCTGCTCACCAGATGGGGTATGCACCTCTACAACACGTCAGCTTGGTAGGGGGTAATGACCGTGCGTGTTACTGGCACAGAGTACCCACAGGCCATGCCAATGTGCATGTTCTGTGCTCACCCTCAGGGTGAGGTGGAGTGGCCAGCACCAGGTCCACAGTACCCGGGTCAATTGAGGTGGGCTGTGCTGCAGGTTGCCATCAGTGCCAGTGTATGGCAGGTATTTGTTGCAGACTCCTTTAGGAGGCCTCTGTGTCCATTTGTAATTGCTAGTCATGTCTGGTCTTTGTGGACTATGATGCACACAGCATAGTGCATATCCACTGTGCTTGCTATGGTCACCTGTTTAGGGAGCAGGGGTATGTCAGGGCTCACATGGCAACATTGTACTTAGCAAACCACTCTCTCTGGGTCATGGTGGGGGACATGATCTGCCCCCAACAGACCTGCACTCTCACCCTTTGCAAGGGGGACAGTGGAGGTACATGAGAACAGGCTGTGGGACCAGCAAACCCAGTCCTGCTGGCAAACCAACAGCTGCTGAAGCTCTGCACTTGGGACAGGGCCACTGGCAGATAGGCAGTGGGCCCAGTCAGCTCAGCTTCCCCCACTATGATCTGACATTCACCAGCACAGGGCAGTCAGTGTGCACCTGCTGCACCCTGCAAGGTGGTGCAGCCATACAGATGCTAACTGCAGACAGTCTGCTAGCTAGTACATAGTGCATGTTCCTGGAGGAACTGTGTGCACCCAAAACTGGGATGTCAGCTTGCACACCATGCAGGTAGATCAGCAATTGGGCCCCAGAAAAGAGAGCCCATAAATATCACTCAAAAGAAACACAGTATAGCACTATGGGGGAACCTAGCCATGCCATGGTCACTGTGCAGTCAGGGTGAGAGCGACTTCCCAGCATGACATGCTGTGGCCACCCTGTCCATGCAGGTGGTGGTCAGGCACTACAATGTCCCAGCCATTGTCCTATACCCTGTGCAAATGCATCCTGCCCATGCCACCCTGTCCGGGCCATACCCACAGTACCTTGCTCCTCATTATGCACATTGGCAGGCTAACACTGGAAACAGTGCAAGCAATGTGGGCTCAGTAAGGTGTAGGCAGCCACAACACACTGGATAAACAGACATACACTCCCACACCTATGCCAGCATTGTGAAAATATAGAGGTTTGTGGCAGCCCTGGCCGCCACACCAGTCCTGGGCACAGTGTGGGCATTGCTATGGTACTCAATACTGTTAGGTTCACTCCCCGGGGTGGTAAACACTGTCAGAATCAATAACTGAAACACACTCTACAGATATCAGAAAGGTTGCTATGATGAATTTCTATCAACAAATTGTGTTTAATTTAGGATTTGTTAGCTGACATTAATCATAGCAGCCTTTTTATATATATGGAACATGTTCCCAAGTTTAGGACGGCATTGCTAAGGTATGCAGGTGCCAGTATTGGGAGATGCTGTTCTGCGCAGGGCCCAACAGCCTGACTCTCCATGAGGCTTTGGATAGTGGAGCCTGAGAGTGTGGGTGTTTATGCCCCTGTTGGCCACTGCTCTAGGGCAGAGGTTCCCAACTCTGGTCCTGGTGGGCCAAACACTTTCAGGTTTTCATGCTGTCCCTAATGAATATGCATGAGATACATTTGCATACAATGGGGGCAGCGCATACAAATGCAGCAAAGGCATATTTATTAGGGTCAGCATGAAACCTGAATGGTGTTTGGCCCTCCAGGACTGCAGTTGGGAAACTCTGCTCTAGGGATTGCACATGTTTATGGTGTTTGTGCTCTGTAAGGTAAAATATAGGCGTTTCAGGCATGTTTATTTTATCTGCAATAAAGTCTCTGTCTTTATTACCACGGTTTAGTACTGGGTAAAATATGGGGAAAGGGCTGGCAGGAGCCACAGCTGTGACTTGAACTTGTGACCTTCTGCTCCTGAACACACTGGCTGTGTGTACTGCACCACACTGTTGCCACAGGGACAGTTCATTCCCTGGGATACCATGACTGTTTGTCAGACAGACCCTGTCTGTTGCAGTGCATGGCACCCACCTAAATGGGGCTTGGCCATGGTCTGCTGTGGGCAGATGCCACTGCCCCCTCCGCCACCAGCACCCCTCCGCCACCATGCTGCCATGCCATTATGCCGGTGGTACTGGTGGTGCGCAGTCCCAGGCCATCCAGTGTGCTGGTAGGCAGCTGCCTATGGTGTGGGTTCTCGGGTAGGGGTGCCTACATTGACATGCACGCTTTCCCCCAGCACTTCCTGCCAATGTTATGTGCTCTTGGGGGTACCTGCTGGGTAATATCCCCTGTGACACTGTGGGAACACACTCGTGCCCATGTTGTACCCTTGTACGATTGTATTTGCCTGAAACGCAGTGCTGTGTCCTCAAAGAACTGCTGCTGGACTTCTGAGAGTTTAGGTTCAAAAGTTGCCGACTCCAGTGGGTTAAGTCTGGCTTGTAAATCATCAAGATCCAAAATTATCGGGATGACAGATATGATAAGTGGCCTTTTGGGTGCATCATAGTCCACAAGGGCTAGACGTGACTGGGAAATATGGATGGACACAGGTGTATCCTAGGTGTGTCTGCAAGGACTACCTATCACACACTGGCACTAAGGTACCGCATAAGGCGCCCTATAAGGCACTCCAGAGGGCTCATTATAAAGTGCACTGTCCGCCAAGGCACCTTATAATGTTCCCTATAGGGTGTCTTATAAGGTGCTTTATAGGGCGCTTTATGAGGCACCTTAAGGTTACAGCACTATGAGGGCGTTTTTGCTGGCAGCACTGATTGAAATGAAAAGGAAAAGCCTCAGACAGCCTTATTAAATAACACCACTGTGGGATCAAACCCATGACCTCTGCCTCTACAGTCAGTGAAGTAACCAGTGGGCTACACCTCTATAGCTGCTAACAAACCCCTGGCTGGCTACAGAAGGACTGCAGGTCACCACACAAACTGTCTGCTGTGGTTACCAGGATAGGGTTAACCCACCCGTACCCATGATGCACTGCATGCACATGCAGATCAGCAGTCTACAGATGATCACAAGATGGGGTATGCACCCCCACAGCACCTTGGCCTGGTAGGGGGAACTGACCGTGTGTGTTACTGGCACAGAGTAGCTACAGACTGACACATTGTGGGGGTATTATGCTCACCCTGAGGGTGAGGTGGGGCGCCCAGCACCAGGTCCGCAGCACCTGACTTAGCTGAGATAGGCTATGCTGCAGGTTGCCATCAGTGCTAGTGTGTGATAGGTAGTTCTTACAGACACACCTAGCATATACCTATGTCCATCTGTATTTCCCAGTCACATTTAGCCCTTGTGGGCTATGATGTACCCAGAATAGTGCATATTCTGTGTGGGTGCCACAGTCATATGATTTAAGTGAATGGGGGTGTTTGGACCCATAGGGGAATTGTATAGCATTGTCTAAACCACCCTCTGGGGCTCAGAGTGGGGGACAGGATCTCCCACCAACAGATCCACATTCTACATCCCTGCAATGGTGGCAGTAAAGGGGACCATCAACCCCAGTGCTGGTGGGGAACAGGCACCCTACAGGGCAGTCAATGCAGATCTGTACGCATCCATAAGGCAATGGCAGACAGGCAGTAGGCCTGGAAATGCTCAACTGCCCCCCATCACTATCTGACATTCTCCAGCAGCGAGCACAGTGAGTCTCCAGCCACTGCACCCTGGTGTACCTGCATCTGTTTCATTCTCACAGCTCTGCCCTAGCCCCAGGAGGCCCTGGACCTGATTACAGAGGTTTATTATAGATCCTGGTGTCAAGGTAATTGCATCAGTTGGGGTTTCACAGCTCTGCCCTAACCCCAGGAGGCCCTGGACCTGATTACAGAGGTCTATTATAAATCCTGGTGTCAGGGTAACTGCATCAGTTGGGGGTTTCACAGCTCTGCCCTAACTCCAGGAGGCCCTGGACGTCATTACAGCGGTCCATTAGAGATCCTGGTGTCAGGGTAACTGCATCAGTTGGGGTTTCACAGCTCTGCCCTAACTCCAGGAGGCCCTGGACCTGATCACAGAGGTCAATTAAAGATCCTGGTGTTAGGGTACCTGCATCAGTTGGGGTTTCACAGCTCTGCCCTAACTCCAGGAGGCCTTGGACCTGATCACAGAGGTCAATTAAAGATCCTGGTGTTAGGGTAGCTGCATCTGTTTCATTCTCACAACTCTGCCCTAACTCCAGGAGGCCCTGGACCTGATCACAGAGGTCAATTAAAGATCCTGGTGTCAGGGTACCTGCATCTGTTTCATTCACACAGCTCCTCCCTAACCCCAGGAGGTCCTGGACCTGATTACAGAGTTCTATTATAAATCCTGGTGTCAGGGTAAGTGCATCAGTTGGGGTTTCACAGCTCTGCCCTAACTCCAGGAGGCCCTGGACCTCATTACAGAGGTCTATAGCCCAGCTAGGTGTGTTGGTGCATGCTCCTGTTGCAGTCGGCCACAAATGCCCTATTCACAGGAGGCCCTAGTTGTGTCCACAGAGGTAGAGTTCACATCCTGGTGTTCTGGTAGTGGTTCCTGGTGATGTGTTCAGGGCCACCCAATCTCCGCACGACGCCAGAACACATCACACATGTTCAAATACAGATATCATGGTGGCATGGCGTGTGTGTCTGCGGATGTGTGTAGGTTATGCAAACACACAGGTGTGTGCCGGACTCCACAGGGGTCAAGAAACACCTCCCCTGTAGACCAGCATACCTACCCTACACATGGCATGGTGCTGCCATGTAATGCAAGGAGAGCATAGGATCTGGATAAGGCTGGTCTGTGGGATTGCCCAAACGACACATAGGTGGCACCCCACACATGCCCAGACCCACAGCCCCACATGCAGGCGGTGCTGGCAACAGGTAGTATAGGACCCATTGGCATGAGCAGCAGCAGCACCCTGCTGTACGCAGTGATGTGTTATATGTGTTGGGCACCCACCAGAGATATCTGGCCCTTAATGTTCCCACCCATTGCATTCCCACCCAGGTGGAGGACCTACAGAAAAAGGGACGTGAGTTGTGGCTGCACTGCCTGGGTGTCCTCGAGCGGCTACAAAGGTGGGTGCTGCAGCAACGTGGCGGTGAGTGTTGCGGACCCTGCAGCGCAGTACAGCATGTCATAGTGGGCCAACGGCCTGTGGGAGGCCACACTATGTTTATGTGGCGTTGTAATTGCATGATGGTGTGCTAATGACTGTCTTCCCCCACAGAAGCTGCTGCTGCTGCTGCTGGTGAGGGGATATCAACCTCAGGGCCACCCACAACACGCCCCACAGATGCAGTCCAGCCAGTGGATGAGGAGGAAGAGGAGGAGGCAGAGGAGAAGGAGGAGGAGGAGGTGGAGGAGGAGGAGGCGGCGGAGGAGGAGGAGGCAGCAGAGGCGGAAGAGGATGACAGGGACATGGAGGGGGTGGAGAGTGGGGTGGGGCGGGAGGGAGGGGAGGGTGAGAGTGTGTGTGATGTTTTGTGGGGTGAGGAGGAGGAGGAGAGCATGGAGGGTGGCGAGGGTGGGTGGGAGGTGCCAGGGGGGAGGAGGAGGGTGTGGAGGGGGGTGAGGGTAGGAGGGAACACAGGACAGCACAGGGTACTGTGAGTCCCTGCCAAATGCCGCATGTGTGTGGGGCGATGGTTCCCGTCTGGGTGTAGCTACGCCACCCATTGCCACAGACAGGGCCCACGCACATGCCACCACACAGACACCTGGCACCTTGTGTGTATGTGGTGGCAGGTGCGTCCGGGACCTGTATGTGGCAATGGATGGTGTGCTGCAATGCCAGCGGGCCCAGGACCGCACCATCCGGTGGCTGGCAGGCTCCATTCAGTGGATGGCTGCTGAGATGCAGCGTGTGGCTGGTATGCGCGGTGCATCTCGACAGCCATCCCCTGATGGGCATCCCAGGAGCACGTGATGGTCCCTGTGGCGCCCACACACGTGCCCTGTGCTGTCCTGTCTCCCGGGACCCAACATGTGGGCTTTGGTATACAATACCTATTGTACATATGGTTTTAAATACAGTTGGGTTACTACATCACAATGGTCATGTGTCTCCCTTACAGACAGACTGTGGACGTGAGCATGGGACATGTATGTAGATCCCTATGTGTATGCATGGTAGACATAGGTAACATACATGGACCGTCTCCACACGCAGTTGTGGGGGCTGCCCATGTGCTTAGGCGTTTGTGTCCCATGGTGCCCCTGTGATGTGCCAATGTGCAGTGTGTCCCAATAGCTATGGTCACATGCATGCTGTCTGTGATGTGTGGGCACCATATCTGATGCACCATGCTTGTGGGGTAATAGGAGAAAAGGCTAGCAGCAGGTATGTGGCAGGAAGGGTAAGAGAGGATGCTGTACCCAGGAGCTTTACAGGGGGATAGCTGGTGAGGGCGAGACAGGTTGATGCAGGTCCCGAGGATGAGCGGTTGGGGACTACAAGCACTGGTGAACAGTGATCAGCTGACTGAAGTCAGCTACCTTTGTCTGCCTGTGCTGCATGCAAGCCTATGTGGGTAGACAGCCACATATTCCCTGGTGTGGGCAGGGAGGATGGTCACACATGTGTGTCTAATGATGGAGAACATATGGGGTGGGAGAGGGTGACAGATCCTTATAACAGACATGTACCACCGTGAACATGTTGACGTGCAACGAGTGAGGTTGGGTATACCCCCACGCATAGGTAGGAGGGTGACCACCTACCATAATCCATGGCACACAGGGCATGGTATAACCTATGTGCAATGATTGGTGGCAGTACAAACACCACACCCATGAGGGATATGGGTAGGCACATGTGGGCAGGGTGACAACATGGGGTACAGGGTACGTAGGGGATCACAGTGCCACACATTGGAAACAAACAGATAGGTTGTAATAGGTTGTGATGTATTTATTTATAATGCTCGCATCCTCCGTGGCCGGCCAAAGCGACCACGGCCCAATCCACCCCTCTGTCACGGGACTGCTGGTGCCACCTCTGGTGCCAGTGCTGGCTGCTGTGTATGGGCAGCCATGGCCTCATGGGCATCCGCAATACAGAGGAGCGCCCCTGCCATTGTGTCCGCTGTGGCATGCAGCTGGTGGAGCTCCTGGTGAATGGCCAACAGAACTTGACGAGTTCCTGTGGGTGGGACACAAGGTGATGTGTGAGACACCTGTTACAACCCCCACTGTGACACATGCACATGTCAGGCATATCCCACCAGATCAGTCTGCAGAAAAATCATGCACGCAACAACTAGCAACTCATGACCATGTTTACATCTGTGTGTCCCATGAGCCATTCTCATACCAGGAAAGGGTCCTGATGAGGGTTCGTGTGAATCACAGATCTCACACATGGTACAGTGTCGCAGTTCAATGTGTGAATGCTTGATCTGCGCACTGGTCATATGAGATAAGCCAGATGATGTGAGGAGTCATGGCACACACATACATATATCTGGGGAGCCCTGTTTTCTATACTGCTGGCGCACAGTACAGATTACACTGACAAACTATGCTAGGTACCAATACCCATGGGGAGTGGTCAGTCAAGTAAGCTGTCTAGGTGACCTGGGATAGGTGTTTACCGCTGTGCGCTTCCGTGGGGTATATGGGCGTGAACAGTTTGTCTGTTGTCTGAGCTCCTCACACATGCTGACACCTGACAAGCCATGCTACCAGAGGTGGAATGCACATGGCACAGACCCCCCCCTCCCCCACGCACATATGAAACAATCTGCTATGTTGCCAACAGATTGTGGTGCAAATGCAATCACATTGTGGATATTACGTCAACCCCCATGGAGATTGTTGTGTATGCTGTTACCCACATTCGGCATCGTGCCTTGCTGAGGCACTGTGGGCCCGCAGCTCTGCCAAGATCGTAGCCATGCTTGTGGGAGGGGTGGCTGATGTCCCTGGTGCCTGCATGGTGTGGTGACTCCCCTCCATCTCCGTACCCTCTAGAGGCTGTGAGTTGCGCCTAGTGGCCCCCACCGTAGCGTTGATATCCGGTGGTGTGTCCTCTGCTTCGGCCAGCACATTGTCTCCTGTTGTGCCCTTGCCATTGCTGGCGGTGTACCCGTACATTGCGGCCTCTGGCCCCTCACCTTCCTGAGGCCCTGCCACATCTTCCTCCTCATGTGCCTCCATGGTCCTGTAGTCACCTGGGGGTTGGAAAAGGGTACACAGCACAGATGAGTTTGCGCAGTGCACATATGTACACCTGTATAGTACATCCCCACCAAAAACAATGTGTTGTCTGCCTGTACCTGCTGTTGGTGTGCCTACAATAGGGACAGCACAGGTGCCTTCAGTGTGCTGTGCCTGGCAGGGTGTGGGGGTAGCAGCCTCATTCCCTGGTGTAGCTGTGTCACATGGGATGCGGTGTGTGGGGGATGGTGTGCTGAGTGCCGTGCCCCCTATCTGCAGTATCAGGTATGGACTGTTCACCTGACCTTGGATGTGGCCTCAGCAATACATGTGGCCGTAGCACATGTGGGAGTCCTGACTGGGATTGTGTGGCAGCATTGTGTGTGTGAGTGATGTGCTTGCATTGCCCTGAGTAGTATGGACATTAGATGTTGCAGGATGTGTCCGTGTCAGCCAGACATGTGTGGGGGCCCTCCGCTTTGCAAGACACTGTGCGGTGTGGGTGGACAGCTATCCCATACTCCATGGGTATGGTGGGGTGTCTGGGAGGATGGGTGGAGCACTGCTGGGTATGGGGTTGCACCGTGTGTGGGTGTATGGGAATGTGTGTGTGTCACTGCGGGATGTGTATAAGGGCTGCTCCCAGGTGTTGTGGGGGTTGTGCTATGTGCATTTGGTATGGGTGTGGCAATGTGCCTTCCAATGTCTGGTGAGGGTGGGTGGGGTATCCCCACTGTATGTGGGCCCCAACAGAGTGTTAAGTGTGTGACATGTGTGTGGTGTGTTTGCTTCCATTTGTTTGCGTCTACGTCATCATCCCCGTGTGTTAGTCCCTTCCCTGTCAGTGGCCTGGGATATGTCCCTGGATAGGTAGGTACATACAGACGTCATATGTGTTTTGGTGGTATGTGTGGGTACCCACAGGTCAATGTGTTCTGGGCTAGTTGTATGTCCCTCTTGTATGTCTCCCCCTGTCACAATGTGCTTGGTGACTGGCTGCAGGGGTATGATGACTGGCTGTGACCTATATGCCAGGTGCTATTTTCGCAAGTAAACCTCAGGGGGACAGAGGACGCAGGCTGGTAATGATGAACACACCCCAAATGGATTAGGCACAAAAAAATAACTAGATGTAAGCCCTCATAAGCCATTGGGGAGGATGGAACGCTAGACCAATCTGGGTAGGATAACTCCAGTAGTAGAGGAATCAGACCTCAGTTAGTCCCCCAACCACATATCCTTAGGAGGAGGAATACTTTGAAGGACAGACAAGCCCTGTAATCACATGAACTCTGCATATATCAATGGCCAAACTCACCTATATGAAAGGCCCAGAGGGTCCAGTAGCACAGCCAAACTTCACAGCACTAGAGAGCAACAATGTAAACGTGATCCAAGGAGGTTATCTGAGTACTGTCAAATGATATCCCAATGTGGCTCTTTACTGTTACATTGCTGCTCATGTATGCTGTGATGCTCGTTGATTACAGTGGGATATCATTAGCCACTCCTCAAATAGGCCCTTTACATCACTGTTACATTGCTGATCTGTAGTGCTGTGAAATGTTGCTATGCAGCTTAACCCTCTGGGCTTTGCATGTCTGTTTTCTAGACCATTGATGTATGCAGTGTTCAATCAGATATAGGCCTTGTCCGCCACGCCCCCTGCTTCTCCACTGTGTTGCGGTCCTCGACTACATTCAGGACTGTGTCTATCATGCACACAGGCCCAGGTACCTGTCACACACACCCTGTACCTACCATGCCATGTACTGCTGTGTCATTATCCCACAGTTGCCTGTGTTAGGGCACGCATGCTCTCAGGACATGGTCCACCACCAATCCCCTCCATGTGCCACATGGGCTTGGGCATGCCCTGTACGTGTCCTGCATATCTACTACTACTACTCCACTACTACTACAAAGCATTTATAGAGCACTACCAAGCACACGCAGCACTGTAAAAGTGCAAACACAAAAATTACAATCCCTGCTCAACGAAGCTTATAATCTAAAAAGACAGAGCACTAATAGGTGTGGAAACAGGTTTGGAATAGGAGCAAAGAGACAAGAGCAGGGGAGACAGGACAAAGGAAGGAGGTAGGAACAAGTGTGAGAGGAAAACAGAAAGGTGAAATTAAAAAGGGGAGGAATGGAGAACAGCACACTCATGAGCCAAAAGCAGAGGCAAAAATATGAGCTTTGAACTCAAGTGTGAGAAGGGGAAAAGAAGATGCCTGACGCATGGACAAAGGACGTTTATTCCAAGCGTTAGGAGCAGCAAGGTGTAAGGTGCATACCTACCTGCCTGTGGATGGGCGGTGTCCAGTGATTCTGGCAATCCACGCAGGTGGATGGGCCCAAGACGGTCTGCTAGCTCCTGCTCCAGGGGTGTGAGAATTGGGGCAAAGGGGGCACCCCCACAGGTGCCCATGGCATGTTGCTTCTCAGCCACCATGTGTGCACGGACACCACGCTTAATGTCATTAAATCTCTTTCTCAGGCTGTCCAGGTCCCTGGTTGGTCCCCCTGCCTGGGCTACGGCCTCCTGCACCTCCTCCCACACTTGTGTACGTGTTGCCACAGTGGTGCTGTTGCTCAGCCGGCCATAGAGCACCTCATACCGCTCCAACACACTGGCCATCAGGATGTGGTTTTCTTGCTGACTGAATCTCACAGCCCTCCTCTGTTCCTCAGCTGGCACCGGTATACGCCTTTGTTTGGCACTGGGTGGCCCCTGTGTGGGCTGAGACACACCCGATGGGCCTGCAGCCACCACCACAGGCCCAACACTCCCTGCCGGCTCTGGGTCCTGCTGAACAGGTGGCCCCCCTCCTCCCCTCCTGCCATGTCCTGTCGCTCCATCTCCCTGCCCCCTGTGCCCTCTCCCTCCCTGTCACACATCCCTGTTCCTCGGCTCCTCTGCTACACCTCACACCTGCTCCTTGCCCTACCTCCTCTCCCTGATGCCTGCTCCTCAACTCAGCTCCTGTCTCTCTTGCCTGCTCCTCGCCTCCCCTCCTCTCTTTCTCGCCTGCTTTGCCACATACCTCTCCACACCAAACCTGCCTCTGACACTCTCCACCACCACTCACCAACCCAGCCACTCTCCACGACACACCTGCCTCTGACACTATCCTTGCTTCACCAACAACCAACAGCGCATGCCTTCTCTCCCTTGCCTACACAAACCCCTCAACGTGTACCAGGTGTGCATGTGTATTTATAGTTTTTTTTACGTTGCGCTTGTTGCGCATGTGCAGTGGCGCAAGCACTTTGGCTGTGCATGTTGCGCATGCGCCGCAGAAACACAGAAGGTGCATGGGCAGGACACCATGTTACAGATGCGCTGTGCATGAGCGTGAGGCTTGGCGCATGCGCGTCACGTCACGCAGCACATGCGCATGTCTCACGCTCACGTGCAGCGCATGTGTAACATGGTGTCCTGCTCATGCACCTTCCACGTCTCTGTGGCATATGCACAATGTGTGTAGCTTACGTGCTTGCACCACTGCGCATGCGCAACGCATGCAACATAAAAAAACCTATAAATACACATGCACACCTGGTACATGTTGAGGGGTTTGTGTAGGCGAGGGAGAGAAGGCGTGCGCTGTTGGTTGTTGGTGAAGCAAGGAGAGTGTCAGAGGCAGGTGTGTCGTAGGGAGTGGCTGGGTTTGTGAGTGGTGGTTGGGTTGTGTGGCTGGGTTGGTGTGTGGTGGGGGAGGTGTGTGGCTAGGTTGGTGAGGTGAGTGTCTGAGTTTGAGTGATTTAGAGGAGTTGAGGGGGGTGGAGTTTATGGTGGGCTTTGTGGTTGCTGCATGTGCAGTGGGAGGTGAGCAGGGGCTGTGGTTGCCTGACAGGGGAGATGGTGTCCATGGGGCTGAGGCACAGGGCATGGGTGTAGTCCCGCTGCAACACAGACCTGCAGCTGTGGGGGCAGGCCAGGCAGGGGCTGTGCCGGCATGGCACAGGAGGCGTGCAGAGTTGCAGGCTCGCTAGCCTCGCCTCTATTTTATTTATTTATTTATTTATTTAGCTGTATTTATATACCGCTTTTCACCGGATCAAAGCGGTGTTACAGAGGGGTGGGGGAATTAAGTACAAGGGTAGGGCCATCACAGGGGAGGCAACATTGATGATTTTGACATAGGAAAGACTTTGGACATAGGACAGACGTTGGACATAGACAGGCCCAGGGCCCAGCTCCAGGGCATGCATGAGGACCAGGTCATCTCCCTCAACCGCCTGAGCATGGGGGCTATTAGGGAGCTCTATGAGGATCTAAGACCTGACCTCGAGCCCCTGACTGGTCGGTCACATACCATACCGGGTTTGCTCAAGCTCCTTGGTGCCCTACATTTCTTTGTCTCTGGCAATTTCCAGTCATCTGTAGCCACAGTGGGTGGCAAGAGCTGCCCCACCTTCTCACGCTGTCTCCACCAGGTACTGCGTGCCATGATTAGCCGGGTGGGGAATTACATTGCCATTCCCAACACTAGGCAACAGTGGGGGACCCTGAACCAGGCCTCTGAGGCGTTTGCCGGGATACCACACGTAATGGGAGTTATTGATTGCACACATGTTGCCCTGGTCCCACCCAGAGACAGGGAGGTAGTGTTCCGCAACTGCAAACACTACCATTTCCTGAATGTTCAGGTTGTATGTGATGCAAATATGCATATTCTGAATGTGGTCCCTAGGTTTGCAGGGTCCACCCATGACTCCTATATACTGCATCACTCGGCACTATTCAGACAATTTGAGGCAGGCGAATATGAGGACTGTATACTGCTGGGTGTGTATTTCTCATCTGTGACATGCACATGGTGATCCTGTGACTAACCGTATGTGCACATGTCTGTCTTTGAGGTGTATCCCTAGTTGTGTGTGTGTCTCATCTGTCTGTGTGTGACCTAACGTTGGGGGGGGGGGTAGTGCCCTCCAGCTCTACCTTGCTACGGTGCTGTGTGATGATGATAGAATTGACGCTAGCATTTGTGTAGTGGTTACAGATTAGGTTGATTGCAATCCGTACACCTACCCCTTGTTTTGTGTGTTATAACTTCAGACGCTGATGCATAGTTGTGGTGTCCCATCATGTGATGTCATAAGTTTCTGTGAGGATGTTTTGTGCATTTGGTTTGCACGTACATACTTGTTCCATTTGGGTGGACATCAGCTCCTGCTTTAACGTTACACATCTCTTTCTGCAGGTGATTCAGGATATGGGTGTCGCCCCTAGTTGCTGACCCCTGTGTGTCAACCACGGACACATTCAGAGAGGAGTTACAATGAGGCCCATGCCTCCAGCCGCTTCATCATAGAGCGCACCTTTGGCGTTTTAAAGA
This sequence comes from Ichthyophis bannanicus, assembly GCA_033557465.1. Classification (NCBI taxonomy): domain Eukaryota; kingdom Metazoa; phylum Chordata; class Amphibia; order Gymnophiona; family Ichthyophiidae; genus Ichthyophis; species Ichthyophis bannanicus. The sequence continues at coordinate 613,546,226 of CM066034.1, read as the reverse complement.
GTCGCTTTAGGTGTCTGGATAGGACAGGCGGGGCCTTACAATACAAACCACAGACTATGGCAGAGATCATTATAGCCTGTTGCATCCTGCACAACATTGCTCTCAGGCACCATATCCCTGTCCAAATTAATGAGGATCTGGAGCAGCGGTTCTCAACCTATGGGTCGCGACCCCCATGGGGGTCGCCACAGGATTTAGCGGGGATCGCCTCGCCTCACCTCACTCTGCCGTTAAAAAAAAAAAGCACCCAAGTTGCTGCTGCTGCCGAGTCCGCTTCTCGGCAGCGGCAAACTCACCGCCTCCCAGTCCCTTCTAATGCAGCCGCGGCTCCCTGTCTCCTCTCTACTGGGCTGGCTGTTCCGACAAAAAAAGTTTTCTTGTTCTTTGTTTTGATGGTGATTTTGACCTGGTTTTGATTTTTTGGATTCATATAGTACTGGGTTTTGGTATTAGTTGGTATTCTTAGGGAACCGCGGCTATACCTGTGAAACCGTTGCGGAGCCTTCCCGTCTCTCGACGGGCTCCGTGCAGCATTGTCCCGCCACCAAAGGAAGTGGTAAACAACTTCCTTTGGAGGCGGGACAATGCTGCACGGAGCCCATCAAGAGACAGGAAGGAGTGGAGGAGTGGCCTAGTGGTTGGGGCAAGGTACTTCAGGCCAGAGGGTCAGGGGTTCAAATCCCACTAGAGGACAGCAACCTTGGGCCAGAAGGACTGGGGTTTCTAGTCCCACAGGTGTTCCTTGTGGTCTTGGGCAAGCCACTTAACCTTCCATAGCCCATGTTCCCTGTAAAATAGTTATCTCCAAGTTATAATGCCCTGTTCAATGTAATTTCAGTTTGTTCTATGTAAACCACCTTGATATCATGAAAGGCGGTATATAAGAAATGTTAAATAAATAAATACATGATTTGTGGCTGATTGGGATAGGGGCTGCTGTACAGCCACAGGTAGTTAGTTTGAGGCTTTGGGTGCAGCAAGGTGAAAGGCGTGTAGTATTGGGTCAACAGTAGGAGAGCGGCCCATAGATGGGACCAGTTGCCTAGACGTGTGTGTTTCACATTTTGTAATATGAGATGATTGATTGGTTGGTATGCTCTGATGAGCAGAGACTGTGTGTTAATTGTTTCGGTATAGGGCTACATGTGATACATAGCACTATATACATGCTGAGTAGTAGTTGGATTACTGGTATTTGAGATCAGTAAGGGAAGTTACTGCAACACCACAGTGTGCCTGCATGTATAGGTCAGCACATAGCTTTGACATGGATGCGTAGATGGATAGGGAACCTGTGAGGTGTCCTGACAGGGGGAGTATTATTGCCATTATGTGTGTGGCTGTAGAATAGCCATGCAGTGCAGTGTTGCATATTTTCAGGCAAACAGAGATGATTCAAGGCCAGATCAGCAATGTGTAGGTTACAGTAGGCAAGCCGGGAGCTGATTAGGGGGGGGGAGGGATTTGGGTTTCAGTTGTGTTTTTAGGGAGGACTGGAGAAATATAGCTGATGACATCTAGAGATAAACCACAAGCCTCAACTATAAGCTGGGTATGTGTGTAGAGGAGGAGAGTGCAGTCCAAGACAACACCTACATTGCGGACCCTAGAGAAAGGAAGTTATGGCCACACTCACAAAGACACTCTGATGGGAGGGGAGGGTTTAGGTGCACATATAGGATATCCATACTTTGCCATTATCAATTTCACACAGTGGGATGACATGCAGCCATCAATGTCAGGTGGCAAGCAGACATCAGGGTGTGGTTTGGCAGACATAACTCAGGCATTGAGAGATATATTTGCAACTCATCAGCACACAGCTGGTAATGTAAGTCAAGGTATGAGATAGACACACCAAGGAAATATATATCGACAGAGGATAAGGAAGGAGCCCCTGGATATTTCCCTGTGTTACAGGTACTGACAGCGGGTAGCAGAGGACATTGAGACACCAGAACATACACTGAAGGGGCAGTGGGAGCGATATGGGGGACACAGGATAGTACTGCGGCCTTAGAGCCGAGCAGGGACACAGTAGCAAAGAGACAGTTCTGTTCCACATTTTTTACAGCAGCGGAGAGGTGAGGAAGGGGACGGACAGAGTACGGACCCTTGTAATTTGCCACACACACTTCAGTGATAACTTTAACATGAAACGAATATGTACAGTGTGATGGGGAACAGTCAGTCTGTAAAGGATCTTGGGGGTCTGCGAGCTGAGGACATGAAGGTGCAGTGTGTGTTGCACAGCTACAACATGACATATGTATGTTTCTCTTGTGTTTCTCAATCCACAGGACATACTTGGTAACCCTCCTGGTGCTGTGGTGCATTGGCAGGTGATTGTATGTCATCCAACATGCAGTAGTCTGGGGTAGGTGGACCTACAGCTACTTTGTCTGTGACGACAGTCAGGGGGAGCGCATGTCTGCAGTGATCTGTCATATTGTACATATGTTGTTGTTCACCTCTTTGCCCTGCACCCCCATACCCCATATGTTGCTGTTGGCACACATATCCACATGTGTTCCTGGCCAGTTCGTCTTCTCCAACACTGTCTCTGGGAAATGTCCAACAGAGCTGCGTGTGTGTGCAGGTCCTAGGTGTTCGGGTGATGGGCTGCACGTACACCCTTCCCTGACATTGTAACATCAGCCAACAGCAGTGTATCATTGCATTTGACAAGCCTTTATCTCCACTATTTTCCAATTGTGCACATACAGGCCGTATGCTACTGCTGGCATGCTCACCTTAGCATACTGTGTGGGTGGGTGTTTTTGGGTTGGCTGTGTGATGATACAGCATGCAGGAATTTTGCATTATCATGTGGTGTGAGGGGTCTGTACACCTGGGGAGCGGTGGTGACTGTGCTATCTTTATCTTACTGCTGTTTACCTTGTGAACATTGTGGACATGTGTTGTGTGTTGTGAGCTAACCTATCTCTTGTGTGCTGACAGACCATTGCGCGACAGCATTTTTGTATCACAGATATCGCCATAATGTGGACATGCATCAACAGTGGCTGGACATGGGGACACGGTGATTTGACACATTTTGATGACATCTTCTCCCTTCACTGTGACATGTTGTGGCCTTTGAGAGCCTCAGGGGATCCCAAACAGACACTTGATGCAAACACACGGTAGGTTGCACCTTTGGTCTTTTGGGAATGACATCAGCCTTTACATGTTAATGATTTACTGTTTGTTTCATGGACATTTCATGTTGGGTCTCTGTACACGAACGCTGATGCACATGGGGTGGAGCTGTGAAACGCCTGTGTAACATGGGCATGGACATGACCATATCCATGTGACACCCTCGTCTGCGGTTCCAATTCCAAATGTCCACAACATGCACTGTATTCTGTGTTGTGATCATGTTGTGTTTGGTTGTGTGACGTTTCATTACATACATATTGATGTTTGAAGCTCTGCAATTTGGGCTGATGTTGCAAGCAGCATACCAATACATTGTTTATCCTCTTCTGACACAGGGCAGAGGACACACAAAGCACATCTACTACAGTGCATCCAGCATCACCATCACCCATCTGTTGGAGGACACAACAACACCATGGAAACTATCCCTGGAAAATGGTGCCATAGGATGTTTAACCTCTGTGAGTGGGACACATGTCTAGGATGGACAGATTTATTGTTGGACTACTACTTTGGGCATGACAGGTCTGTCCAACACACCATTGCTACCGTGCTCTGGCTGGGTGTCGTGTTCATCGCAGGAGACACACATGACCTTTCCAGTACTGTGGCATATTGGGATGTCACACTTGACTATGCCTGCCCAGGGTTTCAAGGACAGTCTTAACATGACTTGTTGGATTGCAGACACCCTTTGCACCATGGACACTGTTTACTGGTCCCCACATGTGCAGCAGGGACTGACATTGTCGCTGTGTGTTGTACATCCTTCTGACATTGTGTTGTTGTGTTTTGCCCATGTGTGTGACATGGAACACAGGATATGCTCATCTGTTTGGTTCAACATGAGCATACAGCCATGCGTGTGGCACAGGGGGAGCAATGGAGAGGTCCTCTTGTCCATGTCCACCTACCTTCCACTTGGACATGACACAGTATTTGCCACCACAACACTTTACTGCACACCAACATCTTGAATTGATGTTTGCACTCACCAAGGGTGTTACAGTGCATGTGTGGCATCACTGTATCATGTTTCAACGTACACGGTGCATGTGCATGTGACTGACTATGTTGGTGCAACACAGCATGTGGCAATATGGCTTCTGTGTGGGTTACTGTAACATGTTTGACCTTTCTTTCCATCTCTATATACAGGTTATTGTGTTTGTTTACTGTACAGACGTGACGCTCTGCATTGATTTACAAACCTAGCATTGCATGTCTGCACAGTCCTATTTATCCCCTTAGGTAACGACACTCACATTCCCCCGTCATATTTGGAATGTGGCAGTGTGAGTGTCCATTTTCTTCCTTCATTTGTGCATTCCATGTACCATGATATATGTGTACAGACACTGTATCCACACCAACCAGTACAGGGGGACCTTCTGCATAGTGTTATCTCTGCATGTTTCTGCAGTTTGTTTCATTTGAATTCTCTGTGTTCATGTGCCTCTGCTACCTGTTAGCATATCCTCATTGTGCATTTGACGATTGTTTTGGTTTATATTGTTGCTGCTTTGATTCCTATATCAGGCATTATGTGACAGCTGTAACATATATTTCGATATCTGTGTTTACACTTTCTTACTTTTAACAACATATGCTGTTTCATTTGTGTGCCTCCTGTGTTGGCAGACAGATATGTTTTTATGAACAGATCATAACTGATGTGTGTTGGGCCCTCATCATGCACCGCCTACTGTCTACATGCACACATATGTAACCAACGCATTTGGGGTGTGCAGCAGCATGTGGGGGGTGGGGGGATATGCATACTGCACACCATGCACCTAATGCACATTATGTCTCCTGCCCATCATCTGTAGATGGGCCAGTGACTTTTTCTGTAACATGTGGGTTGCTGCCCTGCAAAATGTGTTTTCAACTTTTCCCCTGTTATCCACTCACCTTGATATTATGATAGGCGGTATCTACACTATCTGTGATGATTAACCAAAATAAAAATATGTGTTGGACGTACATTTGTCTCTGCTGCTGCTTGATCACACTGACACACGTATTTAGTGGTTTCCTGGTCATGTACATGGCCCACCTGTGCTCACATCCTTGTACGGTGCCAGCTGTCTATCTGCCAGCCGTTTGCCATATCACTAGGTGTTACAGGTTCCCATACACACATTCCCTTTGAGGTAATATTTTTCACTGCACTTGCTGTGATTGTTTTGGGATAGTGGTTACAGACATGTGTTGCAACACCATAGGTTGCAGGTTTGATCCCCACATGGGGTTTACTTATTTGTTTCTGTTGTGCTAACCTGACCATGAGCTACCTGCAGGTTCATCACCTATGCACACACCCTTCCATCTCTTCACTGTACACCAAAGTGTGCCTTCTGTGCTGCCTATCCATCACATATTAGCTGTTACATATGTCTCTTTTCTTTTCAGTATTTACAAGGCAGTCTGCTTGGGGGATTGGCATTGCTGTGGTTCAGCTGCTCTGTGGCACGCCTGTTTGCAGGCTCAATTCTCACATGCTCCTGTTCTGTTCCATATTTTGCCCTGCTCCACAGAGCATCCCCTGCCACCCTTTGGGTTTAGATTCTTTCCTCTTTTGCATGCTGTATCCACTACATAACATTTCATTGTGTGTGTGCATGTAGTTATATGTGGCTCTGGTCCCAATTACAGACTATGATCTGAGCTGCACACACCAGATCTGCATGTGCATTCCATCATGGTTACTGTTGGAGGTTTGCCTATCCTGGCAGACAGCAGGCTTCTTGTGTGATGCCCTGCAGTATTCTTATATGCAGCCTTTGCTAGTGACCTCATGTTGGTGGTGTGGCCTACCGGTTTGTGCATTGACATTTGTGCTAATGATCATAGGTTTGATTCCTTTCTGTTCTCTTTGATTTGTATGCCTGTCCTGCACAGCTACTTTTCATTCCTGTAACAGTCATATCTGTGCAGATCTGTGCTGTTAGCACATTGTACCCTTATCACAGTTGCCAACCATCCTTCTGTCCATCTATGTGTGTCTGCCAGCTGTGTGCCGTCCTGCCCTGATGTGCAGGCTGCTACCCCATGTCCTGCACTGGTACATGTTTCTGCATTGCAGCTCTTCCTGGTTGCCTCTCCTGTGTGTGCTCTGTATGGCACTGCTACTCCTCTGTCCTCCTGTCATTGCACCTATCCTGCCACCTCTACCTCCTGCTGGACACGTCTTCCCATCCTCTGCCACACACTGTCATTGTTGCATGGTACATTACCATCAGCCTGTGCATCGCTACAGCTGCCCCCGATATGTTTGTCCATTTTTCCAGCTGCCACATGGGCTGGACACAGATTTGTCTGGTCCATCAGCTCTGATCTACTTCCTTCCATCACTTGTGCATTGTCTTTCCTTGCTGCTCTGTGCAATGTTAGGGTACCTCTGTGTTTGGCCCATACCTTTCTTGATTTTCAACTTGGGGGACCTTACTGCCCTTGGGCACCATTTCGTGAGTCACCTATACATCTTTGGGGCATCTTTAGCCACACCTTAGATTCAGCCAACTTATAGGGCACCTAATATGATGCCTTGGGAGTTGCTAACCTTTCGTCACGCCCTCTGGAGCACATTATGACCCGCCTTGGCTGACATGGTGGTTTATGATGTGCCTTCTGCTGTGCCCTAAAAGGTGCATTAGGTTATGGCACTGGGGTGCGGGTATTTTTAGCTGGCAGCACAGATTGTTGGAATGTTTCTGACTGTTACAAGCAGGAAAAGGAACTGTCTTGGCCACCCTCACTCATTACACCCACTGGGGGATGGAACTCATGACCCCTGTCTCAGCAGTCATTGTATCAACCAGTGTGCTACACCTCTGTTGCTGTGACTGCAGGTCAGCGCGCGAAGTTAAGGTTAACGTGTGGTAACATGCCACGGCTCCCTCTATTGCACGATAATGGACACGGCGCACTTTATTGCGCGATAACCTGCGATTGCTACCTTAAGACCAGAACGCCCACTCCTTATATGGCATTCTTCACATTATCGCTGCAACTAGCACCGGTGACATTAAGACGGTTTAGTAAACATACCCCTTAGACAGGAGCAAGGAATACTCCAGGGCTCTGCATTATCCACCCTATTATTTAACCTATACCTACAACCAATATGTAACATATTCAAGAAATTTAAAGTGAATTACCACATCGATGCGGATGACATTATGTCATATCTCCCCACAGATAGTCTAAAACACTCTGCTCAACACATTGACTATAGAAACAACCAGCAGACCTAGACGAGCTAACGGCAATAACAGACTCCACACACCCACGGGATACCAGAAGACAAAATAGACTACCTCCAACAGAGCTATCTCTTTCTCGGTGCCAGCTCTTTGGAACTCCCTCCCGGATGAACTAAGAGCCCTAAACGACATCAAGGACTTCTGCAAATCCATCAAAACCCTCCTGTTCACAGAACACTTTGCACATGTAACGTAGAGAACCTATGCCCCACCGACATGCATAGAGGAGAACTAAGAACCAATTGACTAAAGTCTGTATGTACATCTTGTCACCCCTCCCCTCTCGTTCAATGTAGACCCGCTGTGTTGTCAACCACTTTGATTGAAGGATAAGGTGGTATACAAAACTGGTTAAATAAATAAATAAACACAACCCAACACATATTCGAATCCTGCATCTTGGAAGCCCAAGCTTGGCTAAACTCAAACAATCTGTCCATCAACTTTAAGAAAACTGAAGTACTCTACATCTCAAGGAACCCAAATTTCACTCGTCCCCAAACATTCAAAATACTTAACACAATCTTCCCTGCTAAAAAAGAAGTGAGGTATCTTGGCGTTATACTGGATCAAACTCTCACACTATCTACACACCTAAAACAACTAACCAAATCTATTTACTTCAAATTAAGAACAATACAACACCTCAGACCCCTCCTGGACACACACAATTTCAGATCAGTAGTTCATGCTCTATTCACCCCCCACTTTGATTTTTGTAACAGCCTCCTCTACAGTATTCCCCAGAAAGTGCCTCAAGCAACTGCAAACTGCACAAAATGTACCACAAGAATCATATGCAAAGCCTGATTCTCTGACCATATAACACCCCTATTATACATCCTACACTGGTTACCAATAATTAGCAGAATTAAATATAAAACAATAATGACAACATTCAAGATTACTAATAATATTGCTCCATCCTACCTTTCAACTTTAATCACCCAATCCACTAACACTAGATCGAGAAGAGAACACTCTTAGAACACCCTTGCAATCCCTCCCACCTATTGCAAATCAAAACAATTTACAAGTAACCGAGCCTTCTCTCTTGCTGCACCTATGTTATGGAATGACCTCCTGGACTTCCTACGTGCAATCAAAGATATAAAAACTTTAGAAAAGAACTAAAAACCTTCCTATTCACTCAACATGTTGGAGAACTTATTGAAGGTAATAGTTTGTAGCTCGAATCACCACAAACTCAATACATACAATGACAACCACCTCTGCTCCAATTGTAAATAGTCTCACCTGCTACCACTTGTACATACAGTAGTTCTGACTGTTAGAATGCCCGTTAAAGCATTCACCCTGCCTTATACATAGTTCTGCCTGTTACAATTATAGAATGTTAAAATTTGTTCTATGTAATAATGTTGTTCATTGTATACCGCCCCTGATCTCAGGAAGGAGTGGTATAAAAGTAATGATAAATAAATAAATAAGATCCCAGGCCACTGCCAGAAGGGCAAATGGGAGGCCCTGAGAGTGGAGTAGAGGAGTAGCCTTATGGTTAGAGTACTGGCTTGGGAACCCCGAGACCAGGGTTCAATTCCTACTAGCATGCCTTGAGCAAGTCCCTTAACCCTCCATTGCCTCAGAAAAATCCAAGTTATCAACATCCCTGTTTAATGTACATTACCAAGTTTAAATTACAATGTAAACTGCTTTGATTGAAATGATAAAGCTGTATATAAAAAATGAGAGCAAGAGTCCTGCCATGAAGTGGCCAATGAGAGTATGAACAGACAGGGAACACCTGTCCACCACATGATGGTAGGCTGCCATGACACTCAGGTGCACCCTAGCAAAAATGGACTTTAAACCAGTGCAGAAGATACTGGACAGGAGAATAGATTGAAACCTTTATCCACAAACCAGACTGAGAGAACCTGTGTCATTTCAAGGTGTATGCTTGCCTGGTGGAGTACTTATGGGATACAAGGAGGACAATATTCCTAGCCAAGTAGTGTTGAGCAAGGGCTATCCTTTCAGCATATATGCTATCAGAATCAACAACTTGAGATTGGGATGCTGGAGGGTCCTGTCATTCTGAGATATTAGATCTGAGGCGAAACCTAGAGGAATGGGTGGCATCTAAGAAAGGCAGAGCAGGAGATGCCACAGCTGCCAGGGCCAGGATGGGGTGATAAGGATTACTTTGGCCCTGTCTGTCTCGACCTTAATGAGGGTCTTGGCCACCAAGGGTGTGGGTGGGTAAGCATACAGCAGGCCCTCACCCCAGTGGAAGAGAAACGCATTGGCTGCAAGGCAGTTCCAGCAAGGAATCCTGGAACAGAACCTCAGCATCTGAGCATTGTGTGGGCTGGCAAAGAGGTCCAGCGCTAGGGTGCCCCACTTCTGGAGGATAAACCTGTGCCACTGAGGGGCTGAGAGTCCACTTGTGAGGCTACAGCACCCTGCTGAGCCAGTCCTCCAGGACATTTTCCTGCCTAAGGAGGTAGATGGCCTGGAGAAACCATGCCCCACCGGTTTACGAAATTCCAGAGTCTGATCACCTCCCAGCAGAGGAGGTAGGACCCCAGGCCACCCTGTTTGTTGATGTTGAACATTGCCACCTGATTGTCTGTTCAAACCAGGACAACTTGATTTGCCAGGTAGTGCTGTAAGACTTGCAGGGCATTCACAACCGCTCGGAGCTTGAGGAAGTTGATTTGGAGCTGGCTCTCCTCTTGCAACCAGAAACCCTGGGACTGAAACCCATTCCATTGGGCTCCCCAGCAATATTTGGAGGCATCCATGGTGAGGACTTGCTGATGCGGGGGATTTTGAAAGGGGAACCTCGCTAAAAGACTGCATGACCGTCAACACCAAGCGAGGGAGTGGGAGAGCAGTAGGGTGATCTGTACCCTGTCTGATAGATGTCCTATCATCTGTTTTCACTGAATGCAGAGAGTTAACTGGGCCCGATGCATGTGGAGATGAGCCAAGGGTGTGACATAGACTGTTGAGGCCATGTGTCCCATGAGGCGGAGCATCCGCCAAGGCGAGACAGTCGGAGAGGATTGGACCTCCTCCACCAAGATGGAGAGGTGCTGAGCCCTGTCCGGTGGAAAAAAGGCCAGGGTCTGAGTGGTATCAAGGAGAGTCCTGATGAACTCGAGGTGCTGGGCAGGCTGTAAGTGGGATTTTGGATAGTTTACCATGAAACCCAAAGTCTCCAGGAGCTGGATGGTGCAAACTTATGGCCTGTCAGACCTCATCCGGTGACCATCCCCTTATCAGCTCATTGTCCACATAAGGGAAGACGAACATGCCCTATAGTTGTAGGAAGGCGGCAACCGCCAGGCACTTTATGATACCCTGGGAGCGGACACCAAACTGAACAGGGGGATCCAGTACTGGTAGTGACAGCCTCAGATAACAAAGTGGAGGTACTGCCAGTGCAAGGGATGGATCAGGATGTGAGTATAGGCATCTTTGACATCCAAGGAGCATAGGCAGTCCTGTTGGAAGTAAGGCAGCAACATTCCAAGGGATACCAATCTTGAACTTCTCCTTCACTAAGAAATGGTTGAGATCCCGTAGATCCAGAATGGTTTTTCAACCCGCCTATCTTCTTGGGAACCAGGAAGTAGTGGGAGCAGAACCCTATTCCCCTTTGAGGCAACAGAACGAGCTCCACTGCCCTGTCAGTGAGAAGAGCCATGAGCTCCCTTTGAAGGAGGTCCAAATGGCTGGGATCCTGAGGAAGTTCCCCTGGGAAAAATGAGGGTGGCGTCTGTGTGGAAGTGAAGGAGGTAGCCCTTCTTTACCACCTGAAGTGCCCAAGTGATGGTGGCTATGCTGGGCCACCGTTGGGCAAAGAACATGAGATGTCCCCCTATGTTCTGCAGTTCCTGGACCTCCCATGGGAAGAGGGGCTATGCCCCAGGAGTGAGACTTTTTTCCCAAAGCTTTCCATCGGGAAGCATCAACAGTCTTCCAAGAGAGCCAGGTTCTGGTCATCAGCGCCATCTCCAACTCGGCGGGCTTGACCTTCATGGGCTTGCTAAAGAGATTCTCTCCCCAGCAGGGGACATCGGCCAACTTGTCCTGAACCCATTGCTTCAGGTATGAGGACTGTAGCTGTGCCAGGCAATGGTCACTAATGCTCACTGCAGGCCACTCTAACCACAGACTCAAAGTCGTCATAGGCCACTCGAGTCACATACTTGGACCGTAAACACCAGGCTCTGGAAGCACTGGAGGTGGTCATCAGACAGCACAGCTGAGAACCCGGCGAGCTCCTTCACGGTCTCTCAGGTACATGCCTATGTAAAGCTGGTAAGCATGGATACGGGCCATGAGCATGGAGCCCTGGAAACACCTCTTGCCAACCCATTCATGGTGCGGGCCTCCCGACCAGGATCACTGAGGAGTGCATCTTCTGTCTCTTGATCCGGCGCATGGCTGACTCTGCCACCATGGAGTTTTGTGGTAGTTGGGTTTTTTCAAAGCCGGGGCTCTTGCAAACCCGATCCATAGAATCAAGCTGCGTGCTGACAATGGGAACCATAACCAGGGCTTCCACATCCTAAAAAGGATGTGCTCCAAGATGGGAGGCACTGGCACCGTTATGGCCTCCTTGGGAGAGAAGTCATACTGAAGTATGTCCAGGACCTCCATTCAAAGTTCCTCTTCTGCCTCGATAGTGAAGGCGAGGGCCTTGCCTATTTCCCAGATGAAGTCCAGGAAGGAAAAGTCCTCTGGCGGAGACCACTGACACTCCTGAGGCAGAGAGGGGTCCAACGGAACATCCCGATGGCGAGCAGTATCGGGGGACCTGTCATCCGTCACCCATGCCGAATCATAATTGGAAGGGAGCTCAAAGCACTGGCGGGAATCATGCCAGTGTGGCAGTCGGGGGGAGGACAGCAGCTGTGGTTCCCGGTGGTCCAACCACATGCACTGGGTGGAGAAATCTGGGTTCGGACCGAGACCAGGATCGGTCATCAGAATTGGCTCACAGGGCATGCCATTCTAGGACAGGCTGGTTCTCCTCTGGCAAGGCTCTAGCTGTGGAGGGACCAGTTGCTGGCCCCGAGGAACCAGAAGTAACAGCCATTCTGGCCTCAAGGTCCAAAGGCTCCACAGCCACTGGCCAGGCACTGAGGGTATAGGTCCTGATGCCTTTTCCCTCGGTGGCGTCTCACCATGGTGATTGCCTCAGTAGCCTGAGGGCGATGCTCCGATAGGGTGTGAACTGCTTCCCGCCGAGGCAGTTTTGAGGGCCAATCCAGGCCCTCCACCCTTTGAATCCCATTGAGGGCTGCAGTGCTGGTGCTCAAGGGTCTTACCCATGGCACCAACATCACCCCCCCCCCCCAACAAGGAACTTAGATGAAGTCCGGTCCTACCGGGGATCACGCCCACCGATGGTTGCCGGTCCGATGCTTTGCGAACTCGGGACTCCAAGAGAGCTCAACGGCCACTGGAGTCTGTGTCCTTCACGGCTGCCCCCAAGGGTGCTGATTCTGAAGCCAATAATATCACTGAGGCCAAGGACTTGAGGCCAAACAGCATCTCCTTCTGCCTTTCATGATTCTTATGCCCCCTTACTCGTCATCTGAAGACAGAGTGGGCAAGAGGAGGCATCACGATCGGCCAGAGGCATTGAAGGCAATGACTGTGGCAGTCCATGATAGACATGGCCCTGCCAGAATCAGTGCAATTATTAAAGCCAATAAGCAAGAACATAGTTGGAAAGACTGCCCCTGCGATTTCCTGAATAGTAGGGCACGAGAGAAACTCCCAATGTCCTGAATAGTAGGGCGCGAAAAAAAAAACCTGTGCACTGAAAGAGAAAAAGAAAAAAGAAGTACCTGAGAAAAACACGAAGCCAAGATAGCAACGGTTCTGGGATTGCGAGAAGGTGACAGTATGCGACCGAGAAAAACCAAGAAGAGTTTACTGCAAAACAAGACAACTTTTTCCGAAGGTGCAAATGGTATGTCTGGTGAGCTCCACGGAAAAAAAGTAGACTGAGGTGAAATGACTCCCTTGGGCGGGAAGGTGACCACGCATGTGTGGCTGATCTCCCAAAGGCTTTCTTTGAAAGCTGGGAAGAGATTACCAAGCTGGCTCCATCAGTGCCGACATTACTATACGTGAGGACTGACTTCCTGCTTGTTCCCAGAAGAACAATCCAGACACAAAGCACAACACACTTGCAAAAAGGCCAACATACAGTTCCAGAGAGAGGTGAAAATACTAATTTTTACTGGAGAAGGTAAAGTTTCCTGCTCCATATTATCCAAGATTCCATTCCATATACTTAATCCTAGACTTATCCATTCGCACACTGGTTCACTTATGTCTATTTATAGAAGCCTTCACCTCCCTCATATCCAGGACAACATTGAGGGTATTAATTAGTTTTGCCAGTGCCTTATACATTTTCTTAATATTATTGCACACTGACGCCCAGCATCCATTCAGCATACCATGAGTCTGACTCCTTCCTCTTCTTTGTTCATTTTTTTTACTCACTACATAAGTCCTTCAGTTATCTATTACAAAGTCATGGGTATTGACATTCTTTAACATGAATATGTTCTGTTTTATAACTCTTAATTATATGTATGTTTTCTCTCTTATTATACACTGTAAAATGTTTTAATGATTTTATTCTTCAGTCCTCATCCTCTTAGGTGTATGTTTACTAAACCATCTTAATGTAGCAGTGGTGACGTTATCACGTGATAAAACCCCACGTATCGCGCGATAAACATCTGCAGCGGCATTAAGGCACACTAACGCTGTGAAATCCGGTCCTGAAAGGTGGAGTAAGGCTACCCAGAGGGCGGAGAGAAGGGGTAAATGGGCGGAGAGTGGGCATGGAGAGGTTCCATAAACACTAACGCCGTGAAATCAGGGTCTGAAAATTAGCGCCACTGAAAACCTCGCGTTAGAGGCACATTTGCAGGAGAGAGAAACCATTTCAGTCAGCAAGGTGCAGCAAAGGCAGGGAAACCCAAAAACGTGATAGTAGTGATACATGTGCAGGAACTAAAAAGGCAAATAAACATATAAATTGACCAAAACCACATTTGAAATCCAAATAACCAGGCTGGCCAATAGTGATATTAATGATGAACATAAAGCAACACTACTGACAAAGCGTAAAAAGGAAGATATAGTGTTTGGAAGGGTCTATGCTCTGTCCCCCTACAAAGAGAATGAGCCCACATTAAAATAGCGGTGATCAGGGTTTCTGTCATTTAGATTGGGCAAGTTTGTTATGGCGTACACATGTGCAGCAACAGCAGAGTGGGAACATAGGAAAGGGCAACTGTACTGATGCTGTAAATGGGATTAGGGGGCTGCAGGCGGCACATGCTGTGGTCCAGCTGGGGCACAGTGCAGACTAGGCAGATGCCTAGGTGGCATATAGGAATGCCGAAACTGTAAAGCAGCAAGACAGCAACTGACAAGGGTCCAACATGGGCACGAGTGTGTGTCCCACAGTGTTACAGGGGATATTACCCAGCAGGTACACCCAAGGGCACATAACATTGGCAGGCGGTGCCGGGGGAAAGCACGCATGTCCATGTAGGCACCCCTACACGAGAACCCACACCATAGTCAGCTGCCTACCGGCACAATGGATGGCCTGGGACTGCGCACCATCAGCACCACCGGCATAATGGCCTGGCAGCATGGTGGCGGAGGGGTGCTGGTGGCGGAGGGGGCAGTGGCACCTGCCCACAGCAGACCATGGCCTAGCCCCGTTTAAGTGGGTTCCGTGCACTGCAACAAACAGGGTTTGTCTGACGAACTGTCATGGTATCCCCAGGGAATGATCTGTCCATGTGATGCAGTATATGCAGCCAGTGTGTTCAGGAGCAGAAGGTCACAAGTTCAAGTCCCAGCTATGGCTCCTGCCAACCCTGTTCCCATATTTTACCCAGTACTAAACCGTGGTAATAAAGATGGAACCTTTATTGCACATAAAATAAACATGCCTAAAATGCCTATATTTTACCCTACAGAGCACAGACACCATAAACATGTGCAATCCCTAGAGCAGAGTTTCCCAACTGCAGTCCTGGAGGGCCAAACACTATTCAGGTTTCATGCTGTCCCTAATAACTATACCTGTGCTGCATTTGTATGCGCCGCCCCCATTGTATGCAAATGTATCTCATGCATATTCATTAGGGACAGCATGAAAACCTGAACAGTGTTTGGCCCACCAGGACCGGAGTTGGGAACCTCTGCCCTAGAGCAGCGACCAGCAGGGGCATAAACACCCACAACCACAGGCTCCATTATCCAAAGCCTCAGGCTGATGGGCCCTGTGCGGAGCAGAATCTCCCAATACTGGCACCTGTATAACTTAGCAATGCCATCCTAAACTTGGGAACACGTTCCACATATATCAAAAGGATGCTATCATTAATGTCAGCTAACAAATCCTAAGTTAAACACAATTTGTTGATAGAGATTCATCATAGCAACATTTCTGATATCTGTGGAGTGTGTTTCAGTTATTGATTCTGACAGTGTTTACCACCCCTGGGCGTGACCCTAACAGTAGTGAGTACCATAGCAATGCCCACACTGTGCCCAGGACTGGTGGGGCGGCCAGGGCTGCCACAAACCTCTATAGTTGCACAATGCTGGCATAGGTGTGGGAGTGTGTGTCTGTCTATCCAGTGTGTTGTGGATGCCTACACCTTACTGAGCCCACAATGCTTGCACTGTTTCCAGTGTTAGCCTGCCAATGTGCATAATGTGGAGCAAGGTACTGTGGGTATGGTCCAGACAGGGTAGCATGGGCAGGATGCATTTGCACAGGGTATAGGGCAATGACTGGGACATTGTAGTGCCTGACCACCACCTGTATGGACAGAGTGGCCACAGCATGTCATGCTGGGAGGTTGCTCTCACCCTGACTGAGCAATGACCATGGCATGGCTAGGTTCCCCCATCGTGTTATACATTATTTTTCTCAAGTGATATTTATGGGTTCTTTTTTTCTGGGGCTCAGTCAGTGACATACCTGTGTGGTGTGTATGCTGACTTCCCAGTTTTGTGTGCACACAGTTCCTCCAGCAACATGCACTATGTACTAGCTAGCAGACTGTGTGCAGTTAGCATCTCTATGGCTGCACCACCTTGCAGGGTGCAGCAGGTGCACACTGACTGCCCTCTGCTGGTGAAAGTCAGATTGTAGTGGGGGGCAGCTGAGCTGACTGGGCCCACTACCTATCTGCAAGTGGTCCTGTCCCAAGTGCAGATCTTCAGCAGCTATCTGTTCACCACCAGGACTGGGGTTGCTGGTCCCACAGCCTGTCCTCATGTACCTTCACTGCTCCCTTTGCAAAGTGTGAGAGTGCGGTTCTGTTGGGGGCAGATCATGTCCCCCACCCTGACCCAGAGAGGGAAGTTTGTTAAGTACATTGCCACCATGTGAGCCCTGACACACACCTGCTCCCTAAACAGGTGACCATAGCAAGCAAAGTGAATATGCACTATATTGTGTGCATCATGATGCACAAGGGCCAGACATGACTGACAATTATAAACAGACACAGAGACCTCCTAATGGTGTCTGCAACAAATACCTGTCATGTACTGACAGAGACCTGCAGCACAGCCCACCTCAACCAACCTGGGTACTGCGGATCTGGTGCTGGCTACTCCTCCTCACCCTCAGGGTTAGCACAGAACACGCACATTGGCATGGCCTGTGGGTACTCTGTGCCAGTAACACACGATCATTCCCCCCTACCAAGCTGACATGCTGTAGAGGTGCATACCCCATCTGGTGAGCAGATGTAGACTGCTATTCTGCATGTGAATTGTATTATGGGTACTGTTGGTTCTATCCTATCCTGGTAGCCACAGCAGACAGTTTTATGGTGATGTGCACTCTTTCTGTAGCCAGCCAGTGGTATGATAACTCCTATAGTGATGTAGCACAATGGTTAATGCAATGACTTCAATAGCAGAGGTCATGGGTTTGATTCCTTTCTGTTCCCCTTTTTTTATGCTGTCCTACCCAACTACATTTCATTTGTGTAACAGTCATATCTGTGCAGATCTGTGCTGCCACCACATTATACCCTTATCACTGTTGCCATCCATCCTTCTGTCCATCTATGTGTGTGTGCCAGCTGTGTGATGTCCTGCCCTAATATGCAGGTTGCTACCCCATGTCCTGCACTGGCACACCTTTCTGTACTGTGGCTCTTCATGCTTGCCTCTCCTGTGTCTGCTCTGCATGGCACTGCTCTCCTCTGTCCTCCTGTCATTGCACTTATCCTGCCACCTCTACCTCCTCTGGTGGACACGTATCCCCATCCTCTGCCACACACTGTCCTTGTTGCACTGTACATTACCATCACCCTGTACATCGGTACAGCTGCCACCAATATGTTTGTCCACTTTACCTGCTGCCACATGGGCTGCACGCAGATTTGGCTGGTCCATGAGCTCTGTCATCTACTTCCTTCCATCACTTGTTCATTGCCTTTCCTTGGTGCTCTGTGCAGTGTTATGGTTACATCTGTTTTTGACACATACATTTCATGTTTGTGACTTTGGGGCACCTTTGTGCCTTTGGGCATCATCTCCTGTGTCACCTTGGCATCCCTGGGGCATCCTTCGCGGCACCTTAGGTTTGGCGAACTTATGGGGCACCTTATATGCTGCCTTGGGGGTTCCAACCTTTCCTGCCATTCTCTGGGGCACATTATGACCTGCCTTGGATGGCGTGGTGCTTTATGATGTGCCTTATGGTGTGCCCTAAAAGGTGCATTAGGTTGCGGCACTGGGGTGAGGCTTTCTTGGCTGGCAGTGAAAATTGTTGGGATGTGTCTGACTGTTACAAGCAGGAAAAGGGATTGCCTCACTCAGCCTTTTAACTGAGCCCACTGAGGGATCAAGCTCATGATCACTGGATCAGCAGTCAATCTATAAACCATTGTGCTACCCCTCTGTTGCTGTGCTTGCAGTTCAGTGCGCCTAATTAAGGCTAACGCGCGTTAACGTTATGGGGAGTGGCCTAGTGTTTGGGGCAGGGTACCACAGGCCGGAAGGTCAGTGGTTTAAATCCCACTAGAGGACATCAACCTTGGGTCGGAAGGACTGGGGTTTCTAGTCCCACAGGTGCTCCTTGTGGTTTTGGGAAAGCCACTTAACCCTCCATTGTCCATGTTCCCTGTAAGTATTAGTGTATGTGTCTCATATCCCCTCATGTTAAATGTATCCCCCAACCGCTTTGACCCGGTGAAAAGCGGGATATAAATGCAGCTAAATAAATAAATTAATTAATTAACATGCCATGACTCCCTCTATTGCGCGATAACAGACTTTATCACGCGATAACCCGAAATGCTACCTTAAGACCGGAACGCCCACTACCTTATATGGCATTTGTCACAGTAAGACTGCAACTAACGCTGGTAACATTAAGATGGTTTAAAGGGTCTTAACGTCACAGCGGTGGTATTATCGCGTGATAAGTGATGTTATCTCGCGATAATGTTACATTATCCCGTGATAACGACACTTAGCGCACGATAACGCAGCGGCGGCGTTAAGGCACACTAACGCTGTGAAATCCAGCTCTGAAGGGTAGAGTAAGGCTTCCCAGAGGGCGGAGTGAAGGGGTCAATGGGCGGAGAGTGGGAGGGGAGAGACTCCAGGCACACTAACGCTGTGAAATCTGGGTCTGAACACTAACACTAGTGAAACCCTCGCGTTAAGGCACATTTGCAGGAAAGATAAACCATTTCAGCAAAGCCAGGGAAACCCAAAAAGGCAAATAAACATGGAAAATGACCTGAACCACATTTAAAATCCCAATAACCAAGATGGCCAAAAGTGATAGTAATGATACACATAAAGCAACACCACTGGCAAAGCTCAAAAAAGAAGATATCATGTTTGGAAGGGTCTATTCTCTGTCCCCCTACAAAGTGAATGATCCCACATTGAAATAGTGCTGATCAGGGTTTATTCACGTCTATATTGGGCAGGTTTGTTATGGTGTGCACATGTGCAGTAACAGCAGAGTTGGCATGTAGGAAAGGGCAACTGTACTGATGCTGTAAATGGGATATAGAGGGCTGCAGGTGGCACATGCTGCGGTCCAGCTGGGGCACAGTGTGTGTTAGGCAGATGCCTAGGTGGCACAAAGGGATGCCGAAACTGTAAAGCAGCAAGACAGCAACTGATGAGGGTCCAACATGGGCACGAGTGTGTGTCCCACAATATCACAGGGGAGATTAACCAGCAGGTACCCCCCAAGGGTCTGTCTGACGAACAGTCATGGTATCCCCAGGGAATGAACTGTCCCTGTGGCAACAGTGTGTGCAATACACACAGCCAATACACACAGCCAATGCTGGCATAGGTGTGGGAGTGTGTGTCTGTCTATCCAGTGTGTTGTGGCTGCCTACACCTTACTGAGTCCACATTGCTTGCACTGTTTCCAGTGTTAGCCTGCCAATGTGCATAATGAGGAGCAAGGCACTGTGGGTATGGGCCGGACAGGGCGGCCTAGCAGGATGCATCTGCACAGGGTGTAGGGCAATGGCTGGAAGGTCACTCTCACTCTGACTGAGCAGTGAGCACGGCATGGCTAGGTTCCTCCATAGCTGTTGTTCTGGTCATTTTGTTATAATGTAAACCACGCTGGTATCGAATAGTGTGGTATATAAGAAATTGTAATAAATAAAATAGTACCATATAGCATTTTTCTAAAGTGATATTTATAGCTTCCCTTTTCTGGGGCCCAATCACTAACATAGCTTTGTGGTGTGTGCCCCAGATCCCACACCAGAGTGCACAGTGTTCCTTCTGGAACATGCACTATGTATGTGGCAGCAGACTATCTGTAGCTAGCATGTGTATGGCTGCAACACCCTGCAGGATGCAGCAGGTGCACACTGACTGCCCTCTGCTGTTGAATGTCAGAATGTAGTTGGGGACAGCTTTGCTGACCAGTTGCAGTGCCAGTGGTCGAGTTCCATGTTCAGATCTGCATCAGCTCTCTGTTCCTTAGTTAGCCAGGGGTTGCTGAATCCACAGTCTGTCATCATTTAGCTCAACTGACCCTACTGGAAACAATGATAGTGTGTGTCTGTTGTGTCCAGATCATGTTCCCCACCTTGACCCACAGAGGGTGGGCTTGCTCTGTATATCGTCATCATTTGAGCTGAGAAACACCCCTGCTCCAAAACAGGTGTCCATGGCAACCTAACTAAATATGCATTACGTTGCAAGTATCCTGGTCCACATGGGCTACTCATCAATTGCATATAGATATGTACATAGAAAACCTCCAAGGCTGTCTGCAAAGAATTCCCCCATACACTGGCAGTGATGGTGAACTGCAGCAAAACCTACTGCAAACATCCCGGGTAGCGTGGACCTGGTGCTGTCCCCATGACTTTACTCTCAGTGTGAGCACAGAACATGCCCAATGGCATGGTCAGTAGGCACACTGTAACAGCAACATGCATGTTTGGTCCCCCTACCCAGTTGATGTGCTGCAGAGTTGCAAACCCCTATCCGGTGAGCAGATGTAGACTGCTGATCTGCATGTGCATTGCATCATGGGTACCCTTGGTGCTGACTTATCCTGGTAGCCACACCAGACAGTGTGTCTGTTGACCTGCACTGGTTGAGTAGCTAGCCATAGTTTAATTACAACCAATATTGTTGCAGGACAATGGTGAATATACTGACCTCAGTGGGATAGATCATGGGTTCAATACCCCAGTGGGCCTGTATATTGATGTATCAGGATGTATAGGATATAGTGTATTATCATCACATCAGAGCGCGTTTCCACATGACAGTATGTCCAAAAGTGTGGCCAGTTGCATGCAGTGGTTATGTTGGAAGAGTAGCGTGGGCTGCAGGTTGCCAGATCAGCTGGTAAGCTGCATACAAAGTGCGTCCGTCAGTATAACTGTCAGAGGATACGGCTGTCTATGCATGTGGCAGTCTGACATAGATCTGAAATCCGTGTGCACATCCCAAAACACATGCAGCTCATTTGGCCAAACCAAGGTGCCCTATAAAGTGCCCTAGCTGTGTCCGTACACTAGCCTGGTAAGCAGAGTAGAAAGTGTATGTAGATGACCTGGTGTAACTGTGTAGCCAGCCATTGCTATGTGAAAATGCACCGGTTAATACAATGCCCTCACAGCCAGTGGTGATAGGTTTGAAACCCTAGTGTGCAACACTGAGATAAGTGCATAATAAGCAAATTGTGTTCTGAAATGTCAGACACAGCGCTGCAATGTGTGTCTTCAGCAAATTTATATAGATGGACAACGCCACTGTCTGCTGTGTACCAGCCACGGCACAGACACGGACACGTTGCTAGCACGCCTTAATGATGCCCAGCAGCGCGCGTTGAGCCGCGCATATGCGATGTGTGTGCATGCGTGAGCAAGGCATTGCTCAAAATGGCTATTGGTCAAGAAAGCCTGCTTTTACCCGCCGGGAGCTGCGCCACCTTGCAGGGTTGATCTGCACTAGGCAGAGAAAACTATTCCCTGGCTCCTCCAAGCGACAGGACCCCGGGAGTATACGGAGGTCCTGGGACTGCATCACCAGACATTATAATCGTCTTGCTGACTACCCAAATGAGGTAAGTATATGGGGACAGGTCAGTATATCCATATACATATCCAGTGTTGATTGTAGCCGTCTATGCTACTGTGTGTAGGCATTCTAGACCATTTATGTTTCTTAGTTAAACCCACGTGATATACCGCCTAGTTATCACATCAAAGTGGTTTTCCCTATCCCCGGGAGGCTAAGGACCTGATCACAGAGGTCCAGATGTTAGCCTGGTGTTATGGCAGCTGCTGCTGTTGATGTGTTAACATATACCCTAACACAAGGAGCCCCTAGATCTGCCTTAAAGAGATCTGGTAAACAGCATGCCGATATGATAGGTTACGCAGTTGCAGGGTCACACATCTGCCCTCCCCCTAGGGGGTCCTGAGACCTGTTCAAAATGGTCTGTCAATCACCCTGGTGATATGGTTGTGTGTGCATTTGCAGGTTAAAACATCTGCCCTACCCCCAGGAGTCCTGAGACCCCATCAAAGTGGTCTGTCCGTCACCCTGCTGGTATGGTTTCTGTTGCTGTTGCTGTGTTATAATCCACCCTACCTCCAGGAGTCCTGAGACCCCATCAAAGTGGTCTGTCAGTCACCCTGCTGGTATGGTTTCTGTTGCTGTTGCTGTGTTATAATCCACCCTACCCGCAGGAGTCCTAAGATCCCATCAAAGTGGTCTGTCAGTCACCCTGGTGGTATAGTTTCTGTTGCTGTTGCTGTGTTATAATCCACTCTACCCCAGGAGTCCTGAGACCCCATAAAAGTGGTCTGTCAGTCACCCTGGTGGTATGGTTGTATGTGCATTTGTAGGTTAAAACATCTGCCCTTCCCCCGGAGTCCTGAGACCCCATCAAAGTGGTCTGTCAGTCACCCTGCTGGTATGGTTTCTGTTGTTGTTGCTGTGTTATAATCCACCCTACCCCCATGAGGCCTGAGACCTGCTCAAAGTGGTCTGTCAGTCACCCTGGTGGTATGGTCTATGCTGCTCTTGATGTGTTATAATCCACCCTACCCCCAGGAGGCCTGAGACCTGCTGAAAGTGTTATGTCAGTCACCCTGGTGATATGGTGTATGTTACTGATGAAGTGTGCTAAGACACCCTACCCCCAGGAGTCCTGAGACCTGATTGCAAAGGTGGGTATGGCATCTAGATATTGTGGTAGGTTATACCAGGTTAGGTCACACATTTGCCCTATTCCCCAGAGGCCCAGACTTCATTACACATGCCTGTTATGGATCCTCATGGTATGGTAGGTACAGCTGTGGATGTGATGTAAACCACGCACCCCCAGGAACCCTGAGACCTGATTACGAAGGTCTGTAACAAAGCCATATATCATTGAAGTGTATGCAGTTTCTGGTCACACATCTGTCCACTCCCCAGGAGTCCCATACCTGATTGCAGAGGAACATTATAGATGCTGGTGTAAGGGTACATGCACCTGTTGTGGTTTCACAGCTCTGCCATAACCCCAGACAGAAGCACAGATGTTAATAGGTCAGCTAGATGTGTTGGGCCATGCTCCTGTTGTAGTCAGCCACAACTGCCCTAATCACAGGAGGCCCTAGTCATGACATAGAGGTATAGTAGAAAACCAAGTGTCATGGTATTGGCGCCTGGCAAGGTGCAAAGGGCCACCCATCTTCCGCTCTATGTCAGAACACATCACCCATGCATGGTAGGATATCATGGTGCCATGGCAGGTGTGTCGGATGATGTGTGTAGGTCAGGCAAACACATATGTGTTTGCCAGACCATACAGGGGGTTAAGGAGGACCTCCCCTGGACACCAACATGGCCAAACCACACGTGACATGGTGCTGCCATGTCATGAAAGGAGAGCATAGGAACAGGGTATGGTGTGTCCAGGGTGTTATGCACAGTACACATAGGTGTCACTGCACACATGGCCAGATCCACAGCCACATTGGCAAAAGCTAGTAGAGGACACACTGACCAGCGGAGCAGGAGCAGCACGATGCTGCGCACAGAGATATGTGATATGTGTTGGCCACCCACCAGAGATATATGGTCATTAATGCTCCCACCCATTGCTTTCCCCCCCTAGGTAGAGGACCTATGGAAAAAGGGTCGGGAGTGGCGGCTGCACTGCCTGGAGGTCCTTGCCCGCCTCCAGAGGGGGGCGATATCACGACATGGAGATGAGTGTTGCATCCTCTGCAACTCAGTAAAGATTGTCACAGTGGCTCATCAGCCTGTGCGCGGCCAAACTATGTACATGTGGTATGTGACTCACATGATAGTGTGCTAATGACTGTCATCCCCCACAGAGGATGCTCCTGCTGGCGAGGGCCCTTCCACTTCAGGGCACACAGCAACACGCCCCACTGCCCAACACAGGAGGAGGAGGAGGGGCAGAGGAGGAAGAGGAGGTGGGGGAAGAGGAGATGGAGGAGGAGGTGGCAGAGCCGGCGGAGGCGGAAGAGGATGATGGGGACATGGAGGTGGTGGAGGGTGGGGTGGGAGGGGAGGTTGAGAGTGTGTCTGATGTTTTGGGGGTGAGGAGGAGGACGGGAGCATGGAGGGTGGCGAGGGTGGGTAGGAGGTGTCAGTGGGGTAGGAGGGGGGAGGAGAGGGGTGTGGAGGAGGGAGTGTGAGAGGGGAGGAGGGAACACAGGACAGCACAGGGCACTGTGGGTCCCTGCCAGCCACCACATGTGTGTGGCGATGGTGCCCGTCTGGGTGTAGCTACACCACCCATTGCCACAGACAGGTCCTACGCACATGTCACCACACAGACACCTGGGTGTTACAGATGCCCATACACACCTTCCCTTTGAGGTATTATTTTTTCATTGTGCTCCTTGTGTTTTTTTTGGGATAGTGGTTACAGACATGTGTTATAGCACCGTAGATTGCAGGTTTGATCCCCACATGGGGTTTACTTTTTTTTTTCTTTTGTGCTAACATGACCATTAGGTACCTGCAGGTTCATCACCTATGCACACACACTTCCATCTCTTCACTGTACACCAAAGTGTGCCCTCTGTGCTGCCTATCCATCACATATTAGCTGTTACATATTTCTCTTTCTTTATGGCATTTACAAGGTAGTCTGCTTGGGGGCTTGGCATTGCTGCAGTTCAGCTAGTCTGTAGCACACCTGTTTGCAGGTTCAATTCTCTCTTGTTCTGTTCCATATTTTGCCCTGCTCCACAGAACATCCCCTGCCGCCCTTTGGGTTTAGGTTCTTTCCTCTTTTGCATGCCGTATCCACTGCATAACATTTCATTGTGTGTGTGCATGTATTTATATGTGGTTCTGGTCCCAATTACATACTGTGATCTGATCTGTACACACCAGATCTGCATGTGCATTCCAGCATGGTTACTGTTGGAGGTTTGCCTATCCTGGCAGCCAGCAAGCTTCTTATGTGATGCCCTGCAGTATTCTTGTTTGCAACCTTTGCTAATGACCTCACGTTGGTGGTGTTGCCTACTGGTTTGTGCATTGACACTTGTGCTAATGGTCATAGGTTTGATTCCTCTCTGTTCTCTTGCATTTGTATGCCTGTCCTGTACTGCTACTTTTCATTCCTGTGACAGTCATATCTGTGCAGATCTCTGCTGTTAGCACATTGTACCCTTATCACAGTTGTCAACCATTCTTCTGTCCATCTATGTGTGTCTGCCAGCTGTGTGCCGTCCTACCCTGATGTGCATGCTCCTACCCCACGTCCTGCACTGCTACACATTTCTGCATTGCAGCTCTCCCTGGTTGCCTCTTCTGTGTGTGCTCTGCATGGCACTGCTACTTCGCTGTCCTCCTCTCATTATGCCTATCCTGCCACTTCTACCTCCTCTGCTGGACACGTCTTCCCATCCTCTGGCACACACTGTCATTGTTGCATGGTACATTACCTTCACTCTGTGCATCGCTGCAGCTGCCCCCGATATGCTTGTCCATTTTTCCAGCTGCCGCATGGGCTGGACGCAGATTTGTCTGGTTCATCAGCTCAGATCTACTTCCATTCATTACTTGTGCATTGTCTTTCCTTGTTGCTCTGTGCAGTTAGGGTTACATCTGTGTTTGGCCCATACCTCTCTTGCTTTTCAGCTTGGGGGACCTTACTGCCCTTAGCCAACATTTTTGGGGTCACCTATACATCCTTGGGGCATCTTAAGCCACACCTTAGCTTCAGCCAGCTTATGGGGTGCCTACTATGGTGCCTTGGGACTTGGCAACCTTTTGACATGGCCTCTGGGGCACATTATAAACCACCTTGGCTGACGTTGTGGTTTAGGATGTGCCTTCTGGTGCGCCCTAAAAGGTGCATTCATTTATGGCACTGGGGTGCGGGAATTGTTTGCTGGCAACACAGATTGTTGTACTGTTTCAAGCAGGAAAAGGAATTGCCTTGGCCAACCTTATTCACTCGGCCCATAGGGGGACTGAACTCATGATCCTTGTGTCAACAGGTATTGTAATAACCAGTGTGCTACACTTCTATTACTGTGATTGTAGGTCAGCACACGAAGTTAAGGTTAACGCACGGTGACGTGCGCGGCTCCCTCTATCGTGCGGTAACGTGCGTGGCTCCCTCTATCACGCGATAATGAGCATGGCACACTTTATCGCGCGATAACCCACGATTGCTAACTGAAGACCAGAACGCCCACTCCTTTTATGGCATTCTTCACATTATCGCTGGAGCTAACGCCGGGAATATTAAGACGGTTTAGTAAACATACCCCTAAGTGTTTTAGTAGTGTGTTCAGAGACAGTAAGGGATGAATTTTGTTAATGTTATAGAGAGAGAAACAACAGGTTTTAGCTATCTATTGGATATGTGTGGAGAATGAGAGGAAAGAGTCAAAGATGACCCCTAAAGTTGCATGCTGAAGAAACAGGAAGTAGAAGAGAGTTATCAAGAGAGATAAAAAAAGGAGGAAGGAGGGAGGAGGGAGGAGGGTGTAGAGGGGAAAATAAGAAGTTTGGTTTTGGTCATGTTTAATTTCAAATGGCAGTGAGACATCCAGGTAGCATTGTCAGATAGGTAGGCAGAGATACAGGCTTGGAGAATCAGAGAAATGTCAGGCGTAGATAGATAAATTTGAGAATCATCAGCATAAAAATGATTGTGAAATCCATGGGAGGAGATGAGAGCACCAAGGGATTGGATATAGAGAGAGAAAAAAAGAGGGCCCAGAACAGACTCTAGGGGTACATCAACTGAGAGTGGGATGGCAATAAAGAAGGAACCACCAGAACAAACAATGAAAGAGCAAAGGGAGAGATAAGAAGAGAACCAAGACAGCACAGAGCCCCTTAAAGCACAGAGCACTTAAGAAGCATCAAATCATCAGGAGAATTCCGAAATAAACGTAAAACTCACCTATTGCTAGAATTTTATGGAGCGGATCCTCCCTTCTCAGATGGACCAGTTCCTAATAGCATGACCTAAACATACCCTCCTCACCTCTTATTGCTACCATAATGTACATAATGCACATAAATTTACTCAAGTCCCGCAGTGTTCTCCCCTTCCTCACATTCCATCGTAATTTACCTGTACCTCCTATATTGTTAACCTGCCCTTGTTAATTACTTGTGTTATCTATAATTGTCACTAGTTAAGTTATTCTGTTTGTGACCACTGAGTTCTCTGTAAACCATTTTGACTAGTAGAAAAATGGTATAAACAAAATGTTAAATAAAATAAATAAAAACAATTGAGTACAATGGGTCAAGGAAAAGATGGTTGTCAACAGTGTCAAAAGCAGCAGAAAGATCGACAAAAATGAGGACTGAGTAAAGATCTTTGGATTTAGCCAGGAACAAGTCACTGGAGACTTTCACAAGAGTCGTTTCAGTAGAATGAAAGGGATGAAAACCAGATTGGAGCAGATCCAGGAGGACTTGAAAAGCAGAGAAATTCAAGGTAATGGTCGAGAACCACACATTCAAGAAGTTTGGAAATGAAGGGAAGAAGGGTGATGGGTCGATAATTAGAAGGACAAGTAGGGTCAAGTGAAGGATTCTTGAGGAGAGGTGTGATCACAGCAAGCTTGAAGGCTTCAGGAAAAGTTGCAGTGAAAAGTGATAGATTAAGAATACGTGAGATGGAAGGGATGGCAGAGGAGGAGATGGAGTTATGAAGATGGGTGGGGATAGGATCAGAGGAACAGGTAGTAAGTTTAGAGGAGGAAAGAAGATGAGAGGTTTCCTCTTCGGAAATCTTAGAAAGGGTGACAGAGGTAGAGAGGGAAAGTTGTTATTGAAGAGGGGGAAGAAGGAATGAGTCTGATCTTGTGGGGAACTGGAGTATAATCTCGTGGATTTTGTCATGGAAATAGTCAACTAGGGTTTGGGCAGAAAGAGAAGGAGGGGTCAGAAGCAGAGACCCCTTGAGGAGAGAGTTGAGAGTTGAGAAGAGATGGTCTCTGAACATCCATGCAAGCTGGCCTTGCTCTTATTGACCCTACAATCTGTCCCTTTTTTCAGATGTGCAATGATCTGTTTCTCACGCTAATGTCCTTCGGAGCTGACTGCTATCTCTGTCCAAAGTTAAAATATCAAACATATCTACAGCCAGTTGACCTTGGGATCAGAAGATCAGGCATCCACTCATGTGGGAAACTGTAGCAAGGAGGCAGTGCAGCACATGGACACCTTCACATGCATCACAGAGTTCATTTCAGGTGTCTTGTCATTGCAGTCACTCATCCTTTTTACAGGGAGGGAAATGTTGGTTAGTTACTTCTCCCAACTAGGAGGCCTCCTGAGCACATGGGCAAGCCACAGTCTATTTGCAATGAGTCTTGCACTGCTGTCAGCAAATTTCTGAAACTAGCATCTTTCTATTGACTTTATCTGAATACAGCAGGGAAAATGATGTTCTGCTCATAATTTCATTTTTCTGCTGGGCTGCTGACATCACCAGCCATGGGATTTCATAGAAATGAGGCTTGTTTGTGAAATGTTTCAATGTGATTGGTGAAGTGACTTATGCTTCTATTTTCTCCCCTTCCCAAAATGGCACTGCTGGTCTAGTCCATAGTCCACATTGCAATGGTGTGAAAAATGAATAAACACTAATGAGAATTTTAGCTCAGTCCACTTCTTTGGTCATTCAGTTTGTTTAATGGTTTATGAACTGAAAATGCCCTTGTTCTTTGCATTTTACCATTTGTCCACAGCATAAGTGCTTTTGAATACAACACTCAGCATTTCATTTACCTTAAACTTTGATTAGGATTATGCAAAAATGTCTTGCTTAAAACCCTTAGAGCCATCATTTGAAATGCCATTTAATTACTTCTATTCTATGCTCAAATCACAAGACTGGTCCATGCATCAGAGGAAACTGACACACTATTAAGCACCCTTCCTCCTTCTGGCTATGGGAATGCCTGATGAACACTTGTGGTAAGGATATGGCCACCAGGGTATGGGGATAGTAAATTTCGAAGTACTGAGAATTGGGTGGGGTGGAGGGAATTCACAGGCAGCTAAAAATAAATCTTTATGTGGGACACCGAAAAGAGAACTTTCTGAGATGAGATGACACAGGGTAGGTGGGCATTGAAAAGAGGCCTACATAGGACAGGAAAGAACAGGGACAGAGAGGGAGACCTATATGGAGGAACACATTGAGGAGGCCTACATGGGATGGGGTGGGGATGGACAATTAAGTAAGAATTACGTGGGGCAGGGAATGTGCTTTCCATGGAAGGGGGTGGGAAATGATTGGAGGTGGATGGTTTATAGGCATGGTCAGCAGCCTGTAGTTAGCACATGGTATGTTACTGTGCACTGTCACCATTGCAGATAGTGTGGATTAATATATATACAGGCTTATTCCATCCCAGACATAGATCCCCTCTGTATATCTGGTCTGAGCCAGATGTACAAGGGGATCGTGATTCTGATCCCGTGGGGCATGTCTAGCCCAGGGGATCAGAATCGCGAACAGTCATGTATGTGTAGGCCGGGACTGCGATTCAGTATGGCCTGCACGTACATGACTAACCCAACTAACTCAGTCAGGGCTTTTAAAATGAGCCACGATGCCATGGCTTCTGGTTACCATGGCAACTCGGCTCCATTTAAAAGCCGCAATGCCGGCTGCCAGAAAAAAATGCTTATTTCCTGCAGCCCGACCCCCGATCTGGCCTCCTAAGGTCAGGGTCAGACTGTGGTGAATGTCCTCTGGCCCCACCTGCCCCATTCACGCCACGACATGAGAATAAAAATACATCCAGGGAAGTTATTCCACCTTGGAGATGTAATAACATCCCCTCACAAGTCACCGGCCCTGGACGTACAGGGCCGACATTGGAATTTTCCCTATACGTCCAGGGCCGGCGACCGCCCACCACCTGCCTAGACTCTGCCCCTTCCCTGACAGTTCCCTGCCCCTTCCCCACCCCCATCGAACTTCCCCGCACAACCGGTGGGGAGGTTAGCCGCGGCGGGGGATGTTCATCCCCGCTATTGGTGGCACAGAATTGGGCCCATTAGGAGCAGCTTTTCTAAAATTGTTACTTACATATGGATGTACATTTACATATGGGAGGAGGAGTAGCCTAGTGGTTGGGGCAAGGTACTTCAGGCCGGAAGGTCGGAGGTTCAAATCCCACTAGAGGACAGCAACCTTGGGCCGGAAGGACTGGGGTTTCTAGTCCCACAGATGCTCCTTGTGGTCTTGGGCAAGCCACTTAACCCTCCATTGCCCATGTTCCCTGTAAGTATTTGTGTATGTGTCTCATATCCCTGCGTGTTAAATGTATCCCCCAATTGTGTTGTGACCGCTTTGATTGAAGGATAAGGCGGTATACAAAACTGTCTAAATAAATAAATAAATAAATATGTAAGCTAGCTTTTTAGACATGTACATGCCACCTAACACTGATAAAATCATCTCAATAATTTGTTTTCGTTGTATCGGTTTCCAAACATAAAGAATGAAATTGGCACTGTGCAACTACGTGTTCCTTATTTAGTGAGTGAGCTTTAGGAGCCCTTTTACTATAGCCCATGAGGGGGTTGCACTTAACATGCATTTAGCATGCAAACTAATGTGAGTTAATTGCAGAGCCCCCATGGTAATTGTTAGAGGCATCAACAGCATATTCCTGGCAGTTACTTCATGGATGCATATCCAACGTGCAGTGCAATTAACACAGGTGCACCTAATGCCACCCATAAATGTATCATTAGGTACACCTGCGCTAATTGCACCAACTTCAATGTGCTCTCCATGTCCATATCCTACCCAATCCCCACCCCTTCACGCGATGCATTTCAGTGACTGGTAGCTATCCTGCTCGCACTTTACCTTTCACTGCAGGTCATTACTGCCTGCTAAAGTGCACACCACCCACTTGCAGTAGCAGGTATTAGTAAAAGGAAACCCTAGGGCAGCGATGGCGAACCTATGGCACGCGTGCCAGCTGTGGCACGCGAAGGCCTTGCAGCTGGCACGCGGGAAGGTCCGCAAGTAAAATTTAAAAAAAAAAAAGCTGTCTTCTCCCGCTGCCGGGGCCGCCGCGGCAGAATCGAGTGTGCCGCGGGGCCCCCCCTGCCCAGCACAGCCTGCCCTCCCCCTCTATGCGCTCTCTCGTCGCAGCTCACAGTGACACGCGCCGGCTTTCAGAGAGCGAGGGAAGAGTTTCTCCCTCGCTGCTCTGTTAAGCCCGCGGGGGCTGATGGGAAGTTCCCATCAGCCCCCGCGGGCTTAACAGAGCCGCGAAAGGGAAACTAATCCCTTCGCACTCTGAAAGCCGGCGCGTGTCACTGTGAGCTGCGACGAGAGAGCGGATAGAGGGGGAGGGCAGGCTGTGCTGGACAGGGGGGGCCCCGCAGCACACTCGATTCTGCCGCAGCGGCCCCGGCAGCGGTAGAAGACAGCTTTTAAAAAAAAAAAAATTCCCTCGGCTGGGCTGGGCTGGGCTGGGGGGGGGTTAGGATTGCTGATTGCTGATGGGCTGGGGGGTTAGGAGTGCTGCTGGGCTCCGGGGGGGGGGGGGGTTAGGAGTGCTGATGAGCTATGGGGGGGCGGGGGGTTTAGGAGTGCTGATGGGCTGGGGGGGTTAGGAGTGCTGATGGGCTATGGGGGGGTTAGGAGTGCTGATGGGCTATGGGGGGATGGGGGGGTTAGGAGTGCTGATGGGCTAGGGGGGGCTGGGGGGGGTTAGGAGTGCTGATGGGCTATGGGGGGCTAGGACAGGAAATGGGCTGATGGGGAGGGGTTAGGACTTGAGGTGGGTTGATGGGGTTAGGACTGGTAATGGGCTGTGGGCTGTTGGGGGGGTTAGAACTGGTAATGGGCTATGGGGGGTTAAGACTGGTAATGGGCTGTTGGCTGATGGGGGCTGTCTGGTAATGGGCTATGGGGGGGTTAGGACTGATAATGGGCTATGGGGGGGCTAGGACAGGAAATGGGCTGATAGGGAGGGGTTAGGACTTGAGGTGGGCTGATGGGGTTAGGACTGGTAATGGGCTGTGGGCTGATGGGGGGGTTAGGACTGGCAATGGGCTATGGGGGGCTGACTGGAAATGGGTTGATGGGGTTAGGACTGGAAGTGGGTTGATGGGGGGGGGGCTAGGACTGGTATTGGGTTGGGGGGTTGCTAGGACTTGAAATGGGCTGATGGGGGGCTAGGACTGGAAATGGGCTGATGCAGGGACTAGAAGGGAATGGATGCTGGGTGAGGCTGGAACTAGAAGGGAGCTGATGTTGGGGGAGGATTAGAATGGGATGGGACTGGGAGAGTAAAATGGAGAGGGGAAAAATATTTTGTGTGGGAGGGATAAAAAATCTACAATTGGCCGGGTATTGGGAGAGTAAGTGGGGATTGAGGATGGAGGGGTAAAATTTGAGTGGATGAAATAGGAATGAGGAAAGAGCAAAAGGAGAAAGATTAGTATGTTAAAGCGGATGTAGAGAGAGAGAATGGAAAAAAAAAAACTAGAAGAGAGAAGAAAGGACAAATGGACAGCAGATGATGGAGAGTTAGCAGAAAACATAAAGAAACCAGAAGAAAGTGGCTGGAGCAATTGCAACTGAAAAAAAATGCACAAAAGGTAGAAAGATATCTCTTTGACAAGTTATCAGCATGCATGCAACAACAAACATCACATTAATTTTTTTCATGTATAGATTCTTTGGGAATACACACCGAGTCCTGACACAGTTAACAGTTTTAAGAAGTTTATCTTTTTTTTACTCAGGATACATTTGACATGTTATGTGAATAATACATTTAAAATATATTGTGTAACTGAATCAAATTCTTCCTAAATTCATTAAATTGAATGAAATCATTAAAACATTATAAATTGCCAATAAATTGAAATGAAAACCAAAGGATTGTGAATCAAATTGATTCTCTGACAATACAAAGATTCCAACCTTTACAAATGATGTTACATAGTTCAGGCAACTTTATAAAGAGTTTTTAGATACTAAAATCTTGTTGTTAAGGTTTAATTGACGTGCTGGCACTTTGAGGAAATTCTTTGGTTTTGTGCGGCAGTTTGGGCACTCGGGCTCAAAAAGGTTAGCCATCACTGCCCTAGGGCTTAATTCTTTACAAGATTAAAATAGTATTTAAATATTACACAGGAAGTAATGAGTAATTTTCTAAATTTGAGTACATCTCACAAACTATGCTAAGGATTTCAGAAAGAAAAGAAATGCCTGCCTCTTATACAGTGTTTTGCATTTCTGATGTATATACTTTTAGAAGTTCCTTTATTAAGCACACTTATTTGGGATCAAGTACTTTATAGCACTCACATCCATTTTTATGGTCGATTTCAACAACTGTACTTGCAAAGGTAGAAATCTCTGAAAACACATTGCATTATGCTGTGGCTCATGAAGAAACAGAGGCAGTGTAGTGGATCATGACAGACTGAAATGGAATTCCAGCCCTGTGAAGGTAAATTTTCCAGCTGCACTAGCACCGATTGGAATAACTCACTCATGACTGCTGCAGAAGAAAATGTCAGTCTATATCTCCAACCGTAGCTATCAACCACTTTGTGCTGCTGCCTGCAGCAGACACAAAAAGATCCAGCAATAACAAGACAAGATTAATGCATTTCTTGAGTTATTTGCAGTGCTTAGCTTATCAGAAATTATATTTGCTACTTCTGCAAACCTGTTTGAGCTCTGTATTTGTAAACATTCCCTTAGGCCTGATTTACTAAAAATTACACTAGTCTCTTGAAGATAGCTATCAGTAGATATTTGGGTTTAACCAAATAAGAAGAGTTATAATTTAAAAGAAAAAGAAAAAAGATAATAAATTTGAGAAGACCCTGCTTGCACCAGATCGTGGCCTGCTACTAGACAGCCCAAAATAACCAGGCAGCTAAGCAAGTTTTCAGAAATAGCATCCATTATTCTTTGTTTGGGTTTGTTACGTCACAATAAAACACTACATGGGTCAATCATGAGACCTAGTGGTCGGCATATGTTTTTTTTTTTTAATGCTGGTTATCCTGTTTTAAATAATAATCCTTTAAAATAGGGACTTTCACAAGTAAATGGTGCATATCTTTAGGTGTCTCGAGAGTTGCCAAGTTACCCAGCTTGAGGAATGAGATTTAAGCCAGTCCTGGGTTTCTGCTATCTGCGTGGGACCCATTTCCAGAAACAGTTACTGCGATGTTCATTTTTCTGGATGGAGATGGAGCAGTTTCAGAAGGCACTTATATGTGCTGCCACTCCCCCAGATCTTTGGACGTTCTGCTATGGATGTCCCATATTCTTCCTAGACATCCCTTCTAAAATGCCACTTTATATGGCTACAAGTGATATTCAGGCACATTACAAGTAACTTGGTGGCTTACTTTAGGAATGCATTTCAGTAGCCTTAAAGTAACCTCATAATTATATGCATAGCAGCTGAATATCTCTGCTATATGTATATTTAGATATTACTGAAGAAAGCAACAAAGTATTTGTAAGATACAATAGGACCAAAGGAACAGATACCAGACTGGCAGAGTTTTCAGATTTGGAAAAACCCCTTTCTTTATTACCCCTACGCGTTTCGGCCTGTGACCTTCCTCAGGGGGTATCTTTAGGTTGCAAACCTCAAGAAAATAAACATCAACAATTAAAATCAAGCACATAAACAATATTAAAATAAAAATGAAATAAAAAAGTTAAAATCAATAAATAATATAAATCATAAAAATAATCATATAGAAACTGGAGAACCAAACCGCTACCACCTATAATCACCAAATAACAGAACGCAGTCCATATAGTGCTCTGGATCTATACACAATAAGAACATTAGAAAACAGTAAAAACAAAAAAGCAACAAACGAGATGAGGAGGACATAACTGTAAACATGAATATTTCTATTGATACCTTCTCTGCATGTGTACTTTCAGTGTGGCAGTGCATAGGGGTGAGCTAGGACATAGCATAAGTTGAGCCTAAATTTACCCACATTAACTATAAAATGATAGAACTTACACATATACTTGAAAAATCTAGGCGGGAGCATGTACCACCCCATGTTGACTTCCTACTGCAAACAGGAAGTCGGTATTGGGCATCGGAGAGGGGGTGGAAGCAAACAGCTTTGCAGCACCAAAGTTTAAAGGTGAGCTCCATGGGGCTGTCTGTGGCTATTGCTGCCACTGTATATCCCAGATACTAGCAACAGCTGCAGCAATGGGTGCCAGAGTGGGAGAGGGGGCACAAGGGATAAGGTTCACCTAAAGCGCATCTCCTTGCACCAACCCTGCTTTTAAATATTGAGCCAATAGTTGTTTCCTTGATTAACTAGCATTCCATGGAGTTTCCTGTGAAAATCACATGATGTTAGGTGTTCTGAGATTCTTTACACTCTATACCTTGCAAGTGCATAGCGCACATGGTAAAGAAAAAAGCATGTGAATTTTCAAATGAAGTATCTGATAATAGAGTCCTCCAGAAGGAGTTTCTGTTTTTAGGATTTTTTTGATAGTGGTTTTGTGTATTCATGTACTAGGGATACGCATTTGATAGCATGCAGATTCTGTTGGTAGCATAGTTTTTCCTGGTGACTCTGGAACTTAGCAGGCTTGGGAGTCCTGACATAAAGATCTGGGTCTTCCAGGAGTAAGCTCTCTGGGAAATCCTCCTTGTCCGGCTTAACTGAACGGTCAGTTAGCCGGGCCCATATCACTCCGAAGTTAAAGTAGTCTTGGCCGATCACCACCGGATATGGTAGCTAGGGCAGCACCACAATTTTGAATGTGACTTGCCTTGCTGGAATCTTAAGTGAAACCTGTGCCATTGGATACTGCCTTTGATCTCCCTGCATACAGGCCAGTGTTACCATCTTTGCATAGTCAATTTAAAATCGGGTTACGGTTTCCTGATGAATGAGGGTCCACACACTCCCAGAGTCTATCAAGACCTGGAAGCAGGTTCCCTCCAGTTCCACTGGAATCACAAAGATCTGGGCCTCTGGGTGGGACGTGTCCAGAAAAGCGCAGATGTGAGAAATGGTTAGGCTGACATCCATGGGTTCTTCCAAACTCAGGAGACATTCCCGAGCAAAGTATCCCCAAGCTCCACATCTAAAAGTGGTGAAGGGGTCATTGCTGGGGCCATGCCCTCACTTAGGAGGTGATTTTGGTGGTCAGAACATGGGAGCCAATATCCATTTTGACTTTCCTTTCTGTCCTCATGGGCTAACAGGTGTCTTCTTCCCCTGTTCACTGTCTGCTTCAGTAACTGGCTGGGCTTCATATTGTTGTTGTTAAGTGCCGTTGAGTCGGAGTCGACTCATGGCGACTCTCTGGATAGCTATCCTAAATTGTGTTCGGTCTTCAGTCAGGCGGCTCATTGTTGACAGCCTGGTACCCGTAGCTGCTGTTATTGAATCGATCCATCTCATTTGCTGGCCTTCCTCTTTTGCGTTGACCTTCTATCTTGCCAAGCATAAGGTCTTTCTCTAATGATCTCTCTCTTCGCATGATGTGTCCAAAGTATGAAAGTCGAAGTCTTGTCATTTGAGCTTCTAAAGAAAGCTTACGTTTGATCTCCTCTAGTACCGACTGGTTTGTTCTTCGGGCAGTCCATGGTATACACAGTATTCGCCGCCAGCACCATAATTCAAAGGCATTAATTTTCTTCCTATCTGTCTTTTTCACTGTCCAGCTTTCACATCCATATGATGTTATTGAAAATACCATGGCTTGAACAAGTCAAATCTTTGTATGGAGAGAGACATCTCTGCTCTTGAGAATCTTATCTAGGTCTTTCATAGCCATTCTGCCAAGAGCAATGCGTCGTCTGATTTCTTGACTGCTTGTTGCTTCTTTTTTTGATAGTTGATCCAAGTAGGTTAAAGTTGTTCACAATTTCAATTTCTTCTCCTTCAACGATGAACCTGTTGATTATGCCAGTTGTCATGATCTTTGTCTTCTTTACATTAAGGTGCAGGCCCATTTTGAGACTATGTTCTTTGATTGTGAGAAGCAAATGTTTCAGATCATCTTCACTTTCAGCCAGTAATGTGGTATCATCAGCATAGCGAAGGTTGTTGATGAGTCTTCCACCAGTCTTCACACCTCTGTTGTCTTCATACAATCCTGCTTCTCTGATGATTTGTTCTGCATATAAATTAAACAGGTAGGGGAAAAGTATGCAGCCTTGTCTTACACCTTTGCTTATTTTATACCATTCTGTTTCTCCTTGTTCCGCTCGAACTGTTGCTTCTTGATTAATGTACAGATTGCGCAAGAGAACGATCAGGTGTTCTGGTATACCCATGCTTCTTAATGTGGCCCAGAGTTTCTCATGATTTACACAGTCAAAAGCCTTGCTATAGTCGATAAAGCACAAATAGATATCCTTTTGGAATTCTTTAGTCTTTTCAAGGATCCATCTCACATCCGCCATGATGTCTCTCATTCCTAGCCCTTTCCTGAACCCTGCTTGCACTTCAGGTAGTTCTTGTTCCAGGTATGGTTGTAGTCTCTTTTGAATAATCTTCAGTAGAATCTTGCTGGCATGTGGGATCAGAGCGATTGTTTGATAATTTCCACAGTCAGTTGGTATAGTATAGTATTGGTATAAACACAGATCTTTTCCAGTCAGTTGGCCATGATGTTGTCTTCCATATTTCTTGGCAGAGCCTTGTGAGTACGGTAACAGCTGCATCAGATTGCTGCAATACTTCTATGGGAATGCTATCAATGCCTGGTGCTTTGTTCTTTGATAAGGCTTTCAATGCTGCTTCAACTTCTTCTTTCATCACCAATGGTTCCCGATCATATGGTACAGGTTGAAACAGCTGTTGGTCCACTTGATCTTTATCATATAAAAACTCTGTATATTCCTTCCACCTTTTCTTGATCTTCTCAGCATCATTCAACATAGAACCTTGAGCATCTTGTAACATTCCAATTCGAGGTTGGAACTTTTTCTTTAAGTCTCGTAGCTTTAGGAAAGCCGATCTTGTTCTTCCTCTAATAGTTTCTGCTTCTATTTCCTTGCAAGTGTCATTGTAGTACTTTTCCCTGTCCTGTCTTGCTGCACGTTGGAAATCTCTGTTGAGTTCTGCGATTGTCTTTCTTTCTCCTCTGGCTTTAGCTTCTCTGCGTTTCTGGGCAATTTTCAGAGTTTCTTCCTTCATCCATTTTGGCCATTTTTGCTTTTTCACTTTTTGTAGAGACTTCTCGCTTTCTTCCAACACAACCTTCTTGATGTCATTCCATAACTCTTCCGGAGCTCTGTCATTTGCATCTAAAGCAGCAAATCGATTTTGCAGGCAGTCTTTAATTTCCAGTGGTATATTCATAATACCCTTCAGTTATTTGTAGTGCACTCTCCACTGTTTCATGGAGTGGTCAAGCCCTCCAAAAACTGCTCCAATAGCACAATCTTGGCTCTCTTGGGCCCGATCTTTCCCTCTTGTTGCAGCCACTTCCATGCAAGATCCTTCAATCAATAGAGGATCCTATGAG
Organism: Ichthyophis bannanicus; assembly: GCA_033557465.1. NCBI lineage: Eukaryota > Metazoa > Chordata > Amphibia > Gymnophiona > Ichthyophiidae > Ichthyophis > Ichthyophis bannanicus. The sequence goes on along the minus strand of CM066034.1, from coordinate 613,507,241 downwards.
GAACCCACCCTTTCTCAATCACAGGCAGTAGCCCTCTGTGGTACAACCGGCCTGTTTCAGTTGGCAGCCTTGACAGCTGCATATGTAGCTTGCCCATCTGGGTTGGCGTCCTGGAATGCAGACTGATTGCTGCCAATCAGCAGATTCTCCAAACAAGTAGTCCATGTCTCCCCCAGCCATCCAGCCATGTGGGCAGTTCATTCAAAGTTCATCAAACAGTGGTCCAGTTTATCTTCTGCCATCATTTTAAGAAATGCTTGCACAAGAGGGTGGAGTTGCGGTCTCTGTAGGGCCTGAATCAACTGCTGCTGCTGTTGTTGTTGCTGTCGATACTGTTGTTGCTACTGCCCTTTGGCCAGCATCTGGAAGAGTCACTTCATTCTGGCTTTTCACCACCACAGCTACATCTTTTGCAACTGAGTTAACACTGCAGTATTCCAGCTTCAACAAATATTTAGCAGCATCTAGTGGTCTAATATTTAGCAGCATCTAGTGGTCAAGACCAATATTAACATACATTTCAACAGCTGTGATGGCAAATTATTGACCACATCCCCCTGCTGTGGCAGGGAGGGAACAGGCAGGCTCACCTCAATTGGGCTGAACAGTGGTGGATCTTCGGTTTAAGCACAGTAACCCCGAGAGGACTAAATGCAGAAGTGGAGTGAATGACATTGTCATGAGTGAGGCAATTGATTGGTTGAATTACCCTGTAGCAGCTTAAAATACAAAATCTGGTTCAATGATAGTCAGCCACCATGAGATAAAGTCAAAATGAAGTGACATAGTGAAAAGGAATACTTTAATAGTTAAAAATTGTTTCCCTGAAGCAAAACTGGGTTATTACCTTTTTGTTCGAAACTTAGCTCTGAGTCAGAGAGTTCTATATTTGGAACTGTGGAATTGTCAGTCAGATAAGTGTTGGAACTTTTTAAAGAGATTTTTGAGCCACATGATTGACACTGCTGTGCTTCATTAAATGAACCATTAAATGGATTACCGTGTGTTAGAACTGTATAGACATGGTATAGTAGAATTGTTGGTATCTTTTCAAAATGGATTTGGCACGAGTGGCAATTTGGCATGTAAGAGTAGGATGTGTAAAAGATGCATATTTTGAATTTGTAAAGTCAGCAAGTTCTTGCATCATCAAAATTGGGTGCACACTTATATAGAACATAGAAATATGATGACAGAAAAAGACCACATGGCCTATCTAGACAGTCCTTCCATATCAGCAACTACAACAGTCCCCTTTTTTCCTTTAGAGATCCTCTGTGTTTGTGCCATGCTTTTTTTAATTCAGTTACTGTCCTCATCTCTACCATCTCCACTGGGAGACTATTCCATGGATCCACCACTCTTTCAGTAAAGAAATATTTCTGCATATCACTCCTGAATCTATCTCCCTTCACCCTCATCCATGTCCCCTCATAGGAGAACTTGCTTTCAATTGAAAGAGGCTCTCCCCCTGAACATTTATGCCACAGAGGTATTTAAACATCTCAATCATATCGACTCTATCCTGCCTTTTCTCTAAGGTGTACATATTAAGATCCTTAAATCTGTCCTCATATGCTTTATAATGCAGACCACTAACCATTTTAGTAGCCACCCTCTGCACCGACTCCATCCTGTTTACATCTTTTTGAAGGTGCGGTCTCCAGAATTGCACACGATACTCCAAAGGAAGTCGCACCAAAGACTTATACAGAGGCACTATCACCTTTTTTTTTCTGCTAGCCATTCTTCTCCGTATGCACCCAAGCATCCTTCTAGCTTTTGACATCACCTTTTCTATCTGTTTAGCTACTTTAAGATCATCAGACACAACCACACCTAGGTCCCGCTCTTCTTTAGTGAATAAAAGTACTTCACCCCCTATACCATATTGCTCCCTTAGATTGCTGCAGCCCAAATGCATGACCTTACATTTTTTTAACAGTAAATCCCAGCTGCCCAATTCTAGACCATTCTTCAAGCTTAGCAAGATCCCTACTCATATTATCTACACCTCCTGGGTGTCTACTCTATTGCAGATTTTGGTATCATCCGCAAAGAGGCAAACCTTACCCGACAGCCCTTCCCCTATATCACTAACAAAGATGTTAAAAAGAATCGGACCAAGGACAGATCCCTGGGGCACACCACTGGTAACATCCTTCTCCTCAGAGTTTACTCCATTTACCTGTACTCATTGTTGCCTCCCGCCCAACCAATTTCTAACCCAAGCAGTAACTTTAGGGTCCATCCCTATGGTGCTCAGTTTGTTTATAAGTTGCCTGTGAGGAACAGTGTCAAAGGCTTTACTGAAATCTAAATACACCACATCTAGGGCTCTCCCTTGGTCCAACTCCCTGGTCACCCAGTCAAAGTAATCAATCAGATTTGTCTGACAAAATCTGCCTTTGGTGAATCCATGCTTCTTTGGATCCTGTAATCCGCTGGACTCCAGAAACCACACTATTTTCTCTTTCAGCAGCGTTTCCAATAATTTACTCACCACCAAAGTTAAACTAACCAGCCTGTAGTTTTCAACCACATCCTTACTTCCGCTTTTGTGTAAAGGCACCACATGAGCCTCTCTCCATTCCTTTGGCACCACTCCTGACTCCAGTGAATCATTGAAAACGTCAGTCAGTGGAGCTGCTAGAATGTCCCCAAGTTCCCTCAGTATTCTAGGGTGTATCCCATTTGGTCCCATCGCTTTGTCTACTTTAAGTTGAGCTAGTTTCTCACGAACACAGTCTTCTGAAAATTGTTCAAGATGTCCCTCGCTTCTGTTCCTGTTTGTGGGTGTTTTCTGAGGTCCTGCTCCTGGTTCTTCATCTGTGAACACAGAACAGAAATATTTGTTAAGCAATTCTGCTTTGTCCTCATCAACTTCTACATATTCCTCCCCTTCACTCTTGAGTCAGACAATACCACTTTTGCCCTTCCTCTTCTCACTAACATATCTGAAAAATGTCTTATCCCCCCATTTTATTGCATTTTGGATATTATAAATGAAACTTAACAATGGAGAAACATTTCTTTTAGGAAATAATATATAAGCATGGAACTACCTAGGCTATTTGAAAATTGCATCTAGATACATTTAGTAGATTTAACATTCAGAAGAATGCACAAAAGGCTAGGTTTTGGTTTTCATAGTTCTAAGTACTTTTACTTTACATAGAAACAAAGAAAAATGACGAGACCACATGGCCTATCCAGTCTGTGCTTCCCTATCAACAACTACAACAGTCCCCTTTTTTCTTTAGAGATCCTGTGTTTGTTATATGCTTTTTTGAATTCAGATACTGTCCTCATCTCTACCACCTCCACTGGTAGACTATTCCATGGATCCACCACTCTTTCTGTAAAGAAATATTTCCACATATCACTCCTGAATCTATCCCCTTTCACACTCATCCCATGTCCCCTCATAGCAGAACTTGCTTTCAATTGAAAGAGGCTCTCCCTCTGTGCATTTATGCCACGGAGGTATTTAAACATCTCAATCATATCACCTCTATCTCACCTTTCTTCTAAAGTGTACATATTAAGATCCTTAAGTCTGTCCTCATATGCTTTATAATGAAGACCACAAACCATTTTAGTAGCCACCCTCTGTACTGACTCCATCCTGTTTATATCCTTTTGAAGGTGTGGTCTCCAGAATTGAACATGATACTCCAAATGAGGTCGCACCAAAGACTTATACAGAGGCACTATCACCTCCTTTTTTCTGCTAACCATTCCTCTCCCTATGCAGCCATGCATCCTTCTAGCTTTTGCAGTCACCTTTTCTACCTGTTTAGCTACTTTAAGATCATCTGACACAACCATGCTGAGGTCCCGCTCTTCTTTAGTGGACAAAAGTACTTCACCTCCTATACTATATCGTGCCCTTGGATTGCTGCAGCCCAAATGCATGACCTTACATTTTTTAATCTTAAAACCCAGCTGCCAAATTCCAGACCATTCTTCAGGCTTAGCTAGATCTCTCCTCATGTTATCTATACCTTCCTGGGTGTCTACCCTATTTCAGATTTTGGTATCATCTACAAAGAGGCAAACCTTACCTGACAGCCCTTACGCTATATCACTAACAAAGATGTTAAAAAGAGTCGGACCAAGGACAGATCCTGGGGAATACCACTGGTAACTTCCTTCTCCTTAGAGTAAGCTCCATTTACCTGTATGCTTTGTCGCCTCCCACTCAACCAATTTCTAACCCAAGCAGTAACTTTAGGGTTCATCCCTTGGGTGCTCAGTTTGTCTATAAGTCGCCTGTGAGGAACGGTGTCAAAGGCTTTACTGAAATCTAAATACACCATATCTAGGGCTCTCCCTCGGTCCAACTCCCTGTTCATCCAGTCAAAGAAATCAATCAGATTTGTCTGACATGACCTGCCTCTGGTGAATCCATGCTGCTTCGGATCCTGTAATCCGCTGGACTCCAGAAACCTCACTATTTTCTCTTTCAGCAGCTTTTTCAATAATTTACTCACCACCGAAGTTTAACTAACCAGCCTGTAGTTTTCAACCACATCCTTACTTCCTCTTTTGTGTAAAGGCACCACATGAGCCTCTCTCCAGTCCTTTGGTACCACTCCCGACTCCAACGAAGCATTGAAAAGGTCAGTCAGTGGAGCCGCTAGAACATGCCCAAGTTCCCTTAGTATTCTAGGGTGTATCCCATCCAGTCCCATCGCTTTGTCTACTTTAAGTTTAGTTAGTTTCTCAGGAACACAGTCTTCTGAAAATTTTTCAAAATGCCCCTCACTTCTGTTCCTGTTTGTGGGTATTTTCCAAGGTCCTGTTTCTGGTTCTTCATCTGTGAATACAGAACAGAAATATTTGTTTAGCAATTCCGCTTTATCCTCATCAGTTTCTACATATTCCTCCCCTTCACCCTTGAGTCTGACAATACCACATTTGCATTCCTCTTCTCACTAACATATCTGAAAATTGTCTTATCCCCCCATTTTATTGCATTGGCTATTTCCTCCTCTTTTTTGAATCTTTGCTTTCCTGACTACTTTGATAGTTTCTCTAAGGGGTATGTTTACTAAACCGCAGTAATGTAGCATCGGTAACATTACCGTGTGGTAACGTTACCTAATGTAACGTTAACACACGGTAACTTTACCTAATATAACATTAACATGCGGTAATGTTACCTAATGTAACGTTAAATTGCGGTAATGTTTCCAGCAGCGGTAAATATCCCAGATGGTGGAGAGAAGGCGGAAAGAAGGGGTCAATGGATGGGGAATGGGCGGGGAGAATCCCCTGCTACATTAACGCTGGAACAGTAAAGCCGGAGCTTAACCACCAGTGAAAACCTGACGGTAAATGCACTTTTGCATGAGAGAGAGGCCATTTAAGTGTCAGCAATGTACAGCACAGATAGGGAGCCCAAGAAAAGTGATAGTAGTGCTAAATTGCAGCAACAGCATAGTGCCCTAGTATGAAAGGAAACTATGGGGTCTGTTTACTAAAGGCCGGTGGTGTGCGGTCCGCGGTGCAGAGCGGGTGCCGTAGAAGGAGTGGGCGTTCCGTCGGGAAGCTGTGAGTGACAGATGCGCGAAGGTGCGCGGCGCCCGTGTGGTTAGTGCCCTGTGCAATTAACGAGGTTGATCTGTGCACATGGGACACACTGCTCACGGATTTGGGCTTTCCAGTATTGTGCTGCACATTGCTGACGGAAACGGTTTCCTTTCCCTTCCCAGCACCTCTAACGCGACTGTTGGACTCGCGGTATATTTCTTTGGAGATTCGGGCACGCTCCTGTGCGGCGAGTCTCCCCCCTCCCACATTCCGCCCACTGACCCCGTCTCTCCGCCCCTAGGGGGCCTTCCTCCGCCCTCATTTCTCCTTTCCACGCCTGTTTCGCACATTACCGTCCCGCAAATGTGCGCGTTGTCGGCGCACGCTTGCGGGACCCGTTAATGTGCCGCGCACTCGTACGGGGCGCTTAAGAGCACTTAAATACCTCTTTTAGAGCGCTCATGTGCGCCCCGTACAAGTGCGCCGTTTAGTAAACAGACCCCTATGTTGATGGTGCAAATGGGGGCAATGGAGGTGGCACATGGGTCATGCAGTGGGGGCTGCTGGTACACAGGGGGAACCAGGCAGCTGCCTAGATGGCACATAGGAACATAAGACTACAAAATATCCCAAACTGTGTCAGACCAAGGTCCATCATACTCAGTATCCTGTGTCCTACTGTGCACAATCTAGGTCACAAGTACCTAGCAGTATCCCCAAAAATACACACAGGATCCCCAATAACTGTAATGGGGCAAGCAAGGCAAAGCTCAGATCCTGTTTAGCAATGGTTTATGGACTGTTACCCAGGAACCCGTCCAAACTATTTTAAACCCAGCTACACTAACAGCTTTTACCACATCCTCCAGTATGATTACGCGTGGACTGAAAAAGTATTTTCAACTAGAAGACCCAAATGGGTTACACTGTAGATGCATTGCAGGTCCCCTAGTCTGTCCACAGTCTGATGACATAAAAATTGATGTACGTTTGCCTGTTTCATCCAGTCAATAATCTGTAGACCTCTGTCATATCTCCCCTCAGCCGTCTCTTCCCCAGGCTGATGAGCCCCATCCTTTTTAGCCTCTCCACAAAGGGGTATTCTGCCATCCACAGAATCTTCTGTGATATTCATCATGATCCCTCAGTGACAGTGGCACACAGTCCTGCTACTGCTGCGGAAAGGCAATGTGCCACATAAGGTGGTCTAAGGGCCCTGACACCCCAGGCAGAGATCAAGGCTGCCTCTTCCCCCTCCCCACTGCCACAGAACCCAGCTATGGGTGAAGAGGCCAATATTGCCAGATGCTGTAGCCCTCCAGGTAGCTGGAAAATGCAGTTGCCTGGGGAAATATTACTCTCTCCAAAAACAGGCTCACCCAAAACAATCCCAAAAATTACCTTGCCTATATCTATTTGTTTTAATGGACAAATTGTTGCATCTGAATACCAAGGTCGTCTCGTTGTTTAAAAAAACAACGAGACAACCTTGGTATTCAGATGCAACAATTTAAGGAAATGGTGCGGGCCACAAAGTTGAAGAAATTCAAACGTGACACTGATGATTATGCCAAGGATCAAGTGTATACTTGGCGACAACAAGAAGTTGACCAGCCTGGCACAATGAAGAAAGTTACGTTTGAGGCGTCCTCTGAGGATTGGAGTTCGGATTCCTCAGTAGAACATAGGGGACCATCAAAAAAATCAGGATCTCATACATCTACGCAGGATTTTCAACGAGGCCAGCTGCGTTATCGCTGGCCTTATCAACATTTCGCTGCGGACAATTGGACCGAACTGATATTGCGATCAGCGACAAGACAGCAGTCATCAACTTGTCCGGAGCCCCTTTAACGGATGAGCAGATTGAAGTATTGGCCCTTGGCCTTTTCTTTGTACCATCCCCTTATTATGATGCCTTTAAAATACGAGTGGCCTTGTACCGTTTTTTTTAGGAAATTGCATACATCTATATTTTTTCAGGATAGGATTACCTTCAATACAGATGATTTGGTCTGCCGCCCAGTTTCTACATGGTCTCCTCCTATTAGCAGTGATGCTTCTTTGATTACGTTCCAACGCTTCGTATTGAGGGATTTAGATCGGTTAGAAAAAGAGTCATTTTCTGGGGGCCGGTTTTCTAACCTCTCCGCCCAAAAGCATAGGGCTTTGAGACAGCTACGTGATACTCCCCAGTTCACGATTCTTCAAGCTAATAAGGGAGGGGCGGTGGTGGTATTGGATACAGCTAAATACCATACTGTGGTTCTGACTCATTTAAATAATTTGAAATATTATCAAGTGTTGGAAACTGATCCGGGACCTAGACTGCAATCTGAAATCAGAGAATATACCACCTTTGCGGCACAGCGGACTTGGATCACCATGAAGGAGTTGAATTTTCTTAATCCAAAATATCCTAAGATATTTATATATCTATATATGGTCCCCAAGATCCACAAGTCGATGGTTGATCCTCCGGGGCACCTGATTGTTTCTTGTCGAGATTCTATTCTATTCTTGAACCATTATTGATATTTTGCGATCGGTTCTTTTAACCTTTGACAACCCACATTAAATCATTTATTTGGGATTCTTATCATTTTTTGTCCCTGGTGCATGATCTCTCGGTGGTTGATGCTCATATTTTGGTGACGCTTGATGTGACAGCGTTGTACACTAACATTGATCAGAAGGAAGCCTATTCAATTTTGACAGCTTTACCACTTGTTTTACCTTCGCGATTACCGAAAAGCTTTGTGTTACAGCTTTTATCCTGGGTATTAAACGAAAATTATTTTCTATATGATCAGCAATATTATCATCAGAGTTTTGGGGTGGCGATGGGGGCCACAGTGGCTCCATCAGTGGCGGCCCTGTACATGTCTCACTTTGAGGAGACTTATTTGTATGGTACCCTGTAGTTTCAGAGAGTGTCTTTCTGGAAGCGCTTCCTCGATGATGTGTTTTTTATTTGGACTGGCTCACTTCAGGAATTACAAGATTTTTTGGTGTGGTTGAACACGCTACATGTCCACATTCAATTTGAGGCTAAATATCATCATACCCAAATTGAGTTTCTTGATATGTTGCTATACAAAGGAAATCAACGACTTCGGTCTACTTTGTATCGGAAACCCGTTCAACGTAATACATTGTTACGATTTCATCCCCGGTCTCTTCGACAAGCGCTTCCAATTGGACAATTTTTAAGGATTCAACGCTTGTGTTCTACGGTGGCTGAATATAAACAGCATGCTTGTGATTTGAGTAACAGATTGCAAGTTCGGGGTTACCCTATCAGATTGATAAATGCAGCATATAAGCGAGCACTAAATAATCATCCCGAGTGGTGGGATGCTTCCTTGTTGCAGCAAGATACTATGATTCAAACTTTTACAGGAGCTGTGTAACATGGCATATTCTTCATCATACCTTAAGAACTGTTCCCTGTTCAGATGAGTACTTTGGCTCCCCCATATTTGACTTTGGAGTAGCTTTATTCAGAAAGCGATTATTTGAAGTTGAGCACATTCTAATTGTTTGCGGAGGCTGGTCTATAGGGCCTTATAGCCCCACACAAATTCGGTCGTTTAGACCTTTTTAAAATACATTGAATAAAATGGAGGATCTGTTACCCAAGTATGTTTTACATCCTCATGACAGACGATCTGACAAAAAATAATTTGGGAATTTGTATTCTGTCCGTTAAAACAAATAAATATAGGCAAGGTAATTTTTGGGATTGTTTTGGGTGAGCCTTTTTTTGGAGATATATTCACGGCTTTCCTGGTGGGTTTTATGTATTTATTGTTACTGGGGAAATACTACAGCAGTGGCTGCCATCCTCCCCCCAAGACATATTGGTAGCAGACGGTGTTGGGGCTCCTGCAAGGGCAGCTGGTGGGAGGGCTGCATGGATGTCCATGTGTGCCCCTCCCTCCCCATCTGGACCCTTTGCCCAAGGTACCCACCAAACCCACATGTTTTAACATGCATTTGCATGGACATATCTGCATGGCTGGGTTTTGGTGGTGGCGTGGGAAGTGGCACCAGTCTTCAGCAGACTGGGGTTGCTGGTCCCCCAGCTATTCTTCATGGCTGTGCCACATGTCCCTCCACTGCCATAATTACAAAAATGCTGATTGTGCGCCCTTTGGAGACAAGGGGCATCTACTGTAAACCACTTTGACCCGGAGCGGGCGGTATATTGGCCATTGCTACCATGCAAGTCTAGACACCCCTCTGCCCTGATAATAGGTGGCCATGGCAGCTGCATTGTAACTCTGGGTATGCACTATTCTGGGTGGGTCCTGGTCCACCAGGGCTAGATGTGACTGGGGCATACAGATGGACACAGGATGATTTTAGGTTCCACTGCAGAGAACACTTACCACAGACTGTTAATAATGGGGATCTGCAGTGGAGCCTATCTCTAGCACCCCATGTACTGCGGACCTGATGCTGGGTGCCCATCCTCACCCTCAGGGTGAACACAGAACCTTTGCAGTGGCATGGTCTGTAACTGCTCTGTGCCAGTATCACACACTGTCAGTTCTTCTTACCAAGCTGAGATGCTGGAGAGGTGCATTCTCCATTTGGTGATCAGCTGTAGACTGCTGTTCTGCATGTGCATTGTATCATAGGTACTGGTGGGGTTACCCTATCCTGGCACACACAGAAGACATTTTGTAAGGGGACCTGCAGTCTTTCTGTATCCAGCCATTGCTGTGCAAAGAACCATGGAGGTGTAGGGGTTAATACAATGACTCCCTAGGCAGTGGTTATGGGCTCAATTCCTCTTTGTTCTCTTTTTTATGCCTGTCCTACTCAAATCATTTTCATGCCTGTAACAGTCATATCTCTGCGGATCTGTGCTGCCAGCCCATAACACCCTCACCTCAGTTGCCAACCATTCTTCAGTCCATCTATCTGCCTCTGTCAGCTGTGTACAGACCTGTCTTCTTGTGCAGGCTGCTACCCCCATGTCCTGCACTGGTACCCTTTTCTGCATTGCGGCTCTTCGTGCTTGCCTTGCCTGTGCCTGATCTGCATGGCACCACTACTCCTCTGTCCTCCTATCATTGCAAATATATTGCCACCTCTGCTTCCACTGGGGGACATGTATTCCCATCCTCAGTCACCCACTGTCATTGCAGCACTTTACATTGCCAACACCTTGTGCTTCGGTACAGCTGCCTCCAACATGTTTGTCCAGTTTACCAGCTGCCACATAGGATGCCCGCAGATATGGCAGGTCCAACAGCTCCCACCTTTCCTTCCTTCCATCACATGTTCATTGCCTTTCCTTGAGGCTCTATTCAGTATTAGGGTTACAGCTGTTTTTATGCCATACAGATCATGCTTGTCAACTTACGGGCACCTTACGTTAGGGCACCTTACTGCCTTTAGGGCATCTTAACGTAAGGCGCCTTAACGTCCTAGGGCACCTTAACCTAAGGTGCCTTAAGTTAAGCAGCCCTAAGGGATTTAAGGTGCCTTAACCTATGGTGCCTTACATTAAGGTGCCCTAAAGATGTTAAGATGCCTTAAGCTAAAGCGCCTTAACTTAAGGTGCCTTATGTTAAGGTGCCCTAAGGGCTTTAGGATGTCTTAACTTAAGGTGCCTTAACGTAAGGCACCTTAATGTCCTTAGGGCACCTTAACATAAGGTGCCTTATGTTAAGGTTGCCTAAGGGCTTTAAGGTGCCTTAACCTAAGGTGTCTTATGGCACCTAAAAGCCCTTAGGGTGCCTTGTCAGCCTTAATGTGCCCTGTTTTACACCTTAACATGCAATGTCCTGTTAACGTGCGTTAAATGGCCAAGGCACCCTTTAACACATGTTAAACAGCCCATTGCTCCCTTTACACCGGAACGCCCCCTACCTGCCCACTGCCTTATATGGCTTCAGGTACCTTAACGCTGCCCTTACTGCTGGTAACTTTACCGCGGTTTGGTAAACATACCCCTAGGTTTTTCCAAATATAGATGCCTGTCTTCTTCTCTCTGTGATCTCTTGTATTTCATGAAGGTCTACCTCTTTTTCTTCATCTTTTCAGCTACTTCTTTCGAAAACCATAGTGCTCTCCTTTTCCTTTTACCTTTATTTACCATTTTAACAAAAAGGTTGGTTGCCCTTAAAATATCCCCTTTCAGTTTTGTCTACTGTTTTCTACATCCCCCAGCTGCTCCCATCCCGCTAATGACTCCCTGAGGTATTGGCCCATCGTGACAAAGTTAGTTTTCCTAAATTCTATGACCCTCACTTTTGAATGGATTCTAACAGCCCTAGTCCTAATACTGAACCATACCATCTAGTGATCATTGGATGCAAAATGATCTCCCGCTATAACATCAGAAACACTTTCACCATTGGTATGCAACAAGTCCAGTATGGCCCCTTCACGTGTGGGTTCTTTTATCAGTTGCCTGAATAGTTCTCCCTGTAGAGAATCCAGGATCTCCTTACTTCTAGATGATACTGCAGCAGGAATGTGCCAATCAACATCTGGCATATTGAAATCCCCTAACAGTAGCACTTCCCCATTCCTAGCAATACTGCATATGTCTTCAATTCACTCTCCATCCACTTCTTCCTCTTGTGAGGGAGGTCTGTATATTATGCTAAGGCAAATAGATTTCTCTTTCCCTCTTTCTAGTTTAACCCACAGTGCCTCCTCTCTCCCTTTTAAGCTCTGTAATTCCAACGCTTTAATATTATTTTTTACATATAGTGCCACTCCTCCTCCCCTTCTTTCTACTCTGTCCTTTCTGAATAAAGTATAGCCTGGTATAGTCACATCCCAGTCATAGTTTTATGTGAACCATGCTTCTGTAACTGCCACTAAATCCAAGTCAGCCACTCCCATTAAAGCTTCAACATCTGGGATCTTATTTCCCATGCTACAGGCATTTATACATACCACTTTCCATATGTTGCCCCTTTTACTCATTTCCATAATGGTATTTAATGTTTCACTTATCTGGAGGCTTTCACTTACTTAGGGGCTTTCTTCACCCATCCCCCAATGAATCTAGTTTAAAGCCCTCTTCAGTAGGTTAGCAAGTCTGCTACTGAAGACACATCAACCTTTCTTGGACAGATGGACGCTATCTCTGCTCTTCAACCCTTGGAACAGCATCCCATGGTCCAGGAAACCAAAACGCTCTTGATGACACCATCCACGCAGCCATGCATTCATCTCCAGGATGTGATCCTCTCTTCCTTGGCCTTTACCCTCAACAGGGAGGATTGAAGAGAACACCACCTGTGCACCTATCTGCTTCACCCTCTGTCCCAGAGCCATGAAGTCACGTTTGATATGCTCAGAGGGATACCTGGCACGGGCTAAGCAGGTAGCATTGAAAATCGCTGCTACCCGTTTAGCCTCAGCAGCTGCCGTCACATCCAGCATAACCTGGATTTTCACTTCCGTCACCGTGGAAGTGAAAATCTAGGTTAAGAGGGTCGGCAGGCAGGCTATGCGCCGATATGGTGCATAGTCTTCTTAAATCAAAATCGGGCCCATAATTTTAAGATTCAGGGGATCTTTTACTAAAGAGATTAGCTGACAATGTGTGTTCTGGCACATGCCGAATGTGCATTGGGATACGGGCTGTCAGCTAGCACAGGGCCATGACAGCACAGGATGATTCTCACGCTGTCTAACTTGCATTAGGGGACTGAGGGGTGGAGAGTGGGCATGGTATACTCTGTGTAGTTAGTGTGGGGTTAATAGCACGCACTAACTGCATAAGCACAGGATCACCTAATGCCTACTCAATAGGTGACATTAATTGCACCTGCACTACAATGCCATATGCTAAAGGACAGGACTCCATGTTAACAGCTGGGAAATGCTTTCCATACCCCCGAAAGTTAACGCAGTGGTGTTGCACCTAGCGCTCCATAGTTTCAGTGCTTTTGGTGCATTCAGTGCAGCACCCTAGTGCTCTTTAGAAAAAGGGCTCCTTGGATTAAATTTCAACAAAGAATGTTCATTTCCTTTTATTTTTCTGCTTTTTACATTTTTTCCCTCCTTCGTAGGCCCTAAAACTTTCGAAGGCCCAGGGCACTAAGAGTAATTTTAAAAGCCGTAGTTGTGATTTGGATGTCTGAAAACGTGCTTGTAGATGTCCAAATCATGAAGATGTCCCCAGAGCCATTTTACAAATGGCTTTTAAAGATGTCTCCAGTGTGGGGATGTCCAAGTAGGCAGGGAGTGTGGCAGAGACTCATCTGGGGTGGTGCAATGGACTTACACATCTGCGCTCAATTAGAAAAAGGTCAGGGACATCCACGTTTAGACCTGCTCTAGGTGTGAATAGGCTTCAGAAAAGTGCTTGTTTTGTCCTTAAAATATCCAGAGAGTGTAGAAAAGATGAAGGGTTAAGTGACTTGCCCAATAGCAGAAGAAGAAGCAGTGGGATTTGAACCCTGGTCCAAGCCCACTATTTTCACCATGATGCTTTTAGATGTCCCTGTCTCTGCATATCATTCTGGGGATGTCTATATAGACATCCCCATAGCTGTTCCTATCAGGCACATTCACATTTATGAAATTGTGTTTGAACTTGGACATGTCTGCTTTTTTTTCAGACATTCTGGCTTGGATGACCCAGATTGCACTTGGACGTCCTTTGTGAATTGTGCCTTCATGCCTATCAGGTCTAATGGGAAATCTAGCACTGAACATACAGCAAGCATTTGGAAGCCAGCAAAGAGCACACACCTAAGAGGATCATTGGATTAACAGAATAAATCTGAGAAGCATTACTGATTGGAAGTCCTCTGAGATTCAACACTGAATGGTTGAGTGTCTGCCTGTTTTTCAATATACATTTGAAAGATATGTCATCATGAGTATAGACTCCAACTGTCAGAATCATTTTCTTAAAAATATTGGAAAGCAACAAAAATATTGCCTAACAGACCAAAGAAAAACATGGACATAAGGAAATGACAACAATGACAAAATTTGATTTTGAAGAGTTGCTTGTGAATTGCTTTTCAGCATTTCCCTTTGAATTATGAAGCAAGGTCTTTAAATTGTTTTACTTCTTCATAAATATAGCAAGCACTTTGGCATTTTTAGCAGATATAAAATAAGATTTATCAAGGTACTTGTTCTATATTTTGTAATAACCTAGAAATAAGAACATAACAAATGACTTACTGGGTCAGACCAAGGTTCATCAAACCTAGTATTCTGTTTCCAACATTGGCCAATTCAGGCCACAAGCAATTGGCAGATTCCCAAAAGGGCAAACAGGATCCACAATGCTTGTCCCGGGGTAAGCAGTGGATTTCCCGTGTCCTCTTTAATAATGGTTTATGGACTTTTCCTCCAGGAACTTGTCCAAACTTTTTTTATACCCAGCTACATTAACAGCTTTTTACATCCTCTGGAAATGAACTCCACAGTTTGATTACACATTGAGTAAACACATATTTTCTCTTATTATAATTACCCTATTTACTCAAGATGTTAATAAGAAAATCTATCCTTTGTATATAGGTTTTTTACAAATATGTACAAAGTTTCCCAAAGTTATAATCCCAGTTGAACTCTCCTGTTATATGTAAACTCACCACAGCCTGTTGCTTGCAATGAGTATTCCTGTTTTAATGTAAACCGCGCTGATGAGAAAGAGTGCGGTATAAAAGAGCTATAAATAAATAAATAAATAAATAAATTTTTCTTAAATGGGTTGAATTGTAGCTTCATTATGTGTCCTCATCTTTCTACCTTTTGGTGGTATAAACTAGGAGTGACCTAGTGGTTGGGACAAGGTACCTCGGGCCAGGGGTTCAATTCCCACCTGGGGACAGCAATCTCAGGCTGGAGGGACTGGGGTTTCTACTTCTATAGGCACTCCTTGTGGCCTTGGGCAAACCACTTAACCCTCCATTGCTTCAGGCACATATAGATTGTGAGCCCTTTGGGGAGGAGGGAATGTATCCAGTACCTGCTTATAGTGATTGTAAACTGCTCTGACGCCCTTCAGCCTGGGTGGTGTATCAAGAAGTTGCATAAACATAAACTGATCTCTGTTACCCATATCCTTCATTCCCTTTACCATTTTTGTTGCTCTTCTTTGAACCTTTACTAATTTAGCTATATACATTTTAAGATATGGTGACCAGAATTGCAAACACTATTCAAGGTGTGGTTGCACAATGGAACAATACAAAGGCATAAAAATATCCTTTGTTTTATTCTCCATGCCTTTCATTATGTTTTCTAGTATTGTATTTGCTTTCTTGGCCACCACTGCACACTGGGCGGAGGGTTTCAACATATTATCCATGATGACACCTTAATCTTTTTCTTGGATGGTGGTTTCTAAGGTAGGACCTTGCATAGTGTAACCATAGTTTGGGTCATTCTTTCCTAGGTGCATAACTTTGCACTTTTCCACATTAAATTTCATCTATCATTTGGATACCCAGTCTTCCAATTTATCAGGGTCCTCTTGCAATTTTTCACAATACTCTTGCATTTTAGCAACTTTGAATAATTTTGTGTCAGCTGCAAATTTGACCACCTTACTCGTTATTCCTATTTACAGGTCATTTATGAATATCTTAAATGGCAGCAGGCCCAGCTCAGATTCCTGGGTTCCTCCAATTTTCTCTGCAATTCTGATCGCCGTATCTTAAAAAGGATGCAGCGTTATTAGAAAAGGTACAGAGAAGAGCCACCAAAATGGTAAAGGGGATGGAAGGATATACCTATGAAGAGAGGCTAAAAAGATTAGGGCTCTTCAACCTCGAAAAGAGACGGCTGAGGGGAGATATGACAGAGGTCTATAAATTAATGAATGGAGTGGAACGGGTAAATGTAGATCAATTGTTTACGCCATCAAAATACTGTATAGAAAGACTAGGGGACATGCAATGAAGCTACAGTGTAACCTATTTAAGATTAATAATAGAAAATATTTTTCCATTCAACGCGTAATGAAACTCTGGAATTTGTCACTGGAGGATGTAGTACAAACTGTTAGTGTAGCCGGCTTTAAAAAAAGGTTTGGACAAGTTCCTGGAGAAAAGGTCCATAAACCATTATTAAGGGGGACTCTGGACATTGTGGAACCTGTGTCTTTTGGGGATACTGCTAGGTATTTGTGACCTAGATTGGCCACTGTTGGAACCATGATACTGGGCTTGATGGACCGTGGTCTGACCCAATATGACATATCTTATGTTCTTATGTTCTATCTTTTGACCAATTCCTGATCCACAATACTACACTGCTTTCAATCCCATGACTTTTTAATTTTGCCAAGAGGGACCTTGTCAAAGGCTTTCTGAAAATTCAGATACACTATATCAACCAGCTCACCTTTGTCTACCTGATTATTCACACCTTCAAAAAAATATAACAGATTAGTAAGACAAGACTTTCCTTGGCTAAATCCATGTTGACTTTCTCTCATCAAACCATGGCTATCTGCATGTTCAGTCATTTTATTTATTTATTTAAAACTAATTTTTACACCGCCTTTCTTCAATTCAAAGCAGTTTACTTATAACAATACAATAACAGGGCTAGGTGATGCACACTGTTGTACATAGAACAAGAACATTGCAAAGGGTAAGGGGAAATGGGTGTTATATAACTATTTACATTTATAGATGATTTATAATCATGAATCTTTAAAGATTACAGAGTAAGAGGTAGTAAGAAACTATATAACTATATACACTTTTAGATGTTATGCAATAACAAGTCCTGTACATTTCCAGGTATTGTAATTTTATTCTTTATAATAGTTTCTACTAATTTTCTCAGTACTGACATCAGGCTCACTGGTCTGTACTTTTCCGAATCACCTCTGGAATCCTTTTAAAAATTTGAGTTACATTGGCTACTCTCCAATCCTCAGGTACTATAGATGATTTCAATGATAGTTCATAGATTACTAATAGTAAGTCTGCAAATTCATTTTTCAGTTCTTTCAACGCCCTTGGATGTACAGTATACCATCTGGTCCAGGTGATTTGCTAGCCAAGAGTTATCTTTCCAGAGAAGGAGAGAGGGAGAGAGGGGGGAGTTGGGGACCTGTTACTTGTAGATCGGGGGGAGGGGGTAGAGGGGGAGGAAGTCAGGGCCTGTGCTACCTTTTTTGCTGTCCTATGCAAATGAGTACTGTGCTGCCCCCTTCACCTGTCTCCACTGTTACTGCCTTCCCCGCCTTCACCATTTCCAAGGGGTCTTTCACAAGCCTCTCTTTTATTCCAGCATGTTGAACATTTCGAGAGGGTAGCTGTGTTAGTATGGAGTAGCAAAAATGACAGAGGCAGTTGGTATCTTTTACACTAACCAATTTATTGAACTTGCATCATGTCATCAATAACTCTGGGATCTGGATGGAGTCAGTACAGAGGGTGGCTACTAAAATGGTTAGTGGTCTTCATTATAAAGCATATGAGGACAGACTTAAGGATCTTAATATGTATACCTTAGAGGAAAGGCGGGATAGAGGTGATATGATTGAGACATTTAAATACCTCCGTGGCATAAATGCACAGGGGGAGAGCCTCTTTTGATTAAAAGCAAGTCCTGCAATGAGGAGACATGGGATGAGGGTGAAAGGGGATAGATTCAGGAGTGATATGAGGAAATATTTCTTTACGGAAAGAGTGGTGGATCCGTGGAATAGTCTTCCAGTGGAGGTGGTAGAGATGAGGACAGTATCTGAATTCAAAAAAGCATGGGACAAACAGAGGATCTCTAAAGGAAAAAAGGGGACTGTTGCAGTTGTTGATATGGAAGAACAGACTAGATAGGCATGTGGTCTTTTTCTTTTGTCATTTTTCTATGTTTCTATGTAACTTTATTGATAAAATATGTCCCTTCCTATATATCGGATGGGTACAAAAAAGAAATGTGCCCGAGTGGGAAGATCATTTAAGCTTTGATGTTCTTTCATTCCTTGGGAAAAGCCCCTCATTTTCTTTCCCTATGTAATGACACAGTGCCATTATAAGAATCATGCATTCCCCACAGGTGAAAAAGAATGAATGTCTCTGCTGCTGTTAACATCTCTGCACTCTTAACCACAAGAACTATCCTTATCATGATATTAACTAAACTGTAGGATTCATGTGCTGCAGTATAAATACCACCAGAACTAACCATGTTAAAATTGGGCACTATCGCCTAGTTTTAATATGGTTTAATAAATAGGACCCAAAGTTTCTTTAAGTATGAACTCCAACAATACGTTCTTTCCTACTACCATCATAAACATGTAGCTACTTATTTAAAAAATAGAATAAACACTTTTCTATTGGCATTTAACATAAAGGGCTAGAGTAAATAAGGTGTGCTGCTGTTAACATGCTTTATTTTACCATTAATGCTTGTTATTAGTAACTAGGTCCTGAACTAGAATAGTACTTGTTAGTAGTAGTGCACATTAGTAACTCTAGCCATAAATCACCCTAACATCAATTGGCAAATCTTTTTAATAAGCACTTTTAGTCACTTTCTCATCAACATTCAAACCATGGGACCTGTGCTGCACTAGATACATCAAATCTTAAAAACTCTCTCAAAGGAACAGAACAAAACCAGTAAGAGGTATCAGCAGAGTCTGCATTGGATTGATGGATGTCATGGGAAACAGCTCTGGTTCCACTACAAGAAGGCATTTGTACTGCTGATTGTTTTATCGCTCTACAATTGAAGCTTGTATTTCTGTGGATATGGAGCACAGAAGGGAATACAGAAGTGTGAGAAAGGGAGATAGGAAAAGAGAAGAAAGCAATAGTATATATAATGGCTTACAGTGGCTGCATTTATTCTTTCATTGCTTATGTGGCTATAGCAGCTACACAAACTTTTTCAGTGCTTTCCCTTGTTACTGGGAATGATGGCACCTCATGAAGGATCACAAATTTAGTTAATATTGTTCATGAGACACCAGGATTGCAGTATTTCAGAAGAAACCTTAGGACATGGTTCCTAGCCAAAGACTGTTACTACTGTAAAATAGCTGAGCTAAATGGTCAAAAAGGGTCAACCAAACATGAAAAATCCTGCGATAGACTCATGGAGGTCCCATCCCCAGCTCACTCTGATCTGGAGATATAGCATCCTCAGCCAGACTAATCTGCACAATGATGGGTTTTAGGTCCTATTATTATAGCCATGAGCTACTTCAGTTGCTTTGTGTTGCATGTTTGAGAGAAAAGTGCTTGTTAGGGTGGACAGATGTATGGCTGTTGAGTGTACTTGTGCAAGACAGGTGAGTAGAAGGAGATTCCTAGAGGGAACTAGGGAAGGATTTTTTTTTTTTAATCTAGCTTCGGAAAGTAGTGAAGTACATATCAGGAGGTGGAGTAGGGGGTGGACAGGGTAACTCACCAATGTATTGTTGTTGGCTTTCTTTATTATCTTGAGTGCTGTTTCCTTTTTCTGTTTGTGGAAGTTTTATCAGGGTTCGCTTAGCTTTTTTACTTGTATATTATATTTGTCTTTTGTGTTAGGCTAGAAGCTATTCTATCTGAGAGCTTGTGCTAATAAGTATCAAGGCTATGCCGTAAGTGGGAAGGGCCTAGTGAGCCCTCTATCATGGACCCTAGCATGGGTGCAAATCAGGCTGCTTTCCTTCTTGAGTTTTTGCCTGATGCAGATAGGGTACCGACAGAGTACTGTGGCTCGAGGACGAGGATTAGTGAGTTGATTGGGCTTTTTATTTGCAAGTTGTTACCAACATTATTGCAAATTTTGAAATTTGGTTGAAAGGGTCATCAGGACCTGTTCAGTGTCTGTCTTACTTTCTATGACAAAGTTAGCTGATTTTTTTTTTTTGCTTTTCTAAAGGTGAATGGTTTAAATTCACCAGGAAGATAGCACTGCTGTACAGAGAAGCTATTTGTTTGAATGCTAATATGTGATTCTTTAGATCTTGGAAGTTCTCTAAAAATATATATATTGCTCAACCTTTCTTTTCATTAGCAATGGAGAAAAAGAAGGGGTTGACCTGTTAATTATGAAACTGTGTTCTCTGTACAGAACATAAAAAGAGACCCAGGTGGGTGTCTTCTCTTCCTGATGTACTGTAGGGAGGACAGGGGCTATCTTGTATCTTTTGCCAGAGTATATGCCCCTGACGATAGAAAATACCATTTCTTATCAATTGCTTTGTGGAACTTACAGCATTAACACTGGGTCCTATTGTAGCTGGTTGAGGGGAAGAGATTTTAATTTTCCAATCTCTCTGGATTTAGATAAGACTGGCCTAAAGCCAGAGGAGAAAGAGAGGCAATCACAGAACTCAACGGAGATTTCCAATGTGCAGCAAGACAAGACAAGGAGAAGTACTCCATTGACGTATGCAAGGAAATAGAATCAGAAATGATTACTACTACTACTACTACTACTACTACTACTACTACTACTTACCATTTATATAGTGCTACAAGGCATATGCAGCGCTGTACAGGCATGTGTAAAAGACGGTCCCTGCTCATAAAAGCTTACAATCTAGTTAAGACAGATAACACAACAGTAAACAGTTGGGGACAAGGATATATCCAGGGAATGGTAAGGAGATCAAAAGGAGACTAAGCAGGACAGGATCCAAAGGCAGCCTCAAAGAGATGAGCCTTCAGCATGGACTGTACTTACTACTCGTCACTTGTTGATTGATCTGTTATTAGTAGATGGTCCCATTATAGCACTAACTGGATAGTGTGGAGCAATCTGTGGACATATTCAGTGATACTATATAGATAGTGCTGCTGAATATTGTGGTCAGCACCCTTATCTGAGCAGCCTTTCATTGGCTAGCTGACTAAAGGGTCAGAGATGAAGAAAAGTATTGTTATTTCTGTGGTTTTCCCATCAAAATGGGCAACCTTATTACCCAAGCTGTGGGGAAAAATTCACAATTTGCAGCTTTTTGGGCTGTTTGCTTGCACCACATTGGGTGAGAAAATTGTGGAAAAAAAGAGCAAAGAAACCCCCCAAAAAGGTAAACTCTGGCTTTAGAGGAGGTCACAATCCTTAGCTGCATCTTATTGGTCAGGTCCCAGAGCAGCACATCGGGAGCTAACTAATGAGATGTGGCAAGTACGGGAGCAACTGAGTGCCAGACTCCAATCAGGGAAGGGAAGTGTGGGATCATGTAGCAGTATGCGTGCCACCGCACTTGCTGGACTTCCAGACTAGCCAATCAGGATGGAGTCCAGGATGGGTCACTGTTTTTGGGCTATGGTTTAACCCACTTTGAAATGGGAATCATTGTGATGATTTGGCAACACTGCTGAAGAAAGAAGTTTTAAATTCTGAAAATTGTACAGACACATTAAGCATCTCTCTTGCATAGGGGCATTAAGGTAAAAATCATTAGAATCCTGTAAAAGCCAGATAGTTGTCAAGTCTAACCTCCAAGGTGCTGATCACATCTGACCGCCCCCCACTTTCCTAAAGCTATGAGAGTTAAAGAAAATATTCCAGCCTCAAATTGGAATGCTACAAGATGCTCAAAGATCCATGTTGAATGACATTGAGAAAATCAAGAAAAGGTGAAAAGAATATACAAAGTCATTATACCATAAAGATCAAATGGACCAACAGCTGTTTCAACCTATACCTTATGATCTGGAAACACTGGGGATGAAAGAAGAAGTTGAAGCAGCATTGAAAGCCTTATCAAAAACAAAGCACCAGGCATTGATGGCATTCCCATTGCATTATTACAGCAATTGGATGCAGCTGTTACCATACTTACAAGGTTCTTCCAGGAAATTTGGAAGACAAATTTATGGCCGACTGACTGGAAAAGATTTGTGTTTATACCAATACTGAAGAAAGGTGATCCGACTGACTGTGGAAATTATCACAGAATCGCTCTGATCCCACATGTTAGCAAGATTCTACTCAAGATCATTTAGCAGAGACTACAACCATACCTGGAACGAGAACTGCCTGAAGTATAAGCAGGGTTCAGGAAAGGGTGAGGAACAAGAGACATCATCATGGATGTGAGATAGATCCTTGAAAAGACAAAAGAATACCAAAAGGATATCTATATATGTTTTATTAACTACATCAAGGCTTTTGACTGTGTAAACCACGAGAAACTCTGGGCCACATTAAGAAGCATGAGTATACCAGAACACCTGATTGTTCTCTTGCACAATCTGTACATTGATCAAGAAGCAACAATTTGAATGGAACTAGGAGAAACAGATTAGTTTAAAATCAGCAAAAGTCTTCCACAAGATTGCATACTTTCCCCTATCTCTTTTTTTTTTGTATAGAAAATTTTTTATTGAAAGCCATAAACACTATACAGTGCAATAACAAATGTCAAGTACACTCAGTGCCCATAACAATACACAATAATGTGCAGGGACAGAAACCCCCAAATGAACATCCCCCACCCACAAGACCTTGCAAAGACCACCAAAGTTATAACTGAATAAGCAATCCTATGCCAACAATCCCAATATAAAACCGGGGTAGCATCTAAGAACGAAGAACTAAATGACCTAGATATAATGAGAAAACCTATCAAACTTATCCCCACCTAAACAGTACTGAGAACTCCAGGGGGGAAATCTAGCCCCCCAAAAATACCTCCCCACACTTATCTAGACTTTAGTTGACCCAAAAATCTGCCCGACCCTCCACCCTCCCCTCCCTTCCACCAAACCCCACCCACACTCGCCCACTCCCCTACCACACCCTACCCCCTCTCCCCACCCACCCCGCAAACCTGCCTACCGGGCCTCTCACCCCCTAGATAGAAGGCCAAAGGGCGAAGCAAACAAATGCCAGCTTGAAAACAAGAGAGTAACCAACGCCCACCAATAACCAACACCAATCAGGCAAGGGGGAATCAAATTCATGCACCTCAACCTAAAGGCCCACAACAAGGCCCAAAAGAAAGAGGGAAGAGAAACCGAAAAAGTAAGGGAGCAAACTATGCCCAGCCTCAACTTCAATCGCAGAACCCTCAGAGGGGTAAAACTCGACTCCAGAGAGTATTCATCTTAGCCTTCGTCCCGCGTAATTCAGCCGTCAGCTTTTCCATACGATAAAGATCCCACACTTTAACCAACCACTCATCATATGTGGGTGCCGTCGCCCTCTTCCAATAACTACTAACCACCGAACGGGCAGCCAGTAGTAAACACTGAGTCATACCCAAAGGATCTTTCAATAAAGACTCCGCCTGAAAACACCCTAAAATGCAATGATCACCATCAAACAGAAAGTAAACCCCTAATTTTTGAATTATCGCACTATAAATCATCAACCAATAGGATTGAATTACCGGGCATTCCCACCACATGTGGTAAAATGAGCCCCAATTCCCACAGGATCTCCAACAAAGGGGATCAACTGATCTACCCCATCAATAAAGAGAGGACGGAACCACAGACATCCGTAAGACTATGCGTAACTGGGTGTTAATCAGAGATAGCGAGATAGAACACGTATAGGCATAATGAAACACCTCAAACCAAAAATCCTCAGACCGGGGCAAAAGATCCTCCTCCCATCTAGCACAAGCCTTCAGCGTAGGAGCCACCTGAGAGGCATCCTGAGCGAGGGCTCGATACAATCTTGCTAACAACGCCCTATCTGAGATAGGCAGAAAAAGAAGTCTCTCCCAACTGGTGGGAGCCCGAGTGGCTGCTTCCATAAGCGTTCGAGAGGCCAAACAATGCCGAAGTTGAAGGTATTGAAACCTAGAAAGTGACGTCTGAAGAGTGTCCTCCACAACAGCTTGGGACATAAGCTCCGAATCCTCTATCAAAGAACTCAAATATGTAGCATCCATCTTTACCTGAAGAGGCCTAGAAAGACTTCCAACAAAGGGGAATATTCCCAGGGTTGTGTATGTAGACCACAGAGAGGGCCTCGCAGTCCTCACACAAACTTTGCGCCAAGCCGTCCAGACAGGCCCCAGAAAGACATGCATGCGAATAGTGCGAAGGAGAGATTTCTCCGTAATGAAAGGAATAGCCACAAGGGGAATCGGGATAAATGCATACGCTTCCAGCTCTACCCAAGCCGATGCCTCCCTTAAGCCCCACAGAGGGATGGCCTTCAAACAGGTGCTATAATAATACAGCTCAAAATCAGGGAGGCCCACACCTTCCCAAGCTTTAAGACGAGTCATAGTGCTCCAGCTCAATCTAGGTCTCCGTCCTTGCCAAATAAATTGCATGAGAAGCTTCTGTAATTGCAAGAAAAATGAATGAGGCAAGGAGATCGGCAATTGCTGAAATAAGAAAATAATTTTTGGAAGAAGCAACATTTTAATAGCATTGACCCTACCTAGGCAAGAAACTGAGAGATTCCTCCACACTGCCAACTCCTTAGCTAGTGACCCTAAAAGCGGAGAGTAATTCCTAGCATATAACTCCTCCAATTTCTGAGTAATGTAGACCCCCAAGTACTTGAAGCCAGTAACTATTGGGAATACACCGTCCATCGGAGTCCGACAAGCGCCGTGCAATGACAAACAGGGCAGCAAAGCAGATTTTTGAAAATTTATCGAATACCCAGAGAGAAAGGAAAAATTTGACAATACAGAGGAGAGGATTGCCAAAGTGACATTTGGATCACGAAGAAATATTAAGGTGTCATCCGCATAAAGCGAGACTATTTGATGATTACCCCCCAATGGGATCCCCATACCAGATTCCAGGGACCACAGCTGAATCGCTAGCGGCTCCAGCGCCAAAGCAAACAACAAGGGCGAAAGCGGGCAACCCTGCCTGGTCCCCCGCTCTAAAACAAAAGGCATCGACTGAAATCCATTCACTTGGACTATGCCCATCGGCGCTCTATATAAAGCAGAAATCCATGTCAAAAAGGACGGTCCAAATCCAAAAGATTGTAGAACTTGTAAGAGATAACGCCATTCAACCTTGTCGAAAGCTTTTTCGGCATCTAGAGAGAGGATCGCGTAATTCCCCTCCAATTTCCTAACTCCACCCAGAATATTGACCAGCCAGCGAACATTTTCAAAGCCCTGACAACCTTTAATAAACCCCGTTTGATCCGGATGAACTACCTCCTGGACTAGAACATTTAGACGGGAAGCCAGGATCTTAGTAAAGATTTTATAGTCAACATTTAGCAAGGATTTTGGTTGATAACTGCTACTCTGCAAGGGATCTTTCCCTTCTTTCGGAGATAACCGAGATGAGGGCCTGGTGCATCGACGCCTGTAGGCCTCGATGGAGTAAGATTGAATTAAACACCCGAGTTAACAAGGGGGCTACTGAGTTTGAAAGCGACTTGTATAATTCCGCTGGAATCATATCTGGACCTGTAGCTTTGGCAGGCTTCAACTGTTTCAAAGCCTGAAGAACCTCTACAAGTTCTATTTCCTTATCAAGCGACTCTTGAGCTTCAACCGATAACTGAGGCAAATGCAGGTCGGACAAAAACTGCTGAATGTCCTTAACATCAGCTGTTAAACTGGAGGAATATAAATCCTTATAGAACCTCGCAAAACGTTGGGCAATTTCACTGGACTTATGGACAAGGCGATTTTGATCATCCAAAACCCCCGACACTCTACGCGTTTGTCTCTGCCGCTTCAGCTGCCAAAGTAATATTTTATTGGCCTTATTGCCGTGCTCAAAGAAGTGACGACGCGTCCTCAGCATGCATGAGGAAATCATTGCAGTCTCTAAAGCCGCCAATTTACCCCGAAGCACAGTAAGCTGCCTAAAGACCGATGGCGACAGACCCTGCTTATGGTGCTTTTCGAGGAAGGAAATCTGCGTCCTAAGCTCCGCTTGAAGCGCCATCTCTTTAAGCTTATGGGCCACCGACAGAGATATGACCTGCCCTCTCAACACCGCCTTCCTGGCCTCCCACAATAAGAAAGGAGGAGTCTCCTCTCGCTCGTTGTGCAAAAGATATTCCTTCCAGCCCCTCTGCAGCTTCTCCACAAAATCATTATCCCTTAAGAGCTGCCGCGGAAGGGGGGCGGAGCCTGATGTCCAGCGGGTAAGACGCTTCGCGCTGAAGCTCCCGAGAGGCCTACTTAGAATCCTGACTTAATACCTATATAAACTTACTATTTCGCTCCGGGCTGACCGGGGTACATCGGGGGGGATGGCGGCCCATAAACCAGCGCGCTTGGACTTCGGGTCTCCTTCTTCTTCTCACGGAAAACGCTCCAAAACAGAGGTGTCCTCCCCACAGAAGATGGTTCCATTTCGTGAAAACCCCGAAATGCACCTGGAGATTTTGGAGGAACTACGCGGCGTGAAGGAATTGGTGCAGTCCAATGGAGAAGCGCTTAGAGCCCTGCGAGAAGACTTTGGAGTGCTCCAGGACCGACTTGAAAGTCTCTCATTACGGCAGGACAATATGGCGGGGGTCCTCGACTCGCACGCGGTGCGCTTGGGCGCACTGGACAAGGCTGAGCGCCAGATACAGAATCTTCAAAAGGAGTTAGAAGATAGCAATAATCGAGCCCGTCGCAACAATGTGAGGCTCATTGGAATACCGGAGGGGGTGGAAGCGGGAGATATGAGAGAATTCCTGCTCAAAACTCTTCCCTCCTTGCTGAAGATCACCTTTCATAAAGAATTGGAAATCGATCGTGCACACCGTGTTCCTACCCACATGGCGCTCAACCGAACGACCCCCCGGCCTATTATCTTTCGCTTGCTGCGATATCAACAAGTGGAACAAATTTTAAATGCTGCCCGGGCGAACCATCATTTGGAATTTGAAGGTCACAAAGTCTCCTTCTTCCCTGATTTGGCAAAGCCTACCGTTGACCGACGGAAGAAACTTCTTGCTTTTCGCCCTCGACTTCAACAGCTACAGGCTCGCTTTGGCCTGTTGTATCCCGCGAAGCTCCGAGTGACTCTTCACAACCAAACCAGGACATTCGAAGATCCTGATCTACTATCAACATTTTTAGACTCCAAAGAGGCAGAGCAGATGCGCTAATCCAACGACGTGGACTTTTATTTGCCGGCTCTGTCCGCCATTTTGAAGGGCCCGATGCGGCGGTCATAGTCAAGCACAGAGACTACCTGGACTTTCTTTCTTTCTTTCTATGACTTTTGTTTTGTGGTCTCCTATCCCTCCATGATGTGTGCCTCGGTCGGATTCGGAGCACGCACAGTCCTACAGGTTATGTGTTTTTTCAATTTCGGCCTTCTCTGGGGCTTCTCCCCGCAGACACATGGTCGCCAGTAATTTTTGGGGTTCTGCTTCTTCTCTACCGCGCTGCGGTTTTTCTTTTTTAATGTGGGGCGCTTCATTGTATTATCTAAGCTTATTTTCTTTTATGCCATATGTACAGCCAGATACAGTCAATATGAGGGACATTGTGAAATTAGGTGCGCTATCATGCTCAGAATTTTTAACTTGTCTGAATGGCTTTATGTAAAATCTTATCACTCAACGTAAAGGGCATTAATAGTCCAATCAAAAGAAAGAAAATCCTTAGCTATCTTAGCCATGAGCATGCTGATTTAGCGTTTCTTCAGGAAACGCACTTAAACTCTGCTGAAACACTGAAACTCAATGTTAAGCCTTACATGGTGGCTGCCTATTCTCCCGCCGTTTCCAAACGGTGCGGGGTAGCCATTCTGGTTAAGAAATCTTTGCAAGCTACTGTAATTGATACTAGCGCTGACAAGGAGGGTAGATGGGCCCGAGTACATCTTAAGGTTGGAGATAGTGAATTTACATGTATTTGCATTTATGCCCCGAATGTGGACAACCCTGCTTACTATGCAAGTATTGCGCAGTTGGCACAGGCCTCTGCCAATACTCCATTAATACTTGGTGGTGACTTTAATCAAGTGTTAGACCCTCTGATAGATAGACAGCCGCCTAGAACGAGTAGTCCACCCAAGAGTCTTGCAACCCTTACAGCTCTGATGCAAGATCTTGCGCTGGTAGATATATGGAGGCTGCTTCACCCCTCCGACTTAGAGTTCACTTTCTTTTCTGCCCCCCATCACTCCCAATCTAGAATAGATTTCTTTCTCATTTCTAAAGCACTGATTTCTCAAGTAGACACGACTAGGACTCATCCTCTCCATATTTCAGATCATGCTGCCATATCTTTATCATTACGTGTCACTGCGCGGGACGATTCTCCCCGAGCTTGGTTTTTTGATAGATCCCTACTGGGTCAAAGAGATTTTCAGGTTGATATAAAGGCCGCTATCCAAGATTATTTTCATTTTAACTCACCCCATGACACAGCGAGCTGGGCTTGGTGGGAGGGTTTTAAAGCATCTATCCGTGCCACTATAACTAGCTATCAAATTCGGCAGGGGAAACAAAGAAAGCAGCATTTACTGATTCTAGAGCAGCAGATACAAGCTGGGGAGCGTCTCCTCACGTCCCGTACTGACCCATGTATTTTACTCCCTTTACAACGCTTGCGTTTTCAATACAATCAGCTTTTGTACACTGCTGCTGTTAAAAATATTGAATCACAACAAGGGCTATATTATCGGGAAAATAATCGTGCTGGCAAATTATTAGCAAATGCCCTAAAAGGTCGAAAAGAAGCCAAGCGTGTTACCGCCCTCCGTAATCCGTCGGGGGGGGGCTTGGTCACTAAAGATACCGAAATCTTAGAACTCTTTCGTGATTTTTATACTCGGCTTTATCAATCTGAATGTGATTTTGAGCCAGATGTATTTGAACGCTTACTTTCAGGGGTACAAAGATCGACCCTATCTGACGAAGATAGAGTGGCCTTGGACACACCATTTACTGTCTCAGAAATTCATTCTGCTATCAAGAAATGTGCCTCAGGTCGAGCCGCAGGCCCAGACGGTCTCCCTGCTGAATTCTACAAAACCTTTCACGCTGACTTAGCTCCAGTTTTGAAAATTTATTTTTCTGCTCTGGCCGAGGAGGGTTCTCCTTCTGGGTCCTTTTCAATGGCAAATGTAGTAGTTTTTGAGAAAGAGGGGAGAGACCCGCAACTAACAGCCAATTATCGTCCAATTTCCCTCCTAAACGCGGACTATAAAATCTTTGCCACCATTCTCTCTACCCGGCTCTCGGATAGGATGCCTACCTTAATACACCCAGATCAATGCGGTTTCATTCCTGGTAGATCAACTGCTGACAATGCTCGGACTCTCTGCCATGTACTGACTACCGCAGTTAATCTTGATCGCCCATTTGTTGGCCTCTCACTTGATGCTGAGAAGGCCTTCGATCGCTTAGAGTGGCCCTTCCTGTTTGCAGTCCTCCGCTGGTACGGATTCGGGGAAGGTTTTCTCCGTTGTCTTCGCACCATGTACGCACAGCCTACAGCCAGTATATGTGCCAATGCTTTAAAGTCTCAGCCTTTTCCCCTTCAACGCGGCACTCGCCAGGGATGCCCACTGTCTCCACTTCTCTTCGATCTTGCACTCGAACCCTTGGCTTTACTAATCCGGCAATCGGAGGAGATTCATGGAGTCCCCTTCACCCATAGGGAAATCAAAATTTCAGCGTATGCTGATGATCTTATGCTTTTTGTCTCTATAGACTCAGTACCGGCTGTCCTAGAGCAAATTGGTAAATACTCACAACTGTCCGGTTATAAGATAAATTGGACCAAGTCGGTAGCCTTTCCATTAAATCCTTTGCTTCATCAGGCAGATATGCAACCCTTCCCCTTTTTATGGCAACCTCGCATGGTCAAATACCTTGGGGTTCACTATTGTTCTCCTTTGGAAGACACTATCTCCTTCAATGCCAAAGACTTAACCTCTAAAGTCTGGGCGCTTACTCACCGCTGGACTCCTTTAACACTTACCTGGTGGGGTCGATTAGAAACCATAAAAATGATGATTGTTCCGAAAGTGAATTATATCTTAGAAATGTTGCCCTGTCTCTTCCCTCGACGTATATATAAAGATATAGAGGGCCTTCTGACTAGATACTTGTGGCAAAACAAGACACCTAGGATAGCGAAACATAAGCTGCAAGCAGATAAGGAAAATGGGGGTGTCAGATTCCCTGATTTCCTGAAGTATCATCAATCTTTTCTTCTCAAACAAGGCGCTCGTTGGCTGGAAGATCCAGTACCGAATAGACCTGTGTGGCTAGACATAGAAGAGGACCTTTGCAAACCGATTCCTCTTACTTTTCTCCCTGGTATGACTCTCCCATCAGACTCCCACTTTCCACCAATGCTTTTAGATACCTTAGGTGCCTTTAATAATCTCATGCAATCTTTAGACTCCCGACTCTGTCCGTTAGACAAGCTCCCACTTTGGTACAACACTCGATTTCGAATACAAAATAAGCCGATGGCGTGGAGCCCCTGGTACACTAGGGGCATTTGGATTCCTAGTCAGTTGTTCCATGAAGGTCGCTGGAAAACTTTTAGTGAATTGCAAATTGAATTTGGTCTCCCAGCGAAACACTACTTTCAGTTGGTGCAACTTCAGCATTGCCTTCGGAGTGCTAAGGTGCTCCCGCCATCGGCCTCCCCTACACAAGGTTGGTTGGAGACTATCCGATCTATCGGTAGTTCACCGGGTGTAGCATCCAATTTTTACAAAACCTTATGTAATGCTATAACTAGGGATACCCCTATAGCGCAGAAAGCCTGGGAGAGAGAATTGCATGTGACTTTGACCCCGGAGCAATGGAGCCTAGTCTGGAGTAGAGTGACACGGGTCTCCCGATCCGCCTCACTCACTCAGACACTCTTCTTTCTAGCCCACCGGTGTTTTTACACTCCTGACAGATTAGCCAAATGGAACACTACTCAGGGCAATAGTTGTTGGACATGTCATGCGGCCATTGGTTCACTACCTCATGTTATGTATGAATGTCCCGCACTACAGTATTACTGGCGTCGGGTCTGGGGTCGTATCCAGTCTATTTTGCACTTTCAAGAGCCCCTTTCTTGGAGGATAGTGGGGCTTCGCTCAGCTGCGGGGATCCCCTCTCTTCCAAAAACGGCTTACTTCCTTTTGGACTTTATGCTTGGCATTGCTATTTCCCTAATTACGAAATACTGGAAAAATAGCTCCCAGCTGAGCCCCAATGAATGGTGGAATCATGTCTGTCTCTACAGTAAATATGAACAAATACCTCGTATGTTTGCTTCCCCCATTCAGACTCCTCATCATCGGTCTAAATGGAAGATGCTCAATGACTATGTACATTCTGCTCAATGCTCTCATCTGACTGTCTAAATTTGTATATATCTTTGTCCCATGATTATTTTGTATCGCAGATACTCTTTTGATTGTTTTGATGTATAATCACTGTTGTTTGGAAGCGCTCACATGCTGACATAATCAGCTAGAGAAGAAGCGTGGGGGTGGGGGGTAATTGGGTTTACTTTTCCTTATTGTATAATTGTTTTGTCTCCTTTGGTGTGTTGTTTCTTTTGTTTGTTGCAAAATGAAAATAAAAGTTTAAAAAAAAAAAAAAAAAGAGCTGCCGCGGAAAAGACCACGACCGCGGGGCTGGCTCAGTATCAAAAGGAACATACTCCAAGGATATTACAAAATGATCCGAAGGACCTCTTCCCCCAATCTGAGCCTTATCAACTTGAGCAACCACCCCTTTAGAGACAAGCCACATATCAATACGTGAGTAAGACTGATGGGCAGCAGAGAAAAAAGTATAATCTCTCACATTAGGATGGGCAGAGTGCCAAACATCTTCTAGAGCAAAGGTAGTCATTAAAGTATCCAGTGAATGAGAGATACTAGGCAAAGACTTAAACCCAGAGGATTTATCCAAAGCCGATAGCACACAGTTAAAATCGCCCCCTACAATTAGGTCCCCTGTGACGTGGGATGTTAAAAACTCCAGAAGGTCCGAAAGGGATTGCACAAGCTCAGTAGGGGGAAAATAAACATTTACAAAAGAAAGTGGCGCACCATTAAGAACACCGGACAGGGGGGGCGGAACCTGATGTCCAGCGGGATAGTCGCATAGCGCTGAGGCTCCCGAGAGGCCTACCAAGACTCCTGAATTTTGAACCGTTTTAATTCTGAATATTGCTTTGACTCTACCGGGGTACCTTGGGGTGATGGCGGGGACCAAACCAGCACGTCTAGATTTCGGGACCCCAACGAATTCCCATGGTAAACGCTCCAAAACCGAGCCCCCGTCTCCGCAGAAGCAGCCCGCACCTCGGGAAGGTCCCGAGATGCAGCAGGAGATCCTCACTGAAATACGAGGGGTAAAAGACCTTGTGCAATCCAACGGGGAGTCACTCCGAGCGCTGCGTGAAGATTTTGGCGTGCTGCAAAGCAAACTTGAAGGACTTTCCCTACGACAAGACAAAATGGAAGGCATACTGGACTCACACACGGTCCGGTTGGCGAAACTTGACAAAGTAGAGCGCCAGATACGGGCCCTTCAGAAAGAAGTGGAAGATGGCAACAATCGGGCCCGCCGCAATAACATACGGCTCGTGGGCATACCG
The DNA here is from genome assembly GCA_033557465.1 of Ichthyophis bannanicus. NCBI lineage: Eukaryota > Metazoa > Chordata > Amphibia > Gymnophiona > Ichthyophiidae > Ichthyophis > Ichthyophis bannanicus. The sequence goes on along the minus strand of CM066034.1, from coordinate 613,474,276 downwards.
GAGGGAGCTGAGTCTGGAGACATGAAGGAGTTTCTTTGCAAGGCGCTTCCTTCCCTACTTCGGATCACATTTGCTAAAGACCTGGAGATTGACCGGGCTCATCGAGTGCCCTCAAATATGGCGCTCAATCGGAAGACCCCGCGGCCTATTATCTTTCGGCTCTTAAGATACCAACATGTTGAGCAAATTCTGAATGCCGCTCGCGCAAAAGGCCCCATCGAGTTTGAGGGCCACCGGATATCCTTCTTTCCTGATCTGGCTAAGCCCACGGTTGATCGTAGAAAGCGATTCCTGGAATTTCGACCGAGGCTACAACAACTGCAAGCTCGCTATGGCCTGATGTACCCGGCTAAACTCAGGGTAACGTTGCACAACCAGACCAGAACATTTGATGATCCTGAATTACTTGCGGAATTTTTGGAGTCCAAAGAGGCAGATCAGATGCGTTGATCCAAGGAACACTTAGCTAATTGACCTTATATTGGTTAAAACCCGCCATATTGTTTTCGGACGCTCTCTACCTTAGAGACTGCCTTGGCAATTTACAGTCTTGGCTTTCACTAGCCTTGATGGCCCTGCTCTATCATGCCCATAGCTACTTCGGTGGAGATCGGAGACCATAATAACAGAAGGGTTCGAATACTACAATCGCACTCTCTTGGGCCTCCTCCCGCAGACATATGGTCGCCATTTATATTTGGGGTTATGCTTCTTCTCTGGGGCACTTCGGTGCTTGTTTTCTCCTATGGGGTGTATCTGGTATCTTAATTGATGTGTATGAAATAGATGTACAGATGTGGTATATATTCCATACTCGCCTGCGCTTTTACTTCAAATGTATGACAATGTCTTATGGCCCTATGTAAGGTTTTTTCATTGAACGTAAAGGGAATCAACAACCCGATTAAAAGAAAGAAAATCCTTAGCTATTTAAGTCATGAAAAGGCGGATCTGGTTTTTCTTCAGGAAACGCACTTAAATTCTACCGAAACTCTGAAACTCAATATTAAACCTTACATGGTAGCTGCCTACTCTCCGGCTGTTTCTAAGAAATGTGGGGTAGCTATTCTGGTGAGAAAATCCTTGCCTATCACCATTATTGCCACTAGCTCTGACACGGAGGGCAGATGGTCCCGCGTCCATCTTAAAATTGGACACCTTGAACTAACATGTATATGTATATATGCCCCCAATGTGGATAATCCTGCCTTTTTTGCTACCATTGCTCAGGTTGCACAGGCCTCTGCTAGCACCTCACTGATAATAGGTGGCGACTTTAATCAAGTCGTCGATCCTCTGATTGACAGGTAACCGCCTAGAACGAGTGGCCTGCCCAAGAGCTCCCTCACACTCACCTCCTTGATCAAAGATCTCGCTTTAGTGGATCTTTGGAGATTGTTGCATCCTGCTGAACTGGAATTTACTTTCTATTCTCCCCCCCATCTATCACAGTCCAGAATAGATTTTTTCCTAATATCTAAAGTGCTGGTATCTCAGGTAGACACAGCGATGATTCACCCATTACATATCTCAGACCACGCTGCCATTTCCTTCCAGTTGCACGCTAACCTGCCCAGTGGGAATCCGGGAAATTGGTTTTTTGATAGGACCCTGCTAGAGCAACAAGAGTTTCAGTTAGACATTCGGGCCGCCATTCAGGACTATTTCCACTTTAACTTACCACATGATACCATGGGCTGGGCTTGGTGGGAGGGCTTTAAAGCTGCCATTCGTGCAACCATTACTAGCTATCAAATTCGCTTGGGGAAACAGCGTAAGCAACAGTTATTAATATTAGAGCAACAAATTAAAGCTGGGGAACGGGTTCTTACTTCCCGCACTGATCCTTGCGTGTTGTTACGATTGCAACGCCTACGCTTTCAATATAACTCAATCCTGTCTGCTGCAGCCTCTAAAAATATCGCATCGCAGCAAGGGATGTACTATCGGGAGAGCAACCGTGCTGGTAGACTCTTAGCTAATGCCTTGAAAGGTCAAAAAGAAGCCAAGCGGGTAGCGGCTCTCCGAAACTTGGTAGGAGGGGACATAGTGACCAATAATACAGAGATAGTAGAGCTCTTCCGGGATTTTTATACTCGTCTTTATAAATCAGAATGTGACTTCACGTCAGAGGCTTTTGAGCGATTATTATCCGGAATCCAACGGCCGACCCTCTCTGAAGAGGATAGGGCTGCGATGGATAAACCCTTCTCTACTAATGAAATTCACTCTGCCCTTAAACGTGTGGCCTCGGGACGCGCCGCAGGCCCTGACGGTCTTCCGGCCGAATTTTATAAAACGTTCAGTGCTGATCTAGCCCCCCACCTAAAACTCTATTTCACTGCTCTAGCTGAAGACACATCTTGCTTGGGATCCTTTTCGGCGGCGAATGTGGTAGTATTTGAAAAAGAAGGGAGGGATCCGCTGTTAACAGCTAACTACCGCCCAATCTCCCTTCTTAACGCAGACTATAAAATTTTTGCGACTATCTTAGCCTCTCGACTATCTGACCAAATGTCTACACTAATCCACCCTGATCAATGTGGTTTTATACCTGGAAGATCCACTGCCGACAACGCTAGGACTTTATGTCATGTTTTGACTAATGCTGCAAGCCTAGATCTACCACTAGTTGGCCTCTCCCTAGACGCCGAGAAAGCCTTCGACCGTCTCGAATGGCCCTTTTTATTTGCTGTTCTCCGTTGGTACGGCTTTGGGGAGGGCTTTCTCCAGTTTCTTCAAGTCATGTATGCCGAACCCACAGCCAGTATCTGTGTGAATGCTATCAAATCTCAGCCATTCAGCCTTCAAAGAGGTACACGCCAAGGGTGCCCCCTATCTCCTTTGCTCTTTGACTTAGCGCTCGAACCTCTAGCCCTGTTACTTAGGCAGTCCGCAGACATCCGAGGTGCCCCCTTTAGACACAGAGAGATCAAACTCTCCGCTTATGCAGATGATCTTATGCTTTTTATAACTCTGGACTCGGTCCCAGTAGTCTTAGAATTACTAGACAGGTATTCGCAGCTCTCGGGCTATAAGATCAACTGGACCAAATCGGTTGCTTTCCCACTTAACCACCGGGTACATGCGGCCGACATGCAAGCCTTTCCCTTTCTCTGGCAGCATAGTATGGTGAAATATCTCGGGGTCTATTATTGCTATCCTTTAGAGGACACTATTAGTTTCAACGCCAAGGCGATAATCTCCAAAGTCCGTGAACTTACCAATCGGTGGTCTCCACTAACCCTTACATGGTGGGGCCGCTTGGAAACAGTGAAAATGATGATAGTTCCTAAAGTGAACTACATCCTCGAAATGCTACCATGTTTACTGCCCCGACACATCTACAAAGATATAGAAGGCCTTCTTATCCGTTATTTATGGCAGGGTAAAACACCCAGGATAGCTAAACAACACTTGCAATCTGATAAAGCGAGAGGAGGAGCTAGATTTCCAGATTTTCTCAAATATCATAAAGCCTTCCTCTTAAAGCAAGGTGCCCGTTGGTTGGATACCCCGGCAGCAGGCCGCCCGGTATGGCTAGATATTGAAGAAGAGCTCAGTGGACCAGTTCCGCTGGCCTACTTCCCCGGAATGTGCCATCATTCAGACTCCCGCCATTCACCAATGATTGTAGACACTCTAGTGGCCTTTAATGCCCTAATTCAATCTCTGGGTCCGCAGGCGTGCCCCCCGGACCACCTCCCGATCTGGCATAACTCTCGATTTCAAATTAACAAAAAAACGATAGCATGGAGACCCTGGTACTCCAGGGGGATTTGGACACCTAAGCAGCTGTTTGCTGGGGATCGCTGGAAAACCTTTAATGCTTTACAAACGGAATTTGGTCTACCAGCAAAATATTACTTTCAATGGGTGCAGCTCCAACATTGCCTTAAAGGCGCTCGGGTCATTCCGCGCTCTGATACTGGCGAGGAAGGGCTGTCAGAGGTGATTCGTTGTATCGGGAGTCTACCAGGGGTGGCATCTAACTTTTATAAAATACTCACTCATAGTCCAGGCAGGGACACCCCTAGGGCCCAGCAGGCATGGGAGCGCGAATTGCACATCACTTTAACTCCCCAGCAATGGAAGATAGTCTGGAGCAAAGTGGTGCGGGTCTCCAGATCCGCCTCTGTCACTCAAACGCTCTTCTATTTTGCCCACAGATGCTTTTATACTCCTGAGAAGATGGCCAAATGGAATGTCAATACAAGCTATCGATGTTGGTCATGCCATACAGCGGTGGGTACCTTCGCCCATGTTATCTATGAATGTCCCGCACTACAGCAATATTGGGGGCGGGGTTTGGGACCGGATACAAAGTATCCTACACTTCCGGGAGCCCCTTTCTTGGAAGATTGTGGGACTCCGCTCTGTGGCGGGGATCCCCTCTCTTCCCAGGACAGGCCGCTTCCTCCTAGATTTTATGTTGGGTATGGCTGTATGTTTAGTCACGAAAAATTGGAAGAATGGCTCCCGCCTAACTTTTACCGAATGGTGGAATTCTGTCTGTTTATATAGTACATATGAGCAGATACCTCGTCGGATGGCATTCCAGGTTCAGGACTGCTCTCATTTGTCTAAGTGGCAGATGCTTAATGACTATGTTCAGATTGCCAGATGCTCCACTATAGCCGTATAGCTACACTCATCATGTTGCAGATAATTATATTATCTCGAAAGATAATAATGTGTATATACACCCGATACTGGATTGTTACGTATCCCAGAGAAGAAGCAGGGGGGGAGGGGGGTGGTGGGGGTTTACTGTCCGTGATTGTATAATATTATTTGTTCATGTCTTCTATTCTGTATGTCCTTTTGTTTCGATGTTCCAAAATGAAAATAAAAGTTTAAAAAAAAAAAAAAGAACACCGGACAGGATAGAAACGCCCCTTAGGATCCTGCACTTGCTGTGATACCTGAAAGTTACAATGCTGCGTCAGCAAAATAGCCACCCCTCTTTTGTGTTTAGAGAAACCGGAGTAGACAGAGGGAAATCTCCGGGAAATTAGACACGAGTGCTCTCCAGGAGCCAAGTGAGATTCCTGCAGGAAGACTATATCTGGATGCTCTTTCTGTATATGCGCAAAAACTCTATGATGCTTAACAGGGTGATGCAGCCCCCTAATGTTCCAGGAAAGTAATTTAACCATTATCTAAGAGGGTATTACTGCTACGCAGAGATGTGTGAGGAGAAAAGAAAGAAATGAGTAAGCACACCAGCTCCACCCTTAACCCAATCCCCAGAAAGGGTACCATTCCCCCTGGACTCACACCATCTCCCCACCTTTGCCCCTTCACTTTCGGATTCCAAACTCCCCATGTATCCCTGAGGGTTTGAACTCCCCCAAATGCTATGAAAATGAAGTCCCCCTCCCTCCTCGAGCCACCCCCTCATCCACCCCCACCCCTCCCTCCAAATCCCCCACCCTTATCCTATCCCATCCCAGACACCTTCCCCCTCACAAATTCTGAATAGATTGGGCTGACTCCCACACAGGAGAGCCATTCTCATGAGTGGGGCACCTTCCCACCCACAGGAGGACACTAAATAGAACTGTGTCCATACTCCGATACCAGAGCTCCCAAATCCCGAGCAAGTACTGAAAAGACAGCTTGATCTGCTGTACATCCCAGATGGAATAGCCTCCATCACCCACCCCCCTACTTACTGAGTCTGGAATTGACTCCAGAATCCCCTTAAGTTATGAATGATACAGATCCATCTGTGAGAAACAGAGCAGTTGAGACACTCTGGAGCAATCCCCCAGACAACCCCAGCACAGGAAATGTCACAAGTGCAGAGACAGAAGAAGGCAGACAGAACATGCTAATCCGAACATACAGAAAAAGTAACAATCAATTTTCAGTTGGGAGCTGCAGTGTCCATTCCGCTGGGCCCAGCACCTTCCTGGTCCGCCTCAGAAGAGGACCTGGATCTAGCAATCTTCTGGCGCTTTGGAATGGACACCTCCCAATCCCCTTTTTGGCCACGTTGAGGTTGAGGTCGATCACCAAATTGCATAGAGTCCAGAAATCGCATACAGTCAGAGAGATCCGAAATTCGCTGCTTTGATCCATTCAACTCAAAAATAAAGGAGAAAGGAAAACCCCATCTGTATGGAATCGCACGCTTCTGGAGGGCCAACGTAAGAGGTCGAAAGCTCTTTCGGCGTTCCAGAGTTCTCTGAGCTATGTCCTGAAAAATTTGTAGCTCCTGGCCTTTGTAAAGAAACGACCGCTTGCCTTGCAAGCTCCTAAGAAGAGCCATCTTATCTTCGTAAAAGGCAAAACAGGCAATGATAACACGAGGCCGGGTATTCAAATCTTTCTTGGGACCCAAACTCCTGCGTGTCCGTTCCAACTTTACGGGGCATTCCCCTTTGGAAACACAAAAAGCAAAGATCTCCTGCACTATTGCACCCGAGTCCTCTCTATCCCCAGGGGACTCAGAGACCCCTAGAATGCGTACGTTGTTCCTTCTCTGGCAGTTCTCAAGATCCTCTTGGCAACTTTCGAACCTTGGATTGGATTGCAGTTGAAGAATCCATCTGCTCCCCTAACAAAATTTCCGCATGCGAGACCCGATCATCCAGAGCCTTGATATCCACACGCATGCCCGCCAACACCTTCGTGAAGTCAGACCGAAAGAGCTTAAGTTCATTCAAAATCGCAACCAAATCCTGTTTTGTTGCCAGCGAAGAAATCTTGGCTTCGTCTATCATCCTGGGCGCCTGATTTGGCTCTGCCTCAGCTGAAACCTTTGGATGTTCCTCCGAGGATCTAGAAAACGTGGAAAGTGCTGAGGCATAATTTTTGACTTTGGTCATTATCTCAGTGTAATAGGAAGAGCTGAATGTAAAAAAAATCAAAGTTCACTTGTAATCTGAAGAACACCCACACAAGGGTGCAATGCAGAAGAGAAAGCCAATTGATTGCACAGGTTAGATCTCTATTATCTTGGAACTGTAGTTTACAAGGGGCACTATGGCACCCTGAAACAGAAGAGAAACGGCAGTCAAAGCACAGGCTATCTCCGCAGCCTCCAGACAGGAGGATACCCAGGTTCTCAAAACTTAAATCCAGAAGACGCTGCCACCACTCAGAGGATCAGCCAGATAAGAAGCAGGATCAGTAACAGACAGCCATCTTAAAACCCGAACTTGCGTTCCACGTATGCGTTCCACACCGGGGGGGGGGGGGGGGTCATTTTCATCCCACATACTTGCGTTCCAACAGAGCAGAGCAGATAGGACAGGAACACCAACAATGCTACAGGATTCTGTGTTCTTCTTCCCACCAAAAAACCTGCTACACACTCCTGAGTTCCACTATGCATTCCACAGCATGCTCACAGCCATGGCATCTGGAAATGCTGCCAGGAAACCTCCGCTTCTCTCCCAAAGACCCAGAAGGGACCCCCACTCCACAACACTTATGGTAAGGCGAAGCTCTTTCTTACTTTGTAGGGACATGAAATTAGCAGCGATAGGCATAGCACAAGTCCGTCTTGTAGATCTTACTCACAGGAGATGCTGAAATCAAAAAACGAGTGCCCCCCAGACAACAGTAGACTGGAGGAAAGATCTTTCAGCATCTTTTGTCCCTCGGGCTCACTTTAGATCGCTCCTCTGCGACCCGACTAAAGATCGGATCTGTCCCAGCTCTCCAGTGCCGATCTCCCGCCCAGCTCCTGCACCGCTCGCATCTTTAAAGCTGCATAACGTTTTCAGCCGAGATCCAATCTCAGATCGCAGGGCACCAGCAGCAGCGGGTCTCTTAGGGGGGTCGCATCAGTGGCAGGTCAGCGCAGTCAGCCTAGCAAAACTAACAGAATGGCTAAAAAAAATGGGATATAGGGCTCAGGAGCCTCCTCAAGTCGTAGCCATCTCATCGGGCTCACGAGTGCCCCCTCCCCCCTATCTCTTTAATTTATATGCAGAACAAAACATCAGAAAAGCAGGACTTCAATGAAGATAAACAAGGTGTGAAGATTGGTGGAAGACTCAATAACCTTCGCTATGCTGATGATGCACATTGCTGGCTGAAAGTAAAGACAATCTGAAACATTTGTTGACAGCAATAATGTGATGTCAGCAAAGCGCTTAATAAAAATTTATATCGCCTCCTAAAGAACATAAGATTTGGGGGCGCACCCGTGCCTTGCGGGCCTGTGCCTGAGGGCCTTGCCAGAGGCCCTTTGGTGTGGCCCTTAGGTGTGGGACCATGGTGAGAGAAATAGCAATTCTGATAACAATTGCCATAAGATATGGACAATGTAGGCAGTCGCTCAGAGGTAATCACAAAAATAAACCCCTCGGCGGTAAGAGTTTTACCTCTCCTAGTCTTGGTATGATGCCCCCTTGCTGCTTTTTGTCTTCCTGGTATCCTCCTATCTTTTATCTCTTTACTATCTTATAAATGGTGTTCTTTTCATGTTTTCAGCAATATTTATGTATTATTGTAAACCGCATATCAAATGTAACGTGTATGTCCTGTCACTCCTCCCCTGTTCAATGTAGATCCACAATGTATTGTCAACGACTTTGAAGGATAAGGTGGTATACAAAACTGGTCAAATAAATAAATACATAATTGCAGTCCTGACATCATAATGCATTTGGGTTAATAATACATTTCCAACTTCAGATTTGGTTGAAATATGCCACAAGGCTGTGGAAGTCAACAACTTGATGCCAAGAAAGGCGTTATAGAAAACTTGTTAAATAAATAAAATAAATAAATAAACTCGACCTCATACCTATATAAGTTGCTTAAAGATAAAGGAGGTCCATTCCTTTTATGACTACGATGTATATGAGAGGCTGAACTTGAGTTATCGATAAATATAATTAAATGGGAGAGTTTCTGGGGTCACACGATGAGACCAATGAGGTCAAGTAGTCTTGCCCAACCCCTATTTTTCATAGCCCATCATGCAGTATGGACCCTTCTCCGTATGTACAGAGCAGGGTTCTCTCAATCGGGCTTATGCTGGCGATGTTCCACTGGTTTTGGAACGCTGAATCATATGCTTTTTTGAATGTCCCCCTGTTTAAAAGTTTTGGACTGATGTTTGGGAATATCTTAGTGAAATACTTAAGGTTGAGTCCACCCTATCAATTCAAATAATTTTCTTTAGATCTACATGGTTACAAGAAGACTTATCCAAATATAATAGAGTGTTACTTGATATTTTGATCTCCGTTGCGATTCAGCAAATAATGCGTTGCTGGAAAGACACCTTAGAACTCAATGTCACCTTTTGGTGGCACTCAATTTGTCAAATTCGTAAATTTGAAGGTGCTGCTTCTATTGTCTTAAATTACATTGATAAGGTTGAAAGACTTTGGAAATCACTTGATGTACATTTATCTATATTATGATTGGTTTATTGTAATATGACCTCTATCCTTTTTGGGAGAGGAAGGGGGGGTTATGATTTGGTACTTTGAGTGTTAATTGTAGCATTTACCTTTGTAATTTGTATATTATTGTATCATATTTGTTTGGAAAATTTAAATAAATTCATATGATGTTGAAAAGGCATTCAGTATGGTGGAGAGTCTTATCTATATACTACTTGAAAGGCCTTTGGTTTGGCCCTAATTTTTAAGCATGGATACAGAGCCTTTATTACCATCTGAGGGCAAAGTTAGATTAAAAAGTCAGGTCTCAAAGCCAGTACCGTACCTAGCCCTGTGTGAACGGTATAGCTGCAGAGGGCGCAAAGGCTTAAGGGACGAATTTCGGCTGCCTGCTATCGCCCTGCTGCTGACACTTTTTCTTTTCTCAGCGGCAGCAGGGCAACAGAAGGCAGCCAAAATGCACCCCTTAAGCCTTTTCACAGCACTTTAAGTAGGTCTGGTCCCTCCCTCCTCTGATACAACATCAGAGCAGGGAGGGACAGATCTGCTTAAAGTGCCGGTGACTTGCACATCGGGCGCGCCTCCCTTCTCCCACCTCTGCCCAGCCACTTTCTGTTCTTGCCCTGCTGCAGGCACCAATGTGGAGAAAACAGAGGGTGACAGCAGCAAGGTAAGAGCAGAAAGTGGCTGGATGGAGGTGTGAGGGGGGAGAGGGTGGCACGTACCCAGTGTGCAAGTCGCACAGGGAGCAATTCTGACTTGGTATGACCCTGCTCTGAGCCATTCCTCTTACAAAGAGATAAAAGGCAAGGACACCCCTTTCCTCTTTACAGTTTCACTGATTATGAGACTATTTGTTTCACTTATTTGGTTCCACCTTTCATTTCTGGTCTCTGCAATTAACTTTCAGCGCACAGCCCACCCGAACAAAAAATTGAAAATTAAATTGAATAATTATAAGAATCACTATGAGAACACTTTGCACATAATGCAAAAAAATAAAAAAACAACTAAAACAACAGCGTGTCTGGCAGCTGGTCACTCTGAGCAGCAGCAGCAGCAACAGTAGCATGTACAGGCCAAACTACCAAAAGTGGGGCAAAGCACAACAAACAGTGGCATATACAGCTCAAGACACTAAAAGGCCGATGCTGTACTGGCTGTCCAGCTCTTGTGTGGCTGATCAGAATCGGGGCATATAGAGGCAGATCCGATTCTGATCCTGCAGGGACTAGAAATGCCTGCGGGATCAGAATCAGATCTACGGTCTGGACATGCAGGCCAGGCCCTGATTGTGAGTAGCCGCACATCCAGCCACATACCCGGCTAACTCAGCCAGGCCCATGAATGGAGTTGCAGTGCCATGGTGTTCCTGTTGAGCAGTCAGTAGGCTTATGGAATACGAAGGACATAAAATTTAACAATATAAAGGATTTATGCAACAGAGTGCTTTTAAAAGAACCCCTGAAGAAACTGGATAACAGTGAAACGCAGAGAAGGCGCTGAGTTTGGGCATTGGGGATTACGCATAATAAGCTAAGCATTTTGAAATAGTTGCTTAAAAAATCAGTTGATTAAGGTGGATTAAGAAGCTATAAGTTCTAACATTAAGAGACATGTCAGAGGTCATTGATGCAACGAAAAGGTGCATATGTCTCAGATATGTTAAAGTCTGAATAAAAGCACCCATATAAGTCTGAGACCTTGTCGCTTATATTAACTATTACTGTTATTCTGGTTATAAGTCATTGATATAACATCACAATCTTGTAGATAATATTGGAGCGTGGTACTTTGAAAAATTTGCAGAAAATTTGCTCTAAAAAGTGACCAACTTTGTGGCTTGTTATGGTGTTCCCGTCGCCATGGCATCGTGGCTCCATTCAGGGGCTATACTCTGGCCACAATATGCTGCTTTCCCTGCAGCCCGACCCCTGATCTGGCCTCCCATGGCCAGGACCAGGCTGCAAGGATCCCCTTGCACCCCCTTAACTCTTTGCCGCCCCACGACTCCTGCGTCCCCTGACATCCAGGGGGACTTATTCCACCTCAGAGGTGCAATATGTCCCCTGTCTAAGCTGAAGACCCCGGACATATAGGGCCAACCTCAGCATTGGCCTTGTATGTCTGGGGTCAGTTGCCGCCCACCCTCGCTCCTCCCACAGCCCTCCACCTCCCTTCCATCAACAGAACTCCATGTACAAACTGGCACTACATGCAGGGAGCTCTGTTGCAGGCAGGGTTATCTGGGCATTTAGCGGGTTTGGACATCGGATCGGACATCTAGACCTGATAAAGCAGCTCAGAATGACTCCCTAACAGTGGAAGAAAACCTGTTCCCTTAGGCTTCCACAGTAAGTATCATGCTCTTTGCAGTTTTCCGGGTCATGCTGAGTCTTAGTAAGTGGAACTGCAGTTTCAGCCATCATGCTGTGGTTTCCTTGAGAGTGATGTGGTTATGCAGTGGAAATCTGTTCTTATATATAGTGGTTCTCAAACAAGATTAGTGGGATTGAGGCGATAAATTTGACTTTTGGTGGGAAATTTAACTTTTGGCTGGAAAGTTCATTGGAAAAAGGGCGTGAATTTTGATTGGAAATGTGAATTTTGGAGGGAAAACATGTGTTTCCTTTTATCTTTGTTCCTTTTTTGTAGGGTCTATATTTGGAGGACAGACAAAAATCAGAGTAAAACAAAAGAGTAGCAAGGCAGATGATTACATCTGAAAAGTGCAGCTAGAGTGGCATGAGCAAGCCAACATCCCTAAAGTGGGACACGGCACGACAAACGGTAGCATGAACAGCCTTAAAATACTATTACTAAAGGAGGAAAACACTTTTTTCTTTCCTTTTAATTTCTTTTGTTTGTTTGTTTTTGTGGAGGGGAGGCGGAGGACAAAATATCCCAATGGAAACAAGAGAGTGGCAGGGCAACTGATCAGACTGGACAGCAGAAGAAAAACACCAGCAGATCAGGTAGGGGCAGGAGAAAACAGAGAAGGGAAGAAGAGGATTTTCTCTCTTTTTCTTTTTTTTACATTTGGCTTATAGGATCCAATGGAACAAAGCAATTGGGTAGCAGCGACTAGAGTATAACTCAGCAAGATACTGAGACAGGAAAAAGATTTAGGCATCATCGTGGATAACATATTGAAATCCTCTGCCCAGTGTGCAGTGGCAGCCAAGAGAGCAAATAGAATGCTAGGTATCATAAGGAAAGAAATGGAAAATAAAACAAAAGATGATATAATGCCTCTATATCGTTCCATGGTGAGACCGCACCTTGAATATTGTGTGCAATTCTGGTCGCCGTATCTTAAAAAGGATATAGCGATTTTAGAAAAGGTTCAGAGAAGAGCCACCAAAATGGTAAAGGGGATGGAAGGATACTCCTATGAAGAAAGGCTAAAAAGGTTAGGGCTCTTTAACCTGGAAAAGAGACGGCTGAGGGGAGATATGATAGAAGTCTATAAATTAATGAATGGAGTGGAACGGGTAAATGTAGATCAATTGTTTACGTTATCAGAGTATAGAAAGACTAGGGGACATGCAATGAAGCTACAGGGTAAACTAAGACTAATAAAAGAAAATATTTTTTCACTCAACGTGTAATCAAACTCTGGAATTTGTTACCGGAGGATGTAGTAAAGGCTGTTAGTGTAGCTGGGTTTAAAAAAAGGTTTGGACAAGTTCCTGGAGGAAAGTTCCATAAACCATTATTAAGAAGGGACCCAGGATATCAATGCTTGACCCAGTACAAGCATTGTGGAACCTGTCTTTTGGGGAAACTGCTAGGTATGTATGACCTAGATTGGCCACTGTTGGAAACAGAATAGTGGGCTTGATGGACCTTGGTCTGACCCAGTATGGCATATCTTATGTTCTTATGTTCTTATGTAAGAATATTATGCTTCTGTATTGTTCCATGGTGCGACCGCACCTTGAATATTGTGTGCAATTCTGGTTGCCGTATCTTAAAAAGGATATAGCAGAATTAGAAAAGGTACAGAGAAGAAACACCAAAATGGTAAAGATAATGAAAGGATACCCCTGTGAAGAGAGGCTAAAAAGTTAGGGCTCTTCAACCTAGAACAGAGACGGTTGAGGGGAAATATGATAGAGGTCTATAAATTAATGAATGGAGTGGAATGAGTAACAACAGATCGATTGTTTAGGCCATCAAAATATAGAATATAGAAAGACTAGGGAGCATGCAATGAAGCTACAGTGTAACCCATATAAGACTAATAAAATATTTTTTCAATCAACACATAATTGAACTCTAGAATTCATTACCGAAGGATGTACTAAAAGCTGTTAGTGTAGCTGGGTTTAAAAAAGATTTTGACAAGTTCCTGGAGAAAAGGTCCATAAACTATTATTAAAGAGGACCCGGGAAATCCACTGCTTACCCCGGGACAAGCATTCTGGAACCTCTGTCTTCTGGGGAAACTGCTAGGTACTTTTGACTTAGATTGTCCACTGTTGGAAACAGGATACCGGGCTTGATGGACCTTGGTCTGACCCAATACACCACATCTTACAAGTCAAAGAGTATGGACATGAGTTTCTTTAGTTCAGCTGCACTCATCCCTTTTCCCAGTTGCATGGAAAATTGAGATATGCATTTGATAACACAAAATAAAGATTTAGTGTGAACAAAATAAATTTAATATATACAGATATGTGTCGCTTAACATCCATGATACATGCAGCTCCTCTAGCCATCCTGCCTGAATGCTGAAAGCCTCTCTCCCTGCATGCACAGAGCCGTTATGCGGGGAAAGCAGGACGGGAGTGACATGGAGGTGGAGAGTAGGTGGAACGTGGGTGGGACAGGCACCCTAATGTACCGGACTGATTCAGCTCATGGCCCTGCACGTCCAGGGAGTACCAGGAGGATGCCCAGATTATTCCACCTCAAAGGTGGAATAAGCATGGAGTGGACCTCCGCATCAGCCAGGCAGCTCCGCAGAAGCAACAGAGCCATGACATTTCTCGTGAGGCTGCAGAGGCACACCGGGCCATCACAGTGCTTGATCCTGCACCTGCAGGAACATCTAGCTCCCACGGTGCAGAATCGGGTACTAATGGGGCCGTCCTGTTTGAGGGCGTCCGAATGTCCTGAACGTGCCCTTACCTGCTTTGGACTCCACTTGATTTGGATGTTGTGCAAACACCATACTATATACTGTACTTAGCAAGTTAAATGGGATACTGTAGTGTATCTCTATTGACTAAATAGTGATATTGTACACATACAGTACTGCATTTCAGCTAATGTAATGTTGAGTGTGGGAAGCTGTTGCTTTCACTATGTCCAGTTATGTCTACTACGTCCCATTCTCCGATTGGGATTTCTGAACTCTATTATGACTTTATGGGACCATGGACATTTATACGGTCGGACATTGCCCGAACGGATGTTATGCGGTGCATACCTGTATTAACATATGAATTAATGTACACATAATACATTTGCATACATTAATGTTTTAATGTGCATTAAATCTTTTTTATTAAGCCTAAGATGTAAAACGAGAAACTTTCAGAAAATTTCAAAAACAAACTAATTTTTTGCTTATGCACATCCTAAATAGAAATTGAGGGAAACTAAGCAGGGAGATGTTTACTGTGGGAACACCAGCTTTTCCACCAAGTCTAACCATGGACTCACAATATCCCTGCTATGGAGAATATCCATTTACTAAGCATGCTAATTTGTGGGCAGGAGTGACCTAAGCCAGATTGGGTCATATTGCAGACTTGTGTGCCCAAATGTGTTGTCATGGCCTTAATGGGCAAAGTAACATGTCACAGACGTTCATGTCAGGATTTCCATTGCAGTGGACTGATGCTGATCTCTACCACCTACTGCTGTAGCTGTGGCCTGTGTCAACAAAATCAGTGTTATAGTACCCAATCAAAGTGAAGGATGGAGAAGAAGGTGGTAACTATTAATAAATACACAAGGATAAATCAAATTGAATGTTAAGAAATGGAACTACCCATGCTACTGTTAACGGTATTTTCTGTTTGACCATGTATGCGCATTCATGGCTGTCATACTCGGTCAGCCTTCCGATAAATGCATGGCAAATACATATATACCTATCCACTGTATGCTATATACATATATCCTGTACATGCCTCACTAATCCCCAACAACACTCATTGCACAACTCAATGCAACCAAAAGACAGCCAACAAACACCAACCACACACAGACAAACACCCCAATGCAAAAACAAGGAAAATCCAATCAGGAATAATCAAAATTAAAACCAACCTAAACCCATCACCTCAATTGAACACTGACACACTAACCCCCCACAACTGTATACTAGTAAACACAAGGTTCATAAGAAATAAAATACCCATCATTCACGATATAATCACAGATAAAAAACCAGATATACTATGTATCACAGAAACCTGGAACTGTGACACCGACACAGTCTTACCAAACCAATTAAGTACCCCAGGATGCAAACTGTACAACTGTCCCCGCACCAACAAAAGAGGAGGTGGAGTTCTAAGACTGGCAAAAGACTCATTGAACCTATCCAACACCACACATGACTCTCATGATGAAATAGATGTCCTAAAGCTAGAAAACAAAGACCTAATAATATGCCTCGTCTACAAACCCCCCGTAGCAAAACATGAAGCCCTTGCTGCTACACTAGAGTAGGTGTGCATGACAGCAATCAGAAAATACCAGATTATCTTGGAGACTTTAACCTTCCTTCAGTCTCTCCCACCCATGAAAGCACATTCCTCGAAGCCATGGACCAATTGGGATACAAGCAGATAATACAAAATCCCACCCACACCAAGGGAAACATACTAGACCTGACATTCCTACCTAAAGGGACTCGCTGCAGAAGAGGAAGAAACCCTACACCTCAAGTAACACAAGTCCCCTGGTCAGATCATTCTACAATTCTCATTCTACATGACAGCAAAATCTGGGAACCAACATGTGAGAACAAAAACCCAATATGGCAGGAAATTCAAAAAGCTTGACAAAGAAGCCTTAATAAACTCTATTACAACACTCGTAGACACAGATCACACTGATCTTGAATTACTAATAAACCAATGGCATGAAGGAGTTGAACTAGTTGCAAAGCTGACAATGAACACCCCAATAAACGTAAATAAAAAATCAAGGGACAAATCCGAGCCCTGGTACACAGCGACCCTAACCAAAATGAAGAGAGACCTCAGAAAATTAGAAAAAAGATGGAGAACCTCAAAGTCCCCGGAACACAAAACATAATACCTAGCACTGCTCGTAAGCTACAAAGAAGAAATCAACACTGCAAAAAAGAACCACCACACTAAGATACTAAACAAGGCTTTAAAAAGGCCAAGAGAACTGTTTGAACTAGTGAAATCTATCACCAAAGCTGGACAGGATGACAGTCCAAACAATGATATAAAGGCACAAACACCAGCCAATCACTATGCTAGCAAACTTAATCCACCAGAAGATAAATTCACTCAAGCACTCACCGCAAACAACACCCCACAACCTCCGCAGGAAACCTTGGACACCAACGAGAAATGGGACTCCTTCCACCCCATTGAGGCAAGACAGATAATAAACATTATCTCAACCCTAAACACCACTACCTCTCCCTTAGATCCATGTCCAGCAGCCTGGATCAAGGCAATAAAAGCAGAAATTGCCCCATGCATATTGCACATGGTAAACCAGTCAATGCAACAAGGAGTCATGCCGCTTGAGCTCAAAAGATCACTCATAAGACCTATCTTAAAGAACAAGGCACTCAAGAAAGACGATCCATCCTCATACCACCCTATCACAAGCATCCCATTCATAGCCAAAGCAGTGGAAAAATCAGTTCAACACCAACTTCAGGACCATATCGATGCCAGAAATGCACTTCATGATCAACAGTATGGCTTCCGTCAACACCATGGAGTAGAAACCATTCTACTAGTACTATTTGAGAAAATTTACAAAGGGATTGAAAGCTGCAAGAAAATGTTCATCTTAGTATTCATAGACATATTGGCAGTTTTTGACACAGTAAGCCACGGAATCCTCCTCACCAGACTCGAATCCATAGGCATAAAAGGAACCCCACTGAAATGGTTCGGCTCCTATATATCGAATAGAGTACAGCAGGTTCACTTCAACCAAGAAACATCAAAGGCATTCCCGCAAACACAGGAAATACCACAAGGGTCAGCATTGTCCTCCCTACTGTTCAACCTCTACCTAAGACCGATCAGCACAATATTTCAACAACACAAGATCAACTACCACCTTTATGCAGATGATATTATGCTATATACACAAATAGACATGAGCAATCCAAACTACACCCACTTAGAAGCATGCCTCAAGGAAACACAAACCTGATTACAGAAAAATATGAGCATAAACCACAAGAAAACAGAAGTAATGTTTATATCCAAAAACCCGGATTTAAGCCCTCCCCCGACAATACTACTGAATAATAATACATACAACATCAAACAAGAAATAAAATATCTGGGAGTAACCCTCGACAAAAATCTCAAGATGGAAACCCACCTAAGACTGCTAAACCGGGCAATATTTCACAAACTACGGAAACTCCAACCACTATGCAACATCATTGAGCAGGCTGACTTCCGAACAGTAGTCCAAACACTTGTCACACCTCACTTGGACTACTGCAACGTCATTCTCCAAGGCCTACCCAAAAAAACCCTCAGCATACTTCAAATGGCGCAGAACGTCACTTCTCGAATCACAGTGAAAGTGCGGGTCTCCGATCACATCACACCAATACTAATGGAACTCCACTGGCTTCCTATCCATGCCCGCATAAGGTATAAAACAATAGTAACAATATCTAAATTGATCCACAATCTAGCCCCATCTTAACTCTCCACACTTATTGCAAAACAACCCCCCAACAGAACCAGGAGGACCCACAACTTAAACACATTATACATCCCACTCAACATACACAATGCCAAAACCCTCACCAGCAACAGAGCTTTCACATATATAGCGCCCGCCCAATGGAACAATCTGCCATATGTACTAAGAGCCAACCAGGACCTAAAAGATTTCCGAAAGAACCTAAAAACCTACCTATTCCAGGAATATCACAACTTGTCCTAATGCAACGGTACACAAGAATATTTAATAACCTGAAACACATGTAATTATGTATATAAATCTGGCTCGGCAGCTTGCAAGTTGTAAATACGTATATAACCTCACAAATGTCAAACTGTATAATTCCAATTCTGTGTTATTTATTTATTTATTTATTTATTTAACAAACACTTATATACCGCACTTTCCCATGGATCAGGTGCGGTTTACAAAGAACAATGGTATGAACAGGTAAAACGGTTATAGATACCTATGCATCTTACCAGGGGCGGCCCAAGGGGGGTGCGGGGCCATGTGCGGAGACTCGGTGCGGGGCCTCATTTGCATAAGGTGCCTCATTTGCATAAATATTTGCATAATGTTACCATACACTAACTTTTAGTAAACATGCCTCTTAATGAGTATATGGTTTTTGAAATTGTATTTATTGTTTTACACACAACAAACCACTACAAATTAACAATTGAAACAATACATAACTACAGTGTAGCATTCTTGCAGGTAATCTAACAATAATATGTCCTAACCATCTAAGTCCTTATTAGCTTGCTTAATCCCTATCTTAATACATTGTAAATATCCCCATGTGACGAGTGCCATCCCCATCCAGGCCCGAACGATCCAAACTCAAGGATTCAGCAGTTGGTCGAGGGCGTCCCATTTTTGTGGTCTAAACTTGAAGCCTGGATTTTGGTTTGCATACGCTCTTTCACAGAAATAATGGTAACGAACTAGGCTCCACCAGAAAGCCTCAGTAAGTTCCCCAAAATTCTTCCAATGACACATTATAGCTTTAAGTGCCAGACCCATTAGCAGATCAAATCCAGCATAATCCCGCTTTTTTAAGTCAGGGATATCTGCCAATGATTTGTAAACCACAATCCGATATGTTAGGGGTTCCTTGATATCCAGTAATCGAGTGATTTTGTTCCAGATGTGTCGCCAATACCGTTGCAGTATAGGGCAGTAGTACAGCATGTGGGCCAGCGTACCCCGTTCATTTTTGCAGGACCAGCAAACCGCTTCCGAAGCCATGGACCACTTGCCTATACGAACAGGTGTCAAGTAGGCTCGATGGGCTAAGAAGTATAGGGTCTGCGTAAGGGAAGCTGCTCTCGTAATTCTTATCTGTTTTTGCCATAACGTGTCCCATAGCTCTGGATCAGTAAGTGCTCCTGCCTCAGCCTCCCAACATGATTGAAGCTTTGTACATCTCCTTCGCTCGCCTTCCCTGAGTAGCGTAACAAACTGTGAGAGAAGTTTGCCTCCATTTTTGATCTCCTGAATTTTCTGATAGTAGAGGGGTGCAGTACCAGTCGTAGCCGCCACTACTCCCGCCTTACTTAGGCAATGTCTAAGCTGAAACCATTGATATAGGCAGGCTTGGGGCAGTCCATATTCACGCTGGAGCTCCTGAAAGGATTTGAAGACTTTATTATGTAGCAATTGTCCCAAGTGATATATGCCCCTCTTCAGCCAGGGGGTCCATAGGAAACAAGCACCATCGATCCGGAATTTAGCATTACACCACAGCAAAGTACTCTCGGAGTACTCCTGTCTATCTTGCATACTATTCTCCAACATTTGATATGCCAGTTGCGTATCTTTCATAATTTCATTGCCCGTACTAGACCCAGTGTATTCCGTTCCTAATCGCAGCCACAAAGGCATATTGGTACTCAGGGCCGCTTCAACCTGTAGCCATATAGGGTCCTCAACCTCCACCTCCAGCTCGCTCCACAGCGCGCCCTGTTTCAACAGGGCTCCCATGTGGTACCAGTAAAAATCCGGGAAATGTACTCCCCCGCGCTTAGTGGGAGATTTGAGCTTCCATGCTGCTACCCGCGGCGTCTTATTGCGCCAGAGGAACGCTATCAAAAGCTTTTCAAGTTTCTTGTAATAGCTCTTTTCAAACAACAATGGGATCATGGAAAGTATATAGTTGACTTTGGGCACTATGACCATTTTGATGGTTTCAAGTCTGCCCCACCAGGTCAGGTTTAGCGGCGACCATTTATTTATGTAATCTCTGACAATTGTTTCACATTGCACCATACTGTGTTGTAACGTGCTCTGCAAGGTGACCCCATACGTTACTCCAAGGTACTTAAAGGAAGTCGTTTCTATTTGAAAAGGGTAAGCCTGGGAGAACGAAGGCGGTATCTGTCCATTCAATGTTATTAGGGTGGTTTTAGCTAGGTTCAACTTGTATCCCGAGACTCCTGAGTATTCTGAGATGACCTCCAGTGCGGCTGGCAACGACTTCGGAGTTAGAAATAAGAAGAGATCATCAGCGTATGCTGATAGCTTAACTTGTTGCTCTGCTATTTTTACGCCTTCTATATTTGCCCGCTGCCTTATCTTCGTTATCAAGGGCTCAAGAGCCAAGTTGAATAGCAGTGGTGACAGTGGACAGCCTTGCCTCGTTCCTCTCGTGAGTTCAAATGCCGCGGAGAGTCCCCCATTCGCCGCCACTCGCGCCGTTGGTCTCGCATACAGCAGCTTTACATTGGCGAGAAATTCTCGAGGCATACCATACCACTCCATAACCTTAAAAAGATAGGGGAGCTCCACTCTGTCGAACGCCTTCTCGGCATCCAATGCAAGCCCTACTATCGGGCTAGTCTGGCGCTGCACTTGGAGAAGAAGATGTGCCAACAAACGTCCGTTATCTGTCGTCGACCGCCCGAGCATAAATCCACACTGATCAGGTCTGACCAGTGTAGCCATTATTTTTCGAAGCCGATTAGTCAATATCTTGGCGTAGATCTTGTAGTCTGCATTAAGCAACGAAATTGGCCTATAGTTTCCTATGAGCTGGTCATCTTTCTCCGGTTTGGGGTGAATTACAATAGTAGCAGCCGCTAAAGATCCCACATTGGGGCATTCCTTCTTTAGCTCAGTGAAGTATTGGTATAGCTCCGGTACCAGTTCCTGTGAAAAGGTCGTGTAGAATTCGACAGGCAGACCATCCGGCCCACTTGATTTTCCCCTTAGATAACTGCCGCATTGCAAGTTGAACTTCTTTGCAAGTAATATCTCCGGCTAACTCCCCTCTTTGAGTTTCAGTGAGTGTCGGGTGCTCAATGTCAGCCATAAACTTGGCAAATGCTTCTTCATTGAAGTTACCCTCTAATTGATATAATTGGGAATAAAATACTTCACATTGTTGCAGTATGTCTTCATCTCCCGTGCACAATTTCCCTGTACTGTCTTTCAATCCGGCTATACGAGCTTGAGTTTTCTTTGCTCGCAATGAGCGTGCCAACAAAGCACTCGCTCGATTGTTCTCATGGTAATACACACCTTGTTGGGTTCTTATCTGCCTGACTGCTTCCTCATTAAGGATTGAATTGTACTGACCTCGCAGTCGCTGAAGCCTCAGCAGTATGAGTGGATCCGAGCGTTTGGTTAGGATCCGTTCACCCACCTGTATCTCATTCTCAAGGTCCTTCTTTTGTTGCATCGCTACTTTTCTGTCTCGGATACTATACGCCGTAAAACGGCCTCGTATGGTTGCTTTGAAAGCTTCCCACCAGGCCCATGTCGGAGTGTCAGCCAACTGATTATGCGAAAAGTACTCCTTAATATCTTGACGGACAGCCTCAACAATCTCCTTCTTCTGAAGCCACGACCGGTCCAAGTACCATCGTAGCTGCGAACTCTTGTTCTGCCCGAGTTTGAGATCCAGTCCTATTGCTGTGTGGTCAGAAATTACTTTAGGGAGTATCTCAGCCGCACTAATTACCGGCATTAATGTTTTGGAGATCAGGAAAAAATCAATGCGCGTTTGTGTATGATGGGGGATGGAGTAGTAGGTGTATATTCTATCTTCCGGATAAAGGAGCCTCCACGGGTCCACCAACCCAAGTTCCTCCTTCATGCTCTTGATAATTCCCCAAGCTCGCGGCTTATGCTGCTGTTTGTAAGGTGTACGATCTAGTAAGGGATCCTGCAGGAGGTTGAAGTCGCCTCCTAAAATTATATTAGTTGTTCCGGCTTGCAGAAGTTCTTTTGCCACCATTTCAAAGAAACAGGGATCATCCTGCGTTGGGCCATAGATGGTCATGAGAGTGTATGTTGTTGCAGCTATCTGGACTTTCGCCCTGGCCCATCGCCCATTCGGGTCTATAGCCGTTTCTTCAATCACAGGCTGCAACGCCTTCCTAATCAATATGGCTACACCCCCTTTTTTCCTATATGCAGGTGCCGCCAGTATAGTTTGATAGCCCTCTCCATGCACTTTATGGGATTCAGCCAGGGTCAAGTGGGACTCTTGCAAGTATATTACATCCGCTCGTTGTTGTCTACAATAATTCAAAATTTTCTTCCTTTTAATTGGATTGTTGATTCCCTGTACGTTAAGGGATACCACTCGAACCCTTCCACTAGCCATTATAGGCATCGCTCGCTCCCCCGGTGATGGCACTCGTCGCACTCTTAACAGGAACAAATAACTGGGATACAATCCTTACCAAAGTACACATTAGTATTATACAATTAGCACTAAACTATTTACTTTGAACAGTGGAGCTTACCCGCCCCTCTATCATCCCACTGCCCCAAGCCTCTTCCCACCCTTATTGTATTACAATATTACCCCTTTAACCACCCCCATACCATTCTTGTATCATGAGTCACCCCCTTCAGATATGTACAAGGTATGTCATCTTATCAATATATTTCCTACAGCTGTGACTCCTATTCAAGAACAATGTCAGACATGCACTAAGTCTCACAGTTCTCTTATACAGTCATCAGTACTATCCTGTATTAACCTATGTTATACATGAGTACCTATGTCCCTACCTCCATATGACTATACTCTTGCAAATATTGTTTCAAATTCTCTGCTGAGTCAAATGTCCGGGTACTGTTACCTAGAGTCACTTTCATCCGAGCAGGATAGTATAGGCCGTAACGGGCCTGCAGTCTCTGAAGCTCTGGCCGACATTCAAGCAAAGCTTTCCTTTTCTCCACCGTCTTCTTGCACAAATCTGGAAAGAAAGCAACTTTCGATCCGTCGATCTGCAGCGCTGGTTTCTGTTTAGCCGTTTGAAGTATCTGAAGCACTTGCGGGTATCGTAACACCTTAATAATAATCGGGCGTGGATGTTGACTTCTCCCTGTCTTCTGTAATGGGACCCGATGCGCCCGTTCTACCTCAAAGGGGAAGGCAAAACTTATTTGCAATAAGTCCGGTATTAATTTTTGCATATAATCCTCCGGGCACGTTCCTTCTCGCCCTTCAGGAATCCCAGTGATTCTTACATTGTTGCGTCGGGCCCTATTACTGTGGTCTTCCAGCTGGTCTTCCAGTGCCGCTACCTTTCTCCCCAACGGGCCTATCTGCGTCAGTAGCTCGTCGTGTCTCTCTACTATTTCTTCTACTGTGTGCAGTCTCTCGTTGACTCCAGTTAATCGTTCTTTTACCTCCTGCATGTCTGATTGTAGTTGCACAAGTGTCTCACTGCTGGTGGTAATCATCTATTTCACACTCCGGAGTTCTTGCAGTATCTCCCGAACGCCAGAGGCACTCATCTTTTCCGACTCCATCTTTTGGGGAGAGGCAGCTTCTTGTTTTGTACGTTTTACCGCGTGCCCAGACGTTGGAGAGAAATCAAGCTTCGCGGGTTTTAGCGCAGCCATCTCACAGACCGGTGTATACTTTTAGGAATGTGCCAAGTTGGGTATTGCTAGCGAGGGTGGTCAGGATTCTATGAATTGGGCAGGAGCCGGAGTCTCAGGCAGCCATCTTCTATCGCGGCTAGCTCCGCCCCCCTTAATGAGTATATGGATAAAGAAAGACTAAAAGGTTTCTACATTACTATAATCCAGTACCAACCGCCAGGCACATTAGGAACTACTACAAACACTGCCCATTTAGAACCCATAGCAAACCCGCCGTATCCTAACAGCACTACCAGGACTCACAAAGCACCATACCCTAACTATCAAAAGGCAACACTGCAAATATTAAACCAATACATTTCAGAGAACAATAATACATGACCTACTGGGGAAAGAACAAGTGGCAATGTCAAATAGGAATTACATAAACAGAATACCTCAGCTCAGTTACACATGCAGAACATAGACCATCACCAAACAAGGAATCACAATTTAGAAACAGGAAGACAATAATTAAACTGGGAACCCCAAAAGCCAAACTTGGAATATACAACAACACTGTAGAAATAAAACTATAAATTAATTTCCTCTTGTACTAAACAAAGCGCAAAAATTAATGATGCACATTTCCCAGAGCTGACATATTCCAGTTAATAAATTCAAAATAAAGAGATAGTTTTCTACCTTTTGTGCATTTTTTTCAGTTGCAATTGTTCCAGCCACTTTCTTCTGGTTTCTTCGTGTCTTCTGCTAACTCTCCATCTGCTGTCCATTTGTCCTTTCTTCTGTCTTCTTGGGTTTTTTTTCCATTCTCTCTCTACATCTGCTTTAACATACTAATCTTTCTACTTTTGCTCTTTCCTCATTCCTATTTCATCCACTCAAATTTTATCCCTCCATCCTCAATCCCCACTTACCATCCCAATATCCGGCCAATTGTAGATTTGTCTTCCCTCCCACGCAAAATATTTTTCCCTCTCCATTTCACTCTCCCAGCTCCATCCCATTCTAATCCTCCCCCAACATCAGCTCCTTTCTAGTTCCAGCCCCACCCAGCATCTGCTCCCTTCTTGTCCCTGCATCAGCCCATTTCCAGTCCTAGTCCCCCATCAGCCCATTTCCAATCCTATCCTAGCCCCACCATCAGCCCATTTCCAGTCCTAGCTCCCCCATCCATTTCCAGTCCTATCAGTTCCTCCATCAGCTCATTTCCAATCCCAGCCCCCCATCAGCTCATTTCTATTCCTTTCCTAGCCCCACCATCAGCCCATGTCAAATCCTAGTTCCCCTCCACTCAGCCCATTTCCAATCCAAGCCCCCCATGAGCCTACTTCCAGTTCTAGCCCCTCCATGAGTCCATTTCAATTCAAGCCCCCACCACAGCCCATTTCCAACCTTAGCACCCCCAACAGCCCATTTCCAGTCCTATCCTGGCCCCTCCATCAGCCCATTTCCTGTCCTAGCCCCCCCCCAACTCAGCCCATTTCCAGTCCTAGCTCCCTCTCCTCACAGCCCATTTCCATTCCAAGCCCCCCTCCCCATCAGCTATTTGCAGTTCAAGCCCCCTTTCCACTCAGCCCATTTCCATTCCAAGCCCCTGTCCCCATCAGCTATTTGCCGTTCAAGCCCCCCTTCCACTCAGCCCATTTCCAGTCCTAGCAACCCCCCATCCCATTACCAGTCCTAGCTCCCCCATCAGCCCACTTCCAGTCCGATCCCCCTATAGCCCATTACCAGTCCTAACCCCCCCATCAGCCCACTTCCAGTCCGATCCCCCTATAGCCCATTACCAGTCCTAACCCCCCCATCAGCCCACTTCCAGTCCTTACCCTCCCATCAGCCCATTTTCAGTCTTACCCCCCCATCAACCCATTACCAGTCCTAACCCCCCATCAGCCCATTACCAGTCCTAACCCCCCATCAGCCCACTGTAGTCTTAGCCCCCCATAGCCCATTACCTGTTGTAACCCCCCATCAGCCCATTACCTGTCCTAAACCCCCCATAGCCCATTTCCAGTCCTAATCCCCCCATCAGCCCATTTGTAGGCGTAGCTCTCCATTGCCCATTACCTGTTGTAACCCCCCATAGCCCAGTACCAGTCCTAACCCCCCCCCAGCCCATTAACAGTCCTAGCCCCCCACAGCCCATTACCAGTCCTAACCCCCTATCAGCCTACTTGTAGTCTTAGCCCCCCCATAGCCCATTACCTGTTGTAACCCCCCATCAGCCCATTACCTGTCCTAACCCCCCCATAGCCCATTTCCAGTCCTAATCCCCCCATCAGCCCACTTGTAGTGGTACCTCCCCATAGCCCATTACCTGTTGTAACCCCCCCCCATAGCCCATTACCAGTCCTAATGCCCCCCACAGC
Organism: Ichthyophis bannanicus; assembly: GCA_033557465.1. Classification (NCBI taxonomy): domain Eukaryota; kingdom Metazoa; phylum Chordata; class Amphibia; order Gymnophiona; family Ichthyophiidae; genus Ichthyophis; species Ichthyophis bannanicus. The sequence continues at coordinate 613,447,752 of CM066034.1, read as the reverse complement.
CCATTACCAGTCCTAACACCCCCCATAAGCCCATTTCCAGTCTTAGCCCACCGCCCCATAGCCCGTTTCCAGTCCTAATCCCCCCATCAGCACACTTGTAGTCGTAGCCCCCCATAGCCCATTACCTGTCATAACTTCCCCATCAGCCCATTTCCAGTCTTAGCCCCTCCATAGTCTATTACCTGTCCTAACCCCCCATAGCCCATTCCCAGTCTTAACCCCCCCCCATCAGCCCACTTCGTCCGAACCCCCTATAGCCCATTACCAGTCCTAACCCCCCCCCATCAGCTCATTTATAGTCCTTACCCCCCTCCCTCCCTCCCTCCCCCCATCAGCCCATTTACAGTCCTTACCCCCCCCATCAGCCCATTTACAGTCCTTACCCCCCCCCCCCTCCCTCCCCATCAGCCCATTTACAGTCCTTACCCCACCCCCATCAGCCCAGCTAAGTTAAAAAAAAAAAAAACAGAAACCGGCTGCTGCTGCCACTGCCGCCGTGGCAGCGGCAGAATGGAGAATCCCACGGGGCCCCCCTGTCCTGCAGTCTTCTATGCAGCCTCAGCGCGGGCTTTTCAGAGCCGCGCGAAGGGAGAGTTTCCCTTTCTCGCGGCTCTGTTAATCCCGCCGCGGGGCTGATGGGATTTCCCATCAGCCCCGCGGCGTGATTAACAGAGCTGCGAGAGGAGAAGCTCTCTCTCTTTGCGCAGCTCTGACAGCCGACGGAGGCCGCATAGAAGACAGCAAGACAGGGGGGCCCTGCGGGATTCTCCATTCTGCCGCTGCCACGGCGGCAGCGGCAGCAGCAGCCGGTTTCTGGGTTTTTTTTTTTTTAACTTAGCTGGGCTGATGGGGGGGGGGTGGTAAGGACTGTAAATGGGCTGATTCTCGATTCTGCCGCTGCCACGGCGGCAGCGGCAGCCGCAGCCGATTTATGATTTTTTAAAACTTTGCTGGGATGCAAGATGTTTTTTGCGCGGGGCCCCCTGAAACGCGGGGCCCTGTGCAAAAAACATTCTTGCTCAATGGACGGGCCGGCCCTGCATCTTACATGGAACATCTGTGAACTTTATACAATGAACTTAGACCTTATTACATAGACTAGAACTTATTACCAATGGTCTAACAACTGTGTGCATTACAACTTTGGCACAGAGCTTAGTAACTATGTATATTACAACTATTACATTGGACTTGGACTATATACATTACAGGGCGTTTGGCAGTCTGGCCTTATTATGTTCGCATTATTATTACATTGAATGGAAACATTGAATTAGTGTTTCTTTGGTTGCAATTTAAGTATTTAAGCTTTATCTTTGATATGTAAATGTACAAAATGTTTACTGTGTAAAGTTCCATGTAAACCACTACTGATCGCTGGAAGAAGCGATATATAATGTAACCAAATAAATAAACAAATAAACTATGCTTGCTGGTGCATCTCATTTTTAACTTGTTGCATCCTTACTGCTTCTCTGTCCCTGGAGCTCCCTTTATTCCACCTACAATTGAAGACACATTTGTTCAGAGAACACCTCAAAATGGAATAGAGCCTCACTCTGCAAATTCATGATTACTCTGATCACTGGGTAAACTGATACTCCAAGCTAGAATATATTTGCGGATAAGTCACTTAGACCTGATACATACCAATTTCAGGAATGTAAATATACCCCTAAACAAAGGCATGGGGGGGGGGACTGGACCTCCACGAATCAACAAGTGCACCTACTCTTGCCGCCTTGCTGGGTAGACTAGATGGAGCATACTGGTCTTTATCAGCTATCATATACTATGTTACTATGTTTGCCCTCCCCTGGTGATGGGTCCCCCTCCCAGATGGGATATCATTTCCTGTTTATTGTATTTCCTTGGTTTTGTGTATTATAAACCGCTTTGACCCAGTGAAAAGCGGTATAAAAGTACAGCTAAATCAATCAATCATAAGCTCTTCCCTCCAGTAAATCAGGGTAGTTCAGTAGAGGGCAAAATTCCCTTTCAACCATGTGTCACATGTAAGTATCTTCCAACTGAGTATTTTTAACCTATTTTAATATTTCCATTTGCAGGCAAGCCATCAGAAACAGCATCTCAATCCCTCTTTATGTTGAAACCCCTCCAACTTCACCTTCAGGATATTCACCATCAAGATGACAACACCCGGGGTGGCCCTTCTGGAACTCAGCTCCTCCATGGAATCCTTGAAGGGCTTCAGGACTTTTATGGCCTACTGCAAGTCAGGCTTGTTCAATTAAGACATCCCAGAGGGCTTAGTGCTGATCTTGGCCAGTATCCAAACGACCTCTCTGGCATTCACATGGTACAGCATCCAGAATAAGCTGGTGCACAGATGCCCCTATTGCTTCATGCTTTGCATGAAGGGCATTCCCTCAGGTGAGAATACTGCACCCTTTTTCTGCCCTTATTGATCAATAGATTCAGGACAAGGTTTCTGCTTCCCTTGGTCCACAGGCCTATGAAGTCTCTTAATAGGGGTGTGCATAGCCAAAAACAAGTTTAGTTCATGCTATTTTTAAAACAAAATTTTCCTGATTTTTGGACATTTTTGTGTTTGCTTCATCTATTGATTTTTTTAGGTGCATATTTCTATGTACAGAAGAGTTTTAAAATGTTCATGATTGATTGTACATGACATTAATTTGTAGGTATGCATGTTTATAAGCAATTTACACACACTTGATATTTTTTGGCACCCAAATGAACTGAATTCATGCTTATAAATACACATCCCTATCTCTTATTAGAAACATAGAAACATAGAAAAATGATGACAGAAAAAGACCACATGGTCTATCTAGTCTGTCCTTCCATATCAACAACTACAACAGTCCCTTTTTTTCCTTTAGAGATCCTCTGTGTTTGTCCCATGCTTTTTTTAATTCAGTTACTGTCCTCATCTCTACCATCTCCACTGGGAGACAATTCCATTGATCCACCACTCTTTCCATAAAGAAATATTTCCGCATATCACTCCTGAATCTATCTCCCTTCACCCTCATCCCATGTCCCCTTGTAGCAGAACTTGCTTTCAATCGAAAGAGGCTCTCCCCCTGTGCATTTATGCCACAGAGGTATTTAAATGTTTCAATCAGATCACCTCTATCCCGCCTTTCCTCTAAGGTGTACATATTAAGATCCTTAAGTCTGTCCTCATATGCTTTATAATGAAGACCACTAACCATTTTAGTAGCCACCCCCTGTACTGACTCTAACCTGTTTATAGCCTTTTGAAGGTGCGGTCTCCAGAATTGCACACTATACTCCAAATGAGGTCGCACCAAAGACTTATACAGAGGCACTATCACCTCCTTTTTTCTGCTAGCCATTCCTCTCCGTGTGCATCCAAGCATCCTTCTAGCTTTTGCAGTCACCTTTTCTACCTGTTTAGCTACTTTAAGATCATCAGACACAACCACGCCTAGGTCCCGCTCTTCTTTAGTGGACAAAAGTACTTCACCCCCTATACTATATTGCTCCCTTGTATTGCTGCAGCCCAAATGCATGACCTTACATTTTTTAACATTAAATCCCAGCTTCCAAATTCTAGACCAGTTTTCAAGCTTAGCTACATCCCTCCTCATGTTATCTACGCTGTCCTGGGTGTCTACTCTATTGCAGATTTTGGTATTATCCGCAAAGAGGCAAACCTTACCCAACAGCCCTTCCGCTATATCACTAACAAAGATGTTAAAAAGAATCGGACCAAGGACAGATCCCTGGGGCACACCACTGCTAAATTCCTTCTCCTCAGAGTGAGCTCCATTTACCTGTACTCTTTGTTGCCTCCCACTCAACCAATTTCTAACCCAAGCAGTAACTTTAAGGTCTATCCCTAGGGTGCTCAGTTTGTTTATAAGTCGCCTGTGAGGAATGGTGTCAAAGGCTTTACTGAAATCGAAATACACCACATCTAGGGCTCTCCCTCGGTCCAACTCCCTGGTCACCCAGTCAAAGAAATCAATCAGATTTATCTGATAAGACCTGCCTCTGGTGAATCCATGCTGCCTTGGATCCTGTAATCCGCTGAACTCCAGAAACCATTACCAGATGAAGAAAACATGCAAAGCATTGAATAGCATAAAATCCCCCCATCCCCATATATTTTCACTGCCATAACCATGTTCTTCCTACTTTCTCTTACAAAATAGCCAGGAATCATGGTTGTATTTCCTTGCCCTAGCTGCCAGGACCCCATCATTGCTTTTATTTCCACTAAAATATAGGTTGAGGTATGGCTATTATCAGTTATTTGGATGTGTACCACAGCTCATCTATAAGAACAAAAGAACATAAGAAATTTTATACTGGGTGAAACCAAAGGTCCATCAAGCCATGTATCCTGTTCTAGCAGTGGCCAGTCAAGGTCATAAGTACTGTACTCATCAGGTTCCAAGAAGGTAGACAGATTCCATTCTGCTTATCCTAGGAGAAACCAGTTCATTTTAATACTCAGACACACTAACAGCTTTTACTATATCCTCTGGAACGAATTACAGAGTTTGATTAAACAGAGTGAAAAAATATTTTCTACGATTAGTTTTAAATGTGTTACATTGTATCTCTATTGCATGTCCCTTAGCCTTTCTACTTTTTGAAGGAGTAAACAATGGATCTACATTTATCCGTTCCACTCCTCTTATCATTTTAAAAATCTTTATCATATCTCCCCTCAGCCTTCTCTTTCCAAACTGAAGAGCCGTAACCTTTTAAGCCTTTTCCTCACAGAGATATCCTTCCATTCCCTTTATCATTTTGGTGGATCTTCTCTGTACCTTTTTTATTTCTGCTATATCTTTTTTAATATATGGTGGCCAGATTTGTACATAGTATTCAAGGTGTGGTCACACCATGGATCAATATAGAGGCATTATAATATTCTTAGTTTTATTCTATATTCCTTTCCTTATGATTCCTAGCATTCTATTTGCTTTCTTGGCCATTGCTGCACACTAGGCAGAAGGTTTCAAGGTATTATCCACAATGACACCTAGATCCTTTCCTGGGTGGTGATTCCAAAAATTGAACCTTGCATCGTGTGACAGTAGTTTGTGTTGTTCTTCCCTAAGTGCATAACTTTGCATTTGTCTGCATTAAATGTCATCTGCCATTTGGATGTCTGGTCTACCAATTTCTCAAGGTCTTCTTGCAATTTTTCACTTATCTTTGAACAACTTTGAATAATTTTGTGTCATCTGCAAATTTGATCACCTCACTCATTGTTCCCGTTCTCAGGTCATTTATGAATATGTTAAAAAGCAGCTGGACCGGGGAGGCGGAGCCAGCAGCGGAACAAGATGGCTGCCTAGGAGCTTTGCTCCAGTGAACCCGCCAAGAATCCTGTGATTTACCCTGTTATTCCTGAGCTCTTAATATTCCTGAACCTCTCCAGATTTCCTGACAGAAGAAGGGACATGTCAAGCGGTAAGCCTACGAAACTAGAGTCCACGGCAAGTACCAACCCGGGCTCCAAAAGGGCAAAGTCAGATCCACTCTCCCCCCATAAGATGGCCGCCGCTCGGGAACCTGACGAAGCAATAAGAGAGCTACTGCGGGAAATTCGCTCAGTGAGGGATTTGGTAATTGCAAACGGTGATGCCCTGGTGCGGATGCAAACAGATTTACATGATATGAAGACACAGATGAAGGGGCTCACAGGTCGCATGGACAAAGTGGATGCCGCTCTAGTAACTCATGACGAACAGCTAAGCCAGCTCAACAAGGCCTTTAAAAAGCTAGAGCGCTTGGAACGGGACATAGAGGATCTCAGCAATAGAAATAGAAAAAACAACATAAGATTGGTGGGCATGCCAGAGGGTGCCGAGGGCTCTGATGTAATGTCATTCCTGGGGAAAATGTTACCCAAACTGTTGCGGTTAAATCTTACCGGGTCAGTTGAAATAGAAAGAGCTCATAGAGTTCCGGCACAGGCGGGCCGGCATAATCTGAGGCCGAGACCGATCATCTGTCTGTTGAGACATCAACAAGCAATACAAATAATGGCAGCTGCAAGAGCGCACACCACACTATCATTTCAAGGACATAAAATCTCCTTCTTCCCTGACTTTTGTAAAGCAATGGTCGAAAGCAGGAAACAATTTTTGGCGCTGAGACCCCGGCTACAACATCTGCAAGTACGATACGGACTTTTGTACCTTGCTTGACTCAAAATAACGTTAGACAACCACACTAAATCCTTTGAAGATCCTGCTGCCGCATCACAGTTTATTGAAGAACAAGAAACATTAAGGATGCAATGAAAATGTTTGTTATTGTTTCTGTGTGAGTGTTAACTGAAGGGGGATGGGAAATACAAAGGGGGTGGCACTGTGTTAAAGCTTGTTAGCCTACCTACCTGTGGTGTGATCCCCCCCCAGGCATGACAATGGGAATATAACCCCTATGTATTCCTTTTCTCAAATTTAGAGGAAGGGGCATAGAAGTTGTAGGGTCTAATGGGTCGAGATCTACCCATATGGCTGTACAATAGAATACTAGTATTGTGTGTAGCACCTTTATTAGGAATTGAATGAGCAAGTTCTAAATAAGAGAGAATAATGGTAATTTACAAATATTTTTTTATAAAATTGGGTCCCGGACGATCAAAGGAGCCGGGTATGGTTATCTTAAAAGAGCTAAGTGAATGAATATGTTAAGGGATTACTGCCCTTACGTGGTACTTTATGATTTGAGGAAATAACATAATTTTATTTACCTTTTTTCAGGGAGGGGTGTAAGACATTTATAAATTTTAGAAACAATAATAATGATAACGTTATGATATACTGTGAAGTAAACAGGGTTTTTCCTTATTTCAGGTTTTTTTTTAATTCTCAAAAGGGATTCACTGCGGCCATGTTGCAAAGCATGCTGTCTTACCCTTTTAATAGCACCCCCTAGAGGGGGTGAATTTGGTGCCTTGCAAGCCTCGCTCAACTAAGATGAGAGTAGCTGGTACCTATCAACTGAGTAACTCTAGGCAGACCTTAAAAACCTATCCAAATCTTAAAACACAGAATTATTATGAACCCCCTTAAAGTATTGTCCCTGAATGTAAAGGGCATAAATCATCCTGCCAAGCGGAAGAAGATACTCACGTATTGTCAGAAACAAAAAGCAGATATAATAATGCTTCAAGAAACCCATTTATCCACTAAAGAGACAATGAAACTAGCTATGGGAAGATTTTGCTTAGCGGCCCATGCCCCAGCCATTGGTAAAAAAAATGGGGTAGCAATACTGGTATCCAAACTGCTTAAGGCCCAGTTTCTTTCCTCAAGAACGGGTCATGAAGGCAGGTGGGTTAGCGTACATACAGTAAAGCAATAGGGAAAAGGCATTTAGAACTAATTAATGTCTATGCTTCGAATGCTGACTGCCCAAAATTCTTTCAATCCTTAGCAGAAATAATTCAAGAGGTTTCCTCCCTTCCAACTATTGTAGGTGGTGATTTTAATATGGTCCTAGATGCACTAATTGATCGAACACCTAGCAGGGTGAGTAGGAGAAGTAGAGCTTCGGTGGTGCTGGAATCCATCATGGTAGATATAGGTATGGTTGATATTTGGAGGTTACTACACCCTTCCGAAAAAGATTACACCTTTTTTTCTCATCCACATGGATCCCACTCTCGGATAGACTTTTTTTTTTGGTGTCTAGAACATTAGTTCAAGATGTTAGCTGTGCAGACATTTTAAGCACTCATATTTCAGACCATGCGGCAATAACACTGGAGCTTGAACACTTAGATGATCATGCCAAAAGCCATGTTTGGTCCTTTTCAAGAACGTTACTTGCGGAGGAACCTTTTAAAATATGTATTAAACAGGCCATTAGAGATTTTTTTGATATTAACTCCCCAGAAGACACATCTATTTGGGCATGGTGGGAAGCTTTTAAGGCTTCAATGAGAGTGACTATAACCAGCTTCTCCATTGCTGCCGACAGAAAGGCAAAAGCCAAACTTAAGGCTATTGATCAGCAGATTACAGCCGGGGAAAGAATATTGCAAAAGGAATTCAACTCTGTGGCATTAAACCATTTACAAAAATTAAGATATCAATACAATGCAATACTTAGCAGGGAAGTGGAACAAAGTATGTTTATGCAGCAGGCACAATACCATACCAAGATGAATAGGGCTGGCAAGTTATTGGCTTCAAGATTAAAGTAATGACATGTTAAATCTCATATTATGACCATAAAAGATGAGCAGCATGGTCCTGTGAATAATAACAATGACCTAGTAGAGGCCTTCCATAAATTCTATACTCAGTTGTACAACTTGGAAGTGGCCTGCGATGAAACTGTCATGACAAATTTTTTGTGACAAATTGAGCATCCCAAACTGGACCCAAAGCTATAGCTCATGTGGAGCTGAAGGAAGCACTCTCAAAAATGAAGTCTTGGAAAGCAGCGGGCCCTGATGGTATTCCGACAGAATTCTACCAGACCTTCGAAAGAGACCTTCTCCCCTACATGATGATATACTATCAACAACTGCAAGAGCAAGTCAGCAACACTGGAGATTTTGCCAATGCAACAATAGTTGTGCTAGAAAAACCAGATAAAGATCCAGAACTGGTTGGCAGCTATAGACCGATCTTGCTTTTGAATGCAGACTACAATTTGTATTCGACTGTCCTGGCCAATTGACTTAATAAAGTTCTCCATCTGCTAATACATCCAGACCAATGCAGCTTCGTTGCAGGCAGGTCTACGGCAGATAACGCTCAGCTACTGTGCAACCTGCTAGAAGTAGCAGAACGTTTTGATACGCCACTTGTCGGCCTGTCATTGGACACTGAAAAAGCTTTTGATAGACTAGAATGGCCTTTTTTATTTCAAGTAATGGAATGGTTTGGCCTTCCAAAGAAATATGTGGATATGAACCAGGTCCCGTATGCCAATCCCACGGCAAGGATTCTGGCTAATGGAGAACTCTCACAACCTTTTTCCTTATCTAGAGGTACGCGTCAAGGTTGCCCGATGTCACCGCTACTGTTCAACTTAGCTCTGGAACCCTTGGCGCTGTGTATCCGGCAATCGGCTGAGATTAAAGGTAGTACAATAGAAGATCTTCAAGTTAAACTGTCAGCATATGGGAACGATCTTCTGCTATTTCTGTTCAGAATCAATTAACCCTCTATTGCAGTTGATGGATAACTACTTTCGGTTTTCAGGATACAAAGTCAACTGGACAAAATTGGTAACTTTTCCTATCAACCAACAAGCCAATAGCACTATGGTAGAACAATTTTCCTTCAAATGAGAGCCTTTGGCAATCAAATATCTGGGTGTCCAATACTGTGCCCCTTTGGATGAGACACTGTGAATAAACACGGAAAAGATGAACGAGCTAGTACGGTCCTTTACTTTGAAATGGTCACCTCTGCATCTTACTTGGTGGGGCTGTCTAGAATCCATTAAGATGGTATTGATGCCAAAATTAAACTACATACTTGGGATGATACCCATTTTATTCCCATCATCTGTGTATAAAGCAATTGAGCGTAGGGGGCGGAGCCTGATGTCCAGCGGGTTAGACGCTTTGCGCTGAAGCTCCCGAGGGGCCTACTCAGAATCCTGACTTAATACCTACATTAACTTAATATTTTGCTCAGAACTTACCGGGGTGCCTCGGGGGAGATGGCGGCCCATAAACCAGCGCGCTTAGACTTCGGATCTCCCTCTTCTTCACACGGAAAACGTTCCAAGACAGAGCTGCCTTCCCCACAAAAGATGGTGCCATTTCGGGATAACCCCGAAATGCAACAGGAGATCTTGGAGGAAATACGTGGTGTGAAGGAACTGGTGAAGTCCAACGGAGAAGCGCTCCGAGCCATGAGAGAAGATTTTGGTGTGCTTCAGGATCGTTTTGAAGGTCTTTCATTACGGCAGGACAATATGGCGGGGGTCCTTGACTCGCACGTGGTGCGCTTGGTGAAACTGGATGAGGCTGAGCGTCAGATACAGAATCTACAAAAAGAGTTAGAGGATAGCAATAATCGAGCCCGTCGCAACAATGTAAGGCTCATCGGTGTACCGGAGGGCGCGGAAGCAGGAGATATGAGAGAATTCCTGGTCAAAACTCTTCCCTCCTTGCTGAAGATTACTTTTCACAGAGATTTGGAAATTGACCAAGCACATCGTGTTCCTACCAGCATGGCGCTCAATCGGACGTCCCCCCGGCCCATCATTTTTCGTCTACTGAGATATCAGCAAGTTGAGCAAATTCTAAATGCTGCCCGGGCGAATCGTCATTTGGAGTTTGAAAATCATAAAGTCTCCTTCTTCCCTGACTTGGCTAAGCCCACAGCTGACCGTCGGAAGAGACTCCTTGCTTTTCGACCTAGACTTCAACAGTTACAGGCTCGCTTCGGCATCTTATATCCTGCGAAGCTTAGAGTGACTCTCCATAACCAAACTCGTACCTTCGAAGATCCTGATCTGCTAGCAACATTTCTAGCTTCTAAAGAAGCAGACCAGATGCGCTAATCCAACAGCTTGGATGGAATCCGCTGGAACTGTCCGCCATTTTGAATGGCCCGATGCGGTGATCGCTGCCTGAAACGGAGACTGCCTGGACTTTTCTTTCTCTTTATATATACCTTATTGGTCTCCTTTCTTTCCACGATGAGATCCTTGGTCAGTTTCGGAGCTTGTATAGCATTGTAGGATTTATGTTTCAATTCAGGCCTTCTCTGGGGTTTCTCCCCGCAGACATCAGGCCGCCAGTAATTTCTGGGGTTTTGCTTCTTCTCTAAGGCACTTCGGTGCTTATTTTGTTATAAGGGGCGCTTCATGGTTTTCCTTAGTTTAATTCCTATCATGTTGTTTCTGCAGTCATTTACTGGTACTATGAGCGACATTGTGTACCTCTGTGCGCTATTATGTTTCTTTTCAGATTGTTTAACTATTTGGCATGGCTTTATGTACGTTATCATTACTGACTGTAAAAGGCATCAATAGTCCATTCCAAAGAAGGACACTCCCTAGCTCTCTTAATCATGATTATTCTGAGTTAGTGTTTTTTCAGGAGGCCCATTTACTGGGCATAGCTATTTCCTATCTCCTTCATTACGACATACTGGAAATTGGCTCCCATCTGAACCTCAATGATTGATGGAATTATGTCCATTTTACTGTAATTATGAGCAACTACCTCGTATGTCAATCTCTTCCACTCAAGCCCTTCACTGCTTGTTTAAAAGGAAGGTGTTCCATGATTATGTTCTAACTGCTAACTGCTCTCATTTGGCTGTTTACTTTTGTATACATTTCTGCCACAGGATCAGCCTGTATCATCAATACCATTTCTGCTTGTTTGCTGTACAATAACTGATGTGTGTAAGCGCTTATGTGATGACTCTTATTAGCTTAGAGAAGAAGCATAGGGGTGGGGGGTAATTGGGGTTGTTTTCTTTATTGTATGTGTGTATTTGTATCTTTTGGTGTGTTGTTACTTTTGTTTGTTGTAAAATGAAAATAAACGTCTTAAAAAAAAAAAAAAAGCAATTGAGCGTATCATATGCTCTTTCCTCTGGAATGGGAAAACGCCCAAGATTGCACTGAAGAAGTTAAAGGCTTGCAAGAGTGAAGGAGTAGTTCATTTTCTGGACTTCTACTGGTATCATCTCGCTGCTCTACTAAAACAAAGGGGCTTGTGGTCATCAGGAATGACTTTTACTCAGAAGCCTACATGGCTCGAAGTAGAAGAACATCTGGTCCGCCCTTGCCCAGTTAACTTACTTATAGGAATGAGATGGCCGGACATTTCTAGAGTGGGCCATATAATCATCTCTACACAAAAGGTGTTCCAATATCTCCTGCCTATTATTGAAAATGAAAACCCACCTTTGCTCTGACTGCCTATATGGTACAATCCTCAGCTCAAGATTAATAAAACTCCCTGTGCTTGAGCAGTTTGGCAAAGATGAGGTATATGGTTGGTGGGACACTTGATAGATAGTGACACATGGAAATCTTTTAACTCTCTACAAAAAGAATTTGGTCAACCATCCTCATGTCACTTCCAGTGGCTTCAACTTAAGCACTGTATTGGAGGTTTGAAAAAAAAGCCTAGAGAATACTCTCAATCATAGGAGTTGGAGAGAATTATGGAGGAAGTAAGCTCCAAGAAAGGAGGGATTTCAGGTCTATATGCATAGAGCCCACTACTCTGTTCAAGGTAATGGCTTGCAGAAGATCTGGGAAGAAGAGGTTGGTTCCAATTTAACTCATCAGGCTTGGAATTTCCTATAGGGCCCCCTAATACGTACTTCAAGATCCACCACACTTACACAATCAATGTTCTTCTTTGCGCACAGAGCATTTATTACCCCGATCAAACTGGCTAAATGGAACAAGGAGGTGACTACTCGTTGCTGGTCTTGTCAGAAAGAGGCAGGAACCATGAGACACATGTTTCTGGATTGCCCTTACATTCAAGCTTTCTGGGCTCCTGTCTGGGCTAGGATACAACAAGTACTACACTTCACTTTTCTCCTGTCATGGCGTATAATAGTACTGAGATCATTAGCGGAGATTCCCAAGTTGGAAAAAAGGCATTTTTTCATATTAAATTTCATGATAACGATAGCCATAAAAGCCATCTTATTGGAGGAGTGGAGTCTGACCCTGTCTGGTAGCTGTGTATCACCTGCGGGCACTGTGTGCTGATTGCTGACGTCTGCTGTGTCTTACTTAAATCTGGGCTGCACCGCGGGATGCCGGGGAGTGGAGTCTGACCCTGTCCGGTAGCTGTGTATCACCTGCGGGCACTGTGTGCTGATTACTGATGTCTGCTGTGCCTTTTTTAAATCTGGGCTGCACCGCGGGTGCATCCCTCGGGCGCGTGCCCGAAGGGGCATGACCAAATGGGCAGGCCACGCCCCTTTGGAGCTCCTTCGGAGCACTTTGGAGTTCTGAGGAGTGGAAGTGAGTATTTCTCCGGTATGGGGAAAAGAAGGAAGAAGAGTACACCAGCTGCATCGACTATGAAAGCCTCCAAGATTGAGGGCTCTATGGACAAGCATTTGATTTGCCAGGTTTTGGAAGATTGCAGCTTGGAGGTATCGGCTTCTGTAAGTACTCCCTCACTCTCAACCTCATCTCCAATTGGGGGTTTAACACTACCCCTCTCGTCATCTGATCAGGTAGCGGTGGGGACGGATGGCCTTGGTGGTTCTTCCTTCTGTGCTGATGCCGCTTCAGTTTCTGTAGTAACTCTGGTTCGAGGCTGCCTAGATGTTAAACAACTGCCACTACCTAAAGTGGTTCATGTCCCGTCGACACTGGGAAGTGCTATTAGTCCTTCTTCGCCTCTTCAGGATGTGACTTTGAATGATATTTGGGCGGTAGTTACCCATATTGAAGCTGCTCTAACAGGATCTTTTGGACAAATTGAAGAATTTACTCAGGACTCTTTTGCTAAATTTGCTGAATATGATGCTCAGTATTTGGTTCAGGGTGAATAACTGAGTCAGGTTGAGGCAAAAATAGGCTCTGTTCAGGCAGTGTCAGTTGCCTCAGTTAAGGATAGCTTGTTTTTTCATAGACAATTTGAAATGTTAGAGAATTCATCTCGATCTAAAAATCTGAGGTGTTTAAATTTTCCAGTTACACACTATCTTTCCCCTCTTATTTTATTTCATAAGTATTTGAAAGAAGTTTTAAAGTTTGAGCAACCTGAGGATGTTAAGGTTGCTAATTTATATTATATTCTTAGGTTTAAAAAAAAAAAAGTAGGTAATGATTTAGCGGGGGAGGAGCCTGTTCAGTTGGTTTCACTTAGTAGTTTAGATATTGATATTGATATTGATATCACTCTGTTTAATACTTGTCTCACTCATGTTGCTAACTGGCTTTCCTCTAATTTTCTTCATTTGAATCCATCAAAATCCACAGCCATGTGGGTCTCGCTGAGCACATCCTGTCCAAACATCATGCCTCAAATAAATTCCATTTCCATTCCACTCACCTCTTCTTTTCATTATTTAGGAGTGACTCTGGACTCCTCGTTGTCCTTCCATGAACATATATCTAACCTTTCTCGCCGTTCTTTCTTTATATTGCGACAACTTCGATCAGTCCGCTCCGTTTTGCCCTCTGATTCCCTCATTACTCTCCTACTGGCTTTGGTCATGTCCAGATTGGACTATTGTAATGTGTTTTTTGCTAATCTCCCGGCTTATCAACTCCAACGTTTACAACTTTTACAAAATACAGCTGCTCGACTTGTCACTTTCGCTCGAAAATCTGATCATGTAACTCCTCTTCTGTGTCACCTTCATTGGCTCCCACTTCGTTTTAGGTTCAATTATATGCTCCTCATTCTAACTCATAGAGTCATCCATACATCAAATCCTCAATATCTAGCAAACCTTGTTTCCCTCCACACTCCCTATCGTCAGCTCCGCACCTTGCATGCCAATCGACTGTCTCTTCCTTCCCCTGCACAAGCCCATTTAGAACAGACACGTCACGCCACATTCTTTTTTCTTGGACCCTCACTTTGGAATTCTCTGCCACCTTCTCTCTGGTTAGAACCCTCCTATCATAATTTCAAAAACCTATTGAAAACACATTTGTTCCAACAGGCTTATGACCTCCCTCCCAGCAGTCCTGTCTAGTTATCGTTTTGTCTGTCCCTAGTAACCTTTCAGATCTGTCTAGTTATTGTTTATTGTTTATTGTCTGTCTTTAGTGGCCCCTTTGGTCAGTCTTTCCTTTATTTTATTGGAATTCCTTTCTTTTCCGACGCTAGCATTTATATTTTGTTTTTATTGTAAACCGCTCTCACGTTTCGACAAGGGCGGTATATAAAGTGTTTAATAAAGATAAAGATATTTCAGAATTTCTTGAGTCCTCTTCTGATATTATTTCTGCTTGTGCAACTTTGATTATTACTTTTGTTACAGAATTGGACAAGAAGTCTGTTTTGAAAACATATTTTTCAAAAAAGATGTTCTTTTCTGTGGTCAGAAGATCACTCTCTTCCCAGATGTCTCTCATATTACTCAAAATCGCCGTAAAGCTTTGTTGGAGTTGAAAGATCGCACCTTAGTAATGGAGACTACTTTTTTTTTAAAGTTCCCATGTAAGTGTGTAGTAGACCATCGTATGAAGCATTATGGTTTTCTGGAACCGGATCAATTAGAGGTTTTTCTTAAGAATCATGAGTCTCAATCTGGGGTGATAGATTAGTGTAATTTAGGGTTTTGTTTATTAACACGCTACCAATGACTTGTATTATTTTTCTTTGAATTGTTACTTATTAATGATTTTCCACTCTCTCATAATGTGGACTTGTATGTATTATATGTGTATTTACTTAGATCCTCATGAATTAATGGTCTCTTGGTATATGTAAGTGATTTGTATTTCCTTCATATTTATTGATCTACTTATTGTATGGAATAAGTTGAAACTTAATAAACATATTAAATGATAAAAGCCATCTTATCCAATTGAGCATAAGAACATAAGATATGCCATACTGGGTCAGACCAAGGTCCATCAAGCCCAGTATCCTGTTTCCAATAGTGGCCAATCTAGGTCATACGTACCTAGCAGTTTCCCCAAAAGACACAGGTTCCGCAATGCTTGTACTGGGTCAAGCATTGATATCCTGGGTCCCTTCTTAATAATGGTTTAGTGGCCCTACAAAGGAAAGATCCTACGAAGTTAAACTGGCAATTATGGTAGAACCAAGTGTGCCTTTATAGTAAATATGAAAAATCCCAGGATACAATTTCTAGCCTAAGAGGTAAAGTCCTAGAACTAAATAAATGGTCTGCTTTAGATGTATATGCAAACATTGTTACAAATTGATGGGTTCCTTTCACTGTTCTCTCTTCCCTTTATGGATCCTCTCTTTCTTTCTTACTCACTGAAATAAATGTGATCTGGTTGAGGATTCACATATTCATCTCAGGGAGCAGAGAAAGAGACAAAGATTTAGGTGAATACTTGGCTGGGCTTGCAAGGTGTCGGAGTGGGAGAGGCGGTTAGTAGATCTGTTAGATGTTAGATGATATTGTTTGTTTTTCTTTTTTTGTCATTTTGTTTCAAATATTTACTATGTACAAATGTAATGACTGTAAAATTTAAAACATAAATAATAAAAAAAAGCATCTGGACCAACACAGACCCCTAGGGTATGCTACTTCTGAAGAACCCTAATTTAGATCTTCAGGACCCTTCTAGTTATCATCCTGTTTGCAACCTACAGTTTATCGCTAAATTCACCGAACACCTGGTCTTCTCCCTGCTATCCATACAGATCAAACAGACCCATGCGCTTCATCCAAAGCAATCTGGATTATCCCAACCACAGCACAGAAACCATCCTCACTGCACAGTGCCCTATATTCAGGAAAAATAGCACTAGTCATCTCTCTAGATCTCTCAAGCTCTTCCCATCTGGTCATCCATGACCTGCTACTCTCTCTCATCTCCATTCAGTCAGCATCCATGGCAGGTCCTTCACTGGTTTTACTCTTTTCTCTCAGGATGTTCCTTATCTGTTTCCATTAGCAATCATTCTTCAGTAGAGCAGTCACTTTCATGCAGGGTACTACCAAGTTCCATCCTTGCACCCATACTTTTCAACATCTTTCTAAGTCCACTATTAAAATTAATCCAGATCATTGGAATTTCAGCCTTTATTTATGCAGCTGACATCAGTATGCTTAATACATGGGCATAGTTTGGGGGGGGGGGCAAGAGGGATATTGCTCCCCTAAATGAGTTACCCCAATGATGGCCACAATACTTGTCTGTCCATAGGGTTCCAATTTCTTATGGGCTGATAGAAGGGGACTTTGCTGCAATCACAGCCATCCCCTTCTCTTCTGCATGCAGGAGATCAGATCCCCGAGGGCAGACAAGCTTCACAGCCATCATTGTGGCAATTCATTTAGGAGGCAATGCCTGTGGGCAAAAGAGAAGGGGATTGCATCAAAGTCCCCTTCTCTTCTGTCCGTGGGAGATCAAATCCCCCATAGGCAGAAGAGAAGAGGCAGCCCAGAAACAAGCAGTCTGCCCATGCGGATACAATCCCCTGCGGGCAAAAGAGAAGAGGGAGATTCTGTGGCCTGTAGCACGATAAGTTGTGGGTGGAGGGGGAGGGGGAGGAGTTAAAATGAGGTAGAGAAGGCATGGACAATTTGAACGGGCAGTAGATCTATTTCAAAAAGGAGGATGTGGGGATTTTAGGGCAGGGGATGGGAGTGCTAGGGGAGTTAGTGAAGGGGGAGAGTCTGGAAGGATAACAGAAGAGGGGAGCCATGGGTAGGGAAGAGTGTAAGGTGTTGCCAAAAGGTGAATTCCCCTCCCCCAGAACACACATAAACTCCCCATCCCCACCCCCACACCACACAGGCATCCCACCTCTGCATAACAGACACAATCACATACACACATGCACCCTATCTCTGCCCAACAGACATGCACACAAAAACACTTTCACACATGGGCACTTTACCTCCACACAATACACACATACACACATAGGCACCCCACCTTCACATGACAGACATGCACAAACACAGGTACCCCACTTCTGCAGGACAGAGATGCACACGCACACACCCGGGCACCTCACCTCCATATCATACACACACAGGCATCTCACCTTTATACCACATTCACACATACAGGCACACCATCTCTGCACCACACACATAGATGCCCCGCACACCACCCACACCAAGGCACCTACCACACCTCATCCCATGCACAGGCAGGCACATCATAGTTGAATCACACACATGTACAGACACAATATCTGAAGCTATAACTGTTATTAACTGTATTTCTGTCTAAAGATGCCACTTGGTATAGGAACTCTGGTGCTGGTCTCATGAAACTTGAGAAGATGAGACCAGCATGAGAGACAATGGGGGGTGGGCACAAGGAGGTCTCAAGCACTGACTCTTAAGATTTTGGCCTGGTTCCTAAATCCACACAAAATTTGTTGAGTCCTGCAATAGAGGCACAGCACATTTGGAATTTTGGTACCAGCTATAAGCTGCACAGATGCACAAATAAAGTCCCATCACCATGTGCACCTCTCTTCTAGCTGCTGCTTTTATGTTTGCTGAGCGAAATATGAAGCACAGTTTTCTCTGATTTCACATGCAGGCAACACTGCCTCTCCCCATGGTCTGCTCCCTACCTTGATCCCGGTGATTCTTGTTCAGAGATGAGCTGCAGAGAGAGCCAGAAATGCACCTAATCTGCAACATGGCCATCTCAGAGCAAGTGGCACTGAGACTGATGAAGGGGGAAGACTATATGAAGAGACTGTGCTGCCTGCATGTGGGATCAGAGAGGCCTGTGCATCTCATACTACGGCTCAGCAAAGGTAAGGTAAAGTGTTGCTTGCCTCCTTTATTTCTTGTATTACACTGCATGCAGATCCTGGCTTGTTGGGGTTTCAATTTAATTTTATCTACATATTTCTACTTTGAGTTTATTATAATTTATTCTGTACTTGGTGAGGGTCTCACCAAGGGCCTGTGTGATTAAAACCAAGGGAGAAAGTCAACATGGATTTAGCCAAGGAAAGTCTTGTCTTACTAATCTGTTTCAGTGTATTTTTTTGAAGGTGTGAATAAGCAAGTAGACAAAGGTGAGACAGTTGATATACTGTATCTGGATTTTCAGAAAGCCTTTGACAAGGTCCCTCATAAGAGACTCTTGGCAAAATTAAAAAGTCATGGGATAGGAGGCAGTGTAGTATTGTGGATCAGGAACTGGTTAAAAGATAAAACCTAGAGAGTAGGGCTAAATGGCCAATTTTCTCACTGGAGAAAGGTGAATAGTGGAGTACCCCAAGGATCTGTGCTGGGTCCGCTGCTTTTAACATATCCATAAATGACCTGGAAATAGGATTAACGAGTGAGGTGATCAAATTTGCAGATTACACAAAATTTTTCAAAGCTGTTAAAATACAAGAGGATTGTGAAAAATTGAAAGAGGACCTTGAAAAGTTGGAAGACTGAATATCTAAATGGCAGACGAAATTTAATGTGAACAAGTGCAAAGTTATGCACCTAGGAAAGAGCAACCCAAACTACGGTTACACATTGCATAGTACCACCTTAGAAACCACAACCAAGGAAAAATATTTATGCCAGTCAGAGGAAAAATCACAGTTCCTAAATAATGACTAGGGACTATGTTTGAACTAGTGACAGGGGGACCCAGGAAATCCACTGCTTGCCCCAATGTAAGCATTGTGGAACCTGTGTCTTTTGGGGAAACTGCTAGGTACTTGTGACCTAGATTGGACACTGTTTCACTCATTAGTGAGACGTTTGAGCCTGCATTTCATCCACCAGCTTTTTGAAGTTGGGTGAATATTGCGTGAGGGCCAGTCTCAGGGAATCCTGGAGATGTTCATCTGTCACGTTGGAACGTTGTGTACTCTTTGTCATTTTCAGATGGGAAAATGCAGATTCACACAAATAAGTTGAACCGAGTGTACAGCTTCACTGCATCTTCTCAAGTTGGGAAATTTGTCTCTAGGCACTAGCTTCCAAAAAGATTCTTGCTCAGCACGGGTCTTGAGAAAAATTTCATTTTTACGGGTTAATATTTTGTTTTCAAGAGATGGCTTGTTCAATGAGTAATTTTTTACTGATAGCAGCTGCAGTTTCTTTAATATCCACATCTACTTTGAATGGGTATGACAAGTACTCCATAGCTGTTCCAATTTTTTGGAAGTCACAGAATCTATTTTTGAATTCCTGGATAACAGAACAGATTTCTGTCACATACTTCTCGTTCTGAAAAACAAAATTTGGATATTGTCCCAGATGGTCCTGCGTATTAGCAAAATGATCAAAAGTGTTGTTTGCAAGGTCAGTCATCATTAGCTCAAATTTGCTCTTGTAGGATGAAACTGTACTCATCATCTCGCCAATGCATTTGTTTTTACCTTGTAGTTCAAGGTTCATATCACTTAGTTTGCCTGTAAAGTCAGCGAGAAATGCCAGATCACATAACCACTCCTCATCTTCCAACTCTGCTTGATCATCTCCCCTCTCCTTCAAAAAACTTCTTATTTCATTCTGCAAATCACGAAATCTTTGCAGAGATTTGTGCCTACTTAGCCACCTTACATCTGTGTGAAAAATGATTTCCGCTGCCCCTTCATCAAGAGTACGATTGAAAAGCCATCTTTGAAGTGATCTTCCATGAACTGAATTTACAATTTTGAAAGTGATGTCCATGACAATCTTTGTATTGAGTCTCTTGCTTGCCAAAACTTGCTGGCAAATGATGCAGTGGTAAGAAGGGAAATCTGGGAAGTCATCATGCTGTCTACAGAGGGCTATGAAACTGTTAACCTCACCTGTCATTGCTCTTGCTCCATCAGTAGTGAAGTCTATGCATGGAAGATTATACTTTGTCACAAAAGAATGGAAAGAACTGAATATTTCCTGACCGGTAGTTCTCCCTTTTAAAGAAATCATTCCAAGTAGTTCTTCTTTAACACTGAAGTCTTCAAAAACCATCTGGATAAAGACTAGTAACTGGGCTATGTCTCTTATGTCTGTAGATTCATCCAGTTGGAGTGAAAAAGCAACACAATTTGAAACATCCTCCAACAATTGTTCAGTTGTGTCTCCACACATCTTTTCTATTCGCCGCACGACGGTGTTTCTTGACAATTGTACATCTTGAATAGCAGCTATGATCTCTTTCTTATTTTTAAATCCTTCAAAAAGATTGTCAGCTGTTTCAAGAAAACAATCTTTTACAAATTCCCCTTCAGTGAAAGGTTTGCATTTCTTTGCGATCAGGTTGCTGACCTTGAAGGATGCTATGGTTGCATTGACCGAATGTGACCTTGGCTTCGCCATCAACTGTTGCTGAGTAGCCAATTTCGATTTAAGTTCTTTGAGCTTCAGTTTACGAATTTCACTTTTGGGTGGAAAATCAGCATCAAACTAATTGCTATGCAGAGCCTTATAATGACATTCCAGATTACCCTTTTTGGGCAAGGATACTGGGACGTTACAAATTAGACAACAACACTTGTCTTTCACCATGTTGAAGAAGTAGTCCATTTCCCATTCATCATGAAAGTGGTAGGTTTTGCTCTTCTTTGGAACACTCATCTTCGTTATACTGGGGTGGCTGGATGTAAGAAGGCCAAATCTGCTAAATTAGTATAAACACTGGCTGAATCTGGTCCAAAACTGTCACTGTCCCAAAGTATTAAAGATCAACAGGAACTGAAGACCTCTGGATGATGTGCAATACAAGGACTGGAGATGCCAAAACCACACATGCAGTTCTAAAAGTAAAAATAAGAATTCATCATACTGGCACCAATAATCAAATACCACCAAACAATCATCAAAAAAACCTCAAACACCTGTCCAGCAAACCAGATAAAATCAAATACTGCCAAACAAGTTCAAATACCACCACACGCGATTTAATAAATTCTGCACACAGTGTAGAATCAACGCGAAGGCAAGGCGAAATAAAATTGCAGTGTTGAATCAACGCAAAGGCTAGGCAAAATAAAATTGCAGAAGCAAGCAAAAGTCACAGTGATTTGAGCCAATTCGAAGGCAAGGCATAGGCAAGTTAGACTAAAATTGGAAAAGCCCGCCAAAATCACCAAATTCTTGACACTTTGTTGTGTCTGCCCGAAAACATTTAATGAAAGTGAACAATAAAGCGACCAATGACCAGCACACGACACAACTAATACGGTAAGTGTATTAAGGTAAAGCCCGGGCGAATGGATATCGCCCGGTATATAACACACTTCTAAGGGGTGTTGGGGCGGGGACAGGAATGGGTGATTCTGAGAGGCAGGAGACCAGGTATGATGCTGGGCCTGTGGCGTCTCGTCATGGGGCGCGGGTGGCGGCCCCCTGGGGTACCCACAAACTATTGGCATGAAAACAACAAGCGTCCCCAATACACCTGCAGGTAAGATTCCCGCAGGCAGAGAAAAAAGACAGGCAAAGGATCAGCAGCGGTGGCAAGCCCTCGGCAGACAACCTGCCAGCACGAGCTCTCTCCTAGTGATGGGGTGAGCTGCTGGAGAGATGGAGCCAAGTAGGGCTGGCGATCTACCTCTGACCCCTCCGTGATCTACAGGTAGATCACGATCTACCTGTTGGACATGCCTGACATATGGGATCTGTCCTGCCAGAGGTGCAGGGAATGATAAAAGAACACACACATTTAAGACCATGGATGACCTAGCAGAGTGACCAACATAACCATTTCTTGGTGTGTGTTTGTGGGCCATTCCTGGCTAATAATTAACAGACCACAGTGAGAAGTTTAGACTCCCCTGTGGCTCAGATGGCTGTGGCACATAAGTGAATGCTTACTCATGAAAGGGTCATAAGAACTTAAGATATGCCATACTGGGTCAGACCAAGGTCCATTAAGCCCTGTATCCTGTTTCGAACAGTGGCCAATATAGATACCTAGCAGTTTCCCCAAAAGACACAGGTTCCACAATGCTTGTATTTGGGCAAGCAGTGGATTTCCTGGGTCCCCCTGTCACTAGTTCACACACAGTCCCTAGTCATCATTTGGCAACTGTATTTTTCCTCTGACATAGGGTGTTATCATATTGCCTAATCTTCCTGCCTCACTGGCATATTTTCCTCCCCCCATGCATATATCCAGTTAATATGTACACGTGGGGGGGGGGGGGCACCCTGATCCACCCTCCCCTGTCAAACTGCAGTGGCATGGCCGATTATAGCAGGAGGTACACGTAAGCGTAGATCGATTGTTTACATCATCAGAATATGGAAAGACTAGGGGGCATTCAATGAAGCTACAGAGTAACCTATTTAAGACTAATAAGAGAAAATATTTTTTCACTCAACGTGTAATCAAACTCTGGAATTTGTTACCGGAGGATGTAGTAAAAGCTGTTACTGTAGCTGGGTTTAAAAAAGGTTTCGACAAGTTCCTGGAGGAAAGGTCCATAAACCATTATTAAAAGGGACACAGGATATCACTGCTTGACCCAATACAAGCATTGAGGAACCTGTGTCTTTTGAGGAAACTGCTAGGTACTTATGACCTAGATTGGCCACTGTTGGAAACAGGACATTGGGCTTGATGGACCTTGGTCTGACCCAGTATGGCATATCTTATGTTCTTATGGGTCATGGATGGACACAGCCAACCTGGCAATCACTTTGGCACTGATAATGTAGCCAGAGCATACCAGATGCGCATTCAGAGTATGAAGGCGATAGCAGTTTGCAGACACCACTTCCCAGTCTCTGGGTGTTATAGGCACTATCAATTTTGCTTGCCCGTGCATTATCTCACACTGCAGGTTAAGGGTCATGCCCTGTTGTCTCTTATTAGGAAATGCACAGTTAGTTATAACACAGTTGCTCATGGCTCATAGTAACCAGGGCTGGCCCATACACTAGGCAAACTAGGCAGGCACCTAGGTCCACAGATCTTGATGGGCAACATGCCACCTGATCCCTGCAAGCATGGCACAGCCACCACTTTAGTGCTGTGGGTGGCCTTACAGCATCAGCTCACATGCAGGTAGTTATGGCATGCTACTCCCGCCCCCCTCTGACAGGATGGCATGCCAGGATGTCGGTGGGGGGCAGGAGCGGCATACTGTGAGCACACGTGCTTCTGCCTTAAGACTTGCCACAGCACAGGAGGGAGAAATTACCATGCCACCCTCCTCCTCTATGTGAAACAATGGATGGTGGGAGGGGGCAGCATGAGGAATCCTTCCTTCCATGTTGTGGCGATCCTCAAGGCAGCAGCGGGGGAGATGGCATAGGGGAGATCTGCTTAGAGTGGCAGAACTCTTGGCCCAACCCTGACCATACTTGATGGAGGCAGCTGGCAAACTGGGTATTGCCCATTCCACCTACTGCAGCCAACGATGTTTTGAGGAAACATGAGGCAAAGTTAGGTAGAGCTCTCAAGGTGCTTACCGAGACCTGGTATGGTATGTGGCAGGGTAGTCAGAGGGTCCAGGTGAGGTCTCACATGCTCATACAACTTGCTTGTAGCCCACAAACTAGGCTGATGGACGGTGAGCACTTGGTCCTGGGGATGGCCAGGGAGAGTGGCTATATCTCATATTATACATTGCATTCTATCCTGGACTTGCCTTTTGCAAGGATGCAAGCACAACTATTCTGCAGACAGCTGACCCTGCACATGGTGAACCACTACCTGTGGGGTGGGGGGGGGGGGGCTGCTGAGCCTGTGACCCTGCTGCTCCTGCAGAGACAGTTCACTGTCCCACTCCCATGCAAGGGACTTGTGCCATTGGCATTGCTATGTGCATTGCCATAGGGGCAGATTGACTACAGGACTTTTGCTGAGTATATGTGTTCTGGTGCATGCTGACTGTGCATTGGGACACACATTGGCAGCTAGCGTGAACCACTGACAGCACAGGACATTTCCACACACACTGTACATCTAATGTTTAATTTGTTAGTGGGCGGGGTGGGGCACAATGTAGGCCCAGTGGGATCTGCATAGTTGGCACATAATTCTCACAATGCACAAATTGCCTTAGAATAGGATCATCTACCGGCAGTTCAGTAGGTGAAATTACATGCACTTGTGCAAACACCACACATAGTATGAGCTCTGCTTCACTTTCCAGTGACATGCTTGTTATGCCCCTAACAGTAGACACAGCAGAACTGCACCTGACATGGAGGACTGGAACAAAGATTTCTTCTGCACCAGGCAGAAGCTACTGTCACTGCCACTGCCACCTCCACCCCCACCTCCACACAATGTAACATGGCTGCATGCTGGCAGTGGCGGTGGCACAACTCCTTCATGATAGTGACATCATGTGGGTGTGCCACCGCAGTAACTGCAGAGTCACACTGGACAGCATGGATTTATATCCTAGGCGACTGCTTAGTCCACCTAGCAGACCAGCTGGCCCCACTAAATTGCTAACATGTAACTTACCTTTGCCACTTTGGCACCAGCGACATTGTGTCATTTGTCAAAAGGGCACCATGCTGTGACTGCCAATGTACCATTACTATCACTAATTTCAGATCTCTTGTCTAGGAGATGTACACTGCATACAGGTTAATGGGCTCTCTGTGTGGTATTAACTCGGGAAAATGTCTCTCTCCCTGCAAGAGAGCCCTTAACGCCTATTCTGAGCCAATGTTAAGGTTCTCGTCGGCTGCACCTGTAACACCCGCTAATAGCACCTGGTGTTCTGGGAACGCATGGTGTTTCCACCCATGATCTGCCCAGTTAATGTCCCTTCTTTACCCCCTTTGTACCTTAACACCTGATAACTGGCTACCGGCCGTTAAGTTGGCATTATTGGGGCTTTCCACCTTGTTAATTGCTAGTTGGTACTGATAACACCTGCTAATTGGCACCTTTGTGCTCATAACAGCCCTTAGTAAACATACACCTAAGATTAAAAAAATACTGACACCTGTAAATATATGTTCTGCAAAAAACAAAGGAGATATAAGGGGCTCTCACATCAAGGGACATGAAGAAAAAGAGATTCACAGCGCATTTCTAACACCAAAATAAATTATAATTTTATTTTGCCATTAGAAACTGAGATGGTTCTCTCTTTCTTTTTGAACATTTATTTTGCATCCAAAGAAACCCCTCCTCCAACAGTAGGTGCAGAGTAAAACTAGGACATTTCACCATAGAATCCAACATACAAGGAAAACAAATCTGATTCCAGTGTCATCTTATTAACAGCTGCTCCAGTACTAGGCAGACTGTGAACTAACACAAAATCCTACTGATGACCTATAATGCAAATCTACCATATGATAATGGCATCAGCTCCAAAATTAACGTAGTAAGGAACCTACCCAGAAAAGAGCAGCAGCATAGATATTGCAGTGGGCCTTAGTACATACTTTCACCTATTCAGAAAACTGAACAAGCCAGTTTACTACAGATCCT
Organism: Ichthyophis bannanicus; assembly: GCA_033557465.1. Classification (NCBI taxonomy): domain Eukaryota; kingdom Metazoa; phylum Chordata; class Amphibia; order Gymnophiona; family Ichthyophiidae; genus Ichthyophis; species Ichthyophis bannanicus. Next base: position 613,421,769 of record CM066034.1, on the reverse strand, counting down.
ACATAGAAACTTCATTCTAACAGAACAGAACAAATGCCTTACTGGGTCAGACCAAGGTCCATCAAGCCCAGTATCCTGTTTCAAACAGTGGCCAATCCAGGCTACAAGTACCTGGCAGGTTCCCAAAGAGGCATATAGGTTCCACAATTATTGCATTGTGGAACCTATATGCCTCTTTGGGAACCTGCCGGGTACTTGTAGCCTGGATTGGCCACTATTTGAAAGAGGATACTGGGCTCTCAGCGCCAGAAGGAAGCCCCCTGGCAGCACCTCCATCTGATCGGCGTTGGGGAGTGGAGCAGGAGAAGTGGCTCCTCCCCCTCCACACACTGAGGCCAATCGGGCCAACACCAGCAGTAGCTTAAGGGCAGGAGCGCTCTCGACCCCAGAAGGAAGCCCCCTGCCAGCACCTCCACCTGATCGGCATCAGGGAGTGGAGCAGGAGAAGCGGCTCCTCCCCCTCCACATGCCGAGGCCAATCGGGCCAACACCGACAGCAGCTTAAGGGCAGGAGCGCTCTCGGCGTGCCCGCGCTGGCAGGCCCATGCCTGAGGGCCTCGCCAGAGGGCCCTTTGGCGTGGCCCTTAGGCAGGGACAAAAGGCACCCTCAAGCAAGCCGTCACCCCAACACAAGCTGATCACAGATGAAACGCCAATGAGCCGAGCAAAAACAACCGCTCCTACACACCTGGCTAATCAGATCCCACATGAAGTAAGCACCTACCACCCCTACCCACAGCCCATTGTCTCCTGCAAGTAACTCTGCTTTGAACCTGCTTCCTATTGCTGCTAGAACTTACTTGCACAGAACTGGCACAGCGCTTGCTTGCATAGAACCTGCTAAGAACATATTTGCATAGAACTGTTACCCATTGTTCGCTTAGAACTGCTATCCACTGCCTGCATAGAACTGTTACCCATTGTTCGCTTAGAACTTCTATCGTTGCCTGCATAGAACTGATACCCATTGTTAGAACTGCTATCCACTGCCTGCATAGAACTGTTACCCATTGTTTGCTTAGAACTGCTATCCACTGCCTGCATAGAACTGTTACCCATTGTTCGCTTAGAACTGCTATCCATTGCCTGCATAGAACTGCTACCCATTGTTAGAACTGCTATCCGTTGCCTGCATAGAACTGTTACCCATTGCTAGAACTGCTATCCACTGCCTGCATAGAACTGTTACCCATTGTTCACTTAGAACTTCTATCCGTTGCCTGCATAGAACTGTTACCCATTGTTAGAACTGCTATCCACTGCCTGCATAGAACTGTTACCCATTGTTAGAACTGCTATCCACTGCCTGCATAGAACTGTTACCCATTGTTAGAACTGCTATCCACTGCCTGCATAGAACTGTTATCCATTGTTCGCTTAGAACTGCTATCCACTGCCTGCATAGAACTGTTACCCATTGTTCGCTTAGAACTTCTATCCGTTGCCTGCATAGAACTGTTACCCATTGTTAGAACTGCTATCCACTGCCTGCATAGAACTGTTACCTATTGTTAGAACTGCTATCCACTGCCTGCATAGAACTGTTACCCATTGTTCACTTAGAACTGCTATCCATTGCCTGCATAGAACTGCTACCCATTGTTAGAACTGCTATCCGTTGCCTGCATAGAACTGTTACCCATTGCTAGAACTGCTATCCACTGCCTGCATAGAACTGTTACCCATTGTTCACTTAGAATTGCTATCCACTGCCTGCATAGATCTTCTACCCATTGTTAGAACTGCTATCCGTTGCCTGCATAGAACTGTTACCCATTGCTAGAACTGCTGTCCACTGCCTGCATAGAACTGTTACCCATTGTTCGCTTAGAACTGGTATCCACTGCCTGCTTGTTTGCCTATTACTTGCTACCCATTCTTCGTCTAGTACTTGCTACTCATTGCCTGCATAGTACTTGCTACTCATTGCCTGCATAGAACCTGCTACCCATTGTGTGCCTAGAAGCTGCTACCCATTGCTTGCTCAGACCTTGCTGCCCACTACCATGGCCCTACATCTCATTGTCCTTCTCTTCCTCATCCTCCCCAACTGCCTCCCCTCCTACCAACACCATCCCTCCTCTTCCCCCTACCTTCCCTCTACCTTCCTCACTTCTCCCTCCATTCTGCCCCCTAGCCTAGCACCTGCTCTTGAGCTTCCCCACACCATCCCCCGCATTCAACCAGCCCCCCCTCTACCTTCCTCACTTCTTCCTCCATTCTGCCCCCTAGCCTAGCACCTGCTCTTGAGCTTCTCCACACCATCCCCCGCATTCAACCAGCCCCCCTCTCTTTGAGGCAACCCCACCCTCGCTTCTGCCATACTATCTCTACTTTACCTGGCTCTCTAATACTCCTTCTCCTTCTCTCAGCAGGTAATATCAACCCCAACCCTTCCCCCCCCCCCCGATTTCCTTCTCACACTAAAAAAAGTTCCTCACGTACCTTATCTAATCTCATCCACATCCCACTCCTCCCTCCTCCCGCCCTCCCTCATTCATCCCACACTCACTCATCCTTAGACATCAACTCCAACCCTACCCTCAAAAATAATCCCTCACATAACCTACCTAATACCATCAAATTACCCCTCACTTCCCCTCCCTCATGTCCCTCCTGGAGAGCACACACACCCAGACACACCCACCCACACCCTGCTCCCTCTAAATCTCGGTATTACCCTAGAAATAGACCCCCACGCTACTCGAACAAGAAATCCTCACGTAACTTAGCCAACCTTATCCATATCCCTCTCCTCCCCCCTCCGCTCTCCCGTTTTCTTGCGCCCTATGGAACGCATGCTCAGTCATTTAAAAAAAAACTTTTATTCACAATCTTTTTATCTCTAATGCCCTACACCTTCTTGCCTTGACCGAGACCTGCCTCCCCCAGACGACACAGCATCCATTGCCTCTCTCTGCTATGGGGGCTTCCAGTTCTCCCATACACATTGATCTACTGGTCGCAGTGGTGGCGTTGGCCTCCTACTCTATCCTTCCTGCCAATTCCAATTCTCCTGCCACCCCAATCACACTCCCCCCTCTCCTTCAAAGTCCACTCCATTCGCCTCCTCACACCACTTCCCTTCCGAGTAGCCGTTATTTATCGCCCACCCGACTAATCCAAATCAACCTTCCTCACCGACTTCGACTCCTGGCTTTCTGCCTTTATGGATCCCTCCTCCCCCACTATTATTTTTGGCGACTTCAACATTCACATCGACAACCCTTCCGACCCCCATGCCTCAAAGTTCCTCGCTCTTACCTCCTCGTTTGACCTCCAACTTTGCTCCACTGCCCCCCCACACATACACGGCCACTGCCTTGACCTAATACTCTTCTCCAATTCCTCTACCTCAAACTTCCACAAATCAATCCTTCCCTCATCTGACCATCACCTCTTAACATTTACTCTTCAGCGTCTGCCGTCCAAACCTCGTCCTGTCTCCTCTGACCTATTTAGAAACCTTCATAATATTGATCCACTGACTCTCTCCTCCACCATTTCTCCATCTCTTTATTTATTTATTTATTTATTTAACCTTTTTTATATACCGTCTTTCTACAAATCAAGACGGTGTACATAGAACATTTCGTGGCAGTGTGTTTCAACTGTTTCCTCCATTTTATCCTCCAAGTCCATCGATGAGGCATTATCTTCATACAATGCTACACTATCCTCAACCCTTGACACTCTTGCCCCTTCCACCCCACGTCCTGTCAAATGATCTACTCCCCAACCCTGGCTCTCACCCACAATCCGTTACCTATGCATTTGCGCCCGTTCTGCTGAATGAGCTTGGTCCAAATCCCGCTCCCCAGAAGACCTTTTACACTTCAAATTCATGCTTGGATCATTCCAGTCAGCTTTAGCACTTGCCAAACAAGATTACTACATCCATCTGACCAACTCCCTTGCCTCTGATCCTCACCGTCTCTTTAATACCCTCATTTCTCCTCAAGGTCCCCTCGCCCCCGATCCCATCCTCCCTTTCTGCCCAAACCCTAGCTGACTACTTCCACTACAAAATCCACAAGATTACCCTCCAATTCCCTACCTCCTCATCTACCTCCCCTCCTCTCCAATTCTCTTCCCCCACCCCTACTCCCCCGCCACCCTCTCCTCCTTCCCCCAATCTCATCTACCTCCCCTCCTCCCCAATTCTCTCCCCATCCCTACTCCTCCTGCCACCCTCTCCTCCTTCCCCCGATCTCTGAAGAAGAAACCACACTCCTTCTTTCCTCCTCCAAACCCACCACCTGTTCATCTGACCCTATCCCCACCCATCTCCTACATTCCATCTCCCTCACCATTGTCCCCTCCATCACCCATATCCTCAACCTTTCACTCTCCACTGCAACTGTTCCCATTGACTTCAAACATGCTGTTGTCACACCTCTCCTCAAGAAACTCTCACTTGATCCCACATGCCCTTCTAACTATCGACCCATCTCCCTCCTTCCCTTCATATCCAAACTATTAGAACGAGCAGTCCACCGTCGCTGCCTCGACTTCCTCACATCCCAGGCTCTCCTGGACCCACTACAATCTTGCTTCCGTCCCCTACACTCCACTGAAATGGCGCTCACAAAAGTCACCAACGATCTGTTCCTGGCTAAATCTAAGGGCCTCTATTCTATCCTCATCCTTCTTGAACTTTCTGCTGCCTTTGACACCGTTGACCACAACCTTCTCCTCACCACCCTCTCCTTGCTTGGCTTCAAGGACTCTGTACTATCCTGGTTCTCCTCCTACCTCTCCCATCTCTCATTCAGTGTATGCTCTGGTGGCTTCTCCTCCTCCCCTACCCCGCTCCACGTAGGTGTACCCCAGGGATCTGTCTTGGGCCCCCTCCTCTTCTCTCTCTACTCCCAAGGCATTGGCGCGCTTATCTCCTCCCACGGCTTTCAGTACCATCTCTATGCCGACGACTCCCAAATCTACCTCTCTACACCTAATATTTCTCTAGCAACCCAGTCCAAAATCTCTGCCTGTCTTTCGGACATCACTGCCTGGATGTCTCATCGCTGATTGAAACTGAACATGGCCAAGACTGAACTCCTTGTCTTTCCACCCAACCCCCCCCCCCCACTTCCCCCTCTCTAAGTCCATGTGGATGGATCTACTATCCTTCCTGTCCCCTCGGCCCACAACCTAGGGTTATCTTTGACACCTCCCTCTCCTTCTCCGATCATATCCAGCTTGTAGCTAAGACATGCCACTTCTTTCTCTACAACATCGGCAAAATCTTCCCCTTCCTCTCTGAACACACTACTAAAATGCTTATCCACTCCTTAATCTCCTCTCGTCTCGATTACTGCAATCTACTACTCGCTGGTCTCCCCATGAGCCACCTCCTTCCCCTTCAATCTATACAAAATCACGCTGCTCAACTAATCTTCTGCCAGCCTCGCCATGCCCACATTACTCCTCTTCTCAGGTCACTTCACTGGCTTCCTGTCCAATTCCGCATCCAATTCAAGCTTCTCCTACTGACCTATAAATGCATTCACTCTATGGCCCCTCAATACCTCTTATCTCTTATCTCTCCCTATGTCCCCTCTTGAAATTTTCGCTATGCTAACAAATTACTACTATCAATGCCGTTCACCAGCACTGCAAACTCCCGACTGCGCTCCTTTCACCTTGCTGCACCATACTCCTGGAACAGCCTACCTGTGTCTGTGCGCCAGGCATCCTCGTTAACCCTCTTCAAATCTAGGTTGAAGACCCACCTCTTCACCGTTGCATTCAGATCCTGACTTCCATCCTCATCTTACCCTAACCCCCATCAACATTTATGACCAAACTATAAACCTAACTGTACCACACCGTACCTTGCGCTGAACCAACTAATGCTCTGTACTCTTCCTTTTAGATTGTAAGCTCCAATGAGCATGACTCTGAAGGGCAGGGACTGTCTCTTATATATTGGCTACCTCTTGTAGGTTAGCTGTGCAGTGCTGCATACTTGACGCTTTATAAGTGCTGAATAGTAGTAGTAGTAGTAGTATTGTCCCAGGGCAAGCAGTGGATTTCCTGAGTCTTCTTTAATAAACAAAACAAAATCCAAAAGATTTTCTGTCACAGAAATGAAAATGGCTGATTCTAGTACTGTTTTTGGTTACAAACTCGTATATGTACTTAGAAATTCTCCATCACGTAACATTTTTGAGTGACATGTAGTTTAAATTTAGACTATGTTGCTCATATTTACATTAGATGTATATAGATGTATATTGCAACGTAATGTCTCCTAAAAGGTAGTTGTATATGATTTTCTGCTGTATTGCGCCTCAAGAACATCCCTCTTAAGGGTCCAACAATAGTCTACAAGCATACTGGAGCTCCACTTGCCCTGGTACCTATTTTCTATTACCAAAATGTCCTGATGAAACCTTTCCCCATGTTCATCGCTGGCTGCTCCTAGATTTGCAGGAAAAAAAATCCAGGTGTGAATGCAAGAAGTGCATTTTCAAAGACATGTTACATCCCAGTTTCTGGTAAGATTTCAATAGAGTATCCATTGATTCTGTGTAATTGTCTGCCTTGTTATTTCCCAAGAAGTCGCGGCAAACAGTCTTAAAGGACTCCCATGCAGCTCTTTCAATTTCATTCAACTGACCATCAAAGTTTTCATCTTTCATCAGTTTTCTAATATCAGGTCCTACAAAGATCCCTTCTTTGATCTTCACCTCACTGAATAGTGGAAATGTCTTTCTTAGATATGCAAATCCAAGTCCACTTCTATCCATGGCTTTTACAAAGTTCTTCATAAGACCCAACTTTACATGGAGTGGAGGTAGATATACTTTATTCGGCTCCACAAGTGGGTCATGTGCAACATTTTTCTGGCCTGGGACTAGTAATGTTCTCTTTGGCCATTGTTTCTGGATGTAATGATTTTTCCTGTCCCTGCTGTCCCACTCACACAGAAAGCAACACTACTTTGTCCAACCAAGCTGTTGTCCAAGCAAGAGGGCAATTACTTTTAAATCGCCACAAATATTCCACTTGCATTCTTCATACTTGATATTTGTTAGCAGGAGATGCATATTGCTGTAAGTTTCTTTCATATTGGCAGCATGAGCTACTGGAACTGATGGTAAAATATTTCCGTTGTGGATAAGCATAGCTTTCAGGCTATATTTAGAAGAATCAATAAATAGTTGCCAATCCTCTGTTCTATAATCTGGACAAAGTGTTTCCATCAGGGATTTAACTTCATAACAAAAAGCAATTCCATCTTCAAAGGCAAAGTAATCCACAAACTCAGTATGCCTATTTCTAAAATGCACACTTTGGTTTCTTTTTGAAGAAGATTCCAGCCTTTCAATTGTGATCCTAACAGTTCTGCTTGTCGGTTAGAAAGATTCAAATTTCTGACGAGATCATTCAAATTGCCTTGGTCCAGTAAATGTGGTTCAGAAGAGGAACCGGATGACTCAAAGCTTGGATCCTGCATTACAGCATCACCATCATCATCAACATCATCAGCATTCATTGGTTCTTCTTCTTCATCCTCATTCACTGTAAGATTTTCTGGAGGTTTTGACACCGGCAATTCTTGACAGTGAGGCTCAGGCCTCATGGCAGATAGTAAATTTGGGTAATTTACAATGTGTTTTGATTTTGAAGTAATGCCTGCAATGTTTGTAAGGCAAAAGTAGCAATCTGTCAAGTGATCTCTAGGTTCCCTCCAGATCATTGGAACAGCAAAATTCATGTGTCGAACACCCTTTACCCAACCTGTTAGGAGTCTGACACAGGTAATACAGCAGACGTGAGGTGCCCAATTTTTGTCCTGGTCACCGACTTGACATCAAAAGTACAGCTTTTGTAACATGTCTTAACAAGCGGAGTAAAACGTCTTCTCTGCTTCTTAAAAGTAACCTCACCACAAATGCAGCAAAATGAATCCGGACAATTAACACACTTTCGAGGCATTGTTAAACAACTACAAGCGATAACCATAATATTTATTAACCAACTGCTGTTTATGAAATAGATTAACGCAAACTCACATCCATTCAGATTCTGTTTTTTTCAAACAATACAAACCACAATCACTGACGGCGACAGAAAGCATACCAATACATGACTCAGCGTTTTCTGCTTGTATCAGCCGGACCAATAGGGCAAGGGGCCCAGTTAATTAATTATATTATAACTACATGACTCAGCATTTTTGGTTGTGGCTGACAACATACAATATTTTATTTATTTTATTTAACAGTATTTCTAAACCGCCTTATCTTAATAATCAAGGTGGTATCACAGCAAGCAATCAGGTAAAGTGTGTGTGTTGTACATGCAGTGAGGATGAAACTTGGTTGTGTGATGGCGGTGTTGGGTGCTTGATTTGTTTGAGCTATGTACAAGGTGGGCTATTTACAGTGGTGCTAAAAACACATTTTATATACATACAGTTGTTTAGGAGGATTGGAATGCTGTTATCCATTCTCTTAGGTTATGTGATGTGACCATAGTGCTCTATGAACAGCATGGTTTTCAGTTGTTTTCTGAAGTCTTTGAGGTCTGGAGTTGCCCTTAGATCGTCCGGTAGATTGTTCCATATTGTTGGAGCAGCCATGGAGAGAGCTCTGTTTGTTGTATCCTTGCGTGTGTGCTTGTATTCATTTGGGGTACTGACTCGGTTGCGTGTTTGACTTCTTCTAGGACGTGCGCTGATTTCCGGTTGTATGAGCGTGTGGAGGCTGTTGGCTGATGTGTGCTCTTTAATCTTAAATAGGTTTATGATAGTCTTGTATCTGATGCGAGCACTGATTGGGAGCCAGTGTAAGTCCTTTAATGTAGGTGTGATGTGCTCCTGCCTTGCGGTTCCGGCTATGATTCGAGCTGCAGTGTTTTGTGCCAGCTGGAGTGGTTTGAGAGCTTGTTTTGGTAGTCCAAGGTATATCGGATTGCAGAAGTCCAGTATTGGGGTTATCAGTGCTTGACAGACGGTACGGAAGTGTTCTGGGGCGAGGAGTGGTTTCAGTCTCCTGATGATTCGCATCCTGTAGTAGGCTTTTTGGATTGTTTTGTCTATGTGTGGTTTGAGGTTGAGTTTACTGTCCAGAGTAACCCCAAGGTATCTCACCTCTGATCTTATCGGTATCGTAGTGCTTTGTATCTTTATGTTTGGTGGGTGTATGAAGCTCTGGTTCCGAGTGATGATTAAAGCTTCGGTCTTGTTGTAGTTTATTGCGAGGTTGTTGTTTTGGCACCACTTCGTCATTTGGGTAAGGCAGTCTGTTATCTTAGAGAAGTCCGGGTTGTCGATTGATATCGGGGAGTATACCATGATGTCGTCTGCGTATATTGTGTATTGGATGTTGTTCTCTTTCATAATGTTGCATATTGGTTGGATGTAGATGTTAAAAAGGAGTGCTGAGAGTGCGGATCCTTGCGGTACTCCTTGTTGGACGTTTATGGGTCGGGAGGTGTCATGTCCCACCTTGACCTGTAGCTGTCTTTCGGTTAGGTACGAGTGGAACCATTTCAGAGTGGTACCGTGTATACCAGTGTTCTTTAGTCTCTCCAGGAGCATATTGTGGTCAACTGTGTCGAAAGCTGAGGAGATGTCGATGAAGATCATTATAATTCCATTCCTGGTGTTGTCAATTATTCTTATGATGCTGTCGAAGAGGTAGATCAGTAGAGTTTCGACTCCATGGTTGGGACGAAATCCGTGTTGGTTGTCGTCGAGAGTTCCGTGTTCGTCAATGTGTTCCTGAAGTTGTAGTTGAACCGTCTTTTCGATTATTTTTGCGAGGAAGGGTATGCTGGAGATTGGTCGGTATGCTGCTGGGTCCTTTTTGTCGAGAGTAGTTTTCTTTGTGATTGGTCTTACTGAGGCAAGCTTTAGTTGCTGTGGCATGAGTCCTTGAGTGAGTGAGTTGTGTACCATTTTATGAATGGTTGGTATCAGGCTTGATTTGGTGGCTTTGACCCATGACACTGGGCAAGGGTCAGTAGGGGCAGTACTTGTGTTGATTGTGGAGATGATGTGGGATATCTGTTCTTTTGAGGGAGAGTAGAATGTGCCCCAGGTTTTGGGGTGTACGTTCGTTCTTGTGGTTCCACTGGGTGTTGTGCGCTCTGTGGAGTGGAATTTGGCTTTGATGTGGTCAGCGAATTTCTGTGGATCCACTTGTACTTCTCTTTCTGCTGTTTGCTCTTTTGTCAGGGTTTTTACTATTTCGAAAAGTTCTCTGGGTTTGTTGATGGAAGAATTTATCAGGTTTGTGTGGAATTCTCTCTTTGATTGGTTGATGTGTTCATTGTATTGTTTTTTGCTTTGTTAGGTAAAGATGTTGGTCGGAAGTAGTTTTGTTTTTTTCTCTCCATCTCCGTTCAATTTTCCTGAGCTCCCTCTTTTCCTGTCGTATTTTTGTTGAGTACCATGGCTTGTTCTGTCTCTTGTTGTGGTGTTGTTTCTCGGTTCCTGTCATCGGATGGTTTGGCGGCGTTAGCTAGAACGCTGTTCCAGTTGGAAACTTGTTCCTCCAGGTCCTCTGAGTCAATGTTCAAGTGTTGTATTGTGTCCTGTATGAATACGTCCTTGTCAAAGGACTTGAATCGTCTTTGTGTGTGTGGGATGTTCACTCTTTCGCTTGTCTGGTCTTCTTGTGATTGCAGTTTCGTCTCGATTAAGTAATGGTCAGACCATGGTACTGGGGTGATGGTGGGTGTAGAGATTAGGTCTCTTGAAGTTAGGTAGTTTGATGCGAAGATGAGGTCTGGGGATGATCCAAGTCTGTGTGTTGGTGCATTGACTATCTGTGTGAATTGAAGTGAGGTCATTGCTTGAAGGAAGGCCTCTGCATCTTTTGTATTGGCGGACTTTAGGTTGAAGTCTCCGATTAGTAGTGCTGGTTTGTTGTTTGCTGTTATGGCACAGGCTTCTTCGAGTGTGAAGGCTAGTTCGTCAGGTGGAGCACGGGGTGCTCTGTAGGTTAGGCAGATTGCAATATTCTTGTTCTTGATGCTAATTGTGTTACACTGCTGTGTATCTGTGAGGTTCTGTGTCTTGAACTTGAGTTTTGTTTTTGCTATTATTAGGACTCCTCCTCCACGCTTGTGGGTGCGAGGGCAGTTGTATGCTGAGTAGTTGTTCGGTACTATTTGGTTGAGTAGTACACTGTCGGTAGGGTTGAGCCATGTCTCTGTGATGCATATTATGTCGGGCTGTCGCTCTTCTATGTGGTCTACCAGAGTGTGTATCTTGTTGCAGACGGATCTGGCGTTTATGAGCTCAATTGTTGTTGTCTTTGTGGAAGAGGTTGTTGCTACATGTGCTTCCTTTGAGCCGGTGTTGGTGTTTGATTTGTGTCTGTTTGGTCTCTTTGCTTGGGAGTTTGCGAGTGTCTCTTTGTGTGTGTTGTGGACCGAGATATGGCAGTGCAGTTGGAGGGTACCATGGTGTGTTTGTTTGAGGGTAGTGGAGGTGTGTGGTCGGTGGGAGGAGTTGTGTGACTAGTAGGTATAGAGGGAGGAAGTATGTGGTGTGCATGTTGGTAGTTTGTGATGTTCTGATAGGGTGACGCCTGTCTCCTTAGGTCTTCGTCTGTTGTTTGCTTTGGGGAGAGCTGTACTTGTTGCGGGAGCCTGTCCCGGGGATGTAGAGCTGGACCTGTGGCAGTCGCCTTGGTGCGGGAGCCTGTCCCGTGGAGGGAGCCTGTCCCGTGGATGTGGAGCTGGACCTGTGGTTGTCGCCTTGGTGCGGGCGCCTGTCCCGTGGAGGGAGCCTGTCCCGCGGATGTGGAGCTGGATCTGTTGCGGTGCGGGAGCCTGTCCCGTGGAGGGAGCCTGTCCCGTGAATGTGGAGCTGGATCTGTGGTGGTCGCCTTGGTGCGGGAGCCTGTCCCGTGGAGGGAGCCTGTCCCGTGGGTGTGGAGCTGGATCTGTTGCGGTGCGGGAGCCTGTCCCGTGGAGGGAGCCTGTCCCGTGAATGTGGAGCTGGATCTGTGGCGGTCGCCTTGGTGCGGGAGCCTGTCCCGTGGAGGGAGCCTGTCCCGTGGGTGTGGAGCTGGATCTGTTGCGGTGCGGGAGCCTGTCCCGTGGAGGGAGCCTGTCCCGTGAATGTGGAGCTGGATCTGTGGTGGTCGCCTTGGTGCGGGAGCCTGTCCCGTGGAGGGAGCCTGTCCCGTGGGTGTGGAGCTGGATCTGTTGCGGTGCGGGAGCCTGTCCCGTGGAGGGAGCCTGTCCCGTGAATGTGGAGCTGGATCTGTGGCGGTCGCCTTGGTGCGGGAGCCTGTCCCGTGGAGGGAGCCTGTCCCGTGGGTGTGGAGCTGGATCTGTTGCGGTGCGGGAGCCTGTCCCGTGGAGGGAGCCTGTCCCGTGAATGTGGAGCTGGATCTGTGGCGGTCGCCTTGGTGCGGGAGCCTGTCCCGTGGAGGGAGCCTGTCCTGTGGGTGTGGAGCTAGATCTGTTGCGGTGCGGGAGCCTGTCCCTAGGAGGGAGCCTGACCCGCGGATGTGGAGCTGGACCTGTGGCAGTCGCCTTGGTGCGGGAGCCTGTTCCGTGGGGGGGAGGCCGGAGCTTTTATGGAGTGTGTTGTTGAAGAGGGCGTTTGGTAGTGTGTGATGTGTTATGTTCTGTGAGGGTTTTACTTGCGGTTTTGCTGTCCTCCTCGGTCTGCTCCTCTGTCGGGATCCGTTGGTATGCAGTCGGTGCTGCTGAGTTCCTAGGATGTTTTCTATTTTTCGCCCTCGTGCCGCGCCTAAGGGCCACGCCAAAGGGCCCTCAGGCGCGGGCCCGCGAGGCGCGGGCGCGCCCTGCAGGGACGCCGCTTTTATCCCCGGCGGCTGCTGCGATATCGGGCTCCCACCGCCCGGATTGGGCGGGAGCTGGAGGGAGGGTGGAGACTCCTGGCAGCGGCGTCTCTGCAGGCAGGGACGCCGCTTTTATCCCCGGCGGCTGCTGCGATATCGGGCTCCCACCGCCCGGATTGGGCGGGAGCTGGAGGGAGGGTGGAAACTCCTGGCAGCGGCGTCTCTGCAGGCAGGGACGCCGCTTTTATCCCCGGCGGCTGCTGCGATATCGGGCTCCCACCGCCCGGATTGGGCGGGAGCTGGAGGGAGGGTGGAGACTCCTGGCAGCGGCGTCTCTGCAGGCAGGGACGCCGCTTTTATCCCCGGCGGCTGCTGCGATATCGGGCTCCCACCGCCCGGATTGGGCGGGAGCTGGAGGGAGGGTGGAGACTCCTGGCAGCATAATAATTATGATGGAATTTTTCATATTCAACCTTTGTTTACTGAAACAAAACTGTAACGGCTAATTTACAGTAATTTATACCCTTTACTAGATGATATCTCCTGAAGTATGGGTGATAGAAAAATTCTGATACCATATTTGTAAACAATGTGAAAAATTACATATGAAACAGGTCAGAGCGGGTCTGTGACAAACATTGTGTTGACCAGTGAATCGTTTATGGACCTTTCCTCCAGGAACTTGTCCAAACCTTTTTTAAACCCAGCTACACTAATAGCTTTTACTACATCCTCTGGTAATGAATTCCAGAGTTTGATTATGCATTAAGTAACATAGTAAAATAGTATATGATGGCAGATAAAGACCAGCATGGTCCATCTAGTCTGCCCAGCAAGGTGGCAAAAACATATGTTCTCTTATTAGTCTCAAATGGGTTGCATTGTAGCTCCATTGTGTGTCCTCTAGTCGTTCTACCTTTTGATGGCATAAACAACCAATCTACATTTACCCATTCCACTCCATTTATTAATTTATAGACCTCTATCATATCTCAACTCAGCCATCTCTTTTCCAAGTTGAAGAGCCCTGACCTTTTAAGCCTTTCCTCATAGGGGTATACTTCCATCCCCTTTACCATTTTTGTCGCTATTTTCTATACCTTTTCTAATTCAGCTATATTTTTTTAAGATATGGCGACCAGAATTGTACACAATATTCAAAGTCTGGTCAAACCATGGAACAATACAGAGGCATCTGCCATTTGGACACCCAGTCTTCCAATTTTTCAAGGTCCTCTTGCAATTTTTCACAATCCTCTTGGGTTTTAACAACTTTGAATAATTTTGCCTCATATGCAAATTTCATCACCTCAATCATTACTCCCATTTCCAGGTCATTTATGAATATGTTACAAAGCAGTGGGCCCAGCACAGATCCCCGGGGTACTCCACTATTTACTTTTCTCCATTGAGAAAATTGGCCATTTAGCCCTACTTTCTGCCTTCTAGCTTTTGACTAGTTTCTGATCCACAATACTACACTGCCTCCAATCCCATGATTTTTTAATTTTGCCATGAGTCTCTCATGAGAGACTTTATCAAATGCTTTCTGAAAATCCAGATACACTATATCAACCGGTTCATCTTTGTCTACCTGATTATTCACACCTTCAAAAAAATATAACAGATTAGTAAGACAAGACTTTCCTTGGCTAAATCCATGTGGACTTTCTCCCATTAAACCATGACTAAATACAACATCAGTAATTTTGGGGTATGTTTATTAAACTGCGTTAGTGTGATTCGCGTTAGGAGCCGCGTTAGTAGAAGAAATTCCAAAAAAGGACATGAGCGGTACATCGTTACCGATAACGTGCGTTATAAGGCGCCGCGCAGCAACGATCGTTACAAGGCGCGTTACTGCGTGTTAAGCCTAAGAAGGCGCGCTGACACCCAAATACAGAAACAGAGCTGTAGCACAATGGTTACTACACAGACTGATGGTATAAGGGTCATGGGTTTGATTCCCCAGTGTGCCTAATAAATAAGGCTGGCTGAGGCATCGTGTGTAACCCTTTGAAGGCCTACTATAATATTTTATTCCACATTCTGAAGCCGGGTTAAAGTTTGATTATGTCAGGAAAATTGTACCCGTCTTATTCAATATGTTCCAATAGTGACGTTCCCTCTGCCACGGTCATGTATTATATACCATTTGATAGGAATATTTAGGCAGAAGTTTGGATCCCGAAAGTGTTGGGCTTGGCCTGGAAAGGGTTAAGTATTGGGCTGTGAGGAAGTTTAGTTGTACTTTAATAGTGCTGCCAGCAAACACACCCTCACAGTGGCGTAACCTAAGGTGCCACATAAGGCACCCTAGAAGGCACTTCATAGGGCACATTCTAAAGTGCGCTGTCTGCCAAGGTACCCTATAATGTCCCCTATAGGACACCATATAAGGCACCTTATAAGGCGCCTTATAGGGCACCGTATAAGGCGCCCTATAGGGAGCCTTATGAGCCACCCTAAGGTGACAGTACCCTGTGGTTCTGCTGGTAGCACTAATATACAATAAAAATAGACCATGCCTAAGACAGCCCTATTGATGAACCCCACTGTGGGTTTTGAATCCATGACCTCTGGCTCCATGGGCAGTGAAGTAACCAGTGGGCTAGAGCTGCTAATAAACACCTGGCTGGCTACAGGAGGACTGCACGGCACCACACCCACATTCTGCTGTGGTTACCAGGATAGGGTCAACCCATCCGTACCCAGGATGCACAGCACATGTAAATCAGCAATCTACAGATGATCACAAGATGAGGTATGCACCCCACAGCACCTCAGCCTGGTAGGGGGTGCCGACGGTGTGTGTTAGTGGCACAGAGTAGCTACAGACCGTCACAGTGTGCGGGTCCTGTGCTCATCCTGAGGGAAAGGTATGGTGCCCAGCATCATTCGCACAGCACCTGGCTGTGCTGAGATAGACTATGCTGCAGGTCCCCATCAGTGCCAATGTGTAGTCCTTGCAAACACCCCTAGGATATGCCTGTGTTCATCTGTATATCACATCTAGCCCTTGTGGACTATGATGCACCCAGAAAGGTGCATACCCTGTGTGGGTGCCATGGTCACATGATGTAAGTGAAGGGGGGTGTTGGGACCCACAGGAAGATTACATACTACCACCCAATGCACCCTCTGGGGCTCAGGGTGGGGAGAAGATCTCCTGCCAACAGATCCACTTTCTACCCCCCTGCAATGGTGGCAGTAGAGGGGACCATCACCCCAGTCCTGCTAGGGATCAAACACCCTACAGGGCAGGCAATGCAGTACACATCCTGCATTGGAAGGAGGAGTGGTTGAGGCAAGGTACTACGTGCCGGAAGGTCGGTGGTTCAAATCCCACTAGAGGACAGCAACCTTGGGCCGGAAGGACTGGGGTTTCTAGTCCCACAGGTGCGCCTTGTGGTCTTGGGCAAGCCACTTAACCCTCCATTGCCCATGTTCCCTGTAAGTATTAGTGTATGTGTCTCATATCCCCTCGTGTTAAATGTATCCCCCAACCGCTTTGACCCGGTGAAAAGCAGGATATAAATGCAGATAAATAAATAAAAAATAAATAATGCAATAGCAGACAGACGGTAGGTCTGGAAATGCTCAGCTGCCCCCCACCATTATCTGACATTCTGCAGCAGCAAGCCTACAGCTGCTGCACCCTGCAAGGTGTTCCAGCAAGACACATACTAGCTGCAGACAGTCCACCAGCTAGTCCATAGTGCATGGTCTTGGAGGAAATACCTCTAGCCAGAATGGGGATATCAGCATACACACCAAGCAGATAGGTCGGTGATTGGGCCCCAAAAGAAAACCCCAAAATATCACATGAGAAAAATACTATATAGCACTATGGGGGAACCTAGCTATGCCATGGTCACTGCTCAGTCAGGGTGAGAGTGACCTCCCAGCAGGACATGCTATGGCCACCCTGTCCGTGCAGGTGGTACCGGGCACTACAATGTCCAAGCCATTGCCCTATGCCCTGTGCAGATGCAGCCAGGCCAGACCAGTCCACCCTATCCAGGCTATTCCCACAGTACCTTGCTCCTCATTATGCACATTGGCAGGCCAATACTGGCAACAGTGCTAGCAGTGTGGGCTGTGGAGGGTGTTGGCAGCCACCACACACTGGATAGACAGACATACACTCCCCACACCTATGCCAGCATTGTGCAACTATAGAGGTGTTGGGCAGCCCAGGCCACCACACCAGTCCTGGGCACAGTGCAGGCATGGCTATGGTACGCAATACTGTAGGAGTCACTCCCCAGATTGGTAAACACTGTCAGACACAAGACCTGTAGCACACTCCACAGACATCAGAAAGGTTGCTATGATGCAGCTCACTCCGAAAATTGTACTTAACCTAGGAATTGCTATCTGCCAGTACTCATAGCAACCTTTTGATAGCTGTGTACCATATTCCCAGGTTTAGGGTGGCATTACTAAGGTATGCAAGTGCTAGTATTGGGAGATGCATGCAGATCCCAAAGTCCTGCCTCTCCAGGAGGCTTTGGATAATGGGGCCTGTGGCTGTGGGTGTGTCTGCCCCTGTTGGCTGCTGCTTTACGGCAGAGGTTCCCAACTCCAGACCTGCGGTGCAAAACACTGTTCGGGTATTCATGCTGTCCCTCATGAATATGCATGAGATACATCTGCATACCATGGGGGTGGCACATAGAAATGCAGCACAGGCATCTTTACCAGAGGCAGCATGGAACCTGAATGGTGTTTGGCCCTCCAGGAATGCATTTGGGAGGCTCTGCTCTAGGTAATGTGCATGTTTATGGTGTCTGTGCTCTGTAGGGTAAAATGTAGGTGTTTTGGGCATGTTTACGTCATCTGCAAGAAAGGTTCTGTCTGTATTAGCACGTTATAGTAGTGGGTAAAATATGAGGAATGGGTTGGTAGAAATCACAGCTTGGACTTGAACCTGTGACCTTCTGCTTCTGAATACACTGGTTTTGTGCACTGCACCACCATGTTATCACAGAGATGGTGCATTCCCTGGTGATACCATGACTGTTGGTCAGACAGGGCCTGTCTGTTGCAGTGCATGGCACCCACCTACACAGGGCTAGGCCACGGTCTGCTCTGGGCAGCTGCCACTGCCCCCTCCACCACCAGTATCCCTCAGCCACCATGCTGACATGCCCTTCTGCTGGTGGAGCTGGTGGTGCGCAGTCTCAGGCCATCCAGTGTGCAGGTAGGTGGCTGCCTATGGTGCGGGTTCTGGGGTAGGGGTGCCTGCATAGAAGTGCACACTTCCCCCCAGCACCGCCTACCAATGTTCTGTGCCCTTGAGTGTAGCTGCTGGGTACTATCCCCTGTGACACTGCAGGGGACACAGTCGTGCCCATGTTGGACCCTCATCAGTTGCTGTCTGTCTCTGCTGTTTCTGCATTCCTATGGGCCAACTGAGCATCACCCTGGTCTCCTACTGTGGCCCTGCTGCACCACAGCATGTGCCACCTGAGGCTCTCTGTATCCCCTTTTCCGGCATCCGCCCAGTAGTCCATTAGGATGTGCCCACCCTGCAGTTGCAGAACATGTGCACGCCATAGGTAACCTGTCCATCAACATGGGGTGACTCTGATCTGCACTATTTCACTGTGGGATCATTCACCTTGTCTGGGGACAGAGCATACGTCCTTCCACAATTACTATCTTTTTCTGGGGCTTTCTCACTAGTGTTTGTTGCTGTTTCCCATTGGTGTCACTATTGGCTTGCTTAGTTCTGTTTCTTTCCTCGTTTGTTCTGGTCATTTTCACTGCTTATTTGCCCTTTTCTTCCATGCACATGTATCACACTTATCACGTTTTGTGGGTTTCCCTGCCTCTGCTGTACATTGCTGACACTGAAATTGTTTCCCTCCCCTGCAAATGTGCATCTAACGGCAGGTTTTCATTCGCGTTGGGATTGAGCCCTCGATTTCAGCGCGTTAGTGTGAATGGAGCCTCTCCCCACCCACTCTCCGCCCATTGACCCCTTCTCTCCGCCCACTCTCCACCTTTTGCGGTGTTTTACCGCGCCGCAGGAGTTTACGATCGTTAACTATGGTTAACGTGCGTTACGTAACGTTAACGATCATTAGCGTGTTATACCGCACGTTAATGTTACTTAACGCGCGTTAACGTTACGTAACGCGCGTTATGTAACATTACCGCAGTTTAGTAAACATACCCCTTTATTCTTTATAATGGTTTCTACCATTTTGTCCGGTACTGACATCAGAATCACAGGTCTGTAGTTTCACCCCTGGAACCCTTTTTAAATATTGGGGTTACACTGGCCATTCTCCACTATTTAGATACTACAGTTGATTTTAATGATAGTTCACAGATTACTAATAGTAGGTCTGCAATTTCATATTTCAGTTCTTTCAATACCCTTGGATGTATGCCATCCAGTCCAGGTGATTTGGTTTTCTTCAGTTTTTCAAATAATTGTAATACATTTTCCTGGTTTATTGATATTTCTTTCAATTATTCTGATACATCACCTTTATATACCATTTCAGGCATCGGTAAATTCCCTACATTTTCTTCAGTAAAGATCAGTGCAAAGTATTCATTCAGTCTCTCCCTTATGGCCCTGTCTTCACTTAGCACCCCATTTACTCCTCTGTCATCTAATGGTCCAACTGACTGTCTCACAGGTTTTTTGCTACGAATGTACTTGTACTTATACTTGTTTTATTATGCATTTTTGCTTCCACTGCCAACTTTTTTTCAAATTCTCTCTTTACTTGCCTTATCAATGCCTTGTATCTAACTTGGCAATGCTTATGTTGTTTCCCGTTTTCATCATTTGGCTCATTTTTCCATTTCCTGAAAGATGCTGTTTTGGCTGCAACAGCCTCTTTGACTCTGCCTTTTAACCATTCTGGCAGTTTTTTTGTCTTCCTTTCACTTTTCTTAAAGAATGGAATACATCTGTTCTGGGCTTCCAAGATAGCATTTTTAAACAATGCCCACACATTATGCAAATCTTTAGCTTTTGTAGCTGTTCCTTTTAGTCTTTTGTTAACTATTTTCCTCATTTTATCATAGTCTCCCTTTTGAAAGTTAAATGGGAGTACTGTAGATTTCCTTGTCGTCCTTCTTTCATTTATTAAATCAAATGCAATCATGCAATGATCACTATTGCCAAGTGGCCCCAACACCCTTATCTCTTGCACCAGATCTTGTGTTCCACTAAGATCCATGTCCAAGATGGGTTCCCCACTTGTCAGTTCATGAACCAGCTTCTCCAAGAAGCAGTCATTTATTTCATCTAGACACTTTGGGGTATGTTTACTAAACCGCGCACACGTGCGCGGCGCACAGTAGCGCATGGCAATGATGCACTTAAGTGCTCTTAAGTTCCACGCACGCGTGCGCGTCACATTAACGGGTCCGCACATGTGTGCGGTGCGCTGATGTGCGATAGAGGCGGGGAAAGGCGTACGGAGGGTGGAGGAAGGCCCCCAAGGGGCGGAGATACGGGGTCAATGGGTGGAAAGTGGGAGGGGAGAGGCTCCCCGCACAGGAGCGGGGCTGAAAATAGACCCAAAAATACCGCGAGTGAAAACCTTGCGTTAGAGACGATTTAAAGGGAAGAGAAACCATTTCCGTCAGCAATGTACAGCAAAACCGGGGAAACCTACAAAACGTGAGCAGTGTGATATATGTGCACAGAACAAACTCGCAAATAAAAATCAAAAATGAGCACAACAAAAATGTTAAAAATTACAATTCAGCTGTGCAATAGTGATAGCAATGGGCAACAATAAAAAAACACCCCCAGGAAAGCTCCAAAAAAAGAAATGATTTTTGGAAGGGTCTACGCTCCGTAGACCCTTTCAAAAATCATTTCATTTTATTGGAGCTTTCCTGGGAGTGTTTTTTATTGTTGCCCATTGCTATCACTGTTGCCCAGCTTGGTTATGGGTGTTTGTCCCTTTTTTCGAGGTTTTTTATGAGGTTTATTTGCCCGTTTGTCTCCATACAAGGTAAATGAGCCCACAGTAAAATTGTGCAGAGCAGGGTTTCTGACTCGTCCGGCCAGGTTTCCTATCTCCAGGGACTGCACTGTCTCTATGTCCACAGTGTGGTGCAGTGGACACAGCCAGTGCCTGTAGAACCAAAAGGTCACAGGTTCAAATCCCAGCTGCAGCTCCTGCCAACCCAGTCCCCATCATTTTACCCACCACTAAACAGTGATAGTAAAGACACTCCTTTATTGCAGAGAACATAAGCATGGTTCAAGCAACCATATTTTACCCTACACCGCACACAAACCATAACAATGGGCATTACCTACAGCCGAGTACCCCACAGTCAGTCCTGGAGTGCCACAACTCAATCATGTCATATGCTTTTTCCCAGATAAGGACATGTCTGCATGTTGGCGGAAGGGTACAGGTGGTGGAGGGGGCAGTGGCTGCAAGCCACAGTAGACAGTGGCCTAGGCCTGTGCAGGCTCTGTTGGATGTACAGTCATGGACTCTTCAGGGACTACAGCATATCTGTGGCAACACAGTGGTGCAGTGCACACAGACAGTGTGTGCAAGAACAAAAGGTCACAGATTCAAAGGCCAGCTGGGGCTACTGCAAATCCTGTCCACATATTTTTCCCACAACTAAACCATGATAGTAAGGACAAACGTTTAATGCTGAGAACATACACATGGTTAATACGCCTATATTTTACCACACCAAACACAGACACCATACACAGGCGCATTACCTAGAGCAGAGTCTCCCAAATGCAGTCCTGGAGGGCCCCACACCATTCAGGTTCCATGCTGCCTCTACTAAAGATGCCTGTGCTGCATATCTATTCACCACCCCCATGGTATGCAGATGTAGCTCATGCATATTTATGAGGGACAGCATGAAAACCCGAACAGTGTTTGGCACACCAGGACTGGAGTTGGGAAACTCTGCCGTAAAGCAGCAGCCAAAAGGGGCAGACACACCCACACCCACACCCACAGGCCCCATTGGCTAATGCCTCCTGGAGAGGAAGGACATTGGGCCCTGCGTGCATCTCCCAATACTACCACATGCATACCCTAGCAATGCCACCCTACACCTGGGTATACGGTACACAGCTATCAGACGTTTCCTATGATAACTGGCAGATAGCAAGTGCTACGTTAAGCACATTTTGCTCATTGAGCTCCATCATAACAATCATTCTGATGTCTGCGGTGTGTGCTGCAGGTCTGGTCTCCAACAGTGTTAACCCCCCTGGGGAGTGACCCCAACAGTATTGCGTACCATATCCATGCCTGTACTGTGCCCAGGACTGGTGTGGTGGGTATGGCTGCTGAACCCCTCTATAGTGGCACAATGCTGGCATAGATGTGGGAGTGGCTGTCTGTCTATCCAGTGTGTGGTGGCTGCAAACACCTTCCACAGCCCACACTGCCAGCACTGTTGCCAGTATTGTGCTGCCAATGTGCATAATGAGGAGCAAGGTACCATGGGTATAGGCCGGACAGGGTGGCCTGGCCAGGGTGCATCTGCACAGGGCATAGGGTACTGACTGGGACATTTTACTGCCTGGCCACCACCTACACAGACAGGGTGACCTCAGTATGTCCCGCTGAGAGCTCACTCTCACCCTGACTGTGCAGTGACCACAGCATGGCTAGGCACCCCCATAGTGCTATACAGTTTTTCTCTAATGTGATAAATTGGGTTTCCTTTTGGGACCCAGTTACTGATTTATCTGTTTGTTGTGTATGCTGACATCCCAGTTCTGGGTGCATGCATCTCCACTGGGAACATGCACTATGGCCTAACTAGCAGGCTGTTTGCAGCTGGTGTGTGTCTTGATGGAGTGGCTTGTAGGATGCAGTGGCTGATACCTTGCTGCAGGGGAATATCAGATAGTGTTGGGGTGTAGCTTACCATATCCAGGCCTAATGTCTGTCTGCTATTGTGTTATGGATATGCATAGAGCTGCATTGACTGCCCCTGTGGGGTGTATATCCCTCAGCAGGACTGGGGTTGATGGTCCTCTCTACTGCCACCTTTGCAGGGAGATAGAAGGTGGATCTATTGATGGGAGACCCTGTTTGCTGCCCTGGGGGGGGGTGCATGCCCCACCTGGGGGCCACACCTGACTGAAGCAGATAGAGATATCCAAGGTGTTTGTGCAGGAACTATGTATCTGAAACTTTAACACTGCTTTGGACCTCCAGCATGGCCTCTTTCAGCCATGGAAGGTGTTGTGGACCTGGTCCTGGCCGCCTCATCGCACACTCAGGGTGAGCACAGTACCCGCACAATGTGACGGTGTGTAGCTACTCTGTGCTAGTAAAACACACGGTCAGTACCACCTACCAGGCCGAGGTGCTGTGCACTATACATTATCCTGTGACGCAAATTATAGGGTGCCCTATAGGGGACATGTTAGGGTGCCGTGACGGACAGTGCACTTTACTATGTGCCTTATAGGACGCCTTATGTTGACACGCTTTGAGAGTGCGTTTGCTATTATTGATAATTAAAATATAAATAAAATGCCTCCTAAAGCAATCTTCCCCATAATATGCATTGCCCCAGCCAGCCTTGTTCATTGGGCATTGTGGGGGATTGAACCCCTGATCCCTGCACTATTGGTGCATGCTTTAACCATTGTGCTGTGGCTCTGCTCTGCTGTTTGCTCATCAACGCGCCGCCTTATGCCGCCCCATATTGAGATGCCTCCTAGAAAATTAGCACACCACCTTATGCCCATCAGAGCACTGCCTTATGCTGCCCATCATTCATATGCCTCCAAACACATTAGCATGCTGCCTTATGATGCCCATTATTTCACTGCCTCATAAATTAACTCCTCAGCCAGCTGTCTTTATTGGGCTCTGTGGGGGATCAAACCCCTGCTTCTTGCACCATCGGTATGTGCCTTAACCATTGTGCTGTGGCTCTGCTCTTTTGCTTGCCCATCAGCGTGACACATATGCCTCCCATGCAGCTGTCTCATGCGCTAAGGTGCGGGGCGCACAAGGGCGCCGCGCACCTTAGCGCATATGTAAATTCCGGCGTTTCTTCTTTAGCGGGGAACGCCCACTCCTTATATGGCACCCGCACACTACCGGGGCCCGCACATTAGCGGGGTTTTAGTAAACATACCCCTTTATCTCCCTAGCATGTCCTGCTGTGACACTGACCCAGTCGATAGCCAGGTAATTGAAATCACCCATTATTTCTGTGTTGTAACTTTTCTAAGCTTCCCTGATTTCTTTCAGCATTTCATTATCCATCTGTTCATTCTGGTCAGTCGGTCGGTAGAACACCCCCATTGCCATTGCCTTCCCCTTTTCACATGGAATTTCTATCCATAGAGATTCTACAGCATATTTTGTTTCGTGCAAAACTTTAATCCTTTGTGACTCGATGTCCTCTTTATGACAGGCCATGCTGGTTGGCATCAGCAACTCCCTTTCTGCCTAGGCACCATTCATATGCCAAGTTCAAACCCTCTTAAAAACTCATCTTTTTAACATTGCACATGACCTGCCAGTTTCATGATTATAGCCATTACCTCCTTTCACATCTCTCCCCCTTGTTCCTTCCCTCCCCTTCTCTTCCCTCCCTGTTTCTCTGGAATGAGTGTTTTAACCTATTCTGTCAAGAACTGGCATTCTTTTTCTGTTTTTGCTTTTTAATTCTTAATTTTTTTTTTATTTTTTGTACACTGCTCTGCTGCATTGAGTGAAAAGTGGTTTATCAAGTCCAAATAAGCATTAACACTGCATTCAGATTCCTTGGAAACAGCTGTCCTGAGCCCTAGAGCAGAACCTAAGATGCTGCATGAGATTCCCTATCCAATAGGTATAAGGCTCAAAAGCCAAATGGCACGTGCCATTCCATCAAGGTGCAGTTGTACAGGGTGCCAAACCTCTAGCATGACATACTGCACTCAATCCCTGTAGTATCCTGACAGTAGAATAATCTACTCCAATTCATGTAGAACTCATCTATTGAGGTGCTTGGTCTGGGATCAGGTGATATGTGCCCTTCCTCACATTCAGGGTTGCCGGTGAAAAAAGACACTTGTGCAAGTGTCAGCTGTTATGTCCATGAAGCACACATTGTGCCTGCACATTGCAGAGCTGATGTTCAGGACTGCTGCATTCTATGCTGCATTCTCCATAGGGGCAAAAGTAGTATAGGTGTTCAGATTGTGAGGTCCATCCTGGGAAATAAAGCAGCTAACCAATACCGGCACACATAGCCCACATTGCAACCATAATGGTGACCCTGATCACCTGGAGCATTGCCCAGTATCTGCATGTCTTGTATGACAAAGGAGCAAGTGTGCATGGTCCCCCAGAGAGGGTAGGATTGTCTGGGATGGACTTCATGGGTCATGAATGAGGTTTGAGTTTGGTGTATATTCAAAAATACTTACAGTATCTTGTAGTGTACAGCAGGTCACAAAGGAATGCTTGCCCTGCACATGTGCTGCCTCAAGAATTAGTGCCACACTGCAGCCCAACAGACTTCTGTGTGTGAATGTTGTTTGGCTTAGGAGGTATAGTGGAGGGAAGGGCATCTTGCCCTTACATGTGACTTGGCCTTTTGACAGAAGATTAATACTGCTGCTGTGTGTCTGTTATGCAGATGCAGTACTGAGTGTCCAGTTCAGTCTGTATTGCAGGTGTACCGTTGCAGGGAGGCCCTAGGTGTGCTTTAATGTGCTTGCCAGGTTGTTTCAAGTCCTAGGTTTAGGCAATTGGAGGCAGGGACCAGTAGTCTGCTTTATTCTAGAGAGTGCTATAGAGGAATGTGTGGAGGTGCAGCTGAATGGTTAGAACACTGGCTCAGTAAAGAACAAACCAAGATTCAAATCCCACCTGTGGCCTTGGGAATGTCATTTCAACTTCCATTGCCATGGAAAAAAGGCTTGTCGATATATTTCAGGCCACACTACCAAGAAAACCCAAGAGCTGCTGGGTTTTGAGGAATCAGCATAGACTGGAGGACACGCATTGTTCTTTTTCATGTGTTCTGATAGCACATTGGGTCTGCAAGGATGCACATTGCAATTATACCCATCTGACAGCATGACTTTATTGGTTCTGCTGCAGTACATTGCAAAGGGTCTTACAACTTCACCCTGTAACTGCATGGCAATGTGTTGTACATGATTGGAAACTTTCATGATAACTGGGAATGAACATCTTTTGCTCCATCACATATATGCAGTACATGCAGGCATGTCACATTCCTAGGATGATATCAAGTACAAACAAAAACAGTACCCATATAAATGACATAATGCAACAAACAGAAGAATTCCTTTTTTAGAAAATATCAAAATACCCACTGGAGGAAAAAAGACCTCAGGAATGTTGCTGAAGCCAATGCACCGGCTTAAATCAAACAACAGCAGCCCAAAATTTGCACAGGCCAACACCGGATCACAGAGTGCTGTTCTTCTTCCACATCCTAGGTCTACAAAAAAACCTCTAGTGTAAATCATATACATGTGGATAGAATTACAACATAATCAATTGAATTAAATGGGCTTATTAATATGACAGGTGGTACAAAACAAAAATGTTATCGATATATCAAACTCACATTTGTAGAAAATTCAAAAACATAGGGGTATGTTTACTAAACCATCTTAACGTGTGCCCGGCGTTAGTGTGCAGGATGCCATATAAGGAGTGGGCGTTTCAATCTAAAGTAGCAAAAAGGGATTAGCGCGCGATAACGCGCGCTGCTGCGCACATTATCGGGCGAAGCACAGCTAAGTGCGTTACCGCGCGGTAATCTTAAGTAGGCGCACAGACATCTAAACATAGAAACAGAAGTGTAGAACAATGGTTAATACACTGACTGATGATACAGGGGTCATAAGTTCAATCCCCCAGTGTGCCTAATGCATAAGGTTGGCTGAAGCATCAGCTTTGACATGTAAGTATTGTTTCCTGAGGCATTTTATTTGTATTTTAATTATTGCTGCCAGCAAACACACCCTCACGTGCCGTAACCTAAGGTGCCGCATAGGGCACCCTATAAGGCACTCCATAGGGCAAATTATAAAGTGCACTGTCCGCCACGGCACCCTATAATGTCCCCTATAGGGCACCCAATAAGGCGCTCCATAGGACACATTATAAGGCACCTTATATGGACTGTAACCATAAGGTGCCTCAGAAGGCGCTTTATAGGGCGCCTTCTGAGGCACCTTATGGTTACAGTACTCTGAGGGTGTTTTTGCTGGCAGCACTAATGTACAGTAAAAAAAGACAAAGCTGTGGACAGCCCTATCAAATAACCCCACTGTGGGTTTGAACACATGGCCTCTGGCTCTACAGGCAGTGGAGTAACAAGTGGGCTACAGCTCCTAACAAACCCTGGGCTGGCTGCAGAAGGACTGCACATCACCACACAAACAGTCTGCTGTGGTCACCAGGATAGGGTTAACCCACCCATACCCATGATGCACTGCACATGCAAATCAGCAGTCTACAGATGATCACAAGATGGGGTATGCACCCCCACAGCACCTCGGCCTGGAAGGGGGAACTGACCGTGTGTGTTACTGGCACAGAGTAGCAACACACTGTCACATTGGGCGGGTACTGTACTCACCCTGAGGGTGAGGTGGGGCGCCCAGCACCAGGTCCACAGCACCTTCCATAGCCTAAACAGGCCATGCTGCAGGTCCCCAGCAGTGCTAGTGTGTGAGATAGGTAGTTTTTGTAGCCACACCTTGGATACATCTGTATTTTTCAGTCAGGTCTAGCCCTTATGGATGCATGAGAGAATTATGTACCACCACCCCACTCTCTGGGGCTGAGGGTGGGAAACAGGGTCTCCCACCAACAGATCCACATTCTACCTTCCTGCAAGGGTGGCAGTAGAGGGGACCATCAACCCCAGTCCTGCTGGGGAACAGACACCCTACAGTGCAGTCAATGCAGCTCTGTACACATCCATAAAGCAATAGTAGACAGACATTAGGCCAGGAAATGCTAAGCTGCACCCCACCACAATCTGATGTTCTCCTGCAGCAAACCTTCAGCCGCTGCACCCTGCAAGGTGTTCCAGCAAGACACATACCAACTGCAAACAGTCTGCTAGCTAGTCCATAGTGCACATTCCTGGTGGAGATGCATGCACCCAGAATTGGGATGTCAGCATACACACCAAGCAGATAAGTCAGTGACGGGGCCCCAAAAAGGAACCCATAAATATCACATGAAAAAAACACTATAATAGCACTATGGGGGAACCTAGACATGCCGTGGTCACTGCTCACTCAGGGTGAGAGTGATCTCCCAGCAGGACATGCTGTGGCCACCCTGTCTGTGCAGGTGGTGGCTGGGCACTACAATGTCCCAGCCATTGCCCTATGCCCTGTGCAGATGCATTCTGGCCAGGCCACCCTGTCCGGGCTATACCCATGGTACCTTGCTCCTCATTATGCACATTGGCAGGCCAATACTGGCAACAGTGCTGGCAGTGTGGGCTGTGGAGGGTGTTTGCAGCCACCACACACTGGATAGACAGACACATACTCCCACACCTATGCCAGCATTGTGCTACTATAGAGGTGTTTGGCAGCCCTGGCCACCACACCAGTCCTGGGCACAGTGCAGGCATGGATATGGTACGCAATACTGTTGGGGTCACTCCCCAGGGTGGTAAACACTGTCAGACACCAGACTTGAAGCACACTCCACAGACATCAGAAAGGTTGCCATGATGCAGCTCAATCAGCAAATTGTGCTTCACTTAGGAATTGCTATCTGCCAGTAATCATAGCAACCTTTTGATAGCTGTGTACCGTATTCCCCGGTTTAGGGTTGCATTGCTTAGGTATGCAAGTGCTAGTATTGGGAGTTGCACGCAGGGCCCAATGTCCTGCCTCTCCAGGAGGCATTGGCTAATGGAGCCTGTGGTTGCGGATGTGTCTGCCCCTGTTGGCTGCTGCTTTATGGCAGAGGTTCCCAACTCCAGTCCTGGTGTGCCAAACCCTGTTCGGATTTTCATGCTGTCCCTAATGAATATGCATGAGATACATCTGCATACCATGGGGGGGAGACACATAGAAATGCAGCACAGGCATCTTTATTAGAGGCAGCATGGAACCTGAATGGTGTTTGGCCCTCCAGGACTGCATTTGGGAGACTCTGCTCTAGGTAATGAGCCTCTTTATGGTGTCTGTGCTCTGTAGGGTAAAATGTAGGTGTTTTGGGCATGTTTATGTCATCTGCAATAAAGGTTCTGTCTGTATTAGCACGTTTTAGTAGTGGGTAAAATATGGGGGCTGGGTTGGCAGGAACCACAGCTGGGACTTGAATCTGTGACCTTCTGCTCCTGAACACACAGGCTGTTTGCACTGCACCACTGTGTTGCCACAGAGACAGTACATTCCCTGCGGATACCATGACTGTTCATCAGACAGGGCCTGTCTGTTGCAGTGCATGGCACCCACCTACACAGGGATAGGCCACGGTCTGCTCTGGGCAGCTGCCACTGCCCCCTCCACCACCAGTGCCCCTCTGCCACCCTGCTGACATGCCCTTCTGCTGGTGGTGCTGGTGGAGCGCAGTCTCAGGCCATCCAGTGTGTGGGTAGGCGGCTGCCTATGGTGTGGGTTATGGGGTAGGGGTGCCTGCATAGATGTCCACGCTTCCCCCCAGCACCACCTGCCACTGTTCTGTGCCATTGGGGGTCCCTACTGGGTACTGTCCCCTGTCACACTGTGGGAAGCACACTCGTGCCCATGCTGGGCCCTCATCAGTTGCTGTCTGGCTGCTCTGCTGTTTCAGCTTTCCTATGGGCCACCTAGGCATCACCCTAGTCTGCACTGTGGCCCAGCTGCAGTACAGCATGTGCCGTCTGCAGCCCTCTGTGCCCCCTTTCCCAGCATCTGTCCAGTTGCCCATTCCGACATGCCCGCCCTGCTGTTGTGGAACATGTGCATGCCATAGGAAACCTGTCCAATGGAGAGGGAAATCCTGATGAGCGCAATTGCACTGTGGGATCATTCACCTTGTATGGGGACGGAGCGTAGACCCTTCCAAGATTCATATCTTTTTTTTGGAGCTTTCTCGGGAGTGCTTTTTGATGTTTTCCATTACTATCACTATTGCCCAGCTTGGTTATATTTTTTTTATATTTTGTTGGGGTAATTTTCAATGTTTATTTGCCCTTTTGTTCTGTGCACATGTATCACACTTATCACTTTTTTGTAGGTTTCCCTGGTTTTGCTGTACATTGCTGACAGAAATGGTTTCTCTTCCCTTTAAATCAGCTCTAACGCCAGGGTTTCACTGGCGTTAGTTTTGAGCCTCGGATTTCACAGCATTAGTGTGCGGGGAGCCTCTCTCCTCCCACTCTCCACCCATTGGCCCCTTCTCTCCGCACCTAGGGAGACTTCCTCCGCCCTCCGGGAGCCTTTCCCCGCCTTCAGCGCTCATTTGCGCCGCTGCGCGCGTTAACGCGCGCTAAGGTACCTGAGCGCCTGCTAAAGCGCCATTATCGCGTGCTAAGGTACCTTACCGCGCAATAACGTCACAGAGCGCACATTAAGAAGGTTTAGTAAACATGCCCCATAGTGTCAGGAGACTATCATGACTCAAATCTGGCTATATAGAAGTTAGCTATGGACAGAGCCATAGTCACTCCCATGGCCACTCCAGATCATTGTTGGTATAAATTGCTGTTATAACAAAATAAAGTCTCACACAGCGCTAACTGGGTCACCTGTAACATAAAATAAAATACAGTTGATCAAGACTGATATTTCCTTTTTTCTCAGCGCAGTTTCAATTATCTCCAATGATGACGTTTTTGTTTAGTGGTCAGATACTGAAGATTGCCTACTGCAATTTCATGGGTGGTTAAACCAACAAGTCCCGTATAGCCAAGTTTCAATTTCTTATTATAGATGGTCTATTTCATTGTTGGATGTGCAAATAACAAAAACTATTATGACAGCGTGCATCTGGCTGCCCTTAAGAATAGCCTCCCATTTTCTCAGTTTCTGCAGAATCTCAGAAATTGCAGTTCAGTGTCTGATTCCAAAAAACAATCTTTGGCTCTTGCCAATGCTCTTAACTACCAATTCTAAAAGGAACACTGCAGATTCACATTATTTACATTTAGTAACACGACACATGTCGTGGAGCCATCAACTCTACCAGATTGTGTATTCACATTTTGATATATTACGGATAATACCTGGCTTTTCAGATTGTCAACCTAGGCTAGTTTTTTTTGAGGGATGGAATTTTCAGAACTCTTTGTGTCCAACCATTCCTAGAGCTATAAATATTGTATGTCTAACCTCTGGCCACAGAGGATATGGGATGTGTTCGATTTGTAGTATGATGTTTATGGTTACCACTTTCATGTATCATGTTCTGTGTTGTAAATTACGTTGGGCTACCACTTTTAGGTCTGATTTTGTTGTATAAGTGACTTTGTGCCCTTGTGGTCTTGTCTATATAGGCAAAAGCACATGTCAGCAAAAAGCGTAGCTTGTTGAACATCGTAGCAAATTAAACCTTAAGGTAGAGGGAACACCATCGCTACAACAATGCATGCAGTACAATCATGAGTTTGATGATCTTAGGTGCTTAGCACTTGACAATATCCCTCTCTTTAGTTTGGGTAGTGATCATGATCAGTTGCTGATCCATAGTGAACAGTTTTGGATTTTTCAGTTGGACATGGTTAGAATGGGATGATCTCAACAAATTCATTGATTAGACAGCGTGTTGGTGATCACAGCAGACGTGAATGTGGGTGATAGTGAATGGGTTATGTTGTGCTGAACTTTCATTGGCTGCTAGTTTACATATGCAAAATAATTTCCCTGTTTTAGGGGAGGAGTCTGGTGGGTGCAACCTGATCTTTAAATAGCTAATGCTTGGCGTTTTTGTAAATGATTTGGGCTGTGTTGCTGAATAGTTTGAAGATGCAATTGAGTAAGTCACTTGAAAAGTAATATGCTTTGGCTTCATCTTCTTTGGTATGGGTTCAACTTCAGCCTACTTATATGTTGTTAGATCAATTTCATCTTACAGGATATTTCTATAGTGGGAGTGACTGGCTTTTTCTGGCTTGATAGTAAGGCACTGGGTATGTCTAACTCCCTGATGCAGCTTCGGTGAAACACTAAGATGTTGTTTCTGACCCATGCTTATGAGTACTGTTTTTTTGTACTTGATATCATATATTCAACAGACTCTTTTGAGGTTTATTTTTTTATACAAGGACACTCCTAAGATGGCCACCTGCACATGTCCTTACTTGCTCCATATGGCCAATATGAAATACACATCAGTTCAGAGACATAAGTGGATGCCAGGTGTGTAACATCATGCGAGTGACCTTGTTCCACCAGACAGTATTTATTTATTTATTTATTTATTTACATTCTCTTATATACCGTGCTATTCTGCATCAGTGCGGTTTACATTGAACAAACTGAAATTACATTGAACAGGGCATTATAACTTGGAGATAACTATTTTACAGGGAACATGGGCTATGGAGTGTTAAGTGGCTTGCCCAAGACCACAAGGAGCACCTGTGGGACTAGAAACCCCAGTCCTTCCGGCCAAGGTTGCTGTCCTCTAGTGGGATTTGAACCCGCCTTTCACCGCTTTGACCCGGTGAAAGGCGGGATATAAATACAGTTAAATAAATAAATAAATAAATAAATTTGAACCCCCGACCTTCCGGCCTTGTCTGTTCAAAAGCACTTTGTGTTTGCATGCAACTTGTGCAGACGTGTGATAGACCTTTGATCTGACCCAACATGACCATTTAAAAAATGAAATGCAGTTTTAATTATGTATTTACTAATTGGGATTTAATTCCTGAGATTTCTGAGGTTGGGGATAGAGGGGAAAGAGAATACACTTATATCATGTCATCAAAGCTCTTACTCCCATTACTGCTTCTGCCTACATCCAGACAGACAGCCTGATCCCAGCTAAGGGACTGGTTCTGATGTAATATGCCTGCAAGTCGAAGGATCTGAGGGAGGTGAGGCTTAGAAGCATCCATGAAGTAAGATCTACTGTGATGCAAGGCATGCAAGATCTCCAACAAAGGGGAAGATGGTATAATATTGAAAGAAGACATCTGGACCAGAGTTACCAGAATCTGAAGAATCAATATTCAAACTCCACCATCCCTCAAACTGAATAACCAGTATGCAGCCCTGGCAGTGGAGGAGATGAGAACATCCCAGGAATATGAGAAACTGGAGCTTAAAAACCCCATAGCTGCTGAATCAGTGACCATTAGGAAGTGAAGTGTAGTGGTGGTTGGTGACTCCCTTCTGAGGGTTACAGAGATGTCCATTTGCCAGCCAGACATGTTGTCCCAGAAGGTTTGCTGTCTGCCAGGTTTCCAAGATCTGAGACGTTATGAAGAGTGTGCTGTTAATAATCAGGCCTAGTAACTATAATCCGATGCTGCCCGTCCATGTTGGCAAAAATGATACTGCTGGGTACCCCTCTGAGCATATAAAGAGTGACTTCATGGCAGAGGGGATGAAGCAGATATGTGCATAAGTGGTGTCTCCTCAATTTTCCCTGTCGAGAATAAAGACCAAGATAGAGAAACTCACATTCTTGAGATGAATGCATGGCTATGTGGATATTGTCATCAATTGTGTTTCAGCTTTCTGGACCATGGAATGATATTCCAAGGGCTGATGAGCAAAGATGTCATCCACCTATCAAAGATGGGACAAAGTTCTTCAGCAGCAGACTAGCTAATCTACTGAAAATGCCTATAAAGTACATTCATTGGGGATGGATGAACTAAGTCCTAGGTAAGTAAAACATTAAATACCTCTGTAGAAATAGGAAAAAAAGGGCAACATCTGGAAATCAATGTGTATTAATGCCTGTAGTATGGGAAATAAGACTCTGGATCTAGAGGATATAACGGAAAAGGTTGTCTTGGATTTAGTGGCAGTCACAGAGACATGGTTCACAGAAAATCATGACTGGTATAAAATTATACCAGACTATAATGTATTCAGGAAGGACAGGATAGGAGGAAAGGGAGGAGAAGTGGCACTATATGTAATAAATAATATTTAAACAACAGAATTGCAGGCTTAAGAGATAAGGAGTAGGCACATGGCATGCTAATCTGGAAAGAAAGAATGGAACATTGATTTGTATTAGTGTGATATACAGATCTTGTTCACAGGCAGAGGTTGGCAGAGATTTAGTGAAGATATTCACAATATTCTTCTGAAAGGAGAAGAGCTAGTGATAGGTGATTTTAATATGCCAGATGTCAATTTGGACATTCCTACTGCAGTGTCATCTGGAAGTAAGGAGATTCTGGATTCTCTACAGGGAGAACTATTCCAGCAACTGGTAACAGAGAACCAATGTTGATTGGGACTATACTAGACCTGGTACTTATACTCGTATATGGGGAGAGTGTTTCTGATGTTATAATGGATGATCATCTCTCAACCAGTGATCGCCAGATGTTGTAGTTCAGTATTACAACAAGAAAGGAGATTGTTCATTCAAAAATGAGTGTCCTAGATTTTAGAAAAACTAACTGTGTTAAAATGGAGGAATACCTCAATGAGACATTAACTGGATCAGAAAATTTAGGGAATGTAGAAAAACAATGGGCAAAACTGAAAGGGCATATTTTAGGGGCAACAAACCTTTTTGTTAGGAAAGTTAATAAAAGTAAAAGGAAAAAGAAGCTGCTGTCATTCTTCAAAGAAGTAGTTGAAAAGGTAAGGAAAAAAAGAGGTTAGACTTCTTAAATTACAATAGACGCTGAAAGAGGAAGACAAGCAACAATATTTGGAAAAGCTATAAAAAGCTCAGAAGGTAGTCAGAAAAGCAAAGATGAAAATGCCAGTGCAGTAAAAGATGGAGTGCAAGAGTATTTTGTAGCTATAGTATGTTAGTGAGAGCAGGAAATGCAAAAGTGGTATTGTCAGACTCAATGGTAAAGTGTAGAGAAATGTAGAAGCTGATGAGGATAAAATGGAATTGCTTAACAAATATTTCTGTTCTGTGTTCACAGATGAAGAGCTTGGACTAGGACTTCAGAAACAAATGCAAATATCAGTGGAAATGAGGAAGATCTTGAACGTTTTTCTGAAGACTGTTCTTGCAGAGCTAGCTAAACTAAAAACTGACAAAGCGATGGGGTCATATGAGATAAATATGAGAGCATGGAAGGAACTTGAGGAAATTCTGGCAGTTCCATTGTTTGACTTTTTCAGTGCTTCCTTAGAGTCAAGAGTAATCCCAGAGGACTGGAGAAGAGTGCACACGATCCCTCTACATAAAAGCAGAAGCAAGGAGATTGGGAACTACAAACTAGTTAGTAAATTAATGGAAATGCTGGATTGCAGGAACTGAGGCAGCATGGTTGAACAAGAGGCAGGTTTGTCAGATGAATATAATTAATTTCTTTAACTGAGTGACCAGACTGTTAAACCATAGGAAAACTTTAGATTTCAGCAAAGCCTTTGACATCGGTCCGCATAGGTGACTTATAAATAAATTGGATAGTAATGGTCACTGGAACGATAATGCATACAATGCTAATCAAAAATATCGTTCTTCTTTTTAAAGTAAGAGTATTATTTGCACCTTAGGTCTCAGTTTAAAATGACACTGCTACTTAAAAGTAATACTTCAATAGTAGCACACGTGTTCTTTCACATCAATGACCTTGTGCTTTTTTATACAAATATGAATGCTCAAAAAATCTTTTAGCTGTAGGACCTCTATCAGTATATAAAAAGATAAGTTAGTTCAACCGTGTACTCAGCTTTGTGAAAACAGGTGAAGTCCTTCAGCTCTTTCGCAATCCCAACATTCAGTCCCGGTACCAGCTGATGTTTCAGACTTTTCATCAGGGGACTGGCTTTTTACTGTGAAACCAACCACAAACAACCCATTAAAAAATACGAAAAATAATATCTCACTCATACTCTAAAACTATCAAGTAAATATAGCTTTAACTTCAACCCCTAGATCATGTTTGTACCTGTTGATGCTGCCCGCATCTTCCTATTCTCTAAACTTTGAGAAGCACTGAAACACTCCCTCTGGTGAAAAACGCCGCGCATGCGTGGCAAAACCAGCTGTCTCCTTTTAAAACCGGACCCGCCAATCACGTGCCACTTCTTTGCTACATTTTTATAATCACTGCTCAGATTGCTATTTATTTATAAGCAGGCTAGCCATTCTATCTCATTATTTAGCCCATTTGGATCAAGTGTATTTAATGTAAAAATTAAGCGTTGTTCTCTTTTCAGTAATGTTTGATCTAATGTCCTTCCTTGACTCGCAAAAACTATCTGTTCCAAACAAAGACAGCGTAGTTGATCGAAAGTGTGGGCTTTGTCTATACAATGTTTAACTAATGGCGCTTGTAAATATTTGCATCGTAACCGGCTCCTATGTTCCCTCATACGGACTCGGAATGCCCGAATCGTTTTTCCAATGTAACATAATCCACAGGGGCATAATACGGCATAGACCACATTTGTGGAGTCACAAGTTGTCAAGCTCCGTAGGGGTAACTTAATTCCATAGGAAGATGCGGGCAGCATCAACAGGTACAAACATGATCTAGGGGTTGAAGTTAAAGCTATATTTACTTGATAGTTTTAGAGTATGAGTGAGATATTACTTTTCGTATTTTTTAATGGGTTGTTTGTGGTTGGTTTCACAGTAAAAAGCCAGTCCCCTGATGAAAAGTCTGAAACATCAGCTGGTAACGGGACTGAATGTTGGGATTGCGAAAGAGCTGAAGGACTTCACCTGTTTTCACAAAGCTGAGTACACGGTTGAACTAACTTATCTTTTTATATACTGATAGAGGTCCTACAGCTAAAAGATTTTTTGAGCATTCATATTTGTATAAAAAAGCACAAGGTCATTGATGTGAAAGAACACGTGTGCTACTATTGAAGTATTACTTTTAAGTAGCAGTGTCATTTTAAACTGAGACCTAAGGTGCAAATAATACTCTTACTTTAAAAAGAAGAACGATATTTTTGATTAGCCTTATAAATAAACTGAATACTCTTGAGATGGACCCTAAAGTTACTAACTTGGTTAGAAACTAGTTGAGAGGGAAGTGGCAAAGGATATTGATCCTCAGTTCACTCTGAGGATAAGGATGTTATTAGTGGTGTGCCTTAGGGATCTGTCTTTTGTCCAGTATTTTTTAACATTTTGCTAAGTGATTTTGTGGAAGGGCTGTGGGGTAAAGCTTGTCTCTTGGTAGGTGACACCAAAATCTACAATAACGTAGATAGCTTAGAAGGTGTAGATAACATGCTGAAGGATCTAGAAAAGCTTGAAGAATGGTAGAGAATTTAGCAGCAGAGATATAATGCGAAAAACTGTAGGGTCATGCATTTGGGTAGCAAAGGGGGTGAATTACTTCCATCCACATAAGGGGCTGATCTATTGGATGATTTTAAGGCGTCCAAACAGGTAGAAATGGTGATGGCAAAAACTAGAAGCAGGGTGCATAGGAAGAAAAATGACCAATAAGAAGAAGAAGGTGATGGTGCCTCCCTACAAGTATCAGAATGGAGGAGTGGCCTAGTGGTTGGGGCAAGGTACTTCAGGCCAGAAGGTTGGGGGTTCAAATCCCACTAGAGGACAGCAACCTTGGGCCAGAAGGACTGGGGTTTCTAGTCCCACAGGTGCTCCTTGTGGTCTTGGGCAAGCCACTTAACCCTCCATAGCCCATGTTCCCTGTAAAATAGTTATCTCCAAGTTATAATGCCCTGTTCAATGTAATTTCAGTTTGTTCAATGTAAACCACACTGATACAGAAAAGCACAATATATACGAGAATGTAAATCTGAATAAACCTCATTTTGAGTACTGTGTACAATTCTAGAGACTGCACATTCAAAATAATATAAACAGAATGGAGTGGGTGTGAAGGCATTACTAAACTGGTCAATGTTTTTTGTCATAAAGTAACGTTTCTCAAGCCAGCCCTTGTATATCCCATAGCCTGTCTGGGTTTAGGACACCCAGAATGAATATGCAGGACACAGGTTTGCATGCAATGGAGGCATTGAGACCTATTCCTTTCTGGATGTCCAGCCACTTGTGTGGCTGGGCAGAATCGGGGTGTACTGTGGTAGACCTGATTCTGATCCCACAGGGGTGTCTAGTCCCCGCAGTATCAAAATTAGGTCTACTGGCCTGGACGTGCAGGCTGACCTGATTCTGATCAGCAGCATGCTCAGCAGTATACCTGGCTAATTCAGCCTGGCTCTGTAATGGAGACGCAGTGCCATGGCATCCCTTCACCATGACACTGTGGCTCCATTACAGAGACACGAATGCCAGCTGCTGCCAAGATTGTCCTTTTTCCGCAGCCAGACCCCCGATCCAGCCTCCCTCCTTCACACCCCCCGGTCTTGTCCCCGATGGCCGCCGCAGCTACCCTGCATCCAGGGGGACTTTTTCCACCTCTGAGGTGGAATAAGTTCCCCATCTAACTGGCCTACCCCAGACATACCGGGCTGATCTCAGAATCACACATGGAGCCTTGCATGGGGATGGCAAGGGGAACGAATAGCAGGGATGTACAGTACATCCAGGCAGGGCGTACATCCCCATTATTCGTGGCTCGGAATAGACCCCAGTTTATGCAAATCTTTCTTATGAATATTCACTGTGGGCATCCTGAAATCGAGACTGGCTAGGGGGTACACCAGGACCAGTTGGAAAAATACTGTCATAAAGCATATGAGGACACTAGGAAGGAAGCAAACAAATTCAGACAGATGCAGTACTTAACCTTTTGTTGCAGATGAATGTTTCTCTCTCTGTATGTTGGAATGAGTGGTTTAAGCTTCTGAGGTAGCCCTTTATAGCATAGACAAATGGTTTTAAAACCTGCCCTGGGGGACTTCTACCAGTCAGGTTTTCAAGATATCCCCAATGAATATTCATGAGATAGATTAGCATGTTTTTACCTCATGTGTTTTCATTGTGGATATCCTGAAAAATTGACTGAGTGGGCAGATAAACCTTCTAGTTCACTGCCGGGGCAGTGGAACATCTTTTTGGTTGGAGGGGCCAAAGAAACCAATCTCCAGCCTTGCCTCCAAGCTCTCTACTTGTGGATGCTGTATTGGACAAATATTAGTAGGGCCTTGACCCCTGTGTCCCACCCAATTCCACTGTATATGGTTCACTGGACTGGCCCGAGTGGGGCCAAGGAGGATTCAGACATACCCAAAGGCAGGAGACACAGGAAGACACATACCTATTCAAGGAGTAGAAGCCAGAGCCAGGACCAGTCCAACCATTAACAAGTCTAGATGGTCATCTAGGGCAGCAAATTCTGAGGAGCAACAAAGAACAGCAGCAATCAAAGCAACACAATAGATCCTGACAGCCACACAAAGTCAAAGAGCCAACAGCACATTCTTTTACCTGCAAGGAGAGGGAGCACACTTGAAGCAACGTTTAATATTTACAAGTATGATGTCCAGTTTTGCATTTTTACAGAATTGTTGTGGGAAGGCTGATGCTTTGATGATCATGACTGTTAATATCAAACTCTAGGGAAAAGGGGTGTAAGGCTGAAGGTTCACGTGGGACACCCAATACCTTTCCACCCATACTAGTGGAGGAAAATGCCCAGCTGCAGACAGCCAAGTTAAGACTAGCTGCCAGCCTTGGCATATAGCAGCTTCCTACTGGCCTTGACACTGACACTGACAAAATCCTCTCTATGGTTTTCTCTCTCTTTGTTGTAATCTTTTCCATAGTGAATAGCTACTAGATATTTGTTTATCCAATGCCAGCACTGTTCGAGGGCAGAACAGAGATCTCAAAGTGACTAGAGAACTGATCTTAACTGATATGACTCAGTGATGTCTGAGCCATGCAAAGAAAGGGAAGCAATGAAGAGAAGAGCTGTGTTTTTGCAGCAGACTGTTGGGGCGCAGGCTGAAAACCTTCCTTTCTCACTTGAGAAAGTTTCACAAGCTTCATAATGTGGAAAATAACCCCTCCAACCTAAGACTGGAACTAACCACACAACTTGTCAATAACCCCCCCCCCCCCCCAGTTCATTAAGTCTCCACATCCCTATGCTATTAAAGTGGTAGCAATGAAATTTAAGTCGAGGAGCTGCTGTATTATTGATTCTGGATCATCAAGCAATTTTAGGGACCTTAGCAATACTGCATAGCATCCTCATCTGATATAAGAGAGTCACCTATTCAGTACAAATAATTGATGGCTCTGCATTAGTATCAGGATCTGTCACCCTTGAGATGGATTATCTAATTTTGAGAATCAATTCAGGCCTCCAAGAGGTCATCCAATTCGATTTGATTCAAGTTCCTCGTCTTCTCCTAATCTTGGAAATAACCTGACTGAAAAAGCTTGAAGAAACAAAAGATATCTTTCCTTTCAAATATTTGCCAAGAAAACCACCTTACTAATCTTGAAGTAATATTAAGATCTCTTCATGCAAAAGTCATGGGAGTTCCCAAGGGAGTATTGAACTACCAAGAACAAATTATCAACATGGATACTTAAAAAAAAAAAAACACTAGGACTTCCATGATGTTTCTGAACTGGAAATATAGGGCCCAAAATTGAACAAGGTGACAATGCAGTCCCTACCCAGACAAAGATACCCATGCAGCAAAACAGCAAGAATCGTGTGTTAGGCAGTGGTGACACGGGCAAACACTGAAAATGCAATCATAACAAAGCATGGTGGTAGCTGTGCAATGCACCATAGGCATGCAAGCACAAGAAGAGTGTATTAGATCACTCGTGTAAGAGCCGGCGAGAGTGACCAGGGGAAGGCACCCCGGTATAGAACACAACACAATTTGCGGGCAGATGAGGGGCCACTGGAACACAATGGTGCATGGGCAAGAACAGGAGAGGGAACATCTGTACTGAACAGAAACACATGTATGGTTGTGCTGCCATATATGGGTGATGTGGGAATCTGTCTGTATAGTGCCATTCTACCATAATCATGTAGAGGTGCCATACCCATGCAGTGAGGCCCAGCCAGCTGCTTGTGCAGGAACTCCCTGTGGTTGGGCTGATAGACAGCAGCAGCATGGCATCCAAGAGGACTGCTAACTTTAGCCCTGATGCGCCAGAGGCCTTGGCACGAGCTGTATTGAGGTATAGGGAGGGAGGAGTAGCCTAGTGGTTGGGGCAAGGTACTTCAGGCCGGAAGGTCGGGGGTTCAAATCCCACTAGAGGACAGCAACCTTGGGCCGGAAGGACTGGGGTTTCTAGTCCCACAGATGCTCCTTGTGGTCTTGGGCAAGCCACTTAACCCTCCATTGCCCATGTTCCCTGTAAGTATTAGTGTATGTGTCTCATATCCCCGCGTGTTAAATGTATCCCCCAATTGTGTTGTGACCGCTTTGATTGAAGGATAAGGCGGTATACAAAACTGTCTAAATAAATAAATAAAATAAATAAGGGGGTGCTCTACCCAAAGGGGAGTTGGAGGCCCAATCTGAGGCTATCCAGTTCCACCTCTCCAGGTGAATAGCTATGAAGGAGCAGGGAGTACAATGGGGGGAGGGTCAGAGCTGCAGGCCAGGACAAACACACAGGCACAGGCCTAGCTGTGGGACTGCACATGCAGAAAGTGATGGGGGACATGGCACATGCTGGATCTATCACCTATGTGTCACAGATATGAGCCTGGCAGGTTCAGTGCCACACAGAAAACAACTCTGACGGCCCTTGCTGCCAACAGCAGTAGCCAGGCCCTGACACAGCATGTGTGGAAGTCAGAGCTCCCTCTGATGGGGGATGGCTACCAATGGCACGTCCCACAGAAAATCCCACACCACATGGGAACTGTAGTAGAGTCAAGGCCCTGTGCAGAGGGAAACCTGCCATGGGTGTGCAACCACAGCTGTTGCTGCCCCCAGCCCACACCCACAGCAGATGCCTAAAACCCACAATACAGCAAAGGCACAAAAGATGAACAGGTGTCTACCTGGAAATGTCCCTGAACCAAACAGATGTGTAGCGCCAAACATGTATAAACCATGTCTTCCTGGGCCCCACAGAGCTGAACAACCCATGCAGCAGTGAGGTCTGTGTAGTGACAGATGGCTAGCCCCACACCACAGGAATACATCCAGACCCAAACACTGTTGCCAACCACATACTGGGGCAATATGCCCTGAGAGTGGTGCAACAGGAGGGAGGAATGGAAGGAGCGTGCATGACATAGGCAGAACATGGGATCCAGAGATGTGACATAGGAGGCTGTGGGGAAGAAATGCCAAGGGAATATGGGCCCAGGAGTGCCACAGGGGAGACACAGGTAGGAGGGTTGCAGATCCAGGGACAAGGTGTGAGGCACAATGAATAGTTACCCAGGGGACTGGGTTGGTGAGGGAATGTGCACAGCAGCTGTTGATCCAGCTCACAGAGTGCTGCAACCCAAGGACTGCCAGGTGTGCCTAGGTAACACACAGTCAGAGCACCTAGAGGCATCCAGTGTCAATTGTACATGACCTCACTAGTGATCACACCCATAAAACCATGGCACCACAGGTAACCACCCCCAGAAACAGAAGGTACATGCCCCTGCTGCCAGGGTGGGCTGCACACCAGTCAGAAGCAGGGTATGTGAATGCACAGTTGGGGAAATGTGCACGAGGAAGCTGCTAATATGAACCCCAACCTCTCATTCACAGTGACTATGGCGTGCGATGCACCCTGGAGGTCCTCAAGTGTCACTTTTGGACAATGCGATGCCAGTGACTCCAACTGATGTAGCGTCTCCGGGATCAAGTGGCCACTGAAGCAGGTTAGTGAGACACAGGCCAGTCCCCAGTCTCCATAGCAAATAATAGCCATGCCTGAATGTACAGCTAACTTGTGTACCTGAGAGGATGTTGTATTCACAGCACAATAGATGTATAGCAGGCCACATGGTTCCACCACAGTCGCC
Source organism: Ichthyophis bannanicus (assembly GCA_033557465.1). Taxonomy (NCBI): domain Eukaryota; kingdom Metazoa; phylum Chordata; class Amphibia; order Gymnophiona; family Ichthyophiidae; genus Ichthyophis; species Ichthyophis bannanicus. The sequence continues at coordinate 613,379,005 of CM066034.1, read as the reverse complement.
CACACCCACATAGTGATAGCAGTGAGTCATATAGCATACTGGGCACATGCCTGGCAGAGATCTCCATCCACAGACAGGGCCACACTGTGTGTGCAGTCTTTCACAGTGCATGCCACCCCCATGCCATGCACACAAACAGCACTGTCCAATGTAGCACAGATAGTGAGGCCATCCTGCCTAGGGCCTGTATGCAGGCAGACAGGCAGGGGACTATAGTCCATAGCCAATGGTAGGAGATTGCTGGATGGTGCTGGGGTGCACCCCAATTAAGCAATGTGTGTGGACCACCTGCAAGTCCCCACCATACCCAATAGTGCCTACAACAGACTGTGGCATGACATGGAAGTGGCATATGGGGGCACAAACCACCAGCAGTGAACCCACATACACAGAGCGTACCTGCCCACCCAGCCACCTGTGGGAAGCCTGCTAGCCTGAGAGGGGGCCCACCAACCACAGCAAGGCATGGGGGACATATGTGCTGCTCACAGAGGGGCATAGGGGCAGGTGAGTGGGGTGCACCAGCAGGGAGCATGCACTGCTGGTTGCATGTGCATGCGCGTTTGCATGTGTGTGTGTGTGCTTCCATGTGCCTGTTCTGTCCTACTTCCTAAATTCACCCCTATCCCACCTCCTACAGCCAGTGCTGTGGAAGCCACGGCACAGTTGTACAGCCGCAAATGCCACCCCTGAGTGGGCAAGTCACACCAGCCCAGCATGGCAGCCAACCCACCCCCAGCAGCTCCTCCACCAGTGATGAGGAGGAAGAGATTGGCAGAATGGAAAAGAAGGACATCTCCATGGAGGGTGAGGCTATAGGGGAGCCAGAGGCAGGAGCGGAGGCTGAGGAGGCAGCAGAGGAGGCCTCAGAGGAGGGTGCAGAGAGTTTGGAGGAGCAGGAGGTGGGAAAGGCTGAAGAGGCATAGAAGCAAGAGCTGGAGGTGGCAGAGAGGGTGGAGATGAAGGAGGCGGAGGGGGAGGTGGAGGCTGAGAGGAGGAAGGGGAAGCAGAAGGGGCAGCTGCTGAGGGGCAGGAGAGCTGGAGGTATCTGAGGGGTCCGAGGAGCAGGAGGAGTCAGAGGCATCCCAGGGGACGAGGAGTCAGAGGTGTCGGAGGAGACGGAGGGGTCAGATGGGACAGAGGTGTCAGCTCAGAGTGGTCAGAGGGGATAGAGATGAAGGGGATGAGGTCGGCAGAGGAGGTTGGGGGATGCAGACACCACCCATTAGGCAACCCAGGGATGGGGAGGTGTGAACATGTCCCACTACCACAGCCATGCAGGAGGAGCCAATGATGGAGCAGTGGGTGCCTGCTGTGTCCCGCACCCCTCAGCCAGCATTCACATCCTGCCATGCTATGCTTCACCTCAGGGGATGACACAGCTGGAGTGAGAGACACTGCAGACCCTGGGGCCCCACACCCTGACCATGGCTCACCACTGGCACCACAGGAGCCATGGGCCCATCAGGATATGCCCACACCAGCCCTTGCACCACCATCTCTCCCACAAGCATCCAGTGATGGCTCTTTGGTCCTGTCTGGGAGCCCTCAGTGTGATGTGCATACAGTCGATGACGCCGAGGACTGATGGAAATCCTACTATGTCATAGAAGGCCTGCATTATCTCCTGCTACTCCCTTGGTGTCCTAGGGAATGTAATCAGGTGCCCCAGTCATCGCAGCAGGGCTCTGGTGACAGCATCTATGTAGTGGCATGTCACTGACTGTGTGATGCCAATCATTACCCTGACGATGTGCTTGAAGCTCCCAGTCGCCTGGAAGCCAAAGGCAATGGTGAACTTCACTGTCGCTGGCAGTGCCTGGCTTCTGGCTGTGGGTGGCTCCAGGTCCCCACTGAGGATGGTGCACAGCTTGGTGATTGTGCCACCATCAAGCTGGTAACACTGGTACACCTCCTCCACTGTCAGTTTCAGGTAGATCACCCTGGACCTGTGCACATGTAGGGCCTGGTACCCGTGCCTGGGGTGCTGGGTCACTGCCTACTGCTGTATCGCTGAATTTTGCTGCATCCTCCTCTGTGTACAGGCTCATCAGGTGCGCCTCCACCTCTGGAGGATCCTGTGCAGTGCCCACATGGCGTCTCTAGTGGCCCTGCACGGTTTTTTTCTGCACGGGTTAGCAGATTGCTGACCCTGTATCACTTCTCTCAGTATTATGTGCTTACGCTTGTCCTAAGCACCACAAACCCTCATCTAGGTTTGTGCAGTTTATAGATTCTTCTGGTACCACCCGACATGATTGAATATCGATGTTACACTGGTATGATGGGACCATGCCTCCACCATACCCCATTAAGCCCTTGGATATTCAGTTAGTGTTGCCCAGTTTTGGCAGATTTTCACTGCAAGCCATTTTGTTGAATATCTATTATGCCCGGTTATGGCATCCCTATACGGGTAAGTCATCTTTTTCAGCATTTAGCATGCACCTAACTCTTTGAATATTGGGCCCATAAACTTTAGTGAAATACTGCATCTCAAAGAAAATCTAGCCAACCTATTTAGAGTTCCATAAACCTCAAGACCAATATTTTTTATTTCAAGTAGGGGTTGATTGCTTCATCCATGTGTGCACTACCATAAATAGATGTCGGAAATGGGTGAGCCACAGGGGCCCTGGCCCCACCAAAAATTGCAGCATGGCATCCCCCTTGGGCAGATGAAGAAAAGCCCCTTCTGTCTGCCTGCAGGAGTTCAACTCCTCGCAGCCAGACAGGAAGGGTCTTTGCCACGATAGCAGCTTCTATTTTTCTTCTGCCCATGGGGGATAGGATCCTCATGGGCAGCCTACTGCCTGCTGGCCGCAATCTTTGCAAAGACCCATCCTGTCTGCCCACATGCAATGACCATGGCCGGCAGGCAGCAGTCTGCCCACGGGGATCCTATACTCCACGGGCAGAAGAAAAGCCTCGGTTGCAGCAAAAACCCTGTACGAACAGGAAGGGTCCCTGCCCACAGGGCAGGGCTTGGGCGGAGTTAGGGCAGAGCTTGGGGTGGCGCTTAGGCCCCCCCAAAGAAAAAGCCCTTCTGCCACCCCTGCTACCATGAAATGAACTTTGTCAGTATGCAAAATCATCATATACTGTTTGAATCAAGGCGCTGTTTGAACAAGTATCAATAGCCAGAATTTTTACCAAAAAGATCTTCAGGAGCCATATTTACTAAAACCCTCTATGGATTTGCCATTAACGCATTAATCTCAGGCGTGTTAATAGGAAAGACTGCAGGTTAGCTTTCAGGGGCATGTTCAGTATGTCCCTGACAACTAATGCATGAAAGGTTTCCTTAACATGTACTCCACTAGGTCGGGTTTACAAGGCAATTGCCCCGGCGCTAGCAGCAACAGGCTCTGGATCTGGGGTGGAGGCAGGGCAGGCGGAGGGTGGTCATCGGCCCTGGGCCGACAGCTTAGACGGGAAACATCCCACTTTGATGTGTAATAAGTGCCCCAATCTTGCAGGGGATGGTGGCCTGGGGCTCAAAAGAGGTGGCAGGGGCGAAGGAAATTCCCCGCAGCCTGACCCTGGCCTTGGGAGGCCAGATCGAGGGTTGGGCTGCGGGGAAACGTTTTTCTGTGCCGGTGCTGGGGATTGCAGCTTTGCAATGGAGCTGTGGTGCCATGGCAACTGGATGCCATGGTGCCACAGCTGCATTGTAGAGCCCTGACTGAGTTAGCTGGGGACAGGCCTATACGTGCAGGCCAGGCTGAATCGCAGTCCCTGCCTGCACGCACAAGCATCTTCGTGATTCTGATCCTGTGGGGCTAGACATGCTCCATGGGATCAGAATCGCAAACCCTTCTGTACGTACATCTCCGATGGAATGAGCCCCATATTGTTTATCTTATGTGTTTTATCTTATTATTTATTTACCTACTTTTAACACCATGCTTTTTTTATCTTGGCTCTTCTATAGAAACTTTCATTCTTATTGTTTTAACTTTTACTTATGTTTATATTATTTATGCTTTTATGAGGGTACACCCCCTGATGAAGGTGCATGCCGAAACGCATCGGGGTATACTGCAATAAAAGCTGAACCTGCTGCTAACTATTCTTCACTGTCTGTTTACTGTGCACTTCAAGGACATCCAAATTTGTAAAATGGCATACACCCATTCACATTTCTGGCCTTGCTATCTGTTCAGGACCCATCTCCAGAACCATTTACTGGGACGTTCAGTTTTCGGAGTGGAGACGAGGTGATTTCAGAAGGCACTTCTGTCACTCACCCAGTTTTTCATTGTTCTGCTCTGGCTCCTAAGTTGTTGTGACCCCCACCTGCACATATGTCTACCACCACATTGTCCCTGTCTCCTAGAACATCCATCCCACGGCCCTCAGACCCAAAGCTCCCCATGTCAGATACTGAACCCTCCAAATGACACCTCTATCCAACATCACCTTTGAACTGCCAGTTCCCTGACCCTCTCTCTCTTTGTTTTTTACCCCCTCTGTAACCCACCCCTCCTTGAAAACTCACGATACACACACTGATGTAGCTTCCTTACTAAATTGTGTAGTCAGTGGCCATAGGGGGGGAGGCAGTATCACCAGACTTGCAAAGAGGGAAGGTACGGTACACACCAGTACCTTCAAAAGGTACTGGGGAAGTTTACAATAAGTAAACTCAGATGTTATGTATAAAATGTACTAATGAAGTTACAGCAAAGTGTCTTAATATTTATTTTATGCAGGTTCTAACACTTTGTTGAACTTCTCGCTGAAATTATTTTTCTAATTTCTTAAGTGGACATAAAAGAATAACCCATCTTACGTTTCATCATTTATTGTATTAACAGATAAGTATTAATTAGTATCAATCACAACACGTTACAGCTCTTATAAAAGTAACCCTAACTATTCTAAACAGTTCAGCAACTCTTCTGACTACTGCAGCATTTAAAGTGTATTTCTCTCTCAACTTCAGTTGTTATCTCATAAATTCAGAGGCTTTTTGTAGTTTTACTTTTCCTTAGAGTGAAAACGTATTAAATGATTAACAAATAAAAATAGTTCGCTTTCTTTTCTTTGCTTTCCTTTTCCTTGTTAAAACTACAAAACTCAAGTCCAGTGCTTCACTTAGCTTTATTTTGACATTCAGGTAAGGTATCTTTATCCAGATGATGGTGAGGTTGAAGTGTTGGGGCCCAGATTTCGCGCAGGAACCGCCGCACCTCAGGATCCTTGGAATCCGGTGTACCTGTCTCCCTAACTTAAAGAAAATAAAAGGAGGCAAAACCTTAACTATTCCCTACTGTTGACACATAACATTCTAATTTACTATTATTCCTCAAACTTTATTAATTTTTCTAACTAAAAAAAATAAAATTAAACAAAGTCCCTAGCTACAAGTCACCTGTCTGAACTTTAGTCCCTTTGCTGAAGTACTTAATAAACCCCCTCTTTCATAGATCACACTTGCACCTAATTTACTCAATCTTAAACTCAGAGTAACAGCTCTACATGTCCATTCCACAATGTTTAGCTTCATTCCATTTCTTTAACAATGCTATTGCACACTAGGTAAAACAACATATACTTAAATATCCTTAACTAAGGAAGCCTGTTCTTCAGTGTTACCCTATCTTTTAACAGAGCTTCATTTCAAACACACACTTCCACAAACAAAGCAGTTATTTATTCATTCCAAGCTTCAGACTCATTTCTCTTTATCACAGCAGGCAATTACTTACTGTGCTGGTTTTCTTTAAGGCTTCAGACACTTCTTAAAACAAGCTACTAAATAGCACAGTTCTTCTAAAGAAAACTCTGACAATTCCACTCTGTCTCTTTCTTACAGAGGACTCCCAATAAATCTTCAGTCAAAACCCCTGGCTTCACTACCAGCAGAGTCTCAACCAACACTGTTCAAAACCTCTCCAAATCAGGGTAATCACTTACTTAACCTGATGTCCCTAAAACTCAACTCCAGTTCCACTCTTCAGAACAATGTATCACCAATTGATACTTTTACAATGGCATAAACAGCACATCTCTCAACACAGCCCAAACTGTTGTTTTTCTCTCTGTTCAAAAACAAACCTCTCTCTCATCAAAACAAACCAAAACAAAAAACTTTCTTTCTGTTGTCTAGGAGACGATGACTCTGCTGACATCATCAATTTGTTTTCTAGATCCCTTAGCCAATCAGAGACATGTTTCTGGAATATGCAGATGAAGCAGTAGAACCCATTCCAAATTCTGCAGGAAAAAAATCAGTTTTATTCTCAACTGCATGTTTCATTAAAATGAATGGCACAATCTCAATTTGGATGTTTCACACATCAAAAACCCCTCTAAACAACCCAAAATCTATAATCCTTTAAAACTTATCTAACTCAAACATTCCATCACCTCCAAATTCAAATCCTCAGGCGCTGCACACTCCTCAGGCGCTGCACACTCTAGTAAAAAAACTTAACCCCTTAAGGGTGGGTTACACCCTCCCTGCCCATTCCCCTGGCATGATAGTTCCAACTGACTGTATGTGACAGAGCTTCCATCTCCCTGTTGTATGCAGAGCTCTGCTGTTAGGTGTGAACACTGCCCTGCTGCTCGTGTGAAGGGTGGCCAGACAACTCAAATGAAAAGAAACAAACATATATGTGGTGTACTGATGTGTGCACCTCTCTGCTTTCATAGGTGACCGTGGATATCCCGTCAGGCTTGGCTGCTCACACCACTGTATTACCTGCAGATACCACAGAAGGAATGCTACAATGTGGCCCACCAGAGGGCCACATTATAGCATGGTGGAATGGGCCATAGGGATCCTGAAGAGTCACTTCCGATGCCTGGACTGGGATGGGTGTGAACTACTCTACAGTTTGGAGAGGGTCTGCATGATATTCACAGCATGCTGCATCATACACAACCTGGCACAGCAGCGTGGCATCCCTGATCCTGAGCAAGAGACTGCAGATGACATTGATGCAGTGGAAGAACACAATGTGGTGCAGATTGGGATCCAACAACAGTTGACTATGGCTCTCGACACACGGAACAGACTCATCCGAGAAATATTCTAGTGACAGTGAGTACACATATTGATCATGAATGAGTGATTTTATTGAACAGCATTCAGTGACAGCAGTTATGTTGCCCTCTTCCCAGCCCCCCCCCCACCCCGGATCTGGCCATGGGTTCTTACCTAAGCAGGCACTCCACCGCAGTGGAAAAGTGTTTGATATTGTGCTAACTGTGTCATCCTGCCCACTGCCCACCCCCTGCCACCAACTGGCAAAAAGTTCCAGATATCGAGGCCTGGTAGGCCTCCGTCTTATGCATAAGCCTCAGTTGAGCTTCCTGTTGGTGTTGTCCCCTCAGATGGTGTTCATGCATTGCCTGATGTGCTTCCTCCATATCTTGGTGTATGCCCTGCAGCTTTTGTTGAATGGTGCAGAGCTCGGATAGGATTCCCTCAGTGTTCTCCAGCATGCATGATCCCTCCCAAAGCAATTTCCAGCCCACATCATCTGGACCACTGTTGGATGCCTCTTCCATTATAGGGAAAGCAAGTTCCACAGCTGACTGCACTAGCATCCTGGGAAGTTGCAGGCTGGGAAGGTCAGACCACTGCCTGGTCTGTGGGAGGGTATAAGAGACACAGTTCAGGGGTCAGCATGGGTGCCTGAATATGGAGGGAGCCTGCACTGAGTAAATGGGCCCTGAATGTGGAAGGGCAGGTTGACCCACTGATGCTCATGGTCAACTTAAGTGACACCCAGTACCACTTGTCAGACGGCTGCCTAGGGTGAGAACTTACACAATCTTGACGATGCATATATTCATATGATTCTTGCAAGGTATTGTGGGTATTGTAGTTCATTCACTCCCAAACACAGCTGATGACAATAATTTGAGTTGTGAAACCAAGTGGTAAGATCAATAAAATACTTCTTTTATTGATGTGGTTTTATTCACCCAGCACATGTATGCTTGATAGCACTATAACTGAGGTTACTTGCTTGCAGTGTTTAAAATGGATAACAAAAAGTCACAAAGTAAACCAGAAAACAACCTTCAGCTTGTCAGGCAATTAGCTAATGTTTTCTTAGCAAATAATTACCAAATACAAAGGCACAAAGTAAAGAATAAACTTTGCTGGTTAGGTTAACTTCTGCTTATTTTTCCACGCCGATCTCAGCAGTGATTCTCCCTTGCTCACACACACAATCAGGTGCAGCCCTAATTACTATCAATGGACCAGCTGAAAGCCTTTAGCTGGCTGGCTGCTACTGTGTGAGCCCAAATCCTGCTTTAAGAGCTGTTTGCAGTGGAAATAAAGAACAAAGTTAGGTTTCTTTGTGATGGCTGATGTGTTTGCTCATAGACAGCTAGCAATAGCATTTAGATAGAGAACAGTCCATATAAATAGTTTCATTTGCTGTATCTCCCTCTTCATCAATCAGCATATGGTCACTATCATACATTGGCACAGACGAGTCTTTCATTAAGGCACTATCATGAGAATGCTTATTCCCTGGCTGCCATTCTCTGTTATAGATAGGGTCTGGATCAGTGTTCATACCTGAGCCTCTCCTGCTATCATTATTCCTCTCTGTATAGCCTGGCCAATATGTAACCCAATTCTGATGTCCAGCCTTCCAATCTTGATCCCTGGACACTGGATCTTCTCTCACATACCTTCTGGCCTTGGTCTGAAAGTCCCTTCCACATGCAGTCTTCTCTCTTCCAGGTAGCCACTGGTGATTCCTATCTCTGCCACTCCATTCCTCTGGCTGAATCCAGTCCAATGGACTCTGCTGGCTTTTGGAACACCTCCCAGTATGAGTACTGCCTTGGAATCTCCCAGACCTTCCAATGGCCTTTCTTCTCTTTCTTCCAGAGAGTTTCCTTCTCTCTCTATCTGCTTGGCTTGGCTTCTGTTTCTCCAGGTGATACTGGTGCTTGTAGCCGTTGCTGTCTCTGTATCTCTTCCTCCCTCTGTAGCTGTTATCTGAAGAATAAGCTCTATTCTTATCCTGTTCTAATGTGTGCTGCTCCCTAACACAGCGCAGCTGTGTTGAATCAGGCCCTGCCCTTTGAGATGAGTGCTTAGGGATTACCTCATAGCTCTCTTGATTGTACACACATTCTCTCACTTCAGCCCCTCTCATGGCTGCTGGAAACCTGGTGCATTCTGGGACTGGTAGTCTTTTATGTGAAAACTCTGTTTTCTTGCTTCTACCAGAACTGACAGGTTGCTTGTTCAGAGTCACATCATCTTTTCTATAGCTCCTACCTGAGCTATGATAAGCTTCCTTATCACATACCCCCCTGCTTAAGTTATTACGGACTGGTTTTACTGGTAAAACTTCTTCTCTACAGTCCGTAATACGGGAAAGTGCATCCGCATTCTTGTGTAACTTCCCGGCACGATGTTCAACCTGAAAATCAAACGCCTGTAAGGCCATGTACCAGCGTGTCAACCTGGCATTGTGGTTCTTCATTTGCTGCAACCACTTAAGTGGGGCATGGTCCGTGACCAACTGGAATTTTCTCCCTGTAAGGTAAAACCTTAACGCCTCCACTGACCACTTGATAGCCAAACACTCTTTTTCTATCGTGGAATACTTTTGTTCAGCCAGTGACAACTTCCTGCTCAGGTACATCACAGGATGCTCCTCCCCATCATGGCACTGGGATAGGACTGCTCCTAGCCCTACATCCGATGCATCGGTTTGAACCAGAAAGGGTTTCTTGAAGTCTACTCCTTTCAGTACCGGTCCTGTACACAATTTTTCTTTTAATACTGAAAACACTTTTTCAGCTTCTGGTGTCCACTTTATCTGGTTTGGACAATTCTTTCGCAGCATATCCGTGAAAATGGCACTTTTCTCTGCGAATTGCGGTATAAACCGGCGGTAGTATCCAATAAGTCCTAAGAAACTTCTTAGTTGTTTCTTGGTTGTTGGAGGAGGAAAATTCCTGATGCTATCTATTTTGCTTAATAGAGGTTTAATTTTTCCTCTTCCCACTAGGTGGCCTAGGTATTTTACCTCCCTATTTGCAAAGGCACACTTCTTCGGGTTTAAAGTGATTCCCGCTTGCTTCATAGAGCACAAGACTGCCCTGATCCTCTTCAAATGCTCCGCCCAGGTGTTACTATGGATTATGACATCATCCATGTATGCAAAAGCATAACTTTGGTGGGGTCGAAGTACCTGATCCACTAACCTTTGGCAGGTAGCCGCTACTCCATGCAGTCCGAAAGGCATCCTCTTGAACTGGAAAAGGCCAACGGGGGTGCTGAACGCAGTTTTCGGCTTCGACTCCCTGGTGAGCGGGATTTGCCAATATCCTTTTGTCATATCAAGTGTGGTTAAGTATTGAGCCTGTCCCAGCTGGTCTAGCAGCTCCTCAATTTTTGGCATTGGATATGCATCAAAAACTGATATGGCGTTTACCTGCCGGAAGTCAATACAAAATCTTAAGGATCCATCAGGCTTCGGCACCAGGACTATGGGGCTATTCCAAGGACTCTTTGACTCTTCTATTACCCCCATGTCCAACATCTCCTGGACTTGTGCCACTACCTCCTGTCTTTTGGCTTCAGGCAAGCGGTATGGCCTTTGACGAACCAATTTCCCAGGTGGAGTTATTATTTCATGGGCCACCAAATGGGTCTCCCCAGGTATGGGTGTCAACACATCTGGGAATTCCTTAAGCAACTTCCTAATTTCTTCCTGTTGTACCATTGTCAGGTCCTCACCTATTTGGGGCTCTGATTTTTCTTTACAATCAGATACCTGGGGTCCCAAATCTTCCTCTTCACTCACCTCCCTCTCTCGGGCACAGGTGGCAACTAAGCTTTTAACCCCTTTGACATCAGTAGAACCAAAGCCTTTGGCTCCACGTTCAGAATTCTCTAGGGATGTGACCTCCTCCACAGGTGGAAAACCCAGCCTCTCACAAATCAATTGGGCAATTTTGTCTCCTGTCTTCACATGATACTCATTCTGTCCAAAGTTAAACAACAGAACTTTAATATTGCCCCTGTAATCGGGATCAATTACTTCCGCACCCACATCGATGAAATATTTAAGGGCTAATCCGGACCTTGGGGCTACTCTCCCATAACATCCAATTGGTATTTCCACTTGGAGACCGGTGTCAACCAGGGCTCTCCCTTGGCTACATTCTCTATGCTGCATTCTCTATGCTGCATAGGTCAAACCCAGCAGACTGAGGGGTTGCCCGCTTAGGAGCTTGGGCCTTCTCAGAGACCTTATGGTACTTTAGGACGAATATCTGCTTTGGGGTAGCTTGGTCTTCTGGACGCTTAACCATCTTTTTAGCTGGGGTCTGAGGACTTCCAAATAAAGGCCCGGGAGCTACTACCATTAAACCTTCTCCCTCCTTTTTCCCTAGTCCTTCCACTAGACCCTGCTTAAATCTTGGCCAGTCTCTTCCTAGAACCAAATCAAAGGGTAGCCTAGGCACCACTGCTAATAGGACTTCCTCTTGTTTCCCTAGGCACTTAACCTTTAGCCTATAGGTGGGATATGATGATGCAGCACCATGAATGCATCTGATGTGAACTTGGCTTTCAGGGGTTCTAGGCACAAATCTTTCTTGGGCCTCTATCCTCTTCCAAAGCCTTTTGGACATCATACTCTGGTCTGCCCCAGAGTCTAATAATGCATTTGTGGTAATTCCTTGCACATCAACCATCAAAAGAAATCCTTCCTTGGGCTGTTTTAAATCCAGACCCATTAAACTAGTGTGTGTCTGGCATCTCTTCTCTAAGTGTCCCACTTTTCCACACTTGAAACATTTCTTTCTATTCCACTGTGTCATCTGGTTTGATACAGTACATTCATTTTTAGAAACATTCCTAATTATTCCTTTTTCTGATACAGCACATCTAGCCTCAGCATCCATCTTTAGAGGGCCACCCATTCTATGGCAAGCCTGCGTGGCTTCCAAGAATCTCTCTGCTAGCATGGTTGCCTCTCCAAGATTTTGGCAATTTTGCTGTATAAGAAAAACATTCAAATCTTTAGGTACCCCAAGCATAAACTGTTCCAGCATTATAATATCTAATAACATTTCTACTGTCTTTTGCTCAGGCTCTAACCATTTTACAGCTAGACTTCTAATTCTCTGACTCAGAGCCCTGGGTGTCTCACCCACTTTCAATGTAACAGCTCTAAACATTCGCCTATACTCTGAAATAGACAACCCTAGGCGATCTCTAATAGCTGCCTTTACATCCTTATAAATCAAAGCCTGGGCTGCTGGCATTGCTCTGTAAGCTGCTAGTGCCTCACCAGTTAATGAGGCTGCCAGCCTTACTGCCCACTGGGTCTCTGGCCATGCTAAAGCCTGTGCCACTCTTTCAAAAGACTCTAGAAAATCATCAACATTATCTTCTGGAGTTAATTTCCCAAAATTAAATGCCCCAATCCCTTGATTGAGTCCCACAGTGTCCACATGTGGTGCACCAGTACTAACTGCTGGTCTTGCATCTGTTCCACTTTGGCTCTGCAGCTGAACTAGAGCTTGCACCAGATCAAGCACTGGTTTCTGCTGTTCGATTAAGGCCTTCATAGCAGTGTCCTGGGCCTGCTGTGATAGCTCCTGCTGCTTGCAAAATTGGGCTGCCATCCACTGAGCCATCTCCCTCGGATCCATCTTGATCCCTGCAAGAAAAGAGAGAAAAAAAAAAAACCAAAGAGCAGCACCTTCCAACCAGGTGTGGTTTTTTTTTCAACTTTTTTTTTTTTTTTTTTTCCAATTACCCCCTGTGCTTACACACATCCACCACTAGACATGCCGAGGTACATATTACCTTGTCTCAGTGATGAATCCAGCTTTTCACAGGGTCTTTTCCTCTGGGACAGCTTCCTGGAACAACCACTTTTCTTCCAAAGTGCAGATGAGGGAAAGAAATCTTCTTACAACTTTAAACTTGACTTTTATTTGTAATCCACAACAAGTAAATCCTCTTGGTGCAAGAGCAATCCGAAAAACTACGCCATTTGTCAGACGGCTGCCTAGGGTGAGAACTTACACAATCTTGACGATGCATATATTCATATGATTCTTGCAAGGTATTGTGGGTATTGTAGTTCATTCACTCCCAAACACAGCTGATGACAATAATTTGAGTTGTGAAACCAAGTGGTAAGATCAATAAAATACTTCTTTTATTGATGGGGTTTTATTCACCCAGCACATGTATGCTTGATAGCACTATAAATGAGGTTACTTGCTTGCAGTGTTTAAAATGGATAACAAAAAGTCACAAAGTAAACCAGAAAACAACCTTCAGCTTGTCAGGCAATTAGCTAATGTTTTCTTAGCAAATAATTACCAAATACAAAGGCACAAAGTAAAGAATAAACTTTGCTGGTTAGGTTAACTTCTGCTTATTTTTCCACGCCGATCTCAGCAGTGATTCTCCCTTGCTCACACACACAATCAGGTGCAGCCCTAATTACTATCAATGGACCAGCTGAAAGCCTTTAGCTGGCTGGCTGCTACTGTGTGAGCCCAAATCCTGCTTTAAGAGCTGTTTGCAGTGGAACTAAAGAACAAAGTTAGGTTTCTTTGTGATGGCTGATGTGTTTGCTCATAGACAGCTAGCAATAGCATTTAGATAGAGAACAGTCCATATAAATAGTTTCATTTGCTGTATCTCCCTCTTCATCAATCAGCATATGGTCACTATCATACATTGGCACAGACGAGTCTTTCATTAAGGCACTATCATGAGAATGCTTATTCCCTGGCTGCCATTCTCTGTTATAGATAGGGTCTGGATCAGTGTTCATACCTGAGCCTCTCCTGCTATCATTATTCCTCTCTGTATAGCCTGGCCAATATGTAACCCAATTCTGATGTCCAGCCTTCCAATCTTGATCCCTGGACACTGGATCTTCTCTCACATACCTTCTGGCCTTGGTCTGAAAGTCCCTTCCACATGCAGTCTTCTCTCTTCCAGGTAGCCACTGGTGATTCCTATCTCTGCCACTCCATTCCTCTGGCTGAATCCAGTCCAATGGACTCTGCTGGCTTTTGGAATACCTCCCAGTATGAGTACTGCCTTGGAATCTCCCAGACCTTCCAATGGCCTTTCTTCTCTTCCTTCCAGAGAGTTTCCTTCTCTCTCTATCTGCTTGGCTTGGCTTCTGTTTCTCCAGGTGATACTGGTGCTTGTAGCCGTTGCTGTCTCTGTATCTCTTCCTCCCTCTGTAGCTGTTATCTGAAGAATAAGCTCTATTCTTATCCTGTTCTAATGTGTGCTGCTCCCTAACACAGCGCAGCTGTGTTGAATCAGGCCCTGCCCTTTGAGATGAGTGCTTAGGGATTACCTCATAGCTCTCTTGATTGTACACACATTCTCTCACTTCAGCCCCTCTCATGGCTGCTGGAAACCTGGTGCATTCTGGGACTGGTAGTCTTTTATGTGAAAACTCTGTTTTCTTGCTTCTACCAGAACTGACAGGTTGCTTGTTCAGAGTCACATCATCTTTTCTATAGCTCCTACCTGAGCTATGATAAGCTTCCTTATCACACACTTCAGTGTCAGATGTACAGTCCCAGCATGCAACACACAGTGGAGAGGCCACACACACACAAAAACACACATTGCAGGAAGACACAGGTTTGTAATGTGGCCCACTGAAACAAAAAAAGGATGGATGTGCACAGCCACAAACAGATCCCCTATCTGACCCCACAGATCCCTCCCCAAAAAAAAAGCCATGACCAGCCTTCCACAAGCTGTAAGTGAGGCCCTACACTGCCTGCTTGACCCTGTGTACATGATAGGCATCACAAGCATGGTGCACAGTCAACGTAGATGGGCCTGCTGTCTCTGCCAACTGTACAGATGTACCCATGCTATGACATAAACTGAGGGGATCTCACCCTACAATAACTCTCCCCATCTTCTCATTGCAGGTAGCAGTCACAGTAGCCATGACTGACTCCCCTAATGGGACTATGTGTGGACATCACCAATGGGCTATGGTCAGTAGCAGCAGGGACATGATATGCAGTGGGATGACTGTCTGCCTCAATGGAAGCATGCTACATGGCTCCAGGATGAGAAACAACACTCCTGTTATGTGGCTTCATTCCAGTTAATGGTTATGTTATGGTTATGGTTAGGCATTTGATATACCGCCCTTTACGTATGCATCAGAGCGGTTTACATGTATATACTAACAGGTACTTTTTATTCCCTTGTCCCCGAAGGGCTCACAATCTAAGTGTACCTGAGGCAATGGAGGGTTAAGTGGCTTGCCCAAGGCCACAAGGAGCAGCCATGGGACTAGAGACCTCAGTCCCTCCGGCCTGAGGTTAACCTACCGCATTTACAATACCACGTCCTTGTCCTTGCCCCTATACAACAGTCATGACCACAATGGCAATACACAGACCCTAATTCCATACCCTTACCATGCTGGTGTCAGAATGTACCACAATGTCGCAGCATAGTGCAAGCTGTACACAATGTCACAGACATGACTTTGTACTACTGTGCAACACACACACCACAAATTGGAATAGTGGCCCAAACATGTGACAGTGTGCCTGGACATGGGTATGAGGGAGTGGATGTGGCATAGGAGAGGCCAAAGG
Organism: Ichthyophis bannanicus; assembly: GCA_033557465.1. Classification (NCBI taxonomy): domain Eukaryota; kingdom Metazoa; phylum Chordata; class Amphibia; order Gymnophiona; family Ichthyophiidae; genus Ichthyophis; species Ichthyophis bannanicus. The sequence goes on along the minus strand of CM066034.1, from coordinate 613,363,387 downwards.
ATGGCAATCCGGTGTCCAAGTGGAGGCTGGGGGAGTGCAGTGATGGTACTGTGAATACACACAGACAGCAGCGTTGGGCCACACACATCAATTATGTCACACTTCTGGCATGGAACAGTATCTATTCACCCTTCTGTGTGACAGGGGTGGAGCTATCATAGCTGACAACCTCACTGATGGTGACCTCATCCATGAACTAGAGGACCTGTTCCTCTAGTGGGGTGATCTGGTGCTGGCGTTCACATGATAGCTTGCTGTTTGCTGCCCTCTCTTCCTTGACCATTTGCCACCCTCTCCCCCCCCCCCACACACTTCTTCTTGATGTCCTCAACATCCCTGTTGTGGTGGTGCACTGCATTGACCTTCTTTGCTATATCTAGCCATGCTCTGTTGGTTGCTGGCATCATTGGCAACGAAGGGATGGCATGAGGCCTTAGGACAAGCCTGATAGCCATGGAGGTATCAGAAGAGCAAAAATTAGCCTTCCTTTCAGGTCATGGACAGGAGCAGCAGTGAGACACCCACTTAAGACATTTTGAACTCAGCAGTTAGGATGCCAAGGCCAACTATGCCCTGTCCAACCCCATAGAAGATACCCACGTATTCATTTCCCTGCCAAACATACAAATATGTGCATCAGGACTCGCTGCTGGAAGCTGCCATATTCGTGTAGGAAAATACACAGTAATATTGAGATTGCATGGGTATGCTGCACTAACTGGGTAGTTGTAATATTGGACAAAATTCTCCTAATGTCTCTAAACGGGTAAGTTTGATATTGCCTGTCCTGCATGCAATTACTCATGGATGAGGGATCCCCCCACTCTCCATATGTAGACCTGTATGCATGGGTCATTCATCCACTGCAGTGGACTATGGCACCCTACATGCCCACAAACATAGCCATCTAAGGGGCATGGCACACAATGCTGAGGAATGCCAGTACAAGGTGAGTAGTCCAAAAAAAAGGGTTTATTCAAAAAGCCCCGAAGAGTTGACACAACCATACAGGAATACTATGCACTGAACCCAACACAGCCTTGTTTCAGCAGAACCTTTGTCAGGGGTTAAAATTACAAATTAAAACATACATAATGTTACCAAATCATAACAGAACATAAAATAGTAAAACAACTAAACAATAATAATAACAGATAAAATTAGAAATATAAAAACCTGTCATCAGACGAAGGACATATAAATTAATCAGAAAGATCTGTTAACATCTAGACGTGGTAAGGTGTAGAGTGCAAAATCAACCATGTTATAAATGGGAATATAAGAGCTAAAAATACATTTTAAAATTAAGCTGTATAAAACCATATTGTTAAGTAAAAACACATAATTAAAATGTAATCGTGCATTAATAACATCTAGAATTCATAAAGTGCAGTGTGCAAAATGAGAAGCTGTGATGAGAATGACTGAATAACTAAAAATACATCTTCAGAACAAACTGTAAAGGAATGCAATATGGAATAAATAAAACTGCATATTTGAAATTCATAAATCATAATAAAGCATATATAAAAGTTATTAAAATGGTTAAATCATAAAACATAAGCATTAATATTACAAACATACATAATGAGGTCTATTCTGTCCCGCAAATAGCAGGGATGAACATTCCCCATTGGGAAGTCCATCCCTGCTATTTGCCCCCCTTGCCAGCCCCGACTAAGCCTCCCCATATAAACACAGAGTTTGCATGGGGAGGATTAGACAGGGGTGAGAAGGGGCAGTGCGGAGGAGAAGTTAGGGCAGGCAGTGGGCAGTCTGCGGCCCCAGAAGTACAGGGCTGATTCTGAAGTGGGAGGTGGTGGAATAAGTCCCCTAAGACGTTGGGGGATTGGAGGCCCAGCCAGGCCTAAAGAATGAGAGGGTGCAGGAGATTCCCTGCAGCCTGATCCTGGCCATGGGAGGCCAGATCGGGGAGTCGGGCTGCGGGGAAAAGAAAAAGTAGTCGGCGACCAGGGATCGCAGTTCCTGAATGGAGCCGGGTTTGGCTCAATACGTGCAGGCCAATCAGAATAGGGACTGCACGTACTGACCCTAGACTTAATTCTGATCCCGCAGGGGCTAGACATAACCCAGGGGGTCAGAATCGCATCTACCTCTGTGCATTCGTTTCCAATCAGATACACAGAGACTGGGATGTACAGTACGGTGCCTCCACATGATTGCAAAAATAAATAATTAAATGACCATGTGGCATGTAAACCAAATCATGACATATACAACCATAATGCATATGAATCATGATATGAGGAGCCATTATGAAATGATGAGAAAATCTATCTTCATATTAATCAAAAAACATTATATGAAAAACAATTAAACAAATACATGGGTATGAGAGTATAAGTATGGCAGCACAATCACTAAGAAATGTGTTTAATATGCTACCCATGGAGTAACTATTGAGAGGTTAAAACTGTAATAAATAATTAAATAAGTAAATAAAAAATACGGGAAGTGGGCTTACTCTAGGAAGTTGAGAGAAAACAGGAATAAGCTATAGTATAAAGGCGGCAGAGGTTGAAACCTTCTCTGGACGGTATAACCATTTTTCTTAATACCTAATTTATAATACAAAGGGGTTAAATAATGTCAAATTTTGTACTGTTCATGTATTTAAAACAGAAAGCTCATATTAAGGTTTTGAAAATCATTATTGTTGTCAACTGTCACTATATATTTTGGATGTTCAATAGTAAATCTAACTCCAAAAACAATAGATAATCGGCATCTCAAATGCACTGTGTGGAAATGTTGCTCTCATTCACAGCAACACTCATTCCTGCAGTCTGTGAATTATAGCTATAGTGCTGGCAGTTATAGTCACTGGGTGTCAATGTAGTGATGGGGGAACCATATTTCAGTACATGAGGGGGCTGAGGGATTCCAGGGCCTGAGCTGGGCTTCACTCCTTTGAACCTGTGTGCCATTCTCTCATGGTGGCAAGTGACTTGGGCTGGCTACTCATGGAGATGAGAGAACAGCCTGATGGGCCCTAGATGGCACCAACATGGCCTTTTCCATGTTTTACTACATGCATGCTCGTCCATCGCCATAATACATGTGTGCTGACTGTACTCCCATGTGGTTTGCTACATGTGCCCTGCCTTGGCAAGTGCAGGATACAGACATATGTGCACATACCAAAGGCCACAACACATACACAGCACCCTACTCATATCATGACCAGCTACATGCAGAACACAATTACTGACCCCTATGTATGCAGCTTGTTGTGCTGTGAGGGCTTGTGTGCATCAGTGATGCTGTGAGCTAAATTATTGGTAGTTTAACTACTGGCAGGGTCTCCCAAGATGGACAGGTCTCAGCTGAGGTGCCAGACCAAGACAAACCACCATCTGGGCAGCAGCAGAATTGGATAATGTTGACGGCGGAGGATCACATTTCTGTGGCAACGGCAACAACACCAAACTTAAACTGCGCGGAGGAAAAGCCCGGCAATCTACTCATGTATCTTGCCATGAAAACCCAATGGATAGCTACAACAAAACAAATTGTGCTATAGTGCTGTAAGATGAGACCCCCAGGTCGGAAGGCACTCAACTAGCTACTGGGTAAGAGCTGAAGACTTTTCAGAGTAAAGCCAGCATTTATGATGTGGTTGGATCACAGCCCTTAGGACGTCTGACTGCTGATGTAGCTGCGCATGAAATGAGAGTCAGAAGCTGTAAAGATGTCTTACACATTCGAACATGGAACATACGAAGCATGAACCAAGGGAAGTTGGAGGTGGTCAAGAATGAAATGGAACATGTACAACTTGATCTGTTGGGTATCAGCGAACTGAAATGGACTGGCATTGGGCACTTTGCATCAGATGATCACATGGTCTACTATGCTGGAAATGAAAGACAAAGAAGAAATGGTGTTGCATTTATAATAAAGAAGAAACTTGCAAGAACTGTAATGAAATACAATGCAGTCAGCGAACGCTTAATCTCTATTCGTCTACAAGGAATGCCTATCAACACAACTATAATTCAACTATATGCCCCAACAACAGCTGCAGAAGAGAATGAAATTGAAGAGTTCTATGAACAAGTACAAGCTGAAATTGACAGAACATGCAAACAGGATGTCCTGATAGTCATGGGTGACTGGAACGCAAAAGTTGGCAACAAAGAAGAAGGCAAAGTAGTTGGAAAATATGGACTTGACAACAGAAAAGAAGCTGGAGAAAGACTGATAGAATTCTGTAAAACCAACGATCTATTGATCTCAAACACCTTCTTCCAGCAACACAAGCAACGACTGTACACATGGACTTCACCCAATGGACTGTATAAAAATTCTACTGAAGATTATTCAAAAGAGACTACAACCATAACTGGAACAAGAACTACCTGAAGTGCAAGCAGGGTTCAGAAAAGGGCGAGGAATGAGAAACATCATTGCGGATGTGAGATGGATCCTTGAAAGACTAAAGAATACCAAAAGGATATCTATTTGTGCTTTATCGACTATAGCAAGGCTTTGGACTGTGTAAACCATGAGAAACTCTGGGCCACATTAAGAAGCATGGGTATACCAGAACACCTGATCATTCTCTTGCATAAGCTGTACATTGATCAAGAAGCAACAGTTTGAACGGAACAAGGAGAAACAGAATGGTTTAAAATAAGCAAAGGTGTAAGACAAAGCTGCATACTTTCCCCCTACCTGTTTAAGTTACATGCAGAACAAATCATCAGAGAAGCAGGATTGTATGAAGACAACAGAGGTGTGAAGATTGGTGGAAGACTCATCAACAACCTTCGCTATGCTGATGATACCACATTACTGGCTGAAAGTGAAGATGATCTGAAACATTTGTTTCTCACAATCAAAGAACATAGTCTCAAAATGGGCCTGTACCTTAATGTAAAGAAGACAAAGATTATGACAACTGACATAATCAACAGGTTCATCGCTGAAGGAGAAGAAATTGAAATCGTGAACAACTTTAACCTACTTGGATCAACTATCAATAAAGAAGCAAAAAGCAGTCAAGAAATCAGACAACGCATTGCTCTTGGCAGAATGGTTATGAAAGACCTAGATAAGATTCTCAAGAACAGAGATGTCTCTCTCCAAACAAAGATTTGACTTGTTCAAGCCATGGTATTTTCAATAACATCATATGGATGCGAAAACTGGACAGTGAAAAAGATAGACAGGAAGAAAATTGATGCCTTTGAATTATGGTGCTGGTGGCGACCCAAGCTTGATGTAAGTCTTTAACCTTTGCAACTGCTCCTTTTAGTTTTTTCTTAACTATTTTCCTCATTTTATGACAGCATACACTGTTGTACATGGCAGCAGTCTCTTATTTTCCTGGTGGGTGCTACACCTCGGCTTCTCAGTGCTGCCGCTATGGCCTGTATGCCTAGCATGATGGCTTGCATGGAAAGACATTCCTCTTGTAGTAGGGGTCACACCTCCACCACCAGATTGTCCAGTGCCACAGAGCTATTGGATGTTTGTGCTACAGAAGAGGATGGACTTGGTACAGGCCTAGATCCTTGGGACCCTGCCTCCTACTGCACCTGTGGTAGGACGTGCAGCCCATATGTGGCTGGGATGAGTGGGCATGTCATGCTGGGGGGTGGGAGGCACTGCAGACACCTGTGGCTCCTCCCTGGGCTCCTCCTTCACCTGCTAGGTCTGCCTGCAGGTGACCACCTCCTCATTCCCTGGCCACACAGGGGACTGGGGGTCCATCCCACCCTCCTCCTCCTATTCCTCCTCTGACCGGGACTCCTCCTCAGATTCAGAGTCCAACTCTGAGTTGGTTTCCTCCTCCCCTCCCACTCCTCCACCTCTGGCACATTCTCTTCCACCTCATCTTCCACCTTCCCCATGAACTGCTCCCCTGTACCCTCCTGTGCAGACACCACAACCTCTATCCCAACTCCTCTCTACTTCCCCTCCACTCCCCCTCCCCCTCCTCCTCTCCCTTCCTTACATCCCCCTCTGCTCCCTCTTCCTCCCTTTCCACTCCCTCCTCCTCCCACTCAATTCTATACTCCTCCCCCCCTCCTCCACTTCCTCCTATACTCTCTCCTCCTCCTCACCTCCCTTCACCCCTCTGTCACCTGCCGCTCTGCCCCTTCCTCTGCCTCGCCTTCTGTTCCCTCCTCCTCCCCATCCACTCCCTCCTCCTCCCCCTACTCTGCCTCCTCCTCCTCCTCTGCTCCCCCTCCGCTCACTCCTCCTCCTCCCCATCCTCCCCATCCTCTGCTTCCCCTCTGTTCCCTCCTCCTCCTCCTCCCTTTCTCCTTCTCCTTCACCTCCCCTCCACTCCCTCTTCCTCTTCCTTCTCCCCCTCCGCTCCCTCCTCTTCCTCTTCCTCTTCTTCCCCCTCCCCCACCTGCCCTTTTGCTTCCTCCTTCTTTATGTCCTTCTCTGATGGTGTCTCATCCTCATCACTCTCAGATGAACTGCTGGAGGTGCTGGGATGGCCACATGCTGATGCCTGGGTGGGGTGCAATGTTGTGATCCCATCTGAGGTGTCATGCCTGGTAGTTGATTGTGGGCTGTAGGGAGAGGGAGAGCAGGCAATTACATGGATAACACTGCATACCTACTGATCATAGGACAGTGCAGCCCATACACACACACACACACACACACACACACACATTCTGCCTCTACTGAGCCTGCTCACTGACTGTTGCCCAGGGTAGCTGACCCATCTACTGCTCCCTGGCCAGCACATATGTGGCTACAGGGTACTGCCCAGTGCATCATTTACCTGCCTCTGCTGCTGCTTGCTCATGGAGGTGCTGCATGGACTGGGGCCTCTGCCTCTGCATGGTCTGAAATCTGCATTTGAGTGCTTCCAGGGTGCACTGAACACCAAATTCACTGTGGGATGGAGGTAAGGGATTAAATTTGTCCCCAATTGCATGCTACAATACCCCAATTGTCACTCACAAACAGAGATCACTGCTGACAAACATGTCACCCTAAGAGCTCCAGGCCCATGGACCTGCACACTGGGGGCAATTCACAGTATCTGTCATTGCTTAAAACATTGGGTACCCACTGGCAGGGTTCACACATGCCCGTGACACTGTGGTGTTGTGATTGGGGGCAGGGATGGGGCCCTGTTCAGGTGACACGGGATGCTTGTAGATCCTGCAATAGGGGGGACAATGTTGGGCTCTCCCAACCCTTCTGTTACAGCTCTTGGTGTGTCCCACTATTTTCTGTCTATACCTTTGGGGAGTTTCAGACAGCACCTGGTCACTGGCATAGGCATCCTCTTGTCCACTATAATTTGAACCAGTCCTAAAGGTAGCCCCAGTCTGCCCCATGTTCATTCTGGTACATGTATTTGCCCTGTGTGCCCTATGGAACCATGTTCTCTTGGTACCTGAGCCATGCCTGCCACCACTTGACACCTCTAGGCCCATATACCATGCTACATGTGGCCACATTTGGTACCCTTTTCCTTCCTCAGCATCCCTAACCCCACATCCCACTGAGTCACCTCTCCTCTCAACATTGTTAGGTGACACCTCCCACCTCACTCTGCTGCCCCATCCCCCTCCCCTTCCCTCTGTACCCCCATGTGCTTCATCTGTCACCCACACCCTTTCTGTTCCTGCCTCTTGTGGCACCAGTCTCAGGTCATGTTATGTGTCTTTCAGGCTTATTTGGTTATAGAGATGTTATTGTTGCACATAGACATCCATCTGGCGCTGCACTCACCTCGCAGATGCACATGATGTGGTGCTCAGCAGGGCATATGGGGGATGGTTGTATGATTCAGGTGGATTCCCATTTGTTTGTCATTGGTGTTATTTACTGCTCTCCATATGGGCAGTTGCATCAGGCCACAGCAAATGGCTATGACATCTACTTTGGCATCCCCACAATATGCACTGCTCCAAGCTGGCCGATACTTATCACCCTGTTCCCATGCTGCGGTGATTTGACTGTGCCACTGCCTTTCTAGCCATCACACAGCAGGGGGAGCTCTAACTACCACCCATGTTAGATGTGCAGATGCTTCTTTATCTTTATTACATTTCTGGATATACTGTATTGGCCTAGGAATACAGGTGGTTTACAGCATCTAATCAAAAGACTGCAAGGAGAGAAAAGGAAAAAAATGGCAATTAACTGACAGGACAGAGGAAGTAAAAAAAAAAAAAAGGACAGTGATAGAAGTAGAAAGAGGGAGAACCTACAGGAGACCAGAGTAGAACCGGGGATGTTCTGGGTAATCGTGATGGTGTGGTAGGTAGGTCAATGGCTAACTCAAAGAGGTGAGTCTTTAACACATCTTTAAACATGGTGAAAGAGACTTCAGAATGGAGAGTGTGAGGGTGAGAATTCCATAGTGTGGGACCCAGAAAGAAGAAAGCTGCACCCCGCATACATTTGAGGTAAGCCCTAGAGATGGAGGGAAGTGCTAAGCCATGGGTATGAACAGAGCGCAGAAGATGGGGTGGATTATGAAAATGCAAAAGGTTGGCTAGAAATTGAGGAGTGGAGGTGTGAATTGTCCTGTGCATAAACTTGAAAATTTTATATTGAAAAGCGAATGGGTAACCAGTGGAGGCAAATGAGGAGTGGAGAAATGTGATCAAAATGAGAGGAGTAGGTGAGAAGAGCATAAGAACATAAGATATGCCATACTGGGTTAGACCAAGGTCCATCAAGCCAAATATCCTGTTTCCAACAGTGGCCAACAGAGGTCATAAGTACCTAGCAGTTTTACCAAAAGACACAGGTTCAACAATGTTTGTATTTGGTCAAGCAGTGATATCCTGGGTCCTTTTAATAATGGTTTATGGACCTTTCCTCCAGGTACTTGTCCAAACCTTTTTTAAACCCAGCTACACTAACAGCTTTTAGTACGTCCTCCGGTAACAAATTCCAGAGTTGGTTACACATTGAGTGAAAAAAGATATTTTCTCTTATTAGTCTTAAATAGGTTGCCCTGTAGCTTCATTGCATGTCCCCTAGTCTTTCTATATTTTGATGGTGTAAACAATCGATCTACGTTTACCCGTTCCACTTCATTCATTAATTTATGGACCTCTATCATATCTCCCCTTAGCCATCTTCTCTCAAGGTTGAAGAGTCCTAACTTTTTCAGCCTCTCTTCATAGGGGTATCCTTTCATCCCCTTTGCCATTTTGGTGTCTCTTCTCTGTACCTTCTCTAATAATGCTATATCATTTTTTTAAGATACGGCAACCAGAATTGCACACAATATTCAAGGTGTGGTCGCACCATAGAATGATACAGAGGCATTATAATATCCCTTGTTTTATTTTACATTCCTTTCCTTATGATACCTAGCATTCTATTTGCTCTCTTGGCCGCCACTGCACACTGGGCAGAGGGTTTTAACATGTTATCCACTATGATGCCTAAATCTTTTTCCTGGGTGGTGATTCTTAATGTGGAACCTTGCATCGTGTAACCATAGTTTGGGTTGTTCTTTCCTAGATGCATAACTTTACACTTGTCCACATTAAATTTCATCTGCCATTTTGATGCCCAGTCTTCCAATTTATCAAGATCCTCTTGCAATTTTCCACAGTCCTCGTGGGTTCTAACAACTTTAAATAATTTTGTGTCCAGCAGCAAGATGGGGCTTTCCAGTCTTTTGCATTGAGTGTTCTGAAGTAACTGGAGTCTATGGAGCTGATATTGAGGAAGGCTGGCCAGAATAACATTGCAGTAATCCAACAAATGACAAGAGAAAGGAGGAGAGTGGTCAGGGAAGAGAGTGAGAGGAAAGGCCAAACTGCACAGATTTGACAGAGGTGGTAAAAGGAATGACGAACAAGAGAAGAGATGTGTTCAGCAAAAGAGAGAAAAGAGTCCAAGATAACCCCAAGATAACATAAAGGGGGGACCAGAGGGATAGTGGTAGAAGATAGAAGAGGGGCTAACGAGGGAGAGGGGGCCCCAAAGGTAATCCAGGTGACTGTTGTTTTAGAGAGAATCAAAAGGACAGCTATGCTTGAATAGTGCTCAAGCAGGAGTCTAGCAGGAAAAGATCAGGGGCAGAGGAATCAGTGTGATGAAGAAGCATAATGTCATCTGCGTAATAGTATGTGGAAATACTAGACTGTTGAATCAATAAGGCAAGTGAGGCTGGAAAGATGTTGAAGAGGAGGGGAGACAAGACTGAGCCCTAAGGGACACCACAGGAGAGGGTGACAGAGGGGGAAGCCGATGTTGCTGAGTGAACAGAAAATGAGTAAACAGTGAGGAAGGATTGAAACCATTGTAAGGGTATGCCAGAAATACCAAAATCAGAGAGATAGGAAAAAGTATACAGTGGTCAACAAGATCAAAAATGGAAGAAAGATCAAGAGAGATAACAAGTGTAAAGTCTCCATCTTCGTGGGCTGTGTGAAACTCATTGAGAATGGAAAGAAGGATAGACTCAGTACTGTGACCCTCATGAAAGCCAGATTGTCAGGGGTGAAGGGCATTAATGGACATAAGATGAGAGGATAGCTGTGTGAAGACTATATGCCCCAACAACAGCTGCAGAAGAGAATGAAATTGAAGAGTTCTATGAACAAGTACAAGCTGAAATTGACAGAACATGCAAACAGGATATCCTGATAGTCATGGGTGACTGGAACGCAAAAGTTGGCAACAAAGAAGAAGGCAAAGTAGTTGGAAAATATGGACTTGACAACAGAAAATAAGCTGGAGAAAGACTGATAGAATTTATTTATTTATTTTAATTCTCTTATATACCGTGCTATTCTGCATCAGTGTGGTTTACATTGCACAAACTGAAATTACATTGAACAGGGCATTAAAACTTGGAGATAACTATTTTGAAGGGAACATGGGCTATGGAGGGTTAAGTGGTTTGCCCAAGACCACAAGGAGCACCTGTGGGACTAGAAACCCCAGTCCTTCTGGCCCAAGGTTGCTGTCCTCTAGTGGGATTTTAACCCCCGACTTTCCAGCCTGAAGTACCTTGCCCCAACCACTAGGCTACTCCTCCACTCCTGTAAGACCAATGATCTATTGATCTCAAACACCTTCTTCCAGCAACACAAGCGACGACTGTACACATGGACTTCACCCAATGGACTATAAAAATCAACCCACCCCTGGGATAATCGTAGCTTTATAGGTACTTACACATCTTAAAAGACAGGAGGTGCTCTCAGGTGAAGCTCATTACCCAAATCAGTCATACACTAAGGACCTGAGATTAGTTAAGCTTCAGGTGAACAAGTTATATTACACGTATTAGGTTCAGTTTTATTAGTATAAATATCCATAGCAACCCTTAGTAAGTAAAGAACTTAGATCTAAACACAAACTTAAAACTAAGATGCAGACAGCAGTCCAGCAGCGGGATGGGGGCTTTCCAGTCTTTTGCATTGAGTATCACATGTATGATTTTCTCCCAGTTGGTGAGAGGTCTTACGTGTGCACTAGGTGCAAAGAGCTTTTTGCTCTCGGAACGAGTCCGTTCTCTAGAGGCTAAAGTAGCAGACTTGGAAAGCATAAGACAGACAGAGAGGTACATAGACAAGACCTACAGGGATATAGTCCTGAAGTCCCACCTCCAGTCTGGCAGCATCCCTGTTGCCATGGAGGAGAGAGGTCACGTGACAGGAGAGCATCACCCTGGTGTGGCAGGAAGTGATCCTGTAACTAGGACCTGTCCTCCAGGTGATGTAAAACCCTCTCGCACCGAGGAAGTTTCTCCAGGGCCATGTGCCCATGAGGGAAGGGTTAGGACAGCCGTTATAGTTGGTGATTCGATCATTAGGCATGTAGATAGCTGGGTGGCTGGGGGACGTGAGGATCGCCTGGTAACATGCCTGCCTGGTGCGAAGGTAGCAGACCTCACGCGCCACCTAGATAAGGTCTTAGATAGTGCTGGGGAGGAGTCTGCTGTCTTGGTACATGTTGGTACCAATGACATAGGAAAATGTGGTAGGGAGGTTCTGGAGGCTAAATTTAGACTTTTAGGTAGGAAGTTGAAATCCAGAACTTCCAGGGTAGCATTCTCCGAAATGCTTCCTGTTCCACGCGCAGGACCCAAAAGGCAGACAGAGCTCCAGAGTCTCAATGCGTGGATGAGACAATGGTGCAGCGATGAGGGGTTTGGATTTGTTAGGAACTGGGGAACATTCTGGGGAAAGGAGGGGCTCTTCCGAAGGGATGGGCTTCACCTTAACCGGGATGGAACCAGGCTGCTGGCATTAACCTTTAAAAAGGAGATAGAGCAGCTTTTAAATTAGATATTAGGGGAAAGCCGACAGTCGCCCAAGAGCAGATGGTTCGGAAGAATGTATCTTTGAAGGATACTACCAAAAGCAGAGAGGTTCCACAAAAGAGTAAAGTAGCCCAAATGCCCTCAAGTATGGAGCAGAAAGAGCTTAAAGATCCCAAATTACTCATGTCTAACAGACAAATTAATATGGATAAAATACATTCTCTAAAATGCTTGTATGCAAATGCTAGAAGTCTAAAAAATAAGATGGGAGAGTTAGAATATATAGCACTAAATGAAAGGTTAGATATGATTGGAATATCAGAGACATGGTGGAAGGACGACAACCAGTGGGACACTGTGATACCTGGGTACAAAATATATTGTAATGATAGAGCTGATCAAATTGGTGGAGGGGTTGCTCTCTATGTTAGAGAGGGCATTGAGTCAGAAAGGATTAAAGTTTTGCAGGAAACAAAATCTGCTGTAGAATCTATATGGATTGAAATTCCATGTAAAAGGGGGAAGGCAATGGCAGTGTGGGTGTACTATCGAGCGCCTGGCCAGAATGACCAAATGGATGATGAAATGCTCAAAGAAATCAAGGAAGCTAACAAAAGTTACAGCACAGTAATAATAATGGGTGATTTCAACTACCCCGGTATCGACTGGGTCAGTGTCACGTCAGGACATGCTAGGGAGATAAAGTTCCTAGATGAAATAAATGACTGCTTCTTGGAGCAGCTGGTTCATGAACCGACCAGAGGGGAAGCCATATTAGACCTAATCCTTAGTGGAACACCAGATCTAGTGCAAGAGATAAGGTTGTTGGGGCCACTTGGCAATAGTGATCATAGCATGATCGGCTTTGATTTAATTAGTGCAGGAGGGATAGTAAGGTAATCCACAGTACTACCTTTTAACTTTCGAAAGGGAGACTATGATAAAATGAGGAAAACAGTCAAGAAAAAACTAAAAGGAGCAGTTGCAAAGGTTAAAGACGTACATCAGGCTTGGCTGTTGTTGAAAAATACTATCTTGGAAGCCCAGACCAGCTGTAATCCACGCTTTAAAAAAAGTGGAAAGAAGTCCAAAAAAACTGCCAGCATGGTTTAAAGCTGAGGTCAGAGAGGCTGTTGTTGCCAAAAAAGCATCTTTCAGGAAATGGAAAAAAGAGCCAAACGACGAAACCTGGAAACAGCACAAGCACTGGCAAGTCAAATGCAAGGCATTGATAAGGCAGGCAAAGGGAGAATTTGAGAAGAAGCTTGCTGCAGAAGCAAAAACGTGAAGTAAAGACCTTTTCAAGTACATTCGTAGCAAAAAACCTGTGAGAGAGTCAGTTGGTCCATTAGATGATAAAGGGGTTAAAGGAGCACTAAGAGGCGACAAGGCAATAGCGGAGAGAATGAACGAATTCTTTGCTTCAGTCTTTACTGAGGAAGATGTAGGGATGTTACCCATGACTGAAGTGGTTTTTAAAGGTGCAGAAGAATTGAAGGAAATATCGATACATCGAGAAGATGTATTACAACTATTAGATAAGCTGAAGAGTAGCAAATCACCTGGGCCGGATGGTATACATCCAAGGGTATTGAAAGAACTGAAATATGAGATTGCAGACCTGCTATTAGTAATCTGTGAACTATCATTAAAATCATCTCTAATACCTGAAGATTGGAGGATCGCCAATGTAACACCAATTTTTAAAAAGGGTTCCAGGGGTGATCCAGGAAACTACAGACCTGTGAGCCTGACGTCAATACCGGGAAAAATGATAGAAACCATCATAAAGAATAAAATTACTCAGCATGTAGATAGTCATGAACTAATGAGAGACAGCCAACATGGCTTTAGACAAGGAAGATCTTGTCTTACTAATCTGTTATGTTTTTTTGAGGGAGTGAATAATCAGGTGGACAAAGGTGAGTCGGTTGATATTGTGTATCTGGACTTTCAGAAAGCCTTTGACAAGGTCCCTCATGAGAGACTTTTGGCAAAACTAAAGAGTCATGGGATAGGAGGCAGTGTACTACTGTGGATCAAGAACTGGTTAAGAGATAGAAAGAGGGTAGGGCTAAATGGCCAATTTTCCCAATGGAGAAAGGTGAATAGTGGTGTACCCCAGGGATCTGTGCTGGGTCCGCTGCTTTTTGACATATTCATAAATGACCTGGAAAGTGGAAAACGAGTGAGGTTATCAAATTTGCAGCTGACACAAAACTATTTAAAGTTGTTAAAACCCAAGAGGATTGTGGAAAATTGCAAGAGGATCTTGATAAATTGGAAGACGGCACATCAAAATGGCAGATGAAATTTAATGTGGACAAGTGCAAGGTTATGCACCTAGGGAAGAACAACCCAAACTATGGTTACACGATGCAAGGTTCCACATTAGGAACCACCACCCAGGAAAAATATTTAGGCGTCATTGTGGATACCATGTTAAAACCCTCGGCCCAGTGTGCAGCGGCGGCCAAGAGAGAAAATAGAATGCTAGGTATGATAAGGAAAGGAATGGAAAATAAAAGAAAGGATATTATAATGCCTCTATATCGTTCCATGGTGAGACCGCACCTTGAATATTGTGTGCAATTCTGGTCGCCGTATCTTAAAAAGGATATAGAGTTATTAGAAAAGGTTCAGAGAAGAGCCACCAAAATGGTAAAGGGGATGGAAGGATACTCCTATGAAGAAAGGCTAAAAAGGTTAGGGCTCTTTAACCTGGAAAAGAGACGGCTGAGGGGAGATATGATAGAAGTCTATAAATTAATGAGCGGAGTGGAACGGGTAAACGTAGATCGATTGTTTACCTTATCAGAATATAGAAAGACTAGGGGACATGCAATGAAGCTACAGGGTAAACTATTTAAGACTAATAAAAGACAATATTTTTTCACTCAACGTGTAATCAAACTCTGGAATTTGTTACCGGAGGATGTAGTAAAGGCTGTTAGTGTAGCTGGGTTTAAAAAAGGTTTGGACAACTTCCTGGAGGAAAGGTCCATAAGCCATTATTAAGAAGGGACCCAGGATATCAATGCTTGAACCAATACAAGCATTGTGGAACCTGTGTCCCTTGGGGAAACTGCTAGGTACATATGACCTAGATTGGCCACTGTTGGAAACAGAATACTGGGCTTGATGGACCTTGGTCTGACCCAGTATGGCATATCTTATGTTCTTATGTTCTTATAAATTGACTACATCTGTGGAAGTCAATGATGGAAAAGCTCTGTAACATCAACAAAGACAAAACCTGGAGCTGACTGTGGTACAGATCATCAACTGCTAGTATGCAAACTCAAGCTAAAGTTGAAAAAGAGCAAACCACTCATGAATGCACCAAAATATGAGCTTGAGAATATACCACTGGAATTTAAAGACTGCCTGCAAAATCGATTTGCTGCTTTAGATACAAATGACAGAGCTCCAGAAGAGTTATGGAATGACATCAAGAAGGTTGTGTTGGAAGAAAGCGAGAAGTCTCTACAAAAGGTGAAAAAGAAAAAACGGCCAAAATGGATGACGGAAGAAACTCTGAAAATTGCCCAGAAATGCAGAGAAGCTAAAGCCAGAGGAGAAAGAAAGACAATCGCAGAACTCAACAGAGATTTCCAATGTACAGCAAGACAGGACAAGGAAAAGTACTACAATGACACATGCAAGGAAATAGAAGCAGAAACTATTAGAGGAAGAACAAGATCGGCTTTCCTAAATCTACGAGAGTTAAAGAAAAAGTTCCAGCCTCGAATTGGAATGTTACAAGATGCTCAAGGTTCTATGTTGAATGATGCTGAGAAGATCAAGAACATGTGGAAAGAATATGCAGAGTTTTTATATGATAAAGTTCAAGTGGACCAACAGCCGTTTCAACCTGTACCTTATGATTTATTTATTTATTATTTATTTATTACATACACTTATATACCGCGCTATTTTCCATCAGTGCGGTTTACATAGAACCAGTTAAATACACATCTCAAAACATTAGATTTGTGTTTACAATTAACAGGCAACAGAACTTGGATAGACAACAAGGGGGTAACTATTTGCAACTGTACAGAAAGAGCAGGCTGAACGTCTGTTTGACGTGGTTAGTTTACTGATGAGGCATTTGAGGTGCTGTCATCCGGGTAATGATCTGGAACCATTAGTGATGAAAGAAGAAGTTGAAGCAGCATTGAAAGCCTTATCAAAGAACAAAGCACCAGGCATTGAAAGCATTCCCATAGAAGCATTACAGCAATCTATTCTGTTGGCTACTCATGTAGGCGGAATTACACAGTTATCATTTCAGTGGGGCTACATGGGTAGATGGAATATCAATGGGTGCACGCTGCGCGGTTAGGTCCATTTACCCGCCGACTGCCTTGGGGCCCTTAACTCCCATATTCTATACTTGCACATCTGGCCACCACCTCTTTCATGATTCATGCCCTTTTGCTGCATGGGTAACTTGATCCAGATTGTGGCTCCTTTAGCACCTCATGCAATATTGTACCCATAGTTCTTACTCCCATTGGAAAGTTATAGTGAAGTTGACCATTTTAGTCAAAACAGACCTTCAAATTGTGGAACTTCTTAGTTTCCTGTACATCATAGATTGTTAAAGGTATGAATTCCCCATTTACAAGAAAATGTACTGTAACTGTCTTTAACCTCTGAACCCAGAAATTGTCCCTTATAACTTTTTCTATTTCCACGATAGGTCAACACTTAAGAACACAAGAACATAAGATATGCCATACTGGGTCAGACCAAGGTCCATCAAGCCCAGTATCCTGTTTCCAACAGTGGCCAATCTAAGTTACAAGTACCTGGCAGTTTCCCCAGAAGACACAGATTGGGACAAGCAGTGAATTTCCTGGGTCCCCTTTAATAATTGTTTATGGACCTTTCCTCCAGGCACTTATCCAAATGTTTTTAAAACCAGCAACACTAACAGCTTTTACTACATCATCTGGTAACAAATTACAGAATTTGATTACGTGTTGAGTGAAAAAAAATATTTTCTCTTATTAGTCTTATATGGGTTACAGTATAGCTTCATTGCATGCCCCCTAGTCTTTCTACATTTTGATGGCATAAACAATTGATCTACGTTTACCCGTTCTACTCCATTCATTAATTTATAGACCTCTATCATATCTCAGCCATCTCTTTTCCAGATTGAAGAGCCCCAACCTTTTTAGCCTCTCCTCACAGAGGTATCCTTCTATCACCTTTAGCATCTTGGTGGCTCTTCTCTGCACCTTTTCTAATTCTGCTATATCCTTTTTAAGATATGGCCACCAGAATTGCACACAATATTCAAGATGTGGTCGCACCATAGAATGATACACTGGCATTATAATATTCTTTGTTTTATTCTCCTTTCCATTCCTTATGATTGCTAGCATTCTATTTGCTTTCTTGGCCACCACTGCACACTGGGCAGAGGGTTTCAAAGCGTTTTTCACGATGACACCTAAATCTTTTTCCAGGGTGGTGGTTCTTAAAGTGGAACCTTGCATTGTGTAAGCATAATTTGATTTGCTCTTTCCTAGGTGCATAACTTTTCACTTGTCCAAATTAAATTTCATCTGACATTTGGACGTCCCGTCATCCAATTTATTAAGGTCTTCGTGCAATTTTTCACAATAATCTTGGGTTTTAACAACTTTGAATAATTTTGTGTCATCTGCAAATTTGATTACCTCACTCATTTCCATTTCCAGGTCATTTACAAATATGTTAAAAAGCAGTGGACCAGCACAGATCCCTGGGGTGCTCCACTATTCACATTTTTCTATTGAGAAAATTGGCCATTTAGCCCTACCCTCTGCTTTCTATCTTTCAAACAGTTCCTGCTCCACAATAGTACATTGCCTCCTATACCATGACTTAACCTTAATCTCAGATAATTTCAAGATAAGGGCAGAGGTATATTAAAAAATAATAACCTAGCCTTGCAAAGTTCTTCCCTTTGTAGTAATAAGGGTTAATAGAGGCAACATCTGGATAGCGGCGTGTATAAATACCTGTAGCATGGGAAATAAGAGCCCAGATGTTGAGGCTTTAATGGAAGAGACTGGCTTGTATTTAGTAGTGGTTGAAGAGATATTGTTCATGGACAACCATGACTGTGATGTAATTATACCAGTCTATACCTTATTCAGAAAGGACAAGATAGGAAAAAGGGGAGGAGTGGCACTATATATATAAAAAAATAATATTAAAGCTATAGAATTGCAGCACTTAAAAGGAAGAGAGGAGGCACTGTGGGTTAAACTAGACAGAGGGAAAGGTAAATCCATATATACAGATCCTTATCACAGAGGGTAGAAGTGGCAAAAATTTAATTGAAGATATACTGTCATGAGGTAGACAGCACTGAGCCTGGGATAATAAAAGGAAAAGGCAAAGAAGAGCTTACCTCACAGCCACATGAGCAGTTAAGGCATTCAGATTGCAGGGAAGCAAGGAATGGAGAAACAAACTTTCCTCATAGCATTGGTGATGCAGTAGAAACTCAGAGTCCTAATCATGCTCACCTGAGGAAAGAATCACATACAACGTACAACAAGCAGGGAGATAAAACCAGGTGGGAAATCCCACAAAGCAGGGAGAGTGAGGAGCAGAGAGAGGAGGAGACAGAGACTCAGGAAGGGAGTCAGATTCAGAAGCAGACAAAGAGAGAGACGCTGTCACGAAGAGAGAGGGCAGAGTGGAAGCAGGCTGTTGAACCAGAGAGTGCTGGGAAAAGCAGTGCAAGAGACTTCCAAGCCAGAGGGGTCCTCGTACCGGGGAAGGCAAC
Organism: Ichthyophis bannanicus; assembly: GCA_033557465.1. Classification (NCBI taxonomy): domain Eukaryota; kingdom Metazoa; phylum Chordata; class Amphibia; order Gymnophiona; family Ichthyophiidae; genus Ichthyophis; species Ichthyophis bannanicus. Next base: position 613,344,347 of record CM066034.1, on the reverse strand, counting down.
CAAGCAGGTAGAGAACAAACGTCACACTCAAGGAAGCTCACTGAAGCCAGGAGGTGATTACAGCTCAGCTAAGCCTAATGCTTGGAACTCCCGGAGAAAAGCAGCCTACACTCCAGAGAAGAAACCCTGGTTAACAGAGGAAGGGCCGGAAACTCTTTACACCAGAAAGAAAGATAAGTACCCTGTTTTCTCCAGAGGGAAGGAAGTGGGTCCTTTTATAAAGAGCCAAGCTTACAGTGGGTCAGAAAACCCTTATTGGAGTGGGTATTGGAAAGAAGCCCCAAGCACCGCTCCTCATGTCCTTGTCTGCACAGAACAGTCTCCTCCCATAGAAGCTGAGGTCTCTCAGGGGCAAGGTGGTGAAACCAGCAATGCTGAAGCATGGTGCCCGTTTACAGGACCAGGTCCTGATTTAATGCAGTGGGAAAGTTCAAGCCCAGAGAATGGTCCAGAACCCATGGATTGTGCTCTTTGTTTTTCTGATGAGATAGACCCTTTATGTTAAAAAGCAAGAAGAAGTCTTGTTATAGTTTGAAAAGATTTTATTTTTCCTGTGAAGCAACAGTTTATTTTTGTTATCATTATCTACTGTATCTGGAAGGCAATCCTCAAGGGAAGGGGAATAAAGCCCAGCTTTAATTATACTTGGACACACGACTACAGATTATTCTTTTAAGAAATACAGCTATACCACCTACCTAGGCAGGTGCCTAAGGAGGGTATAGTCTCACAAATGGCATAGTTGGCAGGATTCCTTGAAAGAAGGATACCGTAGGAGTGCAGTGGAGTCACCAGCACCGGAGAACAGGACCGGGACTGCAGTGGACCACGCCCAGATGACTCCAGGGTCTGGAAAGAAAAAGAACTTTCTCAAAGCCAGGATCACCACCTGACTCAGGTAAAGGTATCTGTTTACAGCCAGGGTGGGATTCTGTAAGGAGAGATAAGGGGGACTGAAAAACCCCAGCTTAACTGCATTAAAAAAAAGGTGCCGCACTTGGTGTGTTTTTTTTCCTTTATTGTTGTAGGCTGCCAACATGGAGACTCCACAAGACACGCTGCGTTGGATTGGGCTCCAATTCGAAAAACAAAGAGAGCTGGCCCATCAGTGTCAGGAGCAAGCTTTAGCAGCCATGCAAGCGCAGCAGAAGCCGCTAACAGACTTGGTACAGGCTTTGCTGAAGGAGCGACTGACAGACAAGATGCCTGAAGGACACTACTGTGGGGTAGGCCCACAAACTTGTGGGATCTTATCTTTCGGACAATGGTCAGGCAATGACAATATAGAAGACTTTCTCGAGGCCTTTGAGCGGGTAGCTCGAGGTGCAGGTTGGCCCGAGAAGCAGTGGGCGGTCCGGTTAGCCACTTCCCTGACGGGAGAAGCCTTGGCGGCTTATAAAGCTATGCCCGCCGCCCAGGCAACTGATTACAAAGAAGTAAAAGCGGCCATACGAGACAGGCTAGGCCTGTTGCCTATGGTGTATCGCCGGATGTTAAGGGCGACAAAAATCCAGCCGGGTGAAACTCCTAAGGCACTAGGCCAACGGATACGTAGCCTGGTGTGGAAGTGGCTTACTCCAGAAGGGAAAACAATTGAGAGTATTCTTGATATGCTTGTGCTGGAACAATTCTCTGAGGCTGTGCCCGTTGAAGTAAGAGAATTCCTCACTCTCCAAAATTGCCAGACTCCAGACGAGGCCGCTCACCTAACCGAAAGGTTCATGGAGGTTCGGTTAGCCCATGAGCCTCACGGAGGAGCTAGCAACTCGTATGGGGTGGTCAATTTTAGCAGAGTAATGAAAGACCCTAGGTCATGTACACCTGATACCAAGAAATGTATGGGTAGAGTCATGGGAAATGACACCCGCATGAAATATTTTAGATGTGGGAAGAGGGGTCACAGGAGGGATGAATGCATGTCACGCACAGCACTGATGGGTGAAAAGGGAAAATATAGGCAGGAAGGGTTCCGCCTGGATGTGGAGGTACAGGGCGTGTTAACCAAGGCCCTCCTTGATTCAGGGGCAGACCAAACTATGGTGTCGAAAAAATTCTGGCGCCTCCTACAGTATAGTGGGGTAATTCCCCTGAATCAACCAGAGGGCAGAACTAAGATCCGCTGTATACACGGGTCATCCACTTCCTATCCTCTGTATAGGGTGGCGGTAAAAGGTTTAGGCACACGAAGAAAGGTCTTAGTAGTGGTAATACCCCGGTTGCCCTATGATATAGTTTTAGGCCGAGACTGGCCGCCATTCTGCAAGAGCATTAGGGAGGGCATGCAAGAGAAAAGGGGGCTGGTATCCACAAGGTCACAGGCCCAAAGTTCGAGGGAGAGCATTGGACTCCCGGAGGATATTGACCTCCCTTCAGGGGAAGGGGCAGAACCTCGGTTGGAGGGAGATAGACCCCTAGAGGACCTGTTAGGAGAGCTACCCAAACACGATGATTTAATCAACCCTCCAAAAAAGGCTAGTAAGAAAAGCAAAGGTAATAAACAACGAGAGCGCCACCATAGGGCCCAACTGAGGGCAGGAGCAGGGGATGGGCTAGGTTTTCCCTGGGTACCGGCTGAGCTAGTGCAGAGGTTTCCCTCATTCTCGAAAGAACAAAAAGCGGACCCCGCGTTGAAGCGTGCATTTGAGTATACCCAGTCTGATAGAGACTTTCTTCCCAGGTTTTTGCTGGAAGAAGAGATACTATATCGGGAGAGTAACGATCCCCAGACTGGCGCTGTTAGAAAACAGCTAGTGGTGCCCATCGCTTTTAAGGCGGTCGTAATGAAACTGGCCCATGACCACCCGGTGGGAGGGCATAAAGGAGTTGTAGGTACCCTGGACCAGATATTGGCCCGTTTCTATTGGCCGGGGGTGTTCAAAGAGACCAAGCGTTTTTGCGAGGCATGCCCTTCATGTCAGAGGGTCTCTGCCACAACACCAAAAGGGGTTCCCATGATACCAACACCCACTATATCTGAACCAGTGCGCCGGATGGCGATGGATATAGTGGGGCCCCTAGTAAAAACCCCTAGGGGGTTTCAATATATTTTGGTCATAATGGATCTGGCCACCCAGTTCCCCTGGGCAATACCATTGAGGAATATTTCAGCGAAGACAATAGCGGGGGAATTAGTCAAAATATTCTGTGAAGTGGGATTCCCAAAGGAGATGTTAACGGACAGGGTAATTTCCTATCAAGATATCTAACACAAGTCTGGAACGCCTTTGGGATACGTCACCTAAAAACAGCAGCTTACCATCCACAGTCCAACGGATTGGTGGAACGTTTTAATCAGACCCTCAAACAGATGTTGAGTAGGGGACTAGATGGGAAAATGGCTGACTGGGACATTATGCTCCCATTTGTTTTATATACCAGCAGGGAACGCACACAGGCCTCGTTGGGAGTTTCCCCATATGAGTTGATGTTTGGCCGTGCCCCAAGGTGAGTCCTTGACATTCTAAGGGAGCAATGGGCAGAACCAAAAGGGGAGGAAATAGGAGTACTGCAGTTTCTCCAGGAGCTCCGATCGCAGTTACAGAGGACTTCACAAGCTGCGGAACAACATCTGCAAGATAGTCAGCAGCAGCAGAAACAATATTATGACCGGGGGAAGAAACCCCGTCAACTCACCATAGGTGAGAAAGTAGTCATAATGGTAGCAGACCCTGGGCCAAAATTCAAAGCCCAGTGGAGGGGGCCCTACATGATAGTAGCTCATAAGGGACCAGTCTCCTATTTGGTGGAGACCGACAAGGGGCGCCGTCAGGTGTATCATGTCAGTGTCCTAAAATCCTGGCAGGAGCGGACGGCTTCTATTGGTCAGTTACAGGTATAGCTCCACCTCAATGCAGACGCATTATCACGTATTCCGTGCTGTGAGGACGTGTGTCACCCAGCCAGAAATAGCTTAAGGGGGGAGATATGTCATGAGGTAAACAGCACTGAGCCTGGGATAATAAAAGGAAAAGGAAAAGAAGAGCTTACCTCACAGCCACATGAGCAGTTAAGGCATTCAGATTGCAGGGAAGCAAGGAATGGAGAAACAAACTTTCCTCATAGCATTGGTGACGCAGTAGAAACTCAGAGTCCTAATCATGCTCACCTGAGGAAAGAACCACGTACAACGTACAACAAGCAGGGAGATAAAACCAGGTGGGAAATCCCACAAAGCAGGGAGAGAGAGGAGCAGAGAGAGGAGGAGACAGAGACTCAGGAAGGGAGTCAGATTCAGAAGCAGACAAAGAGAGAGATGCTGTCACGAAGAGAGAGGGCAGAGTGGAAGCAGGCTGTTGAACCAGAGAGTGCTGGTTCAAGCAGTGCAAGAGACTTCCAAGCCAGAGGGGTCCTTGTACCGGGGAAGGCAACCAAGCAGGTAGAGAGCAAACGTCACACTCAAGGAAGCTCACTGAAGCCAGGAGGTGATTACAGCTCAGCTAAGCCTAATGCTTGGAACTCCCGGAGAAAAGCAGCCTACACTCCAGAGAAGAAACCCTGGTTAACAGAGGAAGGGCCAGAAACTCTTTACACCAGAAAGAAAGATAAGTACCCTGTTTTCTCCAGAGGGAAGGAAGTGGGTCCTTTTATAAAGAGCCAAGCTTACAGTGGGTCAGAAAACCCTTATTGGAGTGGGTATTGGAAAGAAGCCCCAAGTACCACTCCTCATGTCCATGTCTGCACAGAACAGTCTCCTCCCATAGAAGCTGAGGTCTCTCAGGGGCAAGGTGGTGAAACCAGCAATGCTGAAGCATGGTGCCCGTTTACAGGACCAGGTCCTGATTTAATGCAGTGGGAAAGTTCAAGCCCAGAGATTGGTCCAGAACCCATGGATTGTGCTCTTTGTTTTTCTGATGAGATAGACTCTTTATGTTAAAAAGCAAGAAGAAGCCTTGTTATAGTTTGAAAAGCTTTTATTTTTCCTGTGAAGCAACAGTTTATTTTTGTTATCATTATCTACTGTATCTGGAAGGCAATCCTCAAGGGAAGGGGAATAAAGCCCAGCTTTAATTATACTTGGACACACGACTACAGATTATTCTTTTAAGAAATACAGCTATACCACCTACCTAGGCAGGTGCCTAAGGAGGGTATAGTCTCACAATACGCAGTATTGCTATGAAAGGAGAAGTGCTACTGATAGGTGATTTCAATATGCCATATGTGGATTGGTGCATCCCTGCTGCAGTGTCATCTAGAAGTAAGGAGATCTTGGATTCTCTACAGGGAGAACTATTCAGGCAACTGGTAACAGAACCCACACATGATGGTGCAGTGTGGGTGTGGTGCCAGAGGACTGGAGAAAGGCACATATGGTCTCTTTACACAAAAGTGGATACTTAACTATAACTCTAGTACTTAAGTCAATCGTTACTATCACCTACATAAAAACATAGAAACATGATGACAGAAAAAGACCACATGACCTATCTAGTCTGTCCTTCCATATCAACAACTACAACAGTCCACTTTTTACCTTTAGAGATCCTCTGTGTTGGTCCCATGCTTTTTTGAATTCAGTTACTGTCCTCATCTCTACCACCTCCACTGGGAGACTATTCCATGGATCCACTACTCTTTCCGTAAAGAAATATTCCGCATATCACTCCTGAATCTATCTCCCTTCACCCTCATCCCATGTCCCCTCGTAGCAGAACTTGCTTTCAATTGAAAGAGACTTTTCCCTGAACATTTATGCCATGGAGGTATTTAAACATCTCAATCATATCACCTCTATCCTGCCTTTCCTCTAAGGTGTACATATTAAGATCCTTAAGTCTGTCCTCATATGCTTTATAATGAAGCCCACTAATCATTTTAAAAGTAAACGCTTCGGGCTCCCGGGACACTCAATCAAGAGCATCAGGGAGGCGCCGAGAAGCAGGAGCAGGGACAGGCGGTAGCTCGCCTCGCGGCGGACCGCCAGCTCGATCAAATACCAATCAAATACCACCGACATTCGGGCTATAAATAAATTTGGCTGATCATCACCTACCCACAATATCAGCCATTAATATTTAAATGTAAATAGTTGCTGCTTTTGGCTTATTTATTTTATTTATTACAGTTGCTTATATACCGCACTATTCGGCATCAGCGCGGTTCACAGTATAACAAAATGACCAAAACACATTTCTGTTTGGTTTTACATCGAACAGGGGTATAAACTTGGATAACAGGGGGGGTTTGAACTATATACATGAACTATATACATGAAATATAAACATGAAATAGGTCAAATGCATGACGTAAAAGACCTATAACATGATTGAATTGAACAGTATAGAATAAGTCCGTTTCAAATACAAAATACATTGTGAGAATGGGCTGTAAGAAAGGCAGTGTTTCTTGGTGGTGTTATCTAGAAACAACGCTGGCTGTGTTTCTTAGTTGGTGTTATCTGGAACCATCGCTGGCTGGGTAGTATTGGAGGAAGAGGTGGTATTTGATAGCCTTCCTGAATTGGGTTAGGTCAGCAATGGCTCGAATGTTTGGTGGGAGTGTATTCCAAATTTTGGGGACGTAAAGGCTGAAGGCCCTATTCGCTGTCATGTTATTGCATTTAGTCAATGTTTTAGGGGTAGTTAATAGATTTAAGGCGGTTGACCTCCTGGCTCTGTTGGGGGGCACTGTTTGAATGAGATCAGTAAGTGTTGTGGAGGACAGGCGCTTGATGGCCTTGAATGAGAGGATTAATGTTTTGAAGATAATCCTTCCGTGTATAGGTAGCCAATGAAGCTGTTTTAGAATCGGGGTCACATGGTCGCTTCTGGTAGCTCCATGGAGAATCCTTGCTGCGGCATTCATGGCTAGTTGTAGCGGGTTTAGTGTGGATTGCGGGAGCCCTTGTAGGATGTAGGCTTAACAGCAAAGTGTATAGGATGTACCACAGTAATATCTGTAACAGTTCAATGTATAATTGTTCAGTTAAATGTAAACCACTTTGATAAAATTTAAAGGCGGTATATAAAAAAAAGTTAAATACCTAAATAAGGATGACATTGAGAATTACAGGCTGGTTAGTTTAACCTCGCTGATTAGTAAATTATTGGAAAGCCTACTAAAAGAAAGAATAGTGAGGTTTCTGGAATCCAATGGATTGCAGGATCCAAAGCAGCATGGATTCTCCAGAGGCAGTTCTTGTCAGACAAATCTGATTGATTTCTTTGACTGGGTGACCAGTGAGTTGGACTGAGAAATAGCCCTAGATGTGGTGCATTTAGATTTAAGTAAAGCCTTAGACACAGTTCCCTAAAGTGACTTACTGGGTTAGAAATTGGTTGAGTGGGAGACAACAAAGGGTACAGGTAAATGGAACTCACTCTGAGGAGAAGGAGGTGTGCCGCAGGGATCGATCCTTGGTCCGAATCTTTTTAACATATTTGTTAGTGATATTAGGGTTTGCTTGTTTGCGGATGATACTAAAATCTGCAATAGAGTAGACACCCAGGAAGGAGTAGATAACATGAGGAGGGATCTAGCTAAGCTTGAAGAATGGTCTAGAATTTGGCAGCTGAGTTTTAATGCTAAAAAATGCAGGGTCATGCATTTGGCCTGCAAAAATCCAAAGGAGCAGTGTTGGGGGTGAGGTACTTCTGTCTACAAAAGATGAGCAGGACTTGGGTGTAATTGTGTCTGATGATCTTAAAGTAGCTAAACAGGTAGAAAAGGCAACTGCAAAAGCCAGAAGGATGCTTAGGTGTATAGGGAGAGGAATGGCCAACAGAAAAAAGTAGGTGATAATACCTCTGTATAAGGTTCTGGTACGACCTCATTTAAAGTATTGTGTGCAATTCTGGAGACCACACCTTCAAAAGGATATAAGCAGGATAGAGTCAGTACAGAGGGTGGCTACTAAAATGGTTAATGGCCTTCATTATGAAGCATATGAGGACAGACTTAAAGATCTTAATATATATACTTTAGAGGAAAGACTGGATAGGGCGATATGATAGAAACATTTAATTACCTCCATAGCACAAAATACACAGGACGTTCTCTTTCAACTGAAGGCAAGCTCTGCTATGAGGGGACATAGGATGAGTGTGAAAGGGGATAGACTCATGAGTAATATGAGGAAATATTTCTTTACAGAAAGAGTGGTAGATGCATGGAATAGTCTCCCAGTGGAGGTGGTAAAGACGAGGACAGTATCTGAATTAAAAAAAAGCATGGAAGAAACACAGGGGATCTCTAAAGGAAATAAGGGGACTATTGTAGTAGTTGATATGGAAGGGAAGACTATATAGGCCATGTGGTCTTTTCCTGCCGTCGTGTTTCTATGGCATATGTTTACAAAGCAGCGATAGCGGCCTCCGTGCGATATCGTGGCCATGGCAACACTGGCATATCCCTGCTGCAGTGGGGACTTAGCCTATATCGCATGGAGGTCACTACCGCTGCTTTGTAAACATACCACTATGTTTCTAAAAACACAAAACACTCCTTTGGAGGTTGGTTTAAGAGGTAACTATGGGAATATATTTCTAATCTTAAAACTTTGATAAAATTAAAAGAAAATCAATTTGCAAATAATTTGCATTTATTATGCAAAAGAAATAAGTTAAAATCTGTTAAAAATATAAATAATACATTAAACAGGTAATAAGATAGTTAAAGGGAAATATTTTTTTTCACAGCTGTGCTTTTTCTCTTTTCTATTTAAGTACTAATATTAAACCCTTCAGGCCTTAGACAAGTAATTAGTAAAATACTTTTACAGGTAAGTAGTATCAACTTTTCAATATAGTTTCTTTTCAGACTTTATATTTTCCTTCTTTAGCAATTGTTTTTTTTCTTTTCTTTCCTGTCGTGAAATCCTAAAGGTTAAATTGATTCAGCGGTAAAAAAAACAATCTTTTTTAGGGACTCTTTTACGAAAGTGCATGTGGTTTTCTAACTAATGTGCCAAAAACATGCACAGTCAAGACTTATTAAGTGCAAAGTCAAGGTGTTCCCTGTCGGGAGCATGAACATCATTTCCCCAGTAACATGCTGTGTCATACAGTAACACATGGCGGCACTACTACAGGTACAGTTAACTTCACCTATGGAGGGTCTGGGCGCACGTGTTTACCCCCTGTGCCGACTATGTGGCTCTCTCTAAGCAACTCTCAATCCCTAAACCACCCATTTACTATTTCAATGCACATTGCCCAGTTACCGTGGAAATGTGGCTTGCTGTGATGGCCACTCTAATAGTTATTGAGAGATACAGGACACCATTACTGCTCGCTGAAACTGCATAGTGCACTTTAATAAAAGGCCCCCTTAATTTCCTTGCCCTCTCCTTCGGGAACCAATAATATAGCAGACGTGATGGCATAAAGTTCTGTTTAAAGTAGAACTGTTTTACCTCATATGAATCGTGAGGTTGGGTGTGTTGGGCGCACTAGAATGTTTTTTCTTTGGATGCCGGATATCAGTCTCTTCAGCTGGTAACAGGTCTTGCTCTTTTCTTCTTTGAATCTACTACCTGACTTATAAAATTCAATTTAAAAAAACCCCTACCCCTTCTCATATTAATCTTCTGCTTACATATTCATCTTCTGCTAATGTGTTCCCTAGATGTAAGCTGTTTTCTGTAGTGGCTACTGTACTCTGAACTGATTTTGAAATGCAAGATAATTAGTATTCCCTCCTATCTAAAGTTATTTTTTATTTATAATTTCTTTAAACAAAATCCTTGTTTTTAAGCATTCACACTCACTCTCTCATTTACCCAAGAACTCATCTCTCAAATATACAGTATGAACATTTTTTTTTCTCTTAGTGGACAATAGGTTTTATAATAACTTCTTTAAAATGCTCCAGCTTCTGTATGAACTTCCATTTAGTCATACAATCAAATTTAAATTAACTTAATCAATCAGATTAGTCTTTTTTTGGGTTGTGGTTACTGAGAATATGAAAACTTATTGGTAATTAAAGGTTATTATAGAGAGGGGGTGGGGTCTTGATTCTTGAGGAGCAGTCCATTCAGCCAGTTGAAAGTCCTGTTGTGGGGATGTTCCATGGCTAGGAAGGATTTATTCTGAGCTCTTTTTCCCTCTTTTCAAATTTTTGCTTCACTGATGTACATGTATTGAGGTTATGCACCTTGACAAAAAACGGCTAAAAATATTTGTGGACAGTGATCATTTGTTATATGGTTTTGTTTGAAATCATACTGTTGACAGCAATGTAAATAATCGATCTTGTGAATTAGTTATCACTTACCTGCTCAACTGATTCCTTCAGTAGAGATTATTTCTGAAATGTTGTATTTGAGGAGGAGAGTGTTCCCAGTGTTTGAGGAACAGGTGCAGTTTTCCTTGAATTTTGTGTCGCCCCACTAACATGATGGGTATGGCCCTTTGTTTTGCGTTTACCTAGTTAAACTTCAGCAAGGGATTATCTTCGTATTTTAAACTGGAATTTTCTTAATTGATCCACTGGTATCTTATGATATTTGATAATTTATTTGGCAGAATAAAGCTTTTCTTCCTACTGATCTTAATATGGAGAAGCCTTTATATGTCTCCATTTTGGCTACAGTCAACAGAACATCTATAGGTAACCATCCTCTGGAGGTACTCTCTCTGGAACAGATTCAGATGCAGCCTCTTTTTCTACTCTTGTTGGATGGCCTAGCTCTGAAATCTGATTTAGCCATCCTGTTTTGTGAAATACAAACATCTCTATGGTCTGAATTGGTTGATGTTGTCTCAGGTTTACAGAAGGAAATTAAGACATTATCTGACAGAATGGAGCAAACTGAGCTCCATATTGAAGAGCAAATTGATGGTGCAACCAATTTATACACAAAGATGAAAGCTCTATAGCACAAAATAGAGGGCTTAGAAATCAAGCAAGAAGATCTTGAAAACCACCAGCATCAATATAACATCAGAATTCTTTCAGTGTCAGAAAAAGGTGGAACTGAGAATGATGTAAAGATGGTACTGTACATGAGAATTACTGGATGGTTGTTGACACTGCTACCCCAAATGATATAAAATTAAAGAGATACCACCATTTGATTGGGAGTAAAGCCCAGTTTAGGTTAGAACCAAATCCAGTTATGGTTTGTTTTCATTCATTTCAAGATAAACAATTTCTTCTCACTAATGCAAGATCACATAAATCTCTTATATTTAGAAAATCACCTATAAACATTTTTCTACACCTTTCACTGATTACTCTTGAAAAAGAAGATGCTTTTCCCCGCTGGCCACTTAACTACAATCCAATCATGTCAAATACAAGTGGTGATTTCCCTTTGCCCTACATTTTGAAAAAAAAAAAGATTTCTCTATCTCGACCCTTCAACTATGCCTAGAAACTCTGAAAGAAGTTTCAGCTAATGAAGATATGTCTACAGTGAAGATACTGATGATTCCGGGAACAAGAAATGACCTAAGAGAAGGAAAATTTCATCTACCTAATGCCAAAGAAAAGCTTTGGAAACACATTCCTCTCTTCTATACAAAAGACTTCATCATCTCCTCTGATTCGGAACCTCTCTCAGAGATAGATTTTTCAAACACTGGCTGAGATTATACCTATTGAAAGGAAAGTGAGATCTGCATTTGTAATATGCTTGAAAAGTCTGGTTATGTGCGAGTCATTCTTGGTGAAGGGTGTGTTATTTCCGTCAGTGCTCCCATATGGGTGTTTGAGTACTCTCACCTGTGCTATACAGCAGCATATCTTGTTTCCCTGTTGCTCATTTGTTGGCTATTTTGCAAATATATTTTTATTCCCTTTATAATGTGGATTACTTTGTACTTTATCAGTTTTTTTATTTTGTTTATTTTCCTATTCTTTCTTTTCTCTGAATCTATATGGGTTTGATGAGTATGTAAAGGCACAAGTCATGACTCTAAGTACAATCTGGGACATCCTGGTCAAAACATACACAAAAGTTGGCCTGATTTTAGAAACGTTCAGGTACCTTAAATGGACAGTGGCAGCCATGGCCATATGGATGTCCCCATGATAATAATCCAGGATGAGAACATCCATCCCATGCTGCATATACACCTCTGCCTGCTATTTTGCAAGCAAAGATCTGCATCAGCATGCCAACGAGAAAACAGTTGTCCTCATTTCCCTTCTGTATTATTTATGGTCATGAAAAGTATTGTGGATATCAGAGTACCTTCTTCTCAACTCCATCCAGGTGTTTTGATGGAAGAATGAGTGTTTTTTTGGATGTGTATTTGTTCTCCAGAGAAGGAATAGATATGGACATCACCATCAATGGGTTGAGTTGTGCTTGCTCTTTCTGAAATCAGCACGCATGCCACTCTGAAGACATCTACATGCCCAACTTTCTAAAATAGCTCTGGGGAATGCCTGAATGCCTGTTTTCAGACATCCAAATTACGAATAGATCTTCTACAGTGACCACCTTTGTGTTGTGTGAGTGGCATGACAGTGCATTGTATGCTTGGGAGATTGATTTTTGCTTATGGATCCTTAGCTGAAGCCTTTAACTCAATGCTTTACTTTAGTAACATAGCAATATAGTATACAATGGCAGATACAAGCCAGCATGGCCCATCTAGTTTGCCTAGCAAGGAGGCAAGAGTAGGTGTACCTGTTGCTCTGTGCATGTCACCCCTCCCTAAGCCTTTATTTAGGGATATACCCACCGCTTCGTGCAGATCATCACTATTTGTTGAGATATAAGAGACAGTTAAGTTTATTTTGATTTTATCCTGTTGCTATAAAGGGATCCTTTGTCACATGTCATTTTGAATTCTGTCACTGTATTTGCCCCACCACCTCCATCAGCAGGGCATTCCAAGCATCTACCACCCTTTCAGTGAAAAGGTATTTCCTGATGCTGCCTTTCAGTTTACCCCCTTGCAGTTTCATGTTATGCCCTCTAGTTTTATAGCTTCCCTGTCTTTGAAAAAGGTTTGTTTGTTCATTAATACTCTAAGGGGTATGTTTACTAAACTGTGGTAATGTCATTCACGTTAGGTTCCGTGGTAAAGGTACAGATGCCCATATAAAAGCGTGGGCGGGGCATCATTATGGCAAGCCGTGTCAGGTAATGCGCCTTATAAGGCACGTTATAAGGCACCTTATTAGGCACAGTACAAGGCACCTTTATTAGGCACAGTACAAGGCACGTTATAAGGCACCTTATTAGGTACAGTACAAGGCACGTTACAGGGCACTGTTATTAGGCACAGTACAAGGCACATTATAAGGCATGTTATAAGGCACCTTATTAGGCACAGTACAAGGCACTTTTATTAGGCACAGTACAAGGCACGTTATAAGGCACCTTATTAGGCACAGTACAAGGCACGTGCCTTACAAAGTTGCCTTGTAACGTGCTTTATAACGTGCCTTGTAATGTGCCTAATTAGGAGCCTTATAACGCCTTATGAGGATTGCTGGCAACTGTGGTGAGGGTACTATGGGCTGGCAGCACAGATCTGCAAAGATATGACTGTCAAAATATCTGCCTTGGACAGGAGGAAACAATGAGGAATTGAACCCATGACCTCCACCTAGAACATCAGTGTACTAACCAGTAGGCTATACCTCTATGGCCTGTTGTACAGCAATGGCTGGCTACAGAAGGACTGCAGGTCACTGCACAAACCGTCTGCTCTGTGTGCCAGGATAGGGTAACCTCACCAGCACCCATGATGCATTGCACATGCAGAACAGCAGCCTACAGCTGACCACCAAATGGGGTCTGCACCTCTCCGGTACTGCAGCATGGTAAGACGGACTGACAGTGTGTGATACTGGCACAGAGTAGCTACAGACCATGCCATTGTGCAGGTTCCGTATTCACCCTGAGGGATAGGATGGGCACCCAGCACTAGGTCCACAGTACATGTGGGGCTAGGGATAGGTCTTGCTGCACATCCCCAGTACTGCCAGTGTGTGACAGATATTCCCAGCAGTGCAACTGAAAGTACATCTGTTCAGGCTGTAGTCTGCATTCAAATGTGGGTCTGGACACCACATATATTAGTGCGTACCTGGTGTTAAGGTCTGGCTGGGTACCTGTTATCAGGGCAGTGGGGTGTCTAGACTCGGATGAGGGCAATGTAGCACTGCCACTATGGGTCTAATTGGTATGTGCTACATACCCCCAAGTGGCCTCAATCACCCCTTTTGTGGCTGAGGGTGTGGTGGGACAGGTGCATGCACAATGGCTGCAGTACCAGCAACCACAGTCCTGCTGGCAGATGACAGCCCTCCAGGGCCAGTGCCATACCTGTGACCACTGCAGACCCACAGTGCTGCTTGTGGTACCCTCAACTGCCCCATGCCATGGTCTGCCATTCATCAACAGACAGCACAATTAGACTGTACCTGCAGCATCCTACAAGGTGTTCCCACCATGCACAGGCAAACTGCAGACAGCCCACTAACCAGTCCATAGTACATGATCACAAGGAAACCCTGTGCACCCAGAGGTGAAATGTACAGCACAGACACCAATCAGTTATCTCTGTGATTGGGCCCCAGAACCGAGAACACACAGGTATCACTGGAAACAAATAATGTGTGGCACTATGTGGGAACATAGACATGCCATGGTCACTGCTCGTTCAGAGTGAGAGTGCCCCCCCCCCCCCGCGTGACATGCTGTGGCCACCCTGTCCATGCAGGTGGTGGTCAAGCACTACAGTGTCCCAGCCATTGCCCTCCACCCTGTGAAGATGCATCCTGGCCAATCCGCCCTGTCTGGGCCATACCCATAATACCTTGCTCCTCATTATGCACATTTGCAGGCTAACGCTGGAAGCAGTATGAGCAATGTGGGCTCAGTGAGGTGTTGGAAGACACAAAACAATGGAGAGACATACGCACACTCCCACACCTATCCCAGCATTAGGCAGAGATAGAAACATAGAAACATAGAAATATGATGACAGAAAAAGACCACATGGCCTATCTAGTCTGTCCTTCCATATCAACAACTACAACAGTCCCCTTTCTACTTTTAGAGATCCTCTGTGTTTGTCCCATGCTTTTTTGAATTCAGTTACTGTCCTCATCTCTACCACCTCCACTGGGAGACCATTCCACGGATCCACTACTCTTTCCGTAAAGAAATATTTCCGCATATCACTCCTGAATCTATCTCCCTTCACCCTCATCCCATGTCCCCTCGTAGCAGAACTTGCTTTCAATTGAAAGAGGTTCTCTCCCTGAACATTTATGCCACGGAGGTATTTAAACATCTCAATCATATCACCTCTATCCAGCCTTTCCTCTAAGGTGTACATATTAAGATCCTTCAGTCTGTCCTCATATGCTTTATAATGAAGACCACTAATCATTTTAGTAGCCACCCTCTGCACCGACTCCATCCTATTCACATCCTTTTGAAGGTGAGGTCTCCAGAATTGCACACTATACTCCAAATGAGGTCACACCAAAGACTTATACAGAGGCATTATCACCTCCTTTTTTCTGCTAGCCATTCCTCTCCGTATGCACCCAAGCATCCTTTTAGCTTTTGCCGTCGCCTTTTCTACCTGTTTAGCTACATTAAGATCATCAGACACAACCATGCCTAGGTCCCGCTCTTCTTTAGTGGACAAAAATATTTCACCCCCTATACTATATTGCTCCCTTGGATTGCTGCAGCCCAAATGCATGACCTTTCATTTTTTAACATTAAATCCCAGCTGCCAAATTCTAGACCATTCTTCAAGCTTAGCTAGATCCCGCCTCATGTTATCTACCCATTCCTGGGTGTCTACACTATTGCAGATCTTGGTATCATCCGCAAAGAGGCAAACCTTACCCGACAGCCCTTCCGCTATATCACTAACAAAGATGTTAAAAAGAATCGGACCAAGGACAGATCCCTGGGGCACACCACTGATAACAACCTTCTCCTCAGAGTGAGCTCCATTTACTTGTACTCTTTGTCGCCTCCCACCCAAATCAATTTCTAACCCAAGCAGTAACTTTAGGGTCCATCCCTAGGGTGCTCTGTTTGTTTATAAGTCGCCTGTGAGGAACAGTGTCAAAGGCTTTACTGAAATCTAAATACACCACATCTAGGGCTCTCCCTCGGTCCAACTCCCTGGTCACCCAGTCAAAGAAATCAATAAGATTTGTCTGACAAGACCTGCCTCTGGTGAATCCATGCTGCCTCGGATCCTGTAATCTGCTGGACTCCAGAAACCTCACTATTTTCTCTTTCAGCAGCATTTCCAATAATTGACTCACCACCGAAGTTAAACTAACCGGCCTGTAGTTTTCAACCACATCCTTACTTCCGCTTTTGTGTAAAGGCACCACATGAGCCTCTCTACAGTCCTTTGGTACCACTCCCGACTTCAATGAGGCATGGAGATGGAGGTGGTTGACATCCCTACCCACTGCACTGGTCCTGATCACAGTGCCAACATTGCTAATCTGTGCAGGGGGTAGTAGTAGTGCTCTGGTGATAACTGCAGCTCTGTGCTGGGGCCAACAGCCTGACACTCCATGAAGCTGTGGATAGTGGAGCCCTTGTGAGTGGGTGCCCGTACCCCTGTGCAACACTGCTTTGGGGTTTGCCCATGTTGTTGTTGTGGCTGCATTGTGGGCTAAAACTATGGGGAGATGCTCTGCAGGATCCACAGATGGGACCTGAACCTCTGACTCTCTGCTCTTGGACATGCTGGCTGAGTCTACTGCACCACACTGTTGCCACAGCAACATAGTGGTCCCTGGGGCTATCTTTACGTTCCTCGGCCAGACCTCTTCTGTTGCACTGCACACCACATTCTGGTACAGGCCATGGCCTAGGTCCACTGCAGGCGAGTGCCACTGCTCCCTCCAGCACAATCACCCACCCCCTCTGCCATGCCGCCATGACCATATGCTGTCGGTGCTGGTGGTACGCCATCCCACGCCATCCAGGGGGCAGGTAGGTGGCTGCCTAAGGTGTGGGTTCTGGGGTAGGGGTGCCTACATAGATGTCCACACTTCCCCAGGCACCGCCTGCAATGTTATGTGCCCCTTGGGGTGCCTGCTGGGTAATGTCTCCTGGATGCGACACTGTGGGCCCAGACTCATGGGAATGTCTGACCATGGTCAGTTTCTGTCTTGCTGGTTTCCATTTTCTGCATTCCTATGTGCCACCTCGGCAACCGCCTAGTCCACCCTGTGCCCCAGTAGCCCCCACTGCATGTCCCGCCTGCAGCTCCCATGGCCCATTTGCGCCATCACCATAGTGGCCTTTCATACCAGGGCACTATGCTGTTGGTGCAAATGTATCACTACTATCACTTTTCTGGGGCTCCCTGGCTGTGCTGTACATTGTTGACACAGAACTGGTTTCTCTCACTTGCAAATGTGTGCTAACACCAGGTTTTCAGTTGCATTAGGATTCAGCCTTTAATTTCTCTGCGTTAGTGTGAAAGGGGCCTCTCCCCGCACACTCCCCGCCCACTCCCCGCCCATTGACCCCCCTTCTCTCCGCCCTCTCTCCACCCTTTTCTGGACTTACCGTGACCGGGAACGTTAAGACGCATTATGTAAAGTTAAGGCGCCTTAACGTTACATAACGTGCCTTAATGTAGCCGCTGCTACGTTACCACAGTTTAATAAACATACCCCTAAGAATTTAAAGATCGGTATCATATCTCCCCTGTCCCTCCTTTCCTCTAGCATATACATATTAAGGTCTTCAAGTCTCTTCTCATACATCTTCTGGTGCAGGCAGCAAATCATTTTGGTCACCATCCTCTGAACCATTTCCAGTCTTTTTATATCCTTTGAGAGATATGGCCTCCAAAACTGAACGCAATATTCCAAGTGAGGCCTCACCAGCGACTTGTACAGTGGCATTAGTACCTCCTCCTTTCTGCTGGTAATTCCTGTCTGTATGCAACCTAGCATCCTTCTGGCTTTGACCACAGCCTTGTCACACTGTTTCGCCACCTTGAAATCCTCAGAAACAATCGCTCTAAGATCCTTCTCCTGGTCCATGCAAACCAACTTTTCACCCCCTATCACATGCAATTCCCTTGAATTTCTGCATCCCAAGTGCATGACACTGTACCGCTTCACATTAAATCTTAACTACCAAGCATTATTTATTTATTTTATTTATTTAAAGCTTTTTTATACCGCGCTCTTCGGTATCAGCGCAGTTTACAGTTAACAAACTTGCAAGAGACAATGAGGACTGTCTAGTGCTACATTGAACAGGATCAAGAACATGGATTTACAACTGGGCAAACTATTTACACAATCATCTAACACAACTGTAGCCGGGTAACTATTTACAAATTAGATGTTAGGCCCACGGAATGTTTGGGGCTGAGTTCAACATTATAGTGATTCATGATTATCCATTAATGTAGATAGTATCATTTGTCCAGCTTTTGTAGATTTTTCCTCATGTTATCCTCTCCCTTTGGGAAGTCCACTCTTGCAAATTTTTATGTCATCTGCAAAAAGATAGACTTATTCATTCAGCTCTTCAGCAATATCACAAATACATTGAACAACATTGGTCCCAGGACTTGATCCCTGGGGCACGCCGCTAATCACCTTCCTTTCATCTGAGTTTCATACCCATTTACCATTTTTTTGTTATTCTTTATTAATATGCTAGGATGTTTAAACCAACTACCTGGAATGCCCATGGAATGAATAGTCCCATAGAGCATAAAATTCTTCAATTGTTTCCTTGTAAGAAGTGTACCTTTCTAAATCAAAACATGCTAATTTAAATCTAGTTGGGTTGAATAGGTTCATGCATCCTCCTATAAATCAAACAAACGTGCTGTTTCTATTTTATAACTAAGTACTGCCCATTTTCTGTAGATAATTGCGTTACTGACCCTAATGGTAGATTTATAATTTTGATTCACATCTCCTTAATATGTAGGGAGTGGAGGAGGCTGGAGTCTGGAAGGTGCACAGTGCATACATCTCTTTTTTTTATTCTTTTATTTATGCATACGTTTCAGTTCATACAAAGAAACAGTATAATGCAATACAAATCAAGTCCACAATATGGAGGATGCACATAGAGAAAATGATTGGTGCCTATAAATGTATATAATAAACCAATTAACTAAACCAGAGTGAGAACATAAGAAATAAGTTATTCCTTCCCCTGCAAAAGGCTCTCTAGTTGGTTAAATTCAAGAAAAACATACCTACTGCTTCAATATAATATCATACACTTACAGGGAAATTTAAGCATAAAGGAGGCACAAAGAGCCAGACCCTAGGCCTGAACTCCAGAAATGCATTTCTACATTTCTGGGTACATCTAGTTACATCAGGAAATACCTGGATCGCTTTCCCACAGAACTTATCATGATGCTTAGTGAAATACAAGCATAAAATGTGGTCTTTATCTGCCTCCGTCACAAATGAAACTAATAGAATAGCCCACGAGGGTATTTCATCAATAGAGAATTCCAAATAAGCTGCTAAGTCTAAACTATCAGTAGGCAAAACTGTATCAAGGTCATTGCCTGACACAACACTTCCCTTTTCCGACTTCTTAATCCCCTTGGTGATAAAGTATATTTTGAGGTATGAACAGCATCCGCTCTGGGATACTAAAGGACCTCCTTAAGATACTTGCTGTAAGAAATAACATTGTCAGCGATAGGAAGTGCGTGCGTGCAAAATGGAAGAAATATAAATTGTTTGAATGTGAAACATTCTCTAAATATTCCAACTGTTGCTGTAAAGCAGAAGAATCTAGCATAATGGAGGAAAGTGAAGCCTGCATGGCAACATTCTGAGATTCAATTTTATGGAAAGAGTTATCAACTTCAGTAAATTTAGCATCGTGCTCCGTAAACTTCACCACAGTCTCCTTAGAGAAATCTGAAACCTTAGCCAAAGAAGACTAAAGAGGTAAGTCCACACGAGTAATTGCCTCTCATATATTTTTCAAAGAAATATCCATGGGAGGGGCAGGTCTATCCAAAAAAGAGGCAAACTCAACTGGGGAAGGCACTCTGTGTAAAGGGAACACATGCTGTCTATACCCATGATCTACCTAGTTAGCACCCCTTCTGTACCCTTTTGTTCCTTAATGCCCGGTAATAGGCAACCAGCTGTTAAGCTGGCCTTATCGGTGTTATTTTGCCCAGTTAACTGCTAGCGAATGCTGATAATGCCCGCTAACAGCACCTTCGTGCCCTTACCGGCGCTTAGTAGGCATACCCCATGTGTAAGTTGCAAGGAGGTGCATTAGGGGTATTGTTATGGTGCGGCCAGGACAGATCAGAAATCTACATGTGTAGTCCTCATTTCATATGGAGAAAATACATGTATGACCAAAAATGTCCACATCAGGATTTAAAGCTTCTCCTTGGCACAGTTTTTAAAAAGCACCTTACCTTCAAAGCACACATATGAAACTTAACACAGAACATATATTTTAAGCTAAAAACAATCGAGCATCTCTAGTCACTCCTATCAGAGCATGATTTCCTTTCTGTCCTCCAAGCAACTATATTACCCCACTTTGATTACTGTAATATCATCTTCCAGGGCATACCATACTCATCCATCCACCCTCTCCAATTTGCACTCAACACGGCTGCAAGAATCCTTCTCAGTGCAAAAAGATCAGAGCACATCACTCCTCTCCTCAGGCAATTTCATTGGCTCCCCATGAGAGAACATATAAAATTCAAATCCATCCTCATAATATTCAAAATCCTCAACGACTCTGCATCACCACACCTATAAACCCTGATCCAGACCACACCTGACAACAGAGGGTGACGACCCATCTTAAGGAACATGCTACAGACTCTGCCGATGTTCATAAGAACCACTGCCACTACATCTAAAAGAGCATTCTCTCTCTACGCACTGCTACTATGGAACTCTATCCCAGATAGCCTAAGAACTACAACCGATGCAGCTTCCTTCAGGAAAGCCCTTAAAACCCATATTTTTAGAGAATGCTACCCTCTAACATAACCCTCCTCTCCCCTCAAACTCCCACCTGCCTCATATCCCTTTATAGATAATTGTACAATAGTTACCCCTAATTATATATATCAAAGTTAACCCAAATTGTCTTCTCTGTTCATTGTAAATGTTCTGTTTCACTGCAAGCTGCTTTAACCGAAGGATAAAGTGATATAAAAAAAAGACATCAAATAAATAAATAAATAAAATTAGGCCAGCCCTTTACATGGGGGTTTAAGAGGGCTATCCTCATTAATTCCCCATTGTTTATTTCTAACTTCATATTGAAATTAGAAAAGGATAGTGTGATTTGTAGCTAGCTGGTGGCATTTACATGTGAAGCTTGCAAAATGGACACATACTCCCATAAGCCTACCACCTAAACATGTAAATTGCAAAATACAGGCACTCACATTAAATACTGGCACTTACATGTATGTAACCGCGTTTCCCCAATTGTTTTTTCCATGTGTAAGCTTATAAAAATGCCACTTATATCCTTCCTTCTAGGCTCAACGTTTAGCAGAGCACCTTCTAAAGCAGTGGTTCTCAACCCAGTCCTCTAGGACCCACAGGCCAGTCAGGTTTTCAAGATATCCACAAGGAATATGCATAAGATAGACCTGCATGCACTATTTCCATTGTCTGGAGATCTATCTCATGCATATTCCTTGTGGATATCCTGAAAACCTGACTGGCCTGGGGATCCCAGTGGACTGGGCTGAGAACAACTGTTCTAAAGTAACACTGCAAATGTAAATGCCATGACCTTGATGTCTCAATTCTGATTTCATGTCTTTTCTAAAATGTGCCTTATAGTATGTAAGTATGGAAATAAAGGTTAACAAACAAGTTGTATATGATACCTTTTTATTGTACTAACTTAATGTAGCTTTGAGAAGTTTTCAAGAATTATCCTCTCTTCATCAGGTCAATGAAGAAATAGTACAGTTTCACTCAGTTTATAGAGTATAACATCATTTAGATCTTAAGTTATCTGCACATGACATTGCATTTCAATGAAAGGGGATGGAATAGGCAGAGTGATGAGACAGTGACACTTAACAGTTCAAAGGCTCTATATCTGATGGGTGAGAAAGCCAATATCTCGAGTTCTTTTTTTTTGTCAGTCCCAAAGTGTTTGATCGTTATAATTTCTAACATTTTCTTCTTTTTTTTTTGTATTCCTGAAGTTTCCTTCAGTACATTTATTGTAAGATCATTAAGGGAGTAATCTTCCTTTTAAAAATGTTTGTCCACTCTTTTGTTCTGTAATAGTTTAGAGTATGTCTATGAAGATTGATGTGTCCTCAATTCACGGCTTGTTTATCTTATGCGGCACCCCCTTTTCACATTTTTTGCACTGAATTACAGTATATACACTTCATTCCTAGGTACGTAGATCAGTAAGACAGCTTAAGGACTGGTCAAATGCCTTCAATTAAGATTCAGTACAAGAAAATGTAGGATGATGCACGGAGGCTGCAGAAATCCAAAGGAGCTGTATGTGATGGGGAAATTTATTTTGTGTTTTATTATTTTATATTATGATCCACTTTGATGCAACTTGTTTATTAAAGATGGAATATCAAAGGTCATAAAATCAATCAAGATCAAGACAGGCCTAGGGATGACAGTGCCTTATGTCCTTAAGGTAGTAAATCATTGTGATAAGACAGTGTCTCAAGCCAGACATAACCAGTAGGAAAAAAAGGGTTGGTGGGGCCTATTTTAATACACTGCATTCAATTCACATCTCAGAAAGGATATAAAGAGGCAGCTTAGAGAAAAACAACCAAAGTGATGTAGGGCTTGCACCAAAAACCATATGAGACCTGAGGACTTAAACACAGTGAAGACAAAATTCAGTTGCATGGAGCACATGTAGCTTCAGTGATGCTATCCATTTAGGCAGTCCCACTGAATTTCCACCATAAGCTGAAATATCCAATTAGACTTTTCAAATTATACTTGGTTCTTGTGAGGCCATTCAAGATATTTGCATGTTGAGTGGTTTAATATTATCACTTAGACATATAAATTATGAGGTCAAAATTAATTAATAAGTCTGGACAACAATTTCAAATGTCTAATGCAGACATTTCAAATTATTCTTATGTTCAGTGACATTATATGTACATATAATTTATGGCCCTGCTCCTGGAATGTCCCCACCCTGTCCTCCCCACTCAATGTATAGTATCATACATACAGTGGAATATTGATATTACACTATGGAGGTTATTCCGATCTCCGTTTAATGGATCTGGACATCCGATCTGTACATCCAGACCCACTAAATGGCTGTATCTCTCCTATGACCACAGAGCTTTCCTGCCTATACAGGCCACTTGTGTAGGGAGCTCTGTTCGTGGGCAGGAGGGGGTGGGAATGCACGGGTGGGCGGTAGGTGTGGATGCGACCCAGATGTACAGGGTCGATATTGAGGTTGGCCCTGTACATTTGGGGTCACACAGTTAAACAGGAGGCCCGAACAGGGGTCAGGCTGAGAGGAACAGGCCTACAATCGATGCCATTGGTGATCGCGGCTCCTTTATGGAGCTGTGGTGCCATGGCAATGAGATGCCATGGCACTGTGGTTCCATGAGGAAGTCTGACTGAGTTAGCCAGACAAGTGGCTGGACATCTGGGGTGCCTGAATTGGGGCACCTCCCAGACATCCAGCCACTGTGATGTGATTCTGCTCCTGCAGGGACGTATAGCCCCCATGGGAGCAGAATTGGATGCATCCCCTGGCCATCCGGATGTCTAGACGTCCAGACGGCCTGGGGACGCACAAATCTGAATGTGCCTCCACACATATAATGCTGCCATATTTAAAAAAAGGCACTTAGACGTACTGTATAGTACGGGGCTGAACATCTAAGTACTTTTTAAATTATTCTAACAGCGATTACATGTGTTTCAATGTTTTAATTACTGTTGCTGTCTTGAGTTTAAAACTGTGAAAATTTTGACATTTTGTTATTTCTAAAACTCAAATTTAACAAGAATCTCTGAATTACTCAAATAACCAGATGCCATTAGTCATAGCTGGAATGACTTTTTCAAATAAGAAAAGACAGTATCTTTAAAATGATTGATAAATGTGATTAAAATGATTATTTTCTTTAGTTATGAATGTGAATGTTTAAAAAATTTCCTGAACTTTCTTTTTCTCAAGATGGAAAACCTTCTCAGCATGCAGGGCCGGCTCCAGAGTTGATTTAAGGTGTTGACACTCTAGGCAAAGCTTAAGACTTACACCCCCTGTTGTCAAAATAAATTGTTTAGCTTTGAATCTCCTGTTCTTTGATGTCTCCCTCCCCCCCCCCCCAAAGGCTCCTCCCCTAGGTGGTCGCCCAGTTTGCCTGGTGGTTGGGCGAGCCTATTGGCATGCTAAAGAAATTAAATAAGCATATGCTTACTACAGGGCTGATTTATATGCTTGAAAGCAGCTTTTTATACCAGATACAATACAAGCTTCTTACTATTTTTCATAAGATTCTCTATTACGGAACACCTGCCTATCTCTCCTCTTACATTAAACTGCATGTGCCAATTCGGTCCCTTTGTTCTCTGCATGCAAACCGCCTCCCCCTACCATCACCATCACAGGCCCATCTTTTTTTTTTTTTTTTAATGGTAGTTTTTATTCAGTTTAAACATATAAAATAACAGTACAAACGATCATGATATAGAAGGATACAAGCAGATGCTATTGATCAAAATAGCAAAAGAATATAATAACTTGAACAAGACAGTACAATAACTTTAACAAGAACTAGTATCAGTCCATGCCAGCACGCCACCCTCCCTCTCTCCGTTCAATGTGGTTACAGCAGAGACCATTCCACAAGGCAGCCTCCATCAATCACTTTCATCAAACATAATTTTGTAAAGCTGACCATTTCTTACTTAGTTTACCAGACCATGGGTTCTTGGCTATATAGATCTCTTCGTAGGTCTTGTGTAGGATTAAGAGACTCCACCAATGCTCGAAACAAGCTTTGTCGAGATTCTTTCAGTGTATTAGAACTATTTTAAGCGCTATCCCGAGCATTAAGTCCAGCAGTTTACTATCCCATTTCATCAGAGTAGGTTCCAGAGCTATGGATTTATATATTACTATCCGATAAGTGATAGGAGTTTGTAAGTTGAGGATTTGTGATATGCGTTCCCATACTCTGTTCCAATATATTTCCAGGGATTTACAATGGAACAACATATGTGCCAGTGTCCCAATTTCCATGTTACAGGACCAACATCGATTTCCCTCCTGTAGTGTCCATTTCATTTTCTTAGCCGGTGTAATATGCGCTCGATGTGCTATAAAGTACATAGATTGTGTGAGAGACGCTGCTCTCGTGGCACGTATTTGAGTTCCCCAAAAAGTGTCCCAATTTTCCGGAGGTATATCTTGACCGGTTTCAGTAGCCCACACCGACTGTATCTTAATACATGTCTTGTCACTTTTGGATCGGAGAATCGCAACACATCTCGAAACAGCTTTGGCATCTGTTTGTAATTCTTGAAGTTTCTGTCGCAGTGGCCATCCAGTACGTATCAAGACAGGTGACACACCCGCTTTGCTCATGCAGTGTCGGAGCTGACACCATTGGAAATAGCATGTATTAGGCAATCGGAATTCCGTTCTTAATCTGTCAAAGGTTTTAAATGCACTTCCATTGATCAGTTGTCCAATGGTTATAAGATCATGTTCCACCCATTTTTTCCATAAGACAGGCTTCCCTCCGATGATAAGGCGCGGGTTCAGCCATAAGGGCATATCTGCGGTGAAGTCATCCCCTCCATCGATACATGATGCCAATAATCGACAGGCATGCTGTGTTTCTCGGATAATAGCATTATGTGGTACAGTCTGGTCTACTACTGTGCCAACCATTAGCCATGTAGGTAGGGGGGAATGTATGGCCCGCTCCACACTCAACCATCTAGGTCCTTTATCCGTGTCGTCAGAGTCGACCCATTGAGCACCCTGCTTTAAAAGAGAGGCAGTGTGCAGCCAGCCGAGATCTGGGAAATGGACACCTCCTTGTGCATTAGGTAACTTCAGTTTCCAGGCAGCTATTCTAGGTACTCGGTTGTTCCATAAAAAGGCTATCAGTTGACTATTCATTTTCTTATAGAAGGCTGACGGGAAGCGTAAGGGAATCATACTTAATATATAGCTGAGTTTTGGTACCAACATCATTTTTATCGTTTCTAGCCTGCCCCACCAACTCAAATGAAGGGGGGTCCACCTGCAGACGTTATCATGTACAATTTCTTGACACATCTTAATGTTGATTGCGACAGTCTCTTCCAAGGTGGTGCCATAGTTCACGCCCAGGTATCTAAAGGATGACTTCTCATATTGAAAGGGGTATCCACGCATCATTTCTTCGCTGACCTGTTCATTCAGAGGAATAATTGTTGTTTTATTCAGATTTACTTTATATCCGGATATCGCTGAATATGCATCTATGAGTTGCAGTGTTTCAGGAAGGTCTGATGGTTGTAGAAAAATGAGCAGGTCATCTGCATATGCTGACAATTTACAGGGACCATCAGCTAACTCAATTCCTTTTATGTTTTCCTTCTGTCGGATCACTATTAATAAGGGTTCCAGGGCTAAATTAAAAAGCATCGGTGACAGGGGGCAACCCTGTCTGGTCCCTCTTTGCAACTGAAAAGGGGCTGAGAGGTGTGAGTTGACCGCTATTCGAGCTGTGGGTTTGGTATATAACAATTCAACGCGTTTTAGGAACTTTTCTCCTATCCCAAACCACCGTAGGGATCGAAATAGAAAGGACCATTCCAGTCGATCGAAGGCTTTTTCGGCATCCAATGCTAGCCCTATCAGGGGCTCGGCCTTAGTCTTGGCAGATGCCAGTACATGTGCCAATAATCTTCCATTATCTGTAGTGGATCTGTTTTGTATAAATCCACATTGATCCTCATGTATCAAATCTTTTAAGATCCGTCCTAATCGGTTAGCAAGCACTTTAGCATAGATTTTATAATCAGAGTTTAGGAGAGAGATGGGTCTGTAATTCTCTACCTTTTGTGTATCCCTGCCCGGTTTCGGGTGAATTACCACCACAGCCTCTGCCAGGGCTCCAATCTCTGGAGATTCACCTTGTAGGCCACTGTAGTAGATCTGTAGCATGGGAGCCAATTGAATGCAATATTTATTATAGAATTCCAGTGGGATACCATCTGGACCGGCGGCTTTGCCACGAGCCATCTGTTTGATCGCATCTTGTATTTCAGTTACAGAGATCTCTTGTTCCAGCGTTCGACTTTGATGACTGGTTAATGTAGGTCCTACTATATTGGAGACAAAATCTTCAAAGGCTTTGTCACTACATTGGGTATCCGAGCGATATAGTTCCTCATAGAATTCTTTGCAGCGGTCTAGTATTTTGTCAGATCTCAGGAGAAGGCCCCCGGAATTGTCTTGCAACGCCGCTATAGCGGTCTTGCTGGTCTTTGGTTTGAGCTGCCGAGCTAAGAGGGATCCAGAGCGGTTGCTTTCATAGTAGTATGTACTACGTTGTAGCTGGATACTACTCAGCGCTTCTTTGTTGAGGAGAGCATTATATTGGTATCGCAATTTTTGGAGTCTAATCAATATCATTGAGTCAGCTCTTTTGGCTAGTAACCTTTCCCCAGCTTTTATTTGGAGTTCCAGTTCCTCTTTTTCTTTTTTCCTGGCTTTACGCCGTCTAATGGTGTAGGTGGTAATATGAGCTCGTATTGTCGCTTTAAAACCTTCCCACCAGCTCCAGATGGAGGTATCAGTAGGTGTATTATATTTAAAATAGGTCTCAATTTCCCCTGACAGTAGCTGTACAAAGGAGTCATCTGCTAGTAGGGATTTATCAAATGTCCATCTTGGCGGAACATGTTGTGTAACGTTGGTATCCAGCACTAGGGAGACAGCGGCGTGATCCGATACCGTTGTAGCATATATCTCTGCGGACAACACTTGAGGCATCAGCTCTGTGGACAGTAGGAAGAAATCGATCCTTGTTTGGGTATTATGTGGGATGGAATAAAATGTGTAGTCTCTTTCTTGGGGATGAAGTAGGCGCCATGGGTCTACCAAGTGTAGCTCTGTTATGATTCCTTTAAGAATCGCCTGTGATTTGACTTTGTCTACAGCCCGATAGGGCATGCGATCTAACAGTGGATCCAAGATGACATTGAAATCGCCCCCTAAGATGATATTGGTGTGAGCTGCGGCTGTAACTTCTTTAGCTATCAGTTTGAAAAAGTTAGGGTCATCGAGGTTGGGTGCGTAAATATTGAAGAATGTGTAAAGCTGTTGATTTATTTTCATCGTCACTCTGGCCCATCGACCTAGCGGATCAATCTGTGTGTCGGTAATGGCGGATTGCAGGAATTTGCGCACTAATATTATTACCCCCCCTTTGCGTTGAGTGGCAGAGGCCGAGGCCACCACCTGGAAATATTTAGAGGTTACTTTCTGCGATTCAGTATCTGTTAAATGTGTCTCTTGTAAGAGGGCAATATCTGCTTTTTTTTGTTGGCAGTACGCTAAAATCTTCTTTCGCTTGACAGGGCCAGTAATACCTTTTACATTTAACGAAAGCATTAGGAGATCACTAGACATCAATGTTGGAATAAGCTGTCTTGTAGGTGAAAGCTATCCTATGGATAGGTCTGCCGCGTACTTGCATTTTGCGTGTATGTGGAGGGTTTTGCACTGGACTGGACTGACACAAATAACTGCATAACTGGCAAACATTGTATCGCTAAGGTGAACACAATCCACTGAAACAGTAACCAACCCCGACCTCCCGTTGCCACCCCTACATTTCAAGCAGAAATATCTGGTTAATTAAAACTATTTAGAACAACAGAAATACAGTCAATGAGGTGTTTAACAAGGCTTAAGGCATTCTAAAATTTGTGAGAACGCACGGCCGCACCCCCTGAGTATATGCTGAGTTCTCTACACTGCGTGAGAGATCAGAATATTGACCTCAGGTTTCCATACCGCATTTTTCTTGTAGGAAAGTTTTCAGTTTTTCAGCTTCAACAAAATTCCTCGTTTCATTATGCAGCGTGACCCGCATGGTTCCTGGGTAGTATAGCCCGTATCTTGCCTGTGCACTTTGTAGCATGGGTCTACAGGCCAGCAACGCTTTTCTCCGATCTACCGTTTGCTTGCTCAAATCTGGATAGAGTGCCACTTTGTGTCCCTGGATTTGCAGTGATCCGGCTTTCCGTGCAGCTTGAAAGATCTGCAGGACCTGTGGGTATCTCAGTACCTTCATTATGAGTGGGCGCGGGTATCGTGTGTTTTCAGCTTTGTGTGTTGGGATTCGATGGGCCCGTTCTAGTTCAAAAGGCCTTGCAAAGACAAGCTGCAGCATCTCCGGTATGGTTTTTTCCAGAAATCCAATCGGATCGGTGCCTTCAGTGCCTTCAGGGACTCCAACAAGGCGGATATTATTTCTACGGGCATGGTTGTTTTGATCTTCAATCTGACTTTCTATGTGCCGGACTCGTTTGACCAAAGGGCCCAGCTGTTCTAATGCAACGCCATGCTTCTGGGTTTGTAATTCAACTGCACTAAGTCGAGTGGTGATGGTGAGGAGTTTCTCTTTTACCTCCAGTAAGTCTTCTTGAATCATGTTCAGTGAACTAGAATTGGCTGCGATCATTTCTTTAACGCATTTCAATTCCTGTAGCACTTCACGTAGGCCACCGGCAGTCACTCCCTCCTTCTCTCCCGCGGCCATTTTCTGCGAGGAACCCACTTCGGGTTTGGATCGTTTCGCTGCTGAGCCGGATCCCTGCGGAAATTCCAGCTGGGCAGGCTTCAGGGATGCCATCCAGCTATATTTCGGTGTTATTGATGTAGGTAGGGGATACAAACTTCAATTTAATACCAGGATATGTTCAGGATTCTTGGGCAGCAACGGGAGCAAAAATTCAGGCGTCCATTCTGTTCAGTGGCTAGCTTCGCCCCCCACAGGCCCATCTTGATAGAACTCAGAATTTCGCCTTCTATTTTTTGGGACCATCGCTATGGAACTTTTTCCCCTCGACTCTATGGCTTGAATCGTCTTTTTTAAAATTTAAAGCAGCATTCAAAACTCATCTTTTTTAGCAGGCATTTAATCTTGTTCCCAAGATTGCCTAGAACACACCAACCCTGATATCTGCTTACTTCTTACCTGGATCATGTTGAGATTTCTGCACCTTCCCCAGCCTATTGTTTTCCCCTATATGTTTCTAACTCCTTTACTCATTTAATTGACGTTCCTTTTCTTTTTCTTGCTGTTTTTATTGTAAACTGCTCTGACACACTGTAGAAGGGCGGTATATCAAGTTTTTAAATACAAACCATTATAAAGAACAAAATTACTGAACATGTAGATAGTCATGGTTTAATGGGAGACAGCCAACATGGCTTTAGCCAAGAAAGCTCTTGTCTTACTAATTTGTTATATTTTTTCAAAGGTGTGAATAAACAGGTAGATAAAAGTGAGTTGACGATATAGTGTATCTGAATTTTCAGAAAACCCTTGACAAAGCCCCTCATGAGAGACTCTTGGCGAAATTAAAAAGTCACGGGAGAGGAGGCAGTGTACTATTGTGGATCAGGAACTGGCTAAAAAACAGAAAGCAGAGGGTAGGGCTAAATGGCCAATTTTCCCAATGAGAAAAGTGAATAGTGGAGTACCCCAGGGATCTGTGCTGGATCTGCTGCTTTTTAACATATTTGTAAACGACCTGGAAATGGGAATAACGAGTGAGGTAATCAAATTCACAGATGATGCAAAATTAATCAAAGTTGTTAAAAGCCATGAAGATTATGAAAAACTGCAAGAGGACCTTGATAAATTGGAAGACTGGACGTTCAAATGGCAGATGAAATTTAATGTAAGTGCTGCTTCTGACTAGATTGTAAGCTCTAATGAGCAGGGGCTGTCTCTTACATGTCTGCGCAGCGCTGCGTACAACTTGTAGCGCTATACAAATGCTCAGTAGTAGTAGTAGTAGTATGTGAAAAGGATGTTATGTTTAAAAAGGATATAGCGGAATTACAAAAGATACAGAGAAGAGCCCCCCAAAATGGTAAAGTGTATAGAATAATATCCCTATGAGGAGATGCTTAAAAGGTTAGGGGTCTTCAACCTGGAAAAGAGACGGCTAAGGGGAGATATGATAGAGGTCTATAAATTAATGAATGGAGTGGAATGGGTAAACGTAGATCAATTGTTTACACAATCAAAAAGTAGAAAGACTAGGGAACAGGCAATGAAGCTAAAGTGACTAATAAGAGAAAATATTTTTTAACTCAACGCGCAATCAAACTCTGGAATTCATTACCGGAGGATGCAGTAAAAGCTATTAGTGTAGTTGGGTTTAAAAAAGGTTTGAACAAGTTCATGGAGGAAAGGGCCATAAACCATTATTAAAGAGGACTCGGGAAATCTATCGCTTGCTCCAGTACAAGCATTGTGAATCCTGTGTGTCTTTTTGGGAAACTGCCAGGTCATTGTGACCTGGATTAGCCAATGTTGGA
The DNA here is from genome assembly GCA_033557465.1 of Ichthyophis bannanicus. Classification (NCBI taxonomy): domain Eukaryota; kingdom Metazoa; phylum Chordata; class Amphibia; order Gymnophiona; family Ichthyophiidae; genus Ichthyophis; species Ichthyophis bannanicus. The sequence goes on along the minus strand of CM066034.1, from coordinate 613,312,858 downwards.
ACCAAGATACTGGGCTTGATGGACCTTGGTCTGACCCAGTATGACATTTCTTATGTTCTTATGGGGTATGTTTACTAAACCGTCTTAATGTGCACTCTGTGACGTTATCACGCGATAAGGTACCTTATCGTCCGTTAATGGCGCTTTATCAGGCGCACAGGTACCTTAGCGCGTGATAAAGCGCGCAGCGGCGCAAATGAGCGCTGAAGGCGGGGAAAGGCTCCCGGAGGTCGGAGGAAGGCTCCCCAGGGGCAGAGAGAAGGGGTCAATGGGTGGAGAGTGGGAGGGGAGAGGCTCCCCGCACAATAACGCTGTGAAATCTGAGGCTCAAAACGAACGCCAGTGAAACCCTGGCGTTAGAGCTGATTTAAAGGGAAAAGAAACCATTTACGTCAGCAATGTACAGCAAAACCAGGGAAACCTACAAAAAGTGATAAGTGTGATACATGTGCACGGAACAAAAGGGCAAATAAACCTTGAAAATGTACAGAAGAAAATGTAAAAATAAAATAACCAGGCTGACCAATAGTGATATCAATGCAAAACATTAAAAAACACTCCCAAGAAAGCTCCAAAAAAAAGATATGAATTATGGAAGGGTCTATGCTCCGTCCCCATACAAGGTGAATGAGCCCACAGTGTAATTGCGCTGAGCAGGGTTTCCGACTCCATTGGCCAGGTTTCCTATGGCGTGCACATGTTACACAACAGCAGGGTGGCCAGGTCGGAATGGGCAACTGGACAGATGCTGGGAAAGGGGACACAGAGGGCTGCAGGCGGCACATGCTGCGGTGTAACTGGCCCACAGTGTGGACTAGGGTGATGCCTAGCTGGCCCATAGGAATGCTGAAACAGTAGAGCAGCCAGACGGCAACTGCTGAGGGCCCAACATGGGCACGAGTGTGCTTCCCACAGTGTCACAGGGGATAGTACCCAGCAGGTACCCCGAAGGGCACAGAACATTGGCATGTGGTGCTGGGGGAAGCGTGGACAGCTATGCAGGCACCCCTACCCCAGAACCCGCACCAAAGGCAGCCACCTACCCGCACACTGTATGGCCTGAGACTATGCTCCACCAGCACCACCAGCAGAAGGGCATGTCAGCATGGTGGCAGAGGGATACTGGTGGTGGAGGGGGCAGTGGCAGCTGCCCAGAGCAGACCGTGGTCTAGCCCTGTGTAGGTGGGTGCCATGCACTGCAACAGACAGGTCCTGTCTGATGAACAGTCATGGTATCACCAGGGAATGCACTGTCTCTGTGGCAACACAGTGGTGCAGTGCACACAGCCAGTGTGTTCAGAAACAGGAGGTCACAGGTTCAAGTCCCAGCTGTGGTTCCTGCCAACCCAGTCCTCATATTTTACCCACTACTAAAACGTGCTAATACAGACAGAACCTTTATTGCAGATGACGTAAACATGCCCAAAACACCTACATTTTACCCTACAGAGCACAGACACCATAAACATGCGCATTACCTAGAGCAGAGTCTCCCAAATGCAGTCCTGGAGGGCCAAACACCATTCAGGTTCCATGCTGTCTCTAATAAAGATGCCTGTGCTGCATTTCTATGGTATGCAGATGTATCTCATGCATATGCCTGAGGGACAGGATGAAAACCTGAACAGTGTCTGGCCCACCAGGACTGGAGTCGGGAACCTCTGCCCTAAAGCAGCGGCCAACAGGGGCAGACACAACCGCACCCACAGGCTCCATTATCCAATGCCTCCTGGAGAGGCAGGATGTTGGGCCCTGCGTGCATCTCCCAATACTAGCACTTGCATACCTTAGCAATGCCACCCTAAACCTTGGAATACAGTACACAGCTATCAAAAGGTTGCTATGATTACTGGCAGATAGCAATTCTGAGGTTAAATACAATTTTCTGAGTGAGCTGCATCATAGCAACCTTTCTTATGTCTGTGGAGTGTGCTACAGGTCTTGTGTCTGACAGTGTTTACCACCCTGGGGGGTGACCCCAACAGTATTGCACACCATGGCCATGCCTGCACTGTGCCTAGGACTGGTGCAGTGGCCAGGGCTGCCAAACACCTCTATAGTTGCACAATGCTGGCATAGGTGTGGGGAGTGTGTGTCTGTCTATCCAGTGTGTGGTGGCTGCAAACACCCTCCACAGCCCACACTGCCAGTATTGGTCTGCCAATGTGCATAATGAGGAGCAAGGTACTGTGGGAATAGCCAGGATAGGGTGGCCTGGCCTGGATTCATCTGTACATAGCATAGGGCAATGTCCTGCTGGGAGGTCACTCTCACCCTGACTGAGCAGTGACCATGGCATGGCTAGGTTCCCCCAAAGTGCTATGTAGTTTTTCTCTCATGTGATATTTGTGGGTTCTCTTTTAGGGGCCCAATCAATGATTTATCTGATTGGTGTTTATGCTGACTTCCCAGTTCTGGGTACATTCATTTTCTCCAGGAGCATGCACTATGGACTAGCTAACAGACTGTCTGCAGCTAGTATGTGTCTTGCTGAAATACCTTGCAGGGTGCACCGGCTGGAGGCTTGCTGCTGGAGAATGTCAGATAGTGGTGGGGGACAGCTGTGCATTTACAGGCCTACTGTCTGTCTGCTATTGCTTTATGGATGTGTACAGCTCTGCATTGCCTGCTCTGTAGCGTGTTTGTTCCCCAGCAGGACTGGGGTTGTTGATCCCCTCTACTGCCACCATTGCAAGGAGGTAGAATATGGATCTGTTGGTGGGCGATCCTGTTTCCCACCCTGAGCCCCAGAGGGTGGGTTGTGTGGTGGTACATAATCCGCCTATGGGTCCAAACACCCCCCCCCTTCACCAGGTAACCATGGCACCAACACAGGATATGCACTATTTTGGGTACATCATAGCCCATAAGGGCTAGACATGACTGAGAAATACAGAAGAACATAGATGTATTCTAGGTGTGTTTACAGGAACTACCTATCACACACAGTAGCACTGATTGGGACCTACAGCATGGCGTATTTCAGTCACAAAAGGTGCTGTGGACCTGGTGCTGGGCACCCCACCTCACCCTCAGGGTGAGCACAGTACCCACACAATGTGACGGTCTGTAGCTTCTCTGTGCCAGTACCACACACGGTCGGTTCCCCCTACCAGGCCGAGGTGCTGTGGGGGTGCATACCCCATCTTGTGCCCATCTGTAGACTGCTGATTTGCATGTGCAGTGCATCATGGGTACGGGTGGGTTAACCCTATTCTGGTAACCACAGCAGACAGTTTGTGTGGTGACATGCAGTCCTTCTGCAGCCAGCCAGGTGCTTGGTAGCAGTTATAGAGCTGTAGCCCACTGGTTATTTCACTGCCTGTGTGTCCAGAGATCATGGGTTGAAACCCATGGTGGGGTTGTTTGATAAGGCTGTCTGAGTCATTGTCTATTTTTAATGTACATTAATGCTGCCAGCAGAAACACCCTCAGTGTACTGTAACCATAAGGCGCCCCAGAAGGCACCTTATAGGGCACCCTATAAAGCACCTTATAAGGTGCCTTATCAGTTGTCCTCTAAAGCTCCTTATAGGGTGCCCTATAGGGAACATTATAGGGTGCCTTGGCGGACACTGCACTTTATAATGTGCCCTATAGAGTGCCTTATACGGCACCTTAGGTTACAGCACGTGAGGGTGTGTTTGCTGGCAGCACTAATTGAAATAAAAATAAAATGCCTCAAAAAACAATACTTACACATAACAGCTAATTCCTCAGCCAGCCATATGCATTGGGCACACTGGGGGACCAAACTCATGACCCCTGTAGTATCAGTCAGTGTATTAACCATTGTGCTACACCTCTGTTTCTGTGTGTGCATGTCTGCGCGCCTACTTAAGATTACCGCGCATTAACGTGCTTAGTGGCATCTCGCCCGATAATGTGCGCAGAGCACATTATCGCAAGATAATCCCATTTTGCTACTTTAAGACCGACACGCCCACTCCTTTTATGACAGCCTGCACACTATCGACAGGCACACGTTAAGATGGTTTAGTAAACATACCCCTATGTGTTTCAATGGGCGTGTAGAAAGGGGCATGTAATGTCTCTTTGGCACCCCTTCTGCAACACAGTGGGAATTAGAGTTTTGCATTATCAGATCTTCTGCTGTAAAGGTATTTTGTAGTTGTTTACTTGCTTATGGGGAAGTGGAAAAAGAAGGTAGGGGGTATGGAGGTTGTATCCAGTGTTGGGACAGGCAAGGTGACGGGCCATCTGGATCAGCATCTTGTCCATCTGGCTCAACAGTCTTCACCTGAAAGGGTCTCACTCAGTTCGGGTGGTAGGACCCCACTGCCATGCCCTAATGCACTATTATTTTCCACTCTGGTTGAGTCTGGATCTTCAGGTATCAGGATTCTGTGGCTTTTGTTTTTCCTCATCCAGTAATATCTGGGGAGTCTCGGGCTATTGTTGAGCCCATGACTGTTCCCCCAGAAGGTGGTATCATGCTGAAGGATATTTGGAGTGCTATTAGGTCTATTAAGCACCACAGTTTCTTCATTATGTACCTTTTCACAGGAGACAGTAACTTGTTTGCAAGATTTGGGTAATCAGATATCTTTAACCAACACTGCAGTCTCTAGATTAGAATCTCTAGTGCAGCCTATTCAGCATGCTCAGGTGGTGCAGCTCACAGATTCTTTGGCTCTTCATGTAAAGATGGAGGCACTAGGGTATTAGGGCCTATAATTTGTGTTTTTTAAATTTTCCACAAACACATTTGCTCTCTTCTGATATATTGCTTAGGAAATATTTTGTTGAAGTTTTGGGTTTTACAGAGTCAATAGAATTGTTGAATGCATATTACCCCCCTATGCGTCTGCATGTGGTTAACCCTTCTGGGGTGCTTTTGATGTTTTAACCCCTTCTGTTACACAGAACCTGACTGCTTTCCTTGAGGATTCCACAGATAATATGTTCGCCGATCCACAGTATTAGTGACTTTTCCTTCTGAATTTACTAAGGTTAGACTTCTTAAAGCGTTTTTTTTCAAAGAAGGAGATCCAATTCTGTGTATAGTGTATTAACATCTTTCCTGATGTGACTCATAGTATGCAACTTTGTCTTAGTTTAAAACCCCGAGTTCTAGCTCTCGTTATTATTATTAGAGTCCAAATTTGAATTCCTAGATATGGGCTGTTTTTCCTTTGCTGTAGTAAAATATTGAATATTTTGTTGTATTTAATGGAATTTTTCTTTGCTGATTTTGGCTTATATTGTAAATTTTGATAAATATCTTAAAAAAAAGAATAAAAAACATTTTAACCCTGGAAGTACCGATGTGGTCAAAAGTGACCCCATTGCAAGTTTCTCAATGCGTATCTCGGAAACTAGTTGTTCAAGAATGCAATCTTTTTATGACTTTTCACATGCCAATATTCTCTTTTTTTTTTTTTTTTTTTTTTTATTTAAATTTTTATTAACATTTGTAACAGTTACATTAGCATATACTCAACAACTCCAAGGCATCAAGGGTTCAGCAAACAGCATAAGAGACAACTCTTCAACTAACACACAGTCTAATCATTTCTCCGCCTATTTGCCATCCCCCCACCCCCTCCCTACTTCCACCCCTCTTCCCGCAACCACCTCCAAACCCCTGCCCACCGCTTCTCCATTTGCTCCCCTCTCCCTCCCCGCTCCCCAGTCAATTTATACATGGCATAAAGATGCGACACCCTGCGTGCATAGCTCGCCATGGAGGGTAGAGCTGATCTATTCCAGTACCATGCAATTTCGCAGCGGGCCGCTGTGACACAATACCAGATAATTTTCCAATCCCCCTCCCATTTCCCATCAGGTCTATGCAGGAGACACATCTCAGGGCCAAGTTCAAGGTTCGCCCCCATCATTTTGTTAATGTTTGCCCCTATGCGGTGCCAGTACTCTCCCACTACCGGACACGTCCACCACATATGCAGCCAGGAGCCACGCTCCCCACACTTTCGCCAACATTCATCCGTTTGCAACACCCCTGCCTTACACAACCGCTCCGGTGTGAGATACCAGCGACTCAGCACCTTAAACCCATTCTCTCGCAATGTCGTGGCAATGGAGAATCGTGCTATACCTAGTGCCATGGTCTCCCACTCCTCCACCCCCAGCTTACCCCTAAATCCGTCTCCCACGCTTCCATGTATTTGAACTTGCCGTCCCCCCTCGCTGTCAACCCTCTGTAAATCCTGGAGAGCATCCCCTGGCTTCCCAGGGATCCCAGGCAGGCACCCTCAAACCATTCACCTCCCCCCCATTCCCCTTGCTCCCTTCCCTTTGTACTCACTACCGAACATAGCTGCCTATACGGGAATCTATCTATCTCCCCCAGACGATAGAGGTCCCGGACCCCCTCAAATCCTCTACAATGTCCTCCTACCACAATCTGAGACACCTGGGACAATCCTAACGCCGCCCAGTTACGGAGCACTGTGGCTCCCGGTCCCCCGCTCTCCGCACAGCAGGCTTGTAATGACATGGTGGCCGACCATCGTTTGTCACCCACCAGCCGCGTTCTATACTGCTGCCACACTTTCAAAGTATGCCCCACAATGGGATTCCTCCCCTTCTCTCCCCTCCCCTCCCATACTAACCGTTCAAGTGCACCCGGCCTGTATTCGGGCCAGTTCCAGCTGAACCCACTGCTTCTGGGGTTCCCGCAACCACGCGTAGACTGCTCGCAATTGTGCAGCCACATAATATAGTCGGAAATTGGGAACCCCCATCCCTCCGTCCCGTACCGAGACTTGTAGCGTCCTTGCCGCCACCCGTGGACGCCTCGACCCCCAGATAAACCGCTCGACCTGTTGTTGGATCTTCTTTAGCACTTTCGGGGGGATTGGGACTGGCAAAGCCTGAAACAAAAAGAGGAACTGGGGGAGAAGCATCATCTTAACCGTCGCTATTCGTCCAAACCACGAGTAATATCCCCTGCTCCAGCCTTGTAGCTTCGCCTCCACCTGCCCCACCATCTTCTTGTAATTTAAATCATACAACTCCTCCAAGGTTCTACCGAGATGAACCCCGAGGTACCGGATCGATGTCTTTGCCCATTTGAAGGGGAGATTCTGCTGCCAGTCACGCTGCCCCTCCCCCTCCCCCCCTACACTCAAGATCTCCGATTTTCCCCAATTAATCCGGAAGCCCGCCCTTTCACCATAATCTTGAATCTCTCTCATCACTGCCCTCAGGGATTCGCTGGGATTCGTGAGTGTCAGCAGTATATCGTCTGCAAAGAGGGACGTTCTGCATTCCTGCCGTCCCACCCTAACCCCCGTGATATCAGGGCTGCCGCGCAACTTCGCTGCCAATGGCTCTAAGGATAGCACAAAAAGTAGGGGGGACAGTGGACATCCCTGCCGCGTCCCTCTTTCTAGGGGGAAGAAACCAGAGTACCCCCCATTCACACGGACACATGCCTTCGGCCGAGCATAGAGAGCCCTTATCCACTGTGTGAACCCCGGTCCAAACCCCTGGGCCTCCAACACCGCGTAGAGGAAATCCCAGGACACCTGGTCAAAGGCCTTCTCTGCATCCAGTGATACCAACAAGGCCCCCTTCCTCTGCCGCTGTGTCGACCACAGCACATTTAACACTTTGCGGATATGATCCGCCACTTGCCGGCCTGGCACAAATCCAGCCTGGTCCTCATGCACCAATTTACCTAACACTCCATTGAGGCGCACCGCTAGTACTTTCGCCAGCAGTTTCGCATCTAGGTTCAGCAGCGAGATCGGACGGTAAGACGCACACTCCTGCGGGTCTTTCCCCTCTTTGTGGATAAGCGTAATACCTGCCCAGCCCATTGATTCAGGCAGTGCCTCCCCCCTTCCCGGTCCATTAAATACCCTGGTCAACGGATTCAGCAAGAGGCTCCCAAAGCGCTTGTAAAACTTTGCCGTCAGGCCATCGAGCCCTGGGGCCTTCCCATTTTTTAAGCCCTTGATAGCCTGGCTGACTTCGTCAGCTTGTATTTCCCTGTCGAGCCCCTCTTGTTCGTCTCCCGTTAGAGTCGGGAGCCCTGCTTCCCTCACGTATTCCCGAATGTCCTCTCCCGACCTTGCAGCTCGGGCTGCATACAAGTTGCTATAGAAGGACACAAATTCCTCCCTTATTCGTGGAGCCTCTCGCACTACCCCCCCTGTACTCCTAATCTGTGTAATCCTATTCCACTCCCTCCGCTTCTTCAATTGTCTCGCGAGAAGTTTCCCCGCTTTATTCCCCCCTTCAAAGAACCTCTGTTTTAACAGCTGCAGGCGGAATTGTATCTTCTCCGCTTCAAGAGCATTCACCTGGGCTCGTAGTGCCAGCACCTCACCCCGTACCTGTCCAGTTCTGTCCTGGCCGTCTCTTTCCTCCATCTCCCGCAATTGCCGGCGTAACCGGTCCTCCCTCTCCGCCCTCTCTCGCTTTAGGCGGGCTCCCCACTTTATGAGAACCCCCCTAATTACAGCCTTGAAGGCGTCCCAGACTGTTCCATCCCGCACTTCCCCACCGCCATTTTGGTCAAAGTACTCCGGGATGAGCCTTTCAAGCTCCCGCACCACCCTCTCGTCCTCAAGGAGCCCCTCATTCAACTTCCAGAACTGGCGACCTCTATCTTCCCCTTCCACCCGCACCCGCACCACCACCGGAGCATGATCGGACCAGGTAATGGGTTCCAGCTCGCCCCCTAGAAGCCGCCCTGATAACTCCTTCCCTACCCATATGGCATCCAACCGGGAGTAAGTGCCATGTGCTGCAGAATAGAAAGAAAATTGCCTCCGCCCCGGGTTTAGTGTCCGCCATACATCTATCAGGCCGTTCTCCCGCACAAAATGGTGGTAATGTTTCCTATCGGTGCCTCTCCCCTCCCTGCGCCCAGTCGTATCTCTCCCTATCTCCCATGCCACATTGAAATCCCCACCACAGATTAGGACCCCATCCCCCATTGCCGCCACTTGCGCACTCAAAGCATCCCAGAATTCAGTTTGCGGGCCCGTAGGGGCATACACATTTACCACGCAAAACCACTCCTCACCTATCTTTACCCTCAGCAGGAGATACCGCCCCCCCCTATCCCGGGACACTACCTGGACCTCCATGGGGCCTGTCTCTCTGATGAAGACCCCCACCCCGCCTTTCTTCTTCTCTTTAAGATTAGAAGCGAACATACGGTGCTTGTACCCCCGGGGCTGCACCAATGTCTCGTGTTGTCTCAATAGGTGTGTCTCCTGCAACAGCACTATGTCTGCATTGTGTCTTGTTAACTCCTTATATAATTTCTGTCTTTTCATTGGTGAATTTAGACCTTTCACATTTAACGTGAGAATTTTTAACTCCTTTCCTACCCCCAGATCCCTGCCTCGTCCCCCTAAGTCCCTCCGCCCCCACCTCCCCCTCTGGCCCCCTCTTCCCCCCCCTACCCACCCCCTCCTCCCCCCACCCCCCACTCCCCCTCCCGCTGTTCCCTCCCGTCCTCCCTCTCCCCCCCTCGCTACTACTCCCTCCCCTCCTCCCTCTCCCCCCCTCATAACTCTCCTCTGCGGAGATACGACTTCCAATACGGTGACCTTCTCTCCTCCCCACCTACCCACCTCAACTGTTCCCCAGCCCCCCCCCCCCCCACTCCCCTGCCTAAGCCCCCCTCGCTGCCAACTCTCCCCCCTCTAAACCCCTCCCCTCTCCCCTCAGCCTGGGCTCTCTCCCTCTCAGCCTAGTCCCCGCCTCCTCCCCTCTCCCTCTCCCCTTAGCCCACTGCCCATCTCTCCCTCCCCCCCCCCCGCCCACAGCCCAACTTATTCAAGAATACCAGTCCATTATAAAGATGCTTCAGCTCAGCCAGTCTCTTGTTCTGTAGTCCGGTTCTGGTGCACGTCCTTGGTGGTTCTTGCCAGTCTACGTCCACTTGCCCTCTGCCATTTCATCTGTGCGGCTCCTCCGGTCCTGGATCCCGTTCTCGGCGGAGTGAAAGAGCCCTCGGCTTGCTCTGGTAGATTCTCAGCACCTAGCTCTCTCAGTGCTCTCCACGCCTCCACACTGGATCTCACCGTCCTCGATCGTCCTTTCACCGTGATAAAGAGGCCAAAGGGGAAGAGCCACTTGTAGCGCAGGTCAGCATGTCTGAGATATGCGGTGACCTCTCTTATCTCCCTCCGTCTTTGTAGCGTGCCTTGGGACAGGTCTTGGTACAGCTCCACCGTATGCCCCTCCCAACGGAAATTTTTCAGCTTGCGGCTGGCACCCAGCAGGAGTTCCTTACTCTTAAAGGAGTGCAGGCAGACCACAATGTCTCTTGGCCTATTGTCTCGGATGGGCCCCATACCCCTGTGCGCCCTCTCCATTTCGAGGCGGATCTCCTCTGCAGGTCTCCCTGGGCCAGCTGCTGCGAGTAGTTCCCGGAAGATCCGCTGGACCACCTCCTCACAGTTCTTATATTGTGGTTCCTCCGGCACCCCTCTCACTCGGAGGTTGCATCTGCGCGCGAGCGGTCCTCCAGGTCCTCTGTTTTGGCTTTGAGGGTCTCCTGCGTCCTCTGAAGCTCTTCCCAGCTGCTCTGGACCTGCGTCAGGGTCTCCTCTTGACTCTCCAACTTGGTCTCCACCTCTTCTATACGTCCCCCCAGCTCCAGCAGGTCTTGGCGCATAGTCTGCACTGCTTCTTTAATTTCATTTTTAACCCCACACATCTCCATCTTCAGTTCCTCCTTTAACTCTAGGAGCCATTGTTTAATCTGTTCTGCTGTCGACAAGCTCTCCTCTCCTCCTTCACTCCCCTCCGGGCTCTGTGGGGTTTCTGTCACAGGTTTCCCTGCTTTTTTTTCCGCCTCCTTCCCTCCTTTGGGGGTTGCATATGGGGAGCGGAACTCGGCCAGCTTTTTTTTTGCCAGAGTCTCTTTTTTTATTATTTTTTTCCATTTTGGGCTGATTAGCCCCTCTCTCCCCGGTCTCCCCGGCCTATAGAGCTGGTAGGGCGTCCACACACCACACTATAGCTGCTGCTGGGAACACTTTCTGGGGTTTGGTAGTTCTCTGCCTCTGCTCCCTTTCTTAGTGCAGTTGGGGGGGGCATGAGACTCACCACTGCTGGCTGCTTCTGCACTCTGCGTCTTGTGGGCTGCAGCTTAGGTCCCTGCTTCCTGCTTCTCCCAGCCACGTGCTAGGCCTTCTCGGCCCCCTCTGTCTCCGGATTCACCTCTGTTGGCCACCCTCTTCTGCCACCATGTGGTCTGTGGGGGTCGGCGGCGTGGCGTCCTCCACGGGGAAGCCCACTGCCTCTGCTCACCGGCAAGCCTCTTTTTGGCCCTGCTGACTCTCTCCCAGCAGGTCCGGCTCAGTGCGGCCACCGGCCCAGAAGCCCCCTGAAAGTCAGGCTGCCTCGTCCGGCCCGCTCCCACCAGCTTCTCTGCACCTCCGCTCCCGCTGGTTGCGCCGCCGCCGCGGCTCGCCGGCACTCCCCGCTCTCTCCGTCGCCCCTCGGCTCACCGCTCCGTTGCCCGTGGGGGCTAAAGTGCTCCAATTGTTGCGGGTTGGTGGCGGAGCTCCTCCGCTACGCCGCCATTCAGTAGGTGACGTCACCGGAAGTCCCAATATTCTCTTTATATTGCGCCATGTGAGGAATAATTTTCATCTGCTAGGTGACGCTAGTGATGAATTGCAGCACAGAGTACCAGTGGGGTCATTTTTTACCCCAGTTGCTTACGTCCGGTTTGGATCGTGATACAATTTGCAGTTTTGTGAATTTTTTGATCTGACAAAGGTATTTATCATTAATTATGTATCATTTATTTTTTGTACTCTTATTTTATGAAAATTACACATTTCCTGTATTTGATATCATACGTTCTCTCATTATTTCTGATGAAATCTAAAGGCTTTCAGCTCGTTCATCGCGATTATTGTACGCCTATAGTAAAATTGCTTTGCATTTTATTCAACTTTATCTTTGTTTATTTATTTTAGGTTATTGTTTATGATGTCAAAATGAAAGTATTCAGCTGCCCAAGTAAGAGAAATATTGCAATGAGATGCTGACAGTGACGGCTCTGAGTCGTCTGATGATGCAGCATATTCAGCAAGCGAAGAAGCATATCAGCCAAGTTTGGGCAATAAATCTGATGATGACAGTCATGATTCAGATGGCAACAGCAGTTGGTTGCCAAGTGAATGTGAGACTGATGTTGAGCCGGTAACATCGCCTGCAGCAAAGAGTCAAGTTATAGGTCGAGGCAAAGGTCGAGGCTGTGCTGGACGGGGAAGAAGGCAGGAGTCCTCGGTGTCAGTATCATCTGTGATGAATCTTAGTTGTGGTCATAGAGGAGCTAAAAGGTCATCAACTATAAGCACAAATGTTGCCATTGAAGCCTATGTATCTAGGGATGCCACATCATGGAACAGGAAACCTATAAAGCAAGCTGCTGGAAGATACGCCAGAGCTAATGTCATGCCCGTACAACAAGGTCCTACAAGGTATGCTGTACGAAATGTTGATGGCCCTCTCGCAGCATTCCACTTGTTCATGAGGAAGAACTTATTGAATGAAATCATGATGTGGACAATCAAACAAGGAAGACACATTTATGATGACACCTGGAAAGATTTGACAGATGGAGAATTTCAACGTTTTCTTGGACTTCTGATCCTCTCAGGCAACAAGTCACAAAATGAATCCTTAGTTCAGCTGTGGAACCTTGAAGATGGTCATTCTGTTTTCAGCAAAAATATGGCCCGTAAGCGTTTTCAGCAAATTTCTTGTGCTCTCAGATTTGATGATGCAACCAACAGACATGAACAACGAGGCGTGGATAAGCTTGCTCCAATCAGACATGTTTTTGATACCTGGGAAGCAATTCTAAGTGACGCCTTTGTTCCTGGTGAAAATGTTACCATGGATGAGCAACTGCTTACATTTCGTGGCCGTGTTCTTTTCAGACAATATATTCCCAGCAAACCTGGGAAATATGGCATAAATCTATGGATGTTGTGTGACAGTGCAATGTCATATGTTCTGCGTCTTCAAGTATATACAGGAAGGGAACTCGGACAAAACAGGGAACAGAATCAGAGTGAAAGGGTTGTGCTGCAACTCACTGAAGGATTGACACAATCTGGCAGAAATGTTACTGTTGACAATTTCTTCTGCAGTTTATCCCTGACACGGAAATTGCTAGAAAATCAAATGACACTTTTGGGGACAATTCGAAAGAACAGAAAAGAATTACCTCCAGAATTTGTAACAGCAAAGGGCCGAGAGGTATTCACTTCACTGTTTGCCTTTCGCGATGACGCCACTCTGGTTTCCTATTGCGCGAAGAAAGGAAAAGTGGTTGTTCTTCTGAGTAGTTTGCATGATCAAGAAGAAGTAGATAACACATGTCCAGACAAAAAAACACGCATGATCTTGGACTATAATTCTAGTAAAAGTGGAGTAGATACGGCAGATCAAATGTTGCGCACGTATACCACAAAACGAATGACAAGACACTGGCAAGTGACAATCTTCTGCAACATGTTGGACATCAATGCTTTGAATGCCTTCATTGTTTGGATGTCACTAAATCCAGAATGGCAGTCCAAGTCAAAGCACAGACGTCATCTATTCCTCTTGGAATTAGGAAAGCAGCTGCTTCAGAGTAATTGCAGCGAGACTTCTTGCAGCATTGAAGAAGCCACTGATGCTGTTTGCAGTGTCGGGATCCCAAAGAAAAGGGCAAGGTGTCACTGCTGTTCCAGAGAAAAAGACAAGAAAAGCAGCATAGTTTGCACCTCTTGCAAGCGCAATGTTTGCAAAGAACATTCAGAAATTGTCTGTGTCTCATGCAAATGACTGTAGTTCTTTACTGTGTTCATCAAGTGCATGCAAAAACTGATTTCATGGCAACTCTTCTTCATGTAATTTTATGAGAAAGCATTCAATTTCAAAACATTTAACCTTCTTATAATAAATAATTAATTTGGAATAATATTTTGTCTGTTTAGTTTAAATTTTTCATGGTTAACAATTAAAATTCGTAGTGGGGTCATTTATGACCCCAACGGTATTCAGTGTGTGCAAAAAATCTTGGTAATTCCAGGGTTAAAAATACCAGAATAACTTAATTCCTTATGTTATACCTTGAACATCAAATAATTTCAGCAATAGACTAAAGGTGCACATACAAATTAGATTAATTAATTGAAAGATTTTAGAGATTAAATAAGAGAAGGTAATCTCTCCTGTATTCAAAATATGTTGTTGTTCTCTGCAATTGCTGATAAAAAAACACTTTTGGTTTGCAGTGTATAACAGTCAACCAATTTAGACGAACAGAAGAATCTCACTTCATCATTTATATGGAATGCAAATAATCAAAATCAAATTTGCAAACCATGTGTTAACATCAAAATCACTTTGAATAATAAGATCTAATCAATTAGAAAAGCAAAAGTAAAAGAAAAAAAGCCTCATGTGTAATACCATGCAGTAAACAGCTGTGGAACTTGCAGTATGAAAATAGATATGTGTGTATTGCATATGCATGGCCAACTTTTGGGAAACTATGTAGGATGCATTTCATTTCAATCAAGGTTCAAGCAAAAGCATGTGAAAAAATGCTAACATCTACAAATCGGTTTGTGGTTAATTCATTGCTGCTGCTTTAGAGATCTGGATGAATATCTCAAGAAATTTAGGCACTGTTTAAAAGCAATTATTGGTGAAGGGTCTGTTAAGGTGATATGCAGAACATCTAAAAATCTATTTGACATAGCATAAGAAATTGACATTTGAGTTGCAGAGTGGGAGCAGTCACCTAAGATGTTCAATTAATGCTCTCTGTTTTGCCTTTGAACTAGTTGTCTATTCACCCACACACTCAAGCCCATGTCATTCACAATGCTGAACTCAACAACTATAATAAATGTATTCTGATTTCAGGCAGGGGTAGCACAAGAAAGTCCTTTATTGCAGGTGCACAGATCTATTATAGTCCAAGGGAAGATTATCTCCACCTTTTTTTCTTCTTCTCTAGGGGGCATCTTTACTAAACTGCGGTAACGGTACATAACGCGCGTAATGTAACGTTAACGACCGTTAAGTAACGTTAACACGCGTTATGATGCGTTAACGATTGTTAATGCCTCATAACGCGCGTTAATGTAAGTTAACGATCGTAAAGTTCCGCGGCACGGTAAAACACCGCAGAGGGTGGAGAGAGGGCGGAGAGAAGGGGTCAATGGGCGGAGTGTGGGCGGAGAGAGGCTCCAGGCACACCAACGCGCTGAACTCAAGGGCTTAATCCTACCGCGATTGAAAACCTGCCGGTAGATGTACATTTGCAGGGGAGGGAAACCATTTCTGCATCAGCAATGTACAGCATAGGCAGGGAAACCCACAAAACGTGATAACTGTGATACATGTGCACAGAACAAAAGGGCAAATAAGCAGTGAAAATGACCATAAGAAACGAGGAAAATAACATAACCAAGCTAGCCAATAGTGATATCAATGGGAAACAGCCAAAAATACCACTGAGAAAGCCTCAGAAAAAGATATTAACTGTGGAAGGGTGTATGCTCTGTCACCATAGAAGGTGAATGATGCCACAGTGAAATAGCGCAGATCAGGGCTTCCCCTTGTTACTGAACAGGTTCCCCATGGCATGTACATGTTCTGCAACAGCAGGGTGGGCATGTCGGAATGGGCAACTGGGCAGATGCTGGAAAAGGGGATACAGAGGGCTGCAGGGGGCACATGCTGTGGTGCAGCTGGGCCACAGTGGGGACTAGGGTGATGCTCAGTTTGGCCCATAGGAATGCATAAACAGTAGAGCCAGACTGCAACTGATGAGGGCCCAACATGGGCATGAGTGTGTCCCCCTGCAGTGTCACAGGGGACAGTACCCAGCAGCCACCCCCAAGGGCACAGAACAGTGGCAGGCAGTGCTGGGGGGAAGTGTGGGCGTCCATCCAGGCACCCCTACCCCACCACCCATACCATAGGCAGCTGCCTACATGCACACTGGATGGCCTGAGACTGCCCACCACCAGCACCACCAGCAGAAGGGCATGGCAGAATGGTGGCAGAGGGGTACCGGTGGTGGGGGGGCAGTCACATCTGACCATAGCAGGCCACGGCCCAGACCCATGTAGGTGGGTGCCGTGCACTGCAACAGACAGGCTCAGTAGGACAAACAGTCATGGTACCTCCCTGTGGTGCAGTAAGCACAGCCAGTGCGCTCAGGAGCTGAAGGTCACAGGTTCAATCCCGAGCTGTGGTCCCTGCCAACTCTGTCCCCATATCTTTTACCAGTAATAAACCATGGTAAGAAAGATGGAACCTTGCATTGCTGATAGAATAAACATGCTTGGAACACCTGCATTTTACCGTACAGAGCACAGACAACACAAACAGGCGCATTACCGAGAGCAGTCTCCCAAAGGCAGTCATGGAGGTCCAAACAACATTCAGGTTCCATGCTGTCTGCAATAAAGATGCCTGTGCTGTATGTCAATGCGCCGACCCCATGGTATGCAGATGTATCTCATGCATATTCATCAGGAACAGCATGAAAACCCGAACATGGTGCGACCCACCAGGACTGGAGTTGGGAATCCCTGTCCAAGAGCATTGATCCACAGGGGCGGAAACACCCACATCCACAGGCCCCATTAGCCACTGCATCCTGGAGAGGCAGGATGTTGGGCCCTGTGTGCATCCCCCAATACTAGCACATGCATACCCTAGCAATGACACCCAAAACCAGGGAATACGGTACACAGATAGCAAAAGGTTGCTATGATAACTGGCACATAACAATCCCTAATGTTAGCACAAGCGGCCCAGTGTGCTGTACCATACCAACCTCTGTGATGTCTGTGGAGTGTGTGTCACGTCTGGAACCTGACAATGTCCACCACCTTGGGAAGAGACCCCAACAGTACAGCATACCATAGCCATGCCTGCACTGTGCCCAGGACTGGTGCGGTGTCCTGGGCTGCCAAAAGCCTATATTGGTGGGGGGGGCGGAGCCAGCACGACTGCAGTATGGTGGTGTGAGTGAGTCTCTCCCGGGCCCCACGAAAGAATCCTGATCATTTCAGCCATCATTTGGGGAGCAACTTGGTCTGAAATATTGCAGTGCCCTGAGACTATGGCTGGCAGCAAGCAGACCCGATTAGAATTCCCGAACCCAGCGTCCACGGGCACGAAGCGAACCAAATCGGACCCGCTGTCTCCACATAAAATGGCGCCCCATCAAGAAGCTGCAGAGGGCATGCAAGAGCTTCTAAAGGAGGTACGGGCAATTCGAAGCCGAGTGGATGCTATTGGCGATGCCCTAAATGCTGTACAATCGGATCTAAAGGAATTGAGTGTGCAGTTGCAGTCCCTAACACACAGAGTAGAAAAAATGGAGGGGGCCGCTGCAGAATACGAAGAACGTTTTGCTCAACTCCAGAGAATCCTGTGCAAAATAGAGTGGCTGGAAAAGAACTACGAAGACATGAACAACAGAGTGCGCCGCAACAACATTCGTATCGTCGGACTCATCGAAGGAGCAGAGGGCGGAGACCCGATTAGGTTCTTGGAAACACTAATACCTAAGCTGCTCAAAATTGAGTTCTCCCATCCGCTAGAGTTAGCGCGGGCCCATCGCATCCCTCCGGTGCCCAATCCATGAGGCAAACCACCGCGCCCGATGATCCTGTGCGTGTTAAGGCACCAACAAGCAGTACAGATTCTCACGGCCGCTAAGAATTGTCGGCAGCAACTATATGAGGGCCAAAAGGTAGCATTCTACCCGGACTTTAGCAAACCTACTGTGGAAAAATGGAAGCAGTTCCTCGCGTTGAGGCCACGTTTACAGAGGCTGCAGGCACGATATGGCCTAATCAACCCAGCCCGCTTCAAAGTCACATTGAACAATGTGACCAAGTCGTTTGAGAACCCGATGCTGCTGGCACAATATATTGAAGACCAAGAAGCGCTTCTCATCCATACTTAACTGTTTTCTGGCATCTGTGACTTTTACATCTATGTGCCCCCATGTAGACTGTGGGCCTTGGATTATCATTGCATGGACCTGATCTGGCCTTAGTGCTGCTGAATGACGGTCTGGTCATACATGAGCCCATTCTTGCGACCACGTCTGAGGGCGGACGGGTCACAAGGTCAGCGGCCTTTCATACAAATATGGGGGCAGCTGGCGCAAGAAGCTCAATCCTTAAGCTGAAATGTGTGATATGATGTGTAATGTTATCCTTTCGGGGCTGGGATCCGCCATGCAGTGACAGTCTTGCTGTCTCGTCCAGGCGGTTGTGGGGAGGGTGTTGTGGGGTGGGTTGGTTCTCAGAGGGAAGTTATGGGTTGTGAATTTGTATGTTATTTAGTCCAAGTCTTTAGTGTAAGCATTGCTGTGATTGACTATGGCTAGCGAGTTAAAACTTATATCTCTGAACGTAAAGGGTATTAAGACACCAATGAAGAGAAAGAAAATACTAGCATATTGCATGAAGCAGCGAGCTGATATAGTCTTCCTTCAGGAGACTCATCTCTCTGCTTTGGAGACTAGGAAACTGGAGGAGGGGAGGTTTGTGCTAGCTGGCTGCTCCCCGGCGGATAACAAAAGAAATGGGGTGGCTATCTTAGTACGTAAGACGCTGGGAGCAGTGATTGTCCGGTCCAGCTGTGATATCTCAGGAAGGTGGGCTTTAGCATTGCTCCAGCATGGGAAATTTAAGTGCGTTTTAGTAAATGTGTACGGCCCTAACAAGGATGATCCTGCCTTCTACTGTGCTCTGAATTGTGCTTTACAAAGGGAAAGCGAGGCTCCCATAATTCTGGGAGGGGATCTTAACATGGTTAGAGACTCATTAGTGGATCGCAGTCCTGGGAGGGTGAGCAGGCTGGCGAGAGCTGATATTGCCCTCTCTAGTCTCATGGAGGATTGCGGGTTGGTAGATATTTGGAGGCTATTGCATCCGGTAGATAAGGAGTACACTTTCTTCTCCCCAGTCCATAGCTCTCTCTCTCTCTCGTATAGATTACTTCCTAATCTCGAGGTCTTTGGTTGCGAACAGCTGTGAAGCGGACATTCTGAGTATGACCATCTCGGATCATGCTGCGGTCACGTTGAAGATCAAGGTACAAGACACTGTGTGTCTAGGCTCATCCTGGTCATTTAATAGGGCGTGGCTGGCGGAACCTGCCTTTCTAGAGGAGTTGCGTTCTACCATCAGCTCTTATTTCAGTGTAAATAAGATGAAAGATACGGCAGGGTGGGCCTGGTGGGAGGCTTTCAAGGCCTCGCTTCGGGGAACCATTACCAGCTATAAGATTAAAGAAAACAAAAAGCGGAAAGTCCAACTTGCAGCCTTGGAAGCCCAAATTAAAGCGGGGGAAAGGCTGTGGATCAAACATCCCAGTGCTGACATCCTGCGGAGTCTGCAAAAACGGAGGTTTGAATACAACGAGATCCTGAGCTCCGAAGTGGAGTATCATATGATGAAGCAATCCGCTCGTTTTCATGTCGAGCGTAATAGGGCTAGTAGGTTGTTAGCGAATACCATTCGTGGGAAACGTGAAAAATCGAGAATTATTTCTCTCATTGGTGATAACCAGACCCGATTAGTAAACGACGAACAGATTTTGCAAGAGTTTTCCCAGTATTATACTAAGTTATATTCCACAGAGGTCAGCGCGGATCCAGCAGCTATTGCAGGCTTCCTGGGGAAGCTTACGCAGCCTAAATTGGCGATAACACAAGCCAGACAACTAGGGGAACCCTTTTCTCCCAAAGAGATTCGATTGGCAATCGACTCTATGCCAAGAGGCAAGGCGACAGGCCCGGACGGGCTGCCATCGGAGCTATATAAACCTTTAAGCGCTGAACTGGTTCCATTCCTAACGATTTATTATGAGTGGTTAGAGCAGGAGCAGGAGCGCATTGGTAGCTTTTCGGAAGCTACGATTATAGTACTTGAAAAGCCTGGTAAGGACCCAAACTTTGTTACGAATTATAGGCCCATATCCCTTTTAAATACAGATTATAAGATCTACGCCAGCATGCTGGCAAAACGATTAGCTAACTATATCGGAGATTTAATACACCCTGACCAATCCGGGTTTATTCCCGGTAGAGCGACGACAGATAATGCCCAATTACTCTGTAATTTGCTGGACCGGGCCGCAGGAGAGGATTCACCATATATAGCCCTCTCTCTTGACGCCGAGAAGGCTTTTGATAGGTTGGAGTGGCCTTTTCTTTTTTCAGTACTGGAATGGTTTGGCTTAGGGGAGGAGTTCATACAGAAAGTTTGTGTATTATACATGCATACAAGTGCTAGGATATTTGCAAATGGCATGCTATCTCGCTCTTTTTCCTTGCATAGAGGAACTCGGCAGGGGTGTCCTCTCTACCCGCTGCTCTTTAATCTAGCACTAGAGCCCCTAGCTATTGCCATAAGACAAAGTCCAGACATAAAGGGTTTCCCGATTGGGGAAGCGCAGGTGAAACTTTCGGCCTTCGCCGATGATCTTATTTTATTTACGCAACCCCGTGAAGTACCGCGGTTCTTGACGTTGATCGCAGCTTACTCGTGTCTCTCGGGATACAAAATTAACTGGGCCAAATCAGTTGCATTTCCGCTTAACAGCTGTTCCAACTCTAGCATGATGGCCTCTTTCCCTTTCCGTTGGGAGACAGGATGTATCAAGTATCTAGGAGCCTATTATTGTTCCTCATGGGAGCGCACGATACGGGAAAATGTTGAGGGGATCCTTCAATTGATACATAGTAAAACCTTGGCTTGGTCCCCCTTGCGTTTCACATGGTGGGGCAGGTTGGAAATTATAAAAATGATACTGACACCTAAAATCAACTATATTTTGGGCATGCTACCCGTCTCCCTCCCATTAAAAGTGTATTTGGACATAGAGAGAAGTCTCATGGCCTTTTTATGGAACGGGGCCCAAAAGCGCATAGCAAGTAAAAAACTGAAAGCCCCCAAGGAGCAAGGTGGTGTCCACTTCCCAGATCTTCAATGGTATCATCATGCCCTCTTGCTGAAGCAAGGAGCGCGGTGGCTAGACGGTGATAGAAATGAGTGCAGCCCTAGTTGGTTAGCAGTAGAAACGTGTTTAGCTAGTCCCTATCCCCTAGAGCATATGCTAGGGGCTTTATGCCCCGAGGATCTTGTGGGGGGGAAAGTCTTCCGGGCCACACAGGCGGCGTATTTAGCATTAGCGCAAGTAGCGAACAAGGACAGCTTGCCCTCTAGGATGACCCCATTATGGTGGAATCCTCGAATTAGACTTGGAGGACAGAAGATTGCCTGGCGCACATGGCAGGCGCAGGGGATATGGGTTGTGGGTCATTTGATTAAGGGTGCTGGATGGAAAAGTTTTGCTGACTTCCGTGCGGAATTTTTCCTCCCGGAATCCTGTTTTCTCCGCTGGTTACAGCATATGGCACCTAAGGCGTTGCCAGATGAGTCGGGGATCTATAAACGGCTCAGGGAGACGCTTGAACTGAAGGGCCCGGTGTCTAAGATATATGATATGTTTCGGCGGTATGTCTCAAGCCAACCGGCGGGTCTAACTAAGGTGTGGGAGGCGGAAACAGATTGTTCATTGCCCCCCCCCCCTCTCCTGGAAAATTCTATGGGGACCAGTAACAAGAGTCTCAAGGTCAGCTGCAATTACGCAAACCATGTTTTTCTTTCTCCATAGGGCCTATGTGACCCCTATAAAACTTTCCAAATGGGATAAATCAGCCACAGGTAAATGCTGGTCTTGTCAGAACGAGCTCGGCACATAAGCCCACATGTTCTATGATTGTCCAATAATATTTAAGTTCTGGGTGGGTGTCTGGGGCAAAATCCAGGCAGTCCTGGGTACCACAGTTGAGTTATCTAGAAATGTTATCTATTTGAGATCACTCCCCTTGGGACTCCCTAAAGAGGAGCGTTTTTTGCTAAACTATATGATAGCTGTGGCTGTCAAAATGATCTTGACACACTGGAAAACCTTTCAGCATTTGCACCCAAATAGCTGGTGGGGGCAAGTGTGTCAATACTCTCAATATGAGAAACTATATAGTAAACTTCATTACCCTGATAGAGTGGATCTTTACTCCAAGAGATGGACACTGTTGGATCGATTCCGTTCATCGACCCCCACGTGTCCCAGGGGAAGTCCTCATTCCGCTGGCCTGGTCAACAGCGGTGGGAATGTGCTCAGGCAGAAGAAGTACAAACTGATTTGATTTGACAAGTGTATGTTTGTATTTTCCTTTTGAGAACCGGGAGGGGTTAGAACCGGGGGGGGGGGGGGGAGGGAGGAGGGTTGGTTTTCCTTTCCTATTCTCTTCCTTTTTTCTTTGTTTCTTTATTGTTGGGTTGGAAAACAAGGGAGCTTGTTTACAAAGCCGCGGTAGCGGTTTGCGATCGTAATCGGAGCCGCGGCCCCATTGATTTCAATGGGGCCGCGGCTGCGATCGCGAACCACTACCGCGGCTTTGTAAACAAGCCCCAAGGTTTTTGTATTGTAAGGTATCATTACTTGTATTGCTGTGTTTACCGAATAAAGAGATTTTCAAAAAAAAAAAAAGCCTATATTGGTGCACTATACTGGCATAGGTGTGGGGGTGTGCGTCAGTCTATCCAGTGTGTTGCGTTTGCCAACACCCTCTGCAGCACACACCGCTAGCACTGTTGCTAGCATTGGCCTGCCAATGTGCATAATGAGGAGCAAGGTACTGTGGGTATAGCCGGAGAGGGTGGCCTAGGCAGGATGCACCTGCACAGGGCCCAGGGCAATGGCTGTGACATTGTAGGGCTTGCCCACCACCTACACGGACAGGGTGGCCACGGCATGTTCTGCTGTGTGGTCATGCTCACCCTGACTGTGCAGTGACCAGGGCATGGCTGGATTCCCCCATAGTGCTACACAATGTCTTTCTGAAGTGAGATATATGGGCTCTGTCCTCTGGAGCCCTATCACTGACCCCATCTGCTTGGTGGGTGTGTGCACATCACAGGTGTGGGTGCACATATCATCTCTAGGAGCATGCACTATGGACTAGCAAGCAGGCTGTCTGCAGTTTGTATGTGCGTGGCTGGAACACCTTACAGGGTGCAGTGGCTGGTGACTCACTTTGCTTGCTGCTGGAGGATGTCAGATAGTGGTGTGGGGCAGCTGTGCAGTACCAGGTCTTCTGTCTGTCGCTGCCCAATATATCGAGGCATACAGATCTGCATAGACTGCCCTGGTGGGGTGTCCATTCCCTGGCAGGACTGGGGTGAATGGTACTCTCTACTGTCACCAGTGTAGGGGGGTAAAATGTCAACCCGTTATTTGGAAACCATGTTTCCCACCCTGAGCCACAGAAGGTGGGCTGGGTGTTGGTACGTAAACCGCCTATGGGCCCAAACCCCCCCCCCCCTTGGATCTGAAATCATGTGACCATGGCACCCACACAGTGTATGAACTATTCAGGGTGCATCATAGTCCACACGGGCAAGACATGATGTACAGATGGACACAAACAAATGCTAAGGGTATCTGCAGGGGCCACCTATCACACAGAGGCACCGATGGGGACCTGTAGCATAGCCCATCGCAGAAATGCCAGGTGCAGCGGAAATGGTGCTGGGCACCCCACCTCGCCCTCAGGGTGAACACAGGACCCGTCCACTGTGATGGACGGTAGCCACTCTGTGGCAGTAACACACACGGTCAGAACCCCCACCAGGCTGAGGTGCTGTGGGGGTGCATACCCCATCTTGTGTTCATCTATAGACTGCAGATCTGCATGTGCAGTGCACCATGGGTATGAGTGGGTTAACCCAAATCCTGGCCACCACAGCAGTTTGTGTGGTGACCTGACATCCTTCAGCAGCCAGCCAGGGATTTGTTAGTAGCACTAGCGATGTGGCCCACTAGTTACTTCACTGCCTGTGGAGCCAGGGGTCATGGGTTTAATCCCACAGTGGGGTTATTTGGTAGGGCTGTCTGAGGCATTTTCTTTTTTTAATTTAAATTGGTGCTGCCAGCAACAAACCCTCACAGTGCTGTCTCCTTACGGTGCCTCATCAGGCACCCTATACACTGCCCAATGCGGGACCCTATACTGCGCCCTGTGGGGTGGCCCATAGGGGACATTCTAGGGTGCCTTGGCGGACAGTGCACTTTATAATGTGCCCTCTGGGGTGCCTTATAGGGTGCCTTATGCGGCACCTTAGGTTATGGCCCTGTGAGGGTGTGTTTGCTGGCAGCACTAATTAAAATTAACAAACAAAATGCTTCAAACAGCACTGATTTTGAGTTAATGGTGATGTCTCAGCCAGCTTTACTCATTAGACCCACAGGGGGATTGAACTCACATCCCCTGTACCATTAGTCAATGTATTAACCATTGTGCTACAGTTCTAGGTGCCTTGCTAGACACCTTATCAGACGTCTTATGGGCACGCGTTGCGTGGCGCTCTACACGATGTTTTTTAACGCTTGTTAGGCTATGGCGCCTGGTAACGCGCGTTATCGGTAACGATGTACCGCCCATGTCCTTATTTGGGATTTCTGCCTGTACCGCGGATGCTAACGCGAATCACACTAACGCAGTTTAGTAAACATGCCCCTAGGAGGCAATTTCTCCAAATAGGTTAGCTTTGCACATACCATGACAGCAATGAACTTCAGTCCAAAGCCAGGGTTAGTTCCTCTAGGGGTGTACATATCTTAGTGATACTTAAATAATTTAGTGCGTGCTAAATTGATTTAGTGCATATTAATTGATGTGAAGTAGGATTTTAGAAGGAATTTTGGGCTTCTAGGCACCATGTTCAAAATTCTAGTGGAGTGGTGGCAGTGAAGGGAGGCACGTGTAAGTGCCTTCTGAAATCACTTCATCTTCACCCCAAAAGATGTATATCCTTGCAACCAGTTCTGGCAACTTGTCTGTACAGAAAGCAAGGCCAGGTATTTGCAGGGCTGCAATCCATTTCAGAAATGTGGGCATCCCAGAAATTCAAAGTCGCAGAAAAGAGTAGTTGGACATGCCGGCCTGAACATCTATGCTATGAAATAGCCATCCGGGAAGTGTATATCTCATATCAGCAGATGTGCAGCATTGGGGTAGTAAAATGACTAGAATGTAAATTACATGCAGGTTTTGTTGGCACAGTCAGGTTTACTTTGGTGGCGAGAGCGCATTTCACACTACTTCCCGCAAGTGTTGTTGCTATGAAACAAGCACTTTTTTGTACGGTTATTTGTGATCAGAAACAGATATAGGCATTGACACGTCAACAGCCAGGGCCAGATGTTCTCTTGCTGCTGTGAAATCGCACAGCAAAATGCATCTTTATTGCATCACCCTGGCCATGCCTCCACCTCGTCCCCATGCTACATGAATGTGCTAACACCAGGGACATCTATATACCCAGCTTTTTTAAATGGGTCTGGGGATGTATCTGTATTTTGCACCTTTGAATGACCATTTTCAGATGTTCAAACCATGAATAGAGCTTCTAACATGACCCCCTTAGGCCCGAATCTGCAAGGCAACTAGCGGGGCTGTACGTTCTGGTGGGACATGCAGTCCCGCTAGCCATCCTGCCCGAATTCAGCCACACACCCACCCCATTTGGCCAGAGCTGTAGTGGGTACAGAGCTGGAGTGGGGTGAAAGGGGGCGGAGAGTGGGCGGCGTGGGGGCAGGTCCCTTCTGGGATTGAGTTATATCAATTTAGTGCACACTAAAAGTTTCCTCAAAATGAATATGTGAAGCTAATTGAATAAGCACATGAAAATCAAGAAAAAAGTTTGTGTTAAGCAGTTCACATGAGTTTTAATGTATGATAACCATTAGCACAGGCTTGTGCTGTTGGCTACTGCGTGGTAAAAAGAGCAGCATGTTTATGTTTATGTTTATTGTATTTGATAAAAACCGCGATTCACAAAACCAAAGCGGTGTACAATTAAAATTCAATAAAAGAAGGCCGAGGCCAACGAAAAAGAAAAGAAGTGTACAATGTTCGATAGGACAGCAGAGCAAACAAAGAAACAGAACAAACATAACATAGGGTGGGCCTAGGCAAGAAACAAAAGGTAGGGAAGAGGAACAATCATACGAAGGGGGAGGGAACATTAAAGGCTAGGGAGAACAAGTGAGTTTTTAACTGTTGTTTGAAGGTGGCATACTGAGGTTCTAGGCGGAGGGAGGGGGGGAGGGCATTCCAGAGGGCAGGAGCAGCAAAAAAGAAGGCAGAGGAGCGGGTAGATTGTAGGTGAGCGCGGGAAGGGGAAGGGAGGGTAAGGCGGTTAAGGTGGAAAGAGCGGGGAGTGTGTCTAGGAGAATGGAAGAAGAGGAGATCAGTCAAGTATTGGGGAGTGCTAGTGTGAAAAGCTTTATGAGTCAGGATAAGTAATTTGAAAGTGACCCTAAAGGGAACAGGCAGCCAGTGAAGGTGAAAGAGCAGAGGGGTTACATGATCTCGAGGTGAAGAGTGTGTGACCAGGCGTGCGGCAGTGTTCTGAATTCTATTGAGGCGAGCAAGTTGGTATTTCGGAAACCGAGAAATAAAGAATTCACAAAGTCCACCCGTGACATAACTAAGGAGAGAACCAAAGTGACAAGGGCCGAGGGAGAGAGGAAAGGACGGATGTTAAAAATTCCATGCTAACTGCTTGAGGCCCGGTGGGGTGGGAACTGGGAGGGATATGAATAGATGGACATGAACAGCACTAATAGCATATTATACATTACTGCATCATGTCACAGCTGCTGACAGAGTGGTACATGTAATACCAGCTCAAGAGCCGATGCTGAGTGCACCTGTGCTGCCAACAGGAAAGGTACATATCTGCTATTCAAAACAAACAACAACAACAAAAAATCACAATGATTATATCTGATCCCCTGAGCACATACTTCCCCACTGTGTGATTCCCCAATACCAGTTCTCCCAAGCACATAGCCCCTCTGATGTCAGCTGCTATCCACAACACATTCCCAACCCAGATGACAGACCCTCCATATACATTAGATGCACCCCCAATTACAACCCCCCAAAGACCATCTTTAGACTATACACCCATCCCCCTAATTCCTATGGCCCTTATTGGACTATCCCTTTTGGTTTAATAGACAAGGCCGGATGGTCCCGCCCTGCTCCTGCCTCCTTGCTGCCCAGGTTAAAAATAGTGGCTATGACCCTAGCGGTAGTCTAAAAAAAAGTGTCAGAAGTAAGTGCAACCAGAAAATACAAATCAAAAAATAAGCTGAACCTTAACTAACAGCCTTAATTTGTGTCCATTATATCCATAGCTACTCAAGAGAGAGAATTTTTTAAAGATTTTTTTAAAAAATAGGAAACTTTTTTTGTGGACTCCAAAGTCCAAAATATGCAGTGAAAAACCTTCATCATCAGCGGACTGTAGGCCCTTTTAATTTAATTCTATATCACACAGTCCTTAAAATACAAACTCAATTAGACATAGCACTATGGGGTATGTTTACTAAATGGCGCTAATGTCGCAGCTGCGACGTTATCACACGATACGTGATGTTATTGGGTGATAATGGCACATTACCGTGTGGTAACATCACGTATCGTGCGATAACGTCTCCTGCAGCGTTAAGGTGCAGAGAGGGTGGAGTACAGCTCACCAGATGGCGGAGTAAGGCTCCCTAGGGGCGGAGATAAGGAGTCAATGGGCGGAGAGTGGGCAGGGAGAGGCCCAATGCACACTAACGTCGTGAAATGAAGGTCTGAAAATTAGCCCCAGTGAAAACCTCACGCTAGAGGTACATTTGCAGGGGAGAGAGACCGTTTCAGTCAGCTATGTGCAGCAAAGGCAGGGAAACCAAGAATAGTGATAGTAGTGATATATGTGCAGCAAAATCATAGTGCCCAAATACAAGAGGGCACTACCGTGAGGCATAAAATGGGGTACAGGGGGCTGCAGGTGGGACATGCAGTGTGGCAGGGTGGGCTAGGCAGATGCCGAGGTGACACATAGGAATGTGGAAGCAGAAAACCAGCAGAACAGCAACTGACCAAGGGCAAACATGGTCATGAGTGTGTGTCCCACAGTGTCCCAGGGGATAGTACCCAGCAAGTACCCCAAAGGGCACATATCATCGGCAAGCAGTGCCAGGGGGAAGCGTTGATTTCTATGCAGGCACCCCTACCCCATATCACGCACCATAGGCAGCTGCCTACCGGCACATTGGATGACCTGGGACTGCGCACCACCAGCACCACCGGCAGAAGGGCATGTCAGCATGGTGGCGGAGGAGTGCTGGTGGTGGAGGGGGCAGTGGCATCTGCCCACAGCAGACCACAGCCAAGCCCCGTTTAGGTGCATGCGGTCCACTGCAACAGATAAGGTCTGTCTGATGAACAGTCATGGTATCCCCAGGGAATGAGCTGCCCCTGTGGCAACTGTTTGGTGCAGTACACACAGACAGTATGTTCAGGGGCAGAAAGTCACAAGTTCAAGTCCCAGCTGTGGCTCCTGCCAACCTTGTCCCATATTTTACCCAGTACTAAAACGTGGTAATAAAGACGCAACCTTTATTGCAGATAAAATAAACATGCCTGAAATGCCTATATTTTACCCTACAGAACACATACACCATAAACATGTGCAATCCCTAGAGCAGAGTTTCCCAACTGCAGTCCTGGAGGGCCAAACACCATTCAGGTGTCATGCTGTCCCTAATAAATATGCCTGTGCTGCATTTGTATGCACCGCCCCCATTGTATGTAAATGTATTTCATACATATTCATTAGGGACAGCATGAAAACCTGGACAGTGTTTGGCCCACCAGGACCAGAGTTGGGAACCTCTGCCCTAGAGAAGAGGCCAACAGGGGCACAAACATCCACACCCACAGGCTCCACTATCCAAAGCCTCATGGAGAGTCAGGCTGTTGGGCCCTGCACGGAGCAGCATCTCCCAGTACTGGCACCTGCATACCTTAGCAATGCTACCCTAAACTTGGGAACATGTTACACATATATCAAAAGGTTGCTATGATTAATGTCAGATAGCAAATCCTAAGATAAACACAATTTGTTGACAGAGCTGCATCATAACAACCTTTCTGATATCTGTGGAGTATGTTTTAGTTTTGGTTTCTGACAGTGTTCACCACCCCGGGGAGTGACCCCAACATTATTGCGTACCATAGCCATACCTGCACTGTGCCCAGGACTGGTGTGGTGGCCAGGGCTGCCAAAAACCTCTATATTTGCACAATGCTGGCATAGGTGTGGGAGTATGTATATGTCTATCCAGTGTGTTGTGGCTGCCTACACCTTACTGAGCCCACACTGCTTGACTGTTTCCAGTGTTAGTCTGCCAATGTGCATAATGAGAAGCAAAGTACTGTGGGTATGGCCCAGACAGGGTGGCCTGGGCAGGATGCATCTGCACAGGGCATAGGGCAATGACTGGGACATTATAGTGCCAGACCACCACCTGCATGGACAGGGTGGCCACAGCATTTCATGCTGGGAGGTCACTCTCACACTGACTGAGTAGTGACCACGGCATGGCTAGGTTCCCCCATAGTGCTATACACACTATTTCTCTCAAGTTATTTTTATTGGTTCCATTTTCTGGGGTGCAATTGCTGACATACCTGCTTGGTGTGTGTGCTTGCATCCCATTTTTGGGTGCACACAGTTCCTCCTGGAACATGCACTATATACCAGCTAGCAGACTATCTGCAGTTAGCATGTGTATGGTTGGAACACCTTGCAGAGTGCAGTGGTTGGAGACTGACTGTGCCCTCTGCTGGTGAATGTCAGGTAGTGGTGGGGGGGCAGCTGAGCTTTTCAAGCATTCTGCCTGTCTGCCATTGCCTTCTGTCATGTGCACAGATCTGCATTACCTGTGCTGTAGGGTGCCCGTTCCCCAGCAGGACTGGGATTGATGGTCCCCTCTACTGCCACCATTGCAGAGATGTAGAATGTGGATCTGTTGGTGGGAGTCCTGTTCCCCCCTGAGTTAAAAAGGGCAGATTGGGTGGTGCTACATAATCCGCTTTTGGGTCCAAACATCTCCCCCCTTCACTTATAGCATGTGACCATGGCACCCACACAAGATATGCACTACTCTGGGAATATCATAGTCCACAAGGGTGAGACATGACTGGGAAATACATATGGACACAGGTGTAACCACAAGGGCTACCTTTCATATACTAGCATTGATTGGTACCTGCAGCATAGCCTATCTCAGCCAAGCCAGGTGCTGTGGACCTGGTGCTGGGCGCCCCACCTCGCCCTCAGGGTGAGCACAGGAACCGCACAATGCCACTGTCTGTAGCTACTCTGTGCCAGTAACACACATGGTCAGTTCCCCCTACCAGGCCGAGGTGCTGTGGGGGTGCATACCCCATGTTGTGATCAGCTGTAGACTGCTGATCTGCATGTGCAGTGCATCATGGGTACGGGTGGGTTTACCCTATCCTGGTAACTGCAACAGACAGTTTGTGTGGTGACCTGCAGTCTTTCTGTAGCCAGCCAGGGGTGTGCTAGCAGCTGTAGAGATGTAGCCCACTGGTTGCTTCAATGTCTGTGGCGGTAGAAGTCATGGGTTTGATCCCACAGTGGTGTTGTTTAATAAGGCTGTCTGAGGCTTTTCCTTTTAATTTAAATCAGTGCTGCCAGCAAAATGCACCCTCACAATGCTGTAATCTTACGTTGCCTCATAAGGCGCTCTATAAAGCGCCCTATAGGGCACATTAGAAGGTGCCTTGGCAGACAGAGCACTTTATAATGTGCCTTATGGAGTGCCTTATAGGGCGCCTTATGCGGCACCTTAGGTTACGGCACTGTGAGGGTGTTTTTGCTGGCAGCACTGATTTAACTTAAAAAAGGAAATGCCTCAGACAGCACTGATTTAGATTAAAAGGAATTGCCTCAGACAGCCTTACATAATACCACTGCCGGATTGAACCCATTACCTCTGCCTTAGCAGTCATTGCAGTAACCAGTGAGCTACATCTTTATAGCATCTAACACTGCGCTGGCATGAACTTAGGGTTAACGCGTGTTAAGGTGCCATGGCGCCCACTATCGCACGATACAGATTCTTGCTACCTTGCCGCCAGAATGCCCACTCCTTATACGGCATTCTTCACATTATCACTGCAACTAGCGCCGGTAACATTAAGATGGTTTAGTAAACATACCCCTATGTTTTGGATGACCATATTATTTTAATCATCCTGTTTTAGGGAGATAAAAATGCTTAGCTTATGCAGATCCTTTAGTAGCTGGAGTCAACTTCTTTTCACAAACTTCAATGTTCTTTTGCAGTATGCTGATCATGAGTTTTTTGCCACATGTTCAGGACTTTGAAGTCCAGCAAAATGTCCTTTTTAAAAAAAATAAAAAAATCTTCTTGTGTCGCGTTATCAGCACTAGTAGTCATTGTTCCAAATATGAGAAATCACTCCTTGTGGAAATATTTCTTTACGGAAAGAGTGGTGGATCCGTGGAATAGTCTCTCAGTGGAGGTGGTAGAGATGAGGACAGTAACTGAATTCAAAAAAGCATGGGACAAACACAGAAGATCTCTAAAGGAAAAAAGGGGACTGTTGTAGTTTTGGTATGGAAGGACAGACTAGATAGGCCATGTGTTCTTTTTCTGTCGTCATATTTCTATGTTTCTATGTTTCTTATTTGGCAGATTGATTCCTTAGCAGTAATACTGCAAGACTACCTTTAGGGCTCAAAGCTGCCATTTTCAACCCAGGCAGCAACAGTATGAGAGCAGAAGGAGATCACTCCTGCTTCTTCTACAAGACCACCATGGATACCCTGGTAATTGCCAGTGAGGGTGCGGGAAGGAAGGTAGAGTGATGGTCTAGGGGAGTTGTGATCGGAGGATATCTTAATGGGGAATGAGTATGGAGGGGCTGACATCTGGGTTGGAAATACGGTCAGGAATGTAGTGGCTAACACTGCATGATCAGGCATCAGGGGGCTATGTCCTTGGAGGCGGTGTCTGGCATCGGGTTGGGGCCATGTGCTCAGGAGGAGTCTGGCATTAAGGGGTATGTAGTGCATTTGCTTGGGGGATTGGGTATCATCTCCATATTTAGGGTTAGCACTCAGGACCATGTTAAATACACCTGCATATAGTGCAGGTGCATCCACGCTATCTGCTGATGCTTCTAATGAGGGCCCATGTGATACGTGCCATGATGCTGACCACACTCCCAAAAGCTAGCACAAAGCCTTTGCACTTAGTGTGCTTTAGTTTTTGTTCATAAGAGTTGATAAGGGCAAAAACATAGCACAATTTAGAACACAGGCACCTTAGTACATTCATTGCAGTGATGTACTTTGTTTAGTATCTGGAACCTTCGTTCACTTGTTGTTGTTGTTAAGTGCTGTTGAGTCGGAGTCGACTCATGGCGACCCTCTGGATAGCAATCCTAAATTGTGCTCGGTCTTCAGTCAGACGACTCATTAATGACAGACTGGTACCCGTATCTTCTGTTATTGTATTGATTCATCTCATTGCTGGCCTTCCTCTTTTGCGTTGACCTTCTATCAACGCATGATGTCTTTCTCTAATGATCTCTCTCTCTTCACATGATGTGTCCAAAGTATGAAGTCGAAGTCTTGTCATCTGAGCTTCTAAAGAAAGCTTAGGTTTGATCTCCTCTAGTACCGACTGGTTTGTTCTTCGGGCAGTCCATGGTATACACAGTATTCATCGCCAGCACCATAATTCAAAGACATCAATTTTCTTCCTGTCTATCTTTTTCACTGTCCAGCTTTCACATCCATATCATGTTATTGAAAATACCATGGCTTGAACAAGTCGAATCTTTGTATGGAGAGAGGCATCTCTGCTCTTGAGAATCTTATCTAGGTCTTTCATAGCCATTCTACCAAGAGCAATGCGTCGTCTGATTTCTTGACTGCTTGTTGCTTCTTTATTGATAGTTGATCCAAGTAGGTTAAAGTTGTTCACGATTTGAAATTCTTCTCCTTCAACAATGAACCTGTTGATTATACCAGTTGCCATGATCTTTGTTTTCTTTACATTAAGGTGCAGGCCCATTGTGAGACTATGTTCTTTGATTGTGAGAAGCAAATGTTTCAGATCATCTTCACTTTCAACCAGTAATGTGGTATCATCAGCATAGCGAAGGTTGTTGATGAGTTTTCCACCAATCTTCACACCTCTGTTGTCTTCATACAATCCTGCTTCTCTGATGATTTGTTCTGCATATAAATTAAACAGGTAGGGGGAATGTATGCAGCCTTGTCTTACACCTTTTCTTATTTTAAAACATTCTGTTTCTCCTTGTTCCATTCGAACTGTTGCTTCTTGATCAATGTACAGATTGTGCAAGAGTACAATCAGGTGTTCTGGTATACCCATGCTTCTTAATGTGGCACAGAGTTTCTCATGGTTTACACAGTCAAAAGCTTTGCTATAGTCGATAAAGCACAAATAGATATCCTTTTGGTATTCTTTAGTCTTTTCAAGGATCCATCTCACATCCGCAATGATGTTTCTCTTTCCTCGCCCTTTCCTGAACCCTGATTGTACTTCAGGTAGTTCTTGTTCCAGGTATGGTTGTAGTCTCTTTTGAATAATCTTCAGTAGAATCTTGCTGGCATGTGGGATCAGAGCGATTGTGCGATAATTTCCACAGTCAGTTGGATCACCTTTCTTTAGTATTGGTATAAACACAGATCTTTTCCAGTCAGTTGGCCATGATGTTGTCTTCCATATTTCTTGGCAGAGCCTTGGAAGTACGGTAACAGCTGCATCAGATTGCTGTAATCCTTCTATGGGAATGCTATCAATGCCTGGTGCTTTGTTTTTTGATAAGGCTTTCAATGCTGCTTCAACTTCTTCTTTCATCACCAATGGTTCTCGATCAGAAGATACAGGTTGAAACAGCTGTTGGTCCACTTGATCTTTATCATATAAAAACTCTGTATATTCCTTCCATCTTTTCTTGATCTTCTCAGCATCATTCAACATAGAACCTTGAGCATCTTGTAACATTCCAATTTGAGGCTGGAACTTTTTCTTTAACTCTTGTAGCTTTAGGAGAGCCGATCTTGTTCTTCCTCTAATAGTTTCTGCTTCTATTTCCTTGCATGCGTCATTGTAGTACTTTTCCTTGTCCTGTCTTGCTGCACGTGGGAAATCTCTGTTGATTTCTGTGATTGTCTTTCTTTCTCCTCTGGCTTTAGCTTCTCTGCGTTTCTGGGCATTTTTCAGAGTTTCTTCCATCATCCATTTTGGCCATTTTTGCTTTTTCACCTTTTGTAGAGACTTCTCGCTTTCTTCCAACACAACCTTCTTGATGTCATTCCATAACTCTTCTGGAGCTCTGTCATTTGTATCTAAAGCAGCAAATCGATTTTGCAGGCAGTCTTTAAATTCCAGTGTTATATTCTCAAGGTCATATTTTGCTGCATTCATGAGTGGTTTGCTCTTTTTCAACTTTAGCTTGAGTTTGCATACTAGTAGTTGATGATCTGTACCACAGTCAGCTCCAGGTTTTGTCTTTGTTGATGTTATAGAGCTTTTCCATCATTGACTTCCACAGATGTAGTCAATTTGATTTTTATACAATCCATTGGGTGAAGTCCATGTGTACAGTCGCTGCTTGTGTTGTTGGAAGAAGGTGTTTGAGATGAATAGATCATTGGTCTTGCAGAATTCTATCAGTCTTTCTCCAGCTTCATTTCTGTTGCCAAATCCATATTTTCCAACTACTTTGTCTTCTTCTTTGTTGCCAACATTTGCGTTTCAGTTACCCATGACTATCAGGATATCCTGTTTGCATGTTCTGTCAATTTCAGCTTGTACTTGTTCATAGAACTCTTCAATTTCATTCTTTTCTGCAGCTGTTGTTGGGGCATATACTTGAATTATATTTGTGTTGATAGGCATTCCTCGTAGATGAATAGAGATTAAGGGCTATGTTTACTAAACGTGAATAACGCGCGTAGTATGACGTTAACGACCGTAAGTGCCGTATAACGCGCGTACCGACGCGCTAACGACCGTTAACGTCATACTACGCGCGGTAACCGTAGTTAACGATCGTAAAGCTCCGCGGCGCGTTAAAACAGCGCAGAAGGTGGAGAGTGGGCGGAGAGAAGGGGTCAATGGGCGGAGAGTGGGTGGAGAGAGGCTCCCCTCATACTAACGCGCGGAGTGTCAGAGCTCACCTCCAACGCAAATGAAAACCTGTCGTTAAAGGCATTTAAAGGGAAGAGAAACCATTTACGTCAGCAATGTACAGAAAACCGGGGAAACCCACAAAACGTGAGCAGTGTGATACATGTGCACAGAACAAACTATCACATAAAACGTTAAAAATGACCACAAGAAACATTTTAAAAAGCAGAATTCAGCTGGGCAACAGTGATAGCAATGGGCAACAAGGAACAACACTCCCTGGAAAGCACCAAAATAAAAGGAAATGATGTGTGGAAGGGTCTACGCTCCGCAGACCCTTGCAAAGAGCATTACATTGTAAAGGAGCTGTCCTGGGTGTGTGGTGTAATGTCTCCCAATGATATCATTGTTGCCCAGCTTGGTTATGGGTGTGTGCCCCTTTTGTGAGGTCATTTCTGCGGTTAATGTGCACCCTTGTCTGCATACAAGGTAAATGAGGCCACAGTAAACCTGTTGCAGAGCAGGGTTTCTGACTCGTCAGGCCGGTTTAACTAACTCCAGGGACTGCACAGTCTCTGTGGCCACAGTGTGGTGCAACAGACACAGCCAGTGCCTGTGAGACCAGAGGGTCACAGGTTCAAATCCCAGTTGGGGCTCCTGCCAACCCAGTCCCCATAGTTCTACCCACCACTAAACAGTGATAGTAAAGACACTCCTGTAGTGCAGAGACCATACACATGGCCTATATTTTACCACACCAAACACAGACACCAGAAACAGGCACATTACCTATAGCAGAGTCCCGCAAATGCAGTCCTGGAGGGCCCCACAACATTCCGGTGTCATGCTGCCTCTAATAAAGATGCCTGTGCTGCATAGCTATGCACCACCCCCATGGTATGCAGATGTAGCTCATGCATATTTATGAGAGACAGCAGGAAAACCCGAACAGTGTGTGGAACACCAGGACTGGAGTTGGGGAACTCTGCCGTAAAGCAGCAGCCAACAGGGCCACACACCCACCCACAGGCCCCATTGGCCAATGCCAGCTGGAGAGGCAAGACATTGGGCCCTGCCTGTATCTCCCAATACTAGCAGTTGCATACCTTAGCAATGCCACCCTACACCTGGGTATATGGTACACAGCTATCAAACGTTTCCTCTGATAACTGGCAGATATCAATTCCTACGTTAAGCACATTTTGCTCATTGAGCTCCACCATAACAATCATTCTGATGTCTGCGGTGTGTGCTGCAGGTCTGGTCTCTGACAGTGTTCACAACCCTGGGGAGTGACCCCCCAACAGTCTTGTGTACCATATCCATGCCTGTACTATGCCCAGGACTGGTGTGGTGGTATGGCTGCTGACCACCTCTATAGTAGCACAATGCTGGCATAGGTGTGGGGGTGGCTGTCTGTCTATCCAGTGTGTGGTGGCTTCAAACACCGTCAACAGCCCACACTGCCAGCACTGTTGCCAGTATTGGGCTGCCAATGTGCATAATGAGGAGCAAGGTACCATGGGTATAGGCCGGACAGGGTGGCCTGGCCAGGGTGCATCTGCACAGGGCATAGGGCAGTGACAGGCACATTGTAGTGCCCGGCCACCAACTACACAGACAGGGTGACCTCAGTATATCCTGCTGAGAGATCACTCTCACCCTGACTGTGCAGTGACCACAGCATGGCTAGGCACTCCCATAGTGCTATCTAGTATTTCTCTCATGTGATACATATGGGTTTCCTTCTGGGGCCCAGTCACAGATGTATCTGCCTGCTGTGTATGCTGACATCCCAGTTCTGGGTGCAGGCATCTCCACTGGGCACTAGCAGACTGTTTGCAGCTGGTAGGTGTTGTGATGGAGTGGCTTGCAGGGTGCAGTGGCTGATGGCTTGCACCAGGGGAATATCAGATAGTGGTGGGGTGCAGCATACCATATCCAGGCCTAATGTCTGTCTGCTATTGTGTTATGGCTGTGTACAGAGCTGCATTGACTGCCCTGTGGGGTGTCTGTTCCCCAGCAGGACTGGGGTTCATGTTCCCCTCTACTGCCACCGTTGCAGCACGGTAGACTGTGGATCTTTTGTTTGCCTCCCTCAGCCCTGGGGGGGGGGGTGTGGTGGTGGTGCATGGGGGCTGTACCTGACTGAAACAGACAGAGATGTCCAAGGTGTTCCTGCAGAAACTACCTATCTCACACAGTAACACTGCTTTGGACCTGCGCCATGGCCGGTGCTGTGGACCTAGTGCTGGGCGCCTCACTGCACCCTCAGGGTGAGCACAGTACCCGCACAATGTGACGGTGTGTAGCTGCTCTGTGCCAGTACAACACACAGTCGGTACCCCCTACCAGGCCGAGGTGCTGTGGGGGTGCATTCCCCATGGTGTGTATCTGTGGACAGCTGCTTTGCATGTGCAGTGCATCATGGGTGTGACTGGCCCAATCCAACCCTGTGAAACACCAGCACCTGCTCACAGGCTCTGATAAGCCATAGGCCATCACACGTACATCTGTTAGCATAATGCATAGGTGCAGGACGCCCTACAAAGTCTGTAATATAAGATGCCCACACTGGTAAAAACACACGTACCCACGCACGTAAGCAAACACGTACCCACGCACGAATGTACGCGCGTCGCTACGCACGTACCAACGTACGTGGCTAGGCACATTCCGAGGGTGTTTTTCTGACACCAATACTCAGCGTAACGAAAAGCATGCCTCCTCTTTCCTTCTGTAATGTACAGGGTGATGCCTGAGATAGCCTTCTGTGTTAGGCACACTGGGGGCTCGAACCCATGCTGCCTGTAACAGCGGTCAGTACCGTAACCATTGTGCTACAGCTCTGTTTCAGTGCTTTGTGTCTGTACGTCTTCTTATGGTTAACGCGCAGTAACGTGGCACGGCGCCCGGTAGCGCTCGTTAATTTTGCTAACGCGTGGTAGTGGTAACGATGTACCGCCCATGTCCTTATTTGGGGTTTCTTTCACTACCGCGGCTCCTACCGCGAACTGCACTAACGCGATTTAGTAAACATAGCCCCAAGTGTTCACTGACTGCATTGTATTTCATTACAGTTCTTGCAAGTTTCTTCTTTATTATAAATGCAACACCATTTCTTCTTTGTCTTTCATTTCCAGCATAGTACACCATGTGATCATCTGATGCAAAGTGCCCGATGCCAGTCCATTTCAGTTCACTGACACCCAAAAGATCAAGTTGTACATGTTCCATTTCATTCTTGACCACCTCCAACTTCCCTTGGTTCATGCTTCATACGTTCCATGTTCTAATGTGTAAGACATCTTTACAGCTTCTGACTCTCATTTCATGTGCAGCTACATCAGCAGTCAGACGTCCTGAGGGCTTTGATCCAACCACATCATGAATGCTGGCTTTACTCTGAAAAGTTTCAGATCCCTTAATAAAATATATAAGCATAGACCTTGAATCTCGATGTTGGGTATTATCACAAAGCTTTGGACTTTCTTCTCTTCTGAGGCTATATACACTATTTCTATGACACCTCCAGCTCCAATGCACCTGAAGAGCAGAGTTCTGACCTACGACTAAAACTCAGGATGTAAGTATTCAAAAGCATTTATACAATTCACCTCGGGAGTTAACCAGATATACACTTGCTTTTCAACCGCCCCACTCCTGAAATACTAGTGACATGTTAGCCAGAAAACTCGATGTCTGGCCTAAAAGTAATTGATTGAAAGTGAGAGGACATGGAACGTTTCCAAAGGTGTGACAAAAGGGTTATCGGATAGTATTGATGTTCAGCACTTTCACAGGTATCTGTTTAAGTTAGCAGCAGATATAATAGAACAGTGTTCTCCAACTCCATTCCTGGAGGGCCGCAAACCAGTCAGATTTTCAGAATATCCCTAATGAGGGGGGGCGGAGCCTGATGTCCAGCGGGTAGGACGCTTTGCGTTGAAGCTCCCGAGAGGCCTACTTAGAATCCTGACTTAATACCTATATAAATTTACTATTTCGCTCCGAGCTGACCGGGGCACCTCGGGGGGGATGGCGGCCCATAAACCAGCGCGCTTGGACTTCGGGTCTCCTTCTTCTTCTCACGGAAAACGCTCCAAAACAGAGGTGTCCTCCCCACAGAAGATGGTTCCATTTCGTGAAAACCCCGCAATGCACCTGGAGATTTTGGAGGAAATACGCGGCGTGAAGGAATTGGTGCAGTCCAATGGAGAAGCGCTTCGAGCCATGCGAGAAGACTTTGGAGTGCTCCAGGACCGACTTGAAGGTCTTTCATTACGGCAGGACAATATGGCGGGGGTCCTCGACTCGCACGAGGTGCGCTTGGGCAAACTGGACAAGGCTGAGCGCCAGATACAGAACCTTCAAAAGGAGTTGGAAGATAGAAATAATCGAGCCCGTCGCAACAATGTGAGGCTCCTCGGAATGCCGGAGGGGGTGGAAGCAGGAGATATAAGAGAATTCTTGCTCAAAACTCTTCCCTCCTTGCTGAAGATCACTTTTCACAGAGAACTGGAAATCGATCGAGCACACCGTGTTCCTGCCCACATGGCGCTCAACCGCACGACCCCCCGGCCTATTATCTTTAGCTTGCTACGATATCAACAAGTGGAACAAATTTTACATGCTGCCCGAGCGAATCATCATTTGGAATTTGAAGGTCGTAAGGTCTCCTTCTTTCCTGATTTGGCAAAGCCTACCGTTGACCGTCGGAAGAAACTCCTTGCTTTTCGCCCTCGACTTCAACAGCTACAGGCTCGCTTTGGCCTGTTGTATCCAGCGAAGCTCCGAGTGACTCTCCACAACCAGACCAGGACGTTCGAGGATCCTGATCTACTATCAACATTTTTGGACTCCAAAGAAGCAGAGCAGATGCGCTAATCCCAAATCTTGGACTCTTATCTGCCGGCTCTATCCGCCATTTTGAATGGCCCGATGCGGCGGTCATAGCCAAGCACAGAAATGGCCTGGACTTTCTTTCTTTCTCTGTATGACTTTTGTTTTTGGTCTCCTATCCCTTCATGATGTGTGCCTCGGTCGGATTCGGAGCACGCACAGTCCTACAGGTTATGTGTTTTTTCAATTTCGGCCTTCTCTGGGGTTTCTCCCCGCAGACACATGGTCGCCAGTAATTTTGGGGTTTTGCTTCTCCTCTACCGTACTGCGGTTTTCTTTGTTAATGTGGGGCGCTTCATTGTATTATATTAGCTTATTTTTCCTATGTCATGTGTACAGCCAGATACAGTCAGTTTGAGGGACATAGTGAAATTATGTGTGCTATCATGCTCAGAATTTTTAACTTTTCTGAATGGCCTTATGTAAAATCTTATTATTCATCGTCAAAGGCATTACTGGTCCACTCAAAGGACAGAAAATCCTTAGCTATCTTAGCTACGAGCATGTTGATTTGGTGTTTCTTCAGGAAACGCATTTCACTCTGCTGAAACACTGAAACTCAATGCTAGGCCTCACATGGTAGCTGCCTATTCTCCCACCGTTTCCAAATGGTACGGGATAGCCATTCTGGTTAAGAAGTCTTTGCACGCTACTGTACCTGATATTAGCGCTGACATGGAGGGTAGATGGGCCCGGGTACACCTTGAGGTTGGAGATAGTGAATTCACGTGTATTTGCACTATGCCCCGAATGTGGACAACCCTGCTTACTATGCAAGTTTTGCGCAGTTGGCCTCGGCCTCCGCCAATGCTCCATTAATACTTGGTGGCGATTTTACTCAAGTGTTCCCTCAATCTTTTCTTCTCAAACAAGGTGCTCGTTGGTTGGAAGATCCAGTACCGAGCAGACCTGTGTGGCTAGATATAGAAGCGGGCCTTTGCTAACCGATTCCTCTTACCTTTCTCCCTGGTATGACTCTCCCATCAGACTCCCACTATCCACCAATGCTTTTAGACACTTTAGGTGCCTTTAATACTCTTATGCAATCTTTAGACTCCCGACTCTGGTCAATGCAACTTCAGCATTGCATTCGGAGCACTAGAGTACTCCCGCCATCGGCATTCTCTACATAAGGTTGATTGGAGACTTTCCGATCTCTCGGTAGTTCACCGGGTGTAGCATCCACTTTTACTAAACCTTATGTAATGCTATCACTAGAGATATCTCTATAGCGCAGAAAGTATGGGAGAGAGAATTGCATGTGACTCTGACCTCGGAGCAATGGAGCCTTATCTGGAGTAGAGGGACACGGGTTCCCGACCCGCCTCACTCACTCAGACCCTCTCCTTTCTAGCCCACCGGTGTTTTTACACTCCTCACAGATTAGACAAATGGAACACTACTCAGGGCAATGGTTGCTGGACACGTCCTGCGGCCATTGGTTTATTGCCTCATGTTATGCATGAATATCCCGCACTACAGTATTACTGGCGTCGGGTCTGGGGTCGTATTTAGTCTATCTCGCACTCTCAGGAGTCCCTTTCTTGGAGGATAGTGGGACTTCGCCCAGTTGCGGGGATCCCCTCTCTCCCAAAAATGGCTTATCTCCTTTCGAACTTTATGCTTGGCATTGCTATTTCCCTAATTAAGTAATACTGGAAAATTAGTTCCCATCTGAGCCCCAATGAATGGTGGAATCATGCCTGTCTCTACAGTAAATATGAACAAATACCTCGTCTGTTCGCTTCCTCCGTTCAGACTCCTTCTCATTGGTCTCAATGGAAGATGCTCAATGAATATGTACATTTTGCTAAATGCTCTCATCTGACTGTCTAACTTTGTATATATCTCTGTCCCATGATCATGCTGTATTGTAGATACTTTTTTGATCGTTTGATGTATAATCACTGTTAATTGGAAGCGCTCACATGCTGATATAAACGGGTAGAGAAGAAGCATCGGGGTGGGGGGTAATGGGTTTACTTTTCCTTATTGTATACTTGTTTTGTCTCTTTTGGTGTGTTGTTTCTTTTGTTTGTTGCAAAATGAAAATAAAAGTTTAAAAAAAAAAAAAAAAGAATATCCCTAATGAATATGCATGAGATAAAGTTGAATACAATGGGGCAGTGCATGCAATATATCTCATGCACAAATGTATCTCATGCATGTTCATTAGGGACATCCTGAAAACCTGACTGGTTTGAGGCCCTCCATGACTGGAGTTGGAGACCCCTGTAATAAACTTAAAGTAACTAAATAAAAAAATATCTGGTTAATTTAACCAGCAATATTCAAACAGGCTAACTTTACCAGATATGTTTTTGAATATCTGGTTATTTTTATCTATATAATCATTAGCAGAACACTGGCCACTGGGTTTTAGTATGGCAGCACACAGAACTACCACTGAGTCACTGAGTCAACTAAAAATCAGCTTTTAAGGAGAAGAAATGCTTTATTTATTTATTTGGAGATACTTGACATAGTGCCATTAGAACAAGTTTGACCTTCATAGTGGTTTACATACAAGTTTAAGGGGCTTGTTTACAAAGCCACGGTAGCGGTTTCCGATCGTTATCGGAGCCGCGGCACCATCAATTTCAAAGGGGCCACAGTTCCGATAATGATCGGAAACTACTACCGCAGCTTTGTAAACAAGCCCCTAAATTAGCTGTTTTACAAACTAATATTATCCCCCTTCCTTCTCTTCATTCCCTAGTCCTTCCCTCAACCTCTGTTGCCCTTTCCTCCTTTTATAAGATCCCTGAGGAGGAAAGCACACAACCTTTCCCCTCCTCTAAACATACTTTCTACTCCTCTGATCATATTCCCACCCATCTACTAAAATCCATCTACTCCACTGTTGTCCCTTCCATCTGTCTTATCCTCAACCTATTGTTTTCTACCATGACTGTTCCTGCAGCCTTCAAGCATGCTGTGATTATACTTCTCTTCAAGAAACCATTCCTTGATCCTTTTTGTCCTTCTAATTATCAACCCATCACTCTCCTTCCCTTTATTTATAAACTACTTGAACATGCATTTCACCGCCACTGTCTTGACTTTCTCTCCTCTCAGTCCCTTCTGGATCCACTGCAATTTGGCTTTCTCACTCTTCATTCTACTGAGATGGTACTTTCCAAAGTCTCCAATGACTTGTTCCTCATCATATCCAAGGACCTATACTTGATCCTCATCCTTCTTGACTTTTCTGCTGCTTCTGACATTGTTGATTACCACCTTTTCCTTGAAATCCTATCCTCGCTTGGATTTAGGGGTTCTATCATGTCCTGATTTTCTTCCTATCTTCCCCATCACACTTTTAGTGCATGTTCTGGTGGATCCTCCTCTACTGCTATCCCACTTTCAGTTGGTGTACCTCAGGTCTCTGTCTTGGGGCCTCTCCTTTTCTCTCTCTGCACTCAGTCCCTTGGTACACTCATTCCCTCCCATGATTTTCAGTATCATCTCTATGCTGATGACTCTCAGATCTACCTCTCTGCACCTGAAATCTCTCTGGAAATCCATGCCTGGATGTTTCACTACCATCTGAAACTGAACATGGCCAAAACTGAGCTCCTTATCTTTCCCATAAGACCACCTCCCCCTTTCTCCTTCTTCTATTTCTGTGGATAACACTCTACTCCTCTCTGTCTCCTCAGTTCGCAACCTTGGGGTCATCTTTGACTACTCCCTCTCCTTCTCAACATACAACCAATAGATAGCTGAAACCTGCCACTTCTTTCTCTATAATAGTGGCAAAATTAATCCATTCCTTTTTGAACATACTATTAAGACCCTTATGCATTCTCTAGTCACTTCCCATCTAGACTATTGCAACCTCCTCTTCACTGGTCTTCCTCTGAATCATCTCTTCCCACTTCAATCTGTTGAAAACTTAGCCACATGGCTAATCTTCCCC
Organism: Ichthyophis bannanicus; assembly: GCA_033557465.1. Taxonomy (NCBI): domain Eukaryota; kingdom Metazoa; phylum Chordata; class Amphibia; order Gymnophiona; family Ichthyophiidae; genus Ichthyophis; species Ichthyophis bannanicus. Next base: position 613,268,892 of record CM066034.1, on the reverse strand, counting down.
CAGTGTCATGGCACCCTTCATCTCAAGCCACTTCATTGGCTTTCTATCCATTTCTGCATCCAGAGTTCAAACTTCTACTACTGACCTATAAGTGCCTTTATTTGGCTGCTCCTCAGTACCTTTCCTCTCTTATATCTTCCTATTCCTCTCCTCAGGAATCCGATCTTCTGACAGACCTCTTCTATCTGTGCCCTTCTCTTCCACTGCCAACTCCAGACTTCGATCTTTCTACCTTTCTGCACCTTATGCCTGGAACAAACTACCTGAGTCAGTATGTCGGGCTCCATCTATAGCCCTTTTGAAATCCAGGGTAAAAGCTTACTTCTTTAAGACTGCTTTTGGATCCTGACCATCTATCTGTTTCCTTACCATTTCCCTAGATATATCCTAGTCCCCAGTTTTTGTTTTATTTTATTTATTCATTTTTTTTATACTATGCTCTTTAGAGTCAGTATGGTTTACATGTATACTAACAGGTATTTTTTATTCCCCTTGTCCCTGAAGGGCTCACAATCTAAGTGTACCTGAGGCAATGGAGGGTTGAGTGGCTTGTCCAAGGCCATAAGGAATTGCCATGGGATTAGAGAACCCAGTCCTTCCAGCCTGAGGTTGCTTGTCCCCATGTGGGACTTGAACCCCCCCAGCCTTCTGGCTTGAGGTAACCTGTCCCAACCACTGAGCCACTCCTCCCACAGGAGCCAAATTGCAATGGATCCAGAAGGGACTGAGAGGAGAGAAAGTCAAGACAGTGGCGGTGACATACATGTTCAAGTAGTTTATAAATAAAGGGAAGGAGAGTGATGGGTTGATATAATTAGAAGGACAAATAGGATCAAGGAATGGTTTCTTGAAGAGGGGTATAATAGTTTGTCTGAACTATTGTTTTGTCTGACTTGACTAGACTGTAAGCTCGTATGAGCAGGGACTGTCTCTTACCTGTCTCTGTACAGCTCTGTGTATACCTTGCAGTGCTATACAAATGATAAGTAGTAATAGTAGTAGTAGAATATATTCACACTTCTAATTATAATTATAATTGGTTCTTAATCCCCTTCTGCTTCTTTCCATTTCCTGTAAAAACAATTGTCTGATGGAATTAATGTTGTGTTATTAGTCCATCTCCCTGATATGACATTTACAATATTATGTGTCTAATATTTTCATTGTTGTGTGACTTCTTCTGTGTAATAATCAATGCTGTATAGACCTTTTGGTCACATGGAAATTGTAAACTGCCATGAAACACATTTTTGTATAAATGGCAATATATCAAACACTTTTAAATAAATAAATAATACAAAATCAAGCATGAGGGAAATAAAAGGAGGGGGATGAATAGAACAACATGATTAAACTGAAGATGTTTGTACATTCAGCAGACAGAAGGAGGGGAGCATTGTACAATTCGTGTATTTCCACTGCATTTTTCCTAAAAAAAAGGTGCTGATACTCATATGTAGAACTCCTTCATTAATACATGATGAAAATGGGTCAGCAGGCAATGAAAAAGGTGCTGGTACCCTTTAAAAAAAAGTCCTATGCATTTCTAATTAAGTGCATTCTATAATCAAACACCTGTAGAAAAAAAATCTCATAAATGTTCTTCAAGGAGTGTTGAAAAATCATGTTTTAAATCCATCCTAAATTTTTTATATGTGCTCTTTCTAAGCATATATCAACTGGCAACGTGTTCCACAAGTCCAGGGCTTGGAATGCAAAGGCACTGCTTCTAGTCCAATCTAATCTTAGGGGCATGTTTACTAAAGTGCACTATATGGGTGGTGTGGAGTTAGCATGCATTTTTGGTACTGTGCTAAAAAGTAGCAGTGGGCCCTGAGATAAAAACCTCCACACTTCATGGGCAGTGCATGTCTGGGCAGCGACTAGGCATCTAGTGTGTTGCCCTGCACTAGCAATGAGGCCCAAACCCACGCTACTAACATGGGTCTTAGTAAACATGCCTCTTAGAGCAGGAAATAAGGGAGCTACTAAAAGCTTTTCCTGGGTTTTTCTTAGTTCTTTTTTGTGGCAATATGGAATAAGAAATGGAGAGAGATAAAGGGAGTAACGGCAGGGCCGTCCATCCACTAGGCAAGCATGGGTGGGCGGCAGCAGCAGTGGCACACATGGGCAGCCGTGCCACCCCCCCTCGCCCCCCCAGCTGCCGCTGATTCCGTTTGGAGGGGAGGCAGGCAGCAGCAGTATTTTGGAAGTAGTGCCACTGCTGCTGCCCACCTCTTCTCTCGAGACAGAATTGTCGACAGCTGGGAGGGTGGCGGCGGCAATAGCAGAGGGGGCTGCATCAACAGGGGGGGGGGCAGTGTCAGCTGGGGAGGGTAGCAAGGTCGGGTTTCTGCCTAGGGTGGCAGGAATCCTCAGGGCTGGCTCTGGGTAACGGACAATTTTTTCAAATGGGCTAGTTTTGTGCATACCATGACAGTAATGAACTTTATTCCTAAGTCAGAATATATGGAGTAGCACCTCAGTCTCTCAAATTTACTAGTATCACTTGGTGAAGTACTTGCATTGTGCATCTGTAGAAGGTGTGATGGGCTATTATCAATATTTTGAATTTGATTATATTTATAACTGGGGTCCAATGTAGTTCTATTAATAAAGGAGTAACATGGTCACAGCATCCAGCATTATAAATTATTTTAACAGCTGCATTTTGTACTGGTTGAACTTATTTAATGGAATATAATGAGCACCAGTTTATAGAGAATTAGAGTAATCAAGATGATTTAATATGAAGATGTGAATTAAAGTTTTCAAAGCTCTAGGATCTAAGTAAGTTTAACTGACCTGATCAGTCTCAAAAACACAAAGGATTTCTTTAGTAGTGTGGAGATACAAGGACCAAATGAAATCTCTTTGTCAAAAATCACTCCTAATGTGGTTATAGAGTCTCTGATTGGAATAGGAGTTCCACCTATGAGTGTGCTCTGGAAAACTAAATAGTGGAGAATTATTTTTAGGAAAGGTCTAGGTTAAATGAGTTAATCCATTTTAATATTTTATCTAAGGATGAAGGTAGCATCTGTTGAATGTTATTTTTCTATGTATCATATTCAATAATGATTTGAATATCATCCACATAAATACAGTATGAACATTCATGGGTATGTTTATTAAGGTGTGTTAATGGCACAGCGGATTATTAGTAAGTGTTATCAGTGCCAATTAGCAGAGAAAAGTACTCATAATGCTGGCTTAATGGCATTTAGGCTGTTACCATGGGAAAGGTGGAGCGTAGAGCGGAGGAAAGGGTGTAACGTGGGGGAGCTTAGTTCCCATTAGATAGGAACACTATGGAAACCTTATGCCTGCTCAAGAACAGGTGTTAAGGGCTTCCAAGCAGGAAGAATGTTGTTTATGCACATTAGAGACATCAAAAGAAGCCCAGCCAAGTGTGTGTAGTATGTTGCACCCGCACTGCAGCCCATAAATGATTGCCAGATATAGCCCTTTCCTTACAACTCTATGGCATTGTACATAGTTGTGACTATGCTTTAGTCCTCTCTGAGGAAGTGACAGAAGGTTCCCTTGCCCCTCCATAGGTGGTGGGTGAGAATATGCAGGGGAATCAGCCTGTTGACCTGCGGTGCTTGCATCCTTGAAGAAGGAAAGTCCAGCCAAGAAAGCCACATATTTTTAGAGACAGAGCCACTTTCCTCAGCCTTCCTGAGGACCAACTGATCTCACTCTATAGGCTGAGCTCAGGGGCTGTATGAGAGCTGTATGAAAATTTGAGGCTGGACCTCAAGCCTCTGATTGCCCGGTCAAATGCAATACAGGACTGGTCAAGCTCCTGAGCACTCTACATTTCTTTGCATCTGACTGTCTCCAAACATCAGTGGCTGCAATGGGAGGAATGGACTGGTCCACCTTTTCCAGTTGCCTCCACCTTTGTTTTTCCAGCAGATCAAGAGGCGAGGTTTGGAAATGGCTGGCTGCTGGGTAAATAATACCTGCTTAATAGCATTTACATGGTGGTGGTGGTGGTGGTGTGGGGGGGGGGGGGGGTTATAAATGCTTGTCAGGGCAGAAGAAAAACTAATATGGCAACAGCCCATGTCATGGAAAAAGTAAATGTACTTTGTCATCTCAGATCTGGGACTGGCCTTGAACTTGTGATCTCAGGATTACTATGCAGTCAGTTGCCTGCTGTACCTACTAGAGGCATAGTGGGATTCAATGAGCAATTCATGCCAGCTGTGAGGTTGCTGCCTCTTCCACACACACACACGCCACCCCCCTCCCACCTCACTGGTAACTCTCTCTTAGTCATGTATTGCTTTGAAGCCAAGGACTATGCATAACACACCATAGAGTTGCTAAGAGAAAAAAAAAGTGTTTGCAGGTTTACATTCATAATTGCTGATGAGAACCCCCCACCCCACCCCACCCCTAGCACTAAGTTACCAGGCTAACCATGTCCAGGAAGCAGTTGCAGAATTTCAATGTTAACTCAATTCCAGGAGCAAGATTTCCAGCCAGTCCTAGATTTATGACAATCTCATTCTGATGCATTATGGGATTTGCAGCAATGATTCCAATGGTTAAAATCGGGGATTAAAAAAAATTACACTGCACTGCAATACACATTTAAAACCTGAACTGGGCAAAAGTCTCATCCCTGGAAGTGGGTAACTTGGCAGCTCTGGGATGTATTGTCTTTTCACAGGTGTCTGGTTTTAAAATTGCAGGGCAGTGCAGTGTGCTGTTTGTAGTCCCTGTTTGTACCCATTGGGATCCATAATAATCATAAATCAATTGTCTTAAACGCTGGACTGGCTGACAATCTCACTCCTGGAACTGGGTAACATGAAAACTCTGCAACTGCTTCTTGGTCATGGTTAGCCTGGCAACTCAGTGCAAAGGGGGGGGGGGGGAGGGGGGAGGCCCTCACCAGCAATTGTGAATGTTAACCTGCAAATACCATTGTTCTCTCAGCATCTCTACTGTATGTTATGCATTCTCCTTGGCTTCAAAGTCACACCAGAGTGAGAGAGTTACTGGGGAGATGGGGGAGGGCACAGTAACCTTACTACTGACGTACTGTTTGTTCATGCATTGTTTTGCGTGCACCTACCAATACTGCCACATCTATGTGTGGACATGACCTACTGTCCTCTGTCATGTTATAGCACCTGGCTAGAGTGAAGAGTTGTATCATATGTATCATATTCAATACAGAGATGGTATAGATCTGATGCTCCACTAAACTGCTATGTGGTTAGGTATCTATTGACCTTGGAGTGATGATCAGACCCATGATACCCACCAGATTTCAGCTAGCAGATTGTTTCGTGGATGGAACTACTACTAATGAGACAGTTGCAAGAGGCCCTCCACTGCTGACAGGTGACCATGTGGACAGGTTTCCTCACCACCTCCAGCAGATTGTCAGCCCTGGCCCACACAATTCAGGGCTGGAAAGCCTGGCAGCAAGTTGACATGACATGGCCGTTTCATACAGCCAATGTGTAGCAATGTATGCATTTTTCCTAGGCTAGGGGTTGTAATTAAGCATCCTTATGCACCTAGGCCCCATGTAGTGGTATTCCTTTATGCTTACACATACACATCAGTCTTTCCCAGGACTGCTGGTAACCATTACATGACAACTGCAAGTATCAATGACATGTGTCATGCACATGCTATTGCATGGCAGGGGTGTCCTACAAACAGTTGATATGTAAGGTGCACACATAGCTCATGTCTAGCCCATATGCATTCTGAAGGTGTTAGAGTGATATGCTAACAGTGCATGACAGTACATTTCCTAGACAACAGCTATGCATGTGCTCACAGCAGGTGAACTGTAGAACAGAAACAGGCAAGTAATATATTCACATGTGCAAAGGTTGATGTGTGGAGGTAGGAGGAGGGGCATGCTGCAATATTGCAGATCCTTCTGTGGCACTACTGAGAGGCACATTTCATGGACATGAGGTCCACAGGGGGCTATTTGTGGGGCAATGAATGACCCAGAACACCAATATCACCAGGACAGCATGTGTACATCTTTGTGATGACTCTGATCTGCCCCATACAATGACATTCATGGATAGGCATAATGTCTTCTGATAGTACATTTCATCTGCACACATGCAAATTGCAATCAGACGTGTCAGACAGCATGAGTCTGTTGGCTCTGCTGCAGCACATCAGCAAGTGTCCTATAACTACATCCAGTAGATGCATGAGATTTACATGACTGAAAACTTTAGTGATGACCTGGAATGCACATTTTTCACTCCATCATTTATTATATGCAGTACATAAAGCCAAGTCACACTCCTGGGATGGTCACCTGCACAGGTCGTCACACTTCCTTACATGCTTCATATGGCTGATATGAGACCTGCATCAGTTCAGAGACATGAGTGGATAACAGATGTGTTATATCATGTGAGGGAGCTTGTTCAACCATACAGTCTGAGTGTAGGCCTGTCAGAGTGACATCCCCCGATGTGGTCATAGCCTTATCTGTACAGGTGAACTTTCTGGATGTATGAAGCTTGTATTGATGTCTGACTGGTATATCCTTGGATCACAGATAGGTTACTTGCGCAATTGTTATATGCATATGTGTCAGGACAACTGTAGGATCATTATCGTAGATGAGTGAGCTGTGCAACATATATAGATGTTCTTTGATGTTTCCTGTGGCATTGCAATTATTTATCACAGACAATACAACAGAGGTTATCTGCATTTGGAAGGTTTCATGAGGTAAATCTGATCAGGGCAGAGCTGGGCTGCAAAGGGGCCTTGATCGTGCCTTATTGGGGAGGTTTACACACATGAGTTTTTCTCATGCACAGTGTTGATGGCATTCATTGAAGAGTTTAGCAAACGATTGTAGCAGCCTTTGGAGTCAGACAAGTAAATACCAACATATATACCATATTTTCACGCAAATAACGCACTCACACATATATCGTGTGGAAATGATGCCATTCTGTTCTGGAATCATTGCATAATGTGCCTACACCTATAACGCGCATTCACACACCCTTTCTGCTGTTGACTCTGCCAGGAATGAAATGCAAGTCCTACACCGCTGACTTCAAACTAAAAGTCATTGTGAGAATGGAAGAAATAAGCAATAGAGCTGCAACGAGAGAGTTTGAGGTTGGAGAGACGTTTATTTGTGAATGGAGAAAGGAGAAAAAGAAGCTTGAGAATATGAACCCCTGCAAACACACACATAGTGGGCCCAAAACAAAATGGCCTGAACTGGAGAATGACTTAAGAGATTGGGTTCTTTCTCAGAGGGAACAAAATCAAGCTATCTCTACTGTCGCAGTTCAGCTCAAAGCAAAGCTTCTCGCAAATGAAAGAGGAATCACTGATTTCAAAGCGGGTTTCACCTGGAATTCTAGATTCATGAAAATAAATAGACTTTCAGCAAGAATGAGAACCACTGTAGACCAGAAACTTCCAGATGACTGAGAGCAAAAGATGAACAACTTCCGTGAATTTGTCTCCAAAGAAATATCTGAACATGGCATCTCTGCAATGGACATTATAAATATGGACAAGGTTCCAGTGTCTTTCAACATCCCTGCCACCAGGACTGTAGCTGCTTCAGGCACAAAACCTGTAGCCATTACAACCACTGGGCATGAGAGAGCCTGCTTCACTGTAGTCCTTGGATGCACTGTGAGTGGGGTAAAATTAAAACTGATGGTAGTTTTCAAGACAGTTACCATGCCCTACAAAAAACTGCCCACTGGTGTGGTAGTCCTTTACAATAAAAAGGGATGGATGGACAGTGACCTTGTAAAAATATGGATTGATAAATGTTATAGGGCCAGGCAGGGGGGATGTTATTTTTAATGTTCCCATATCAATATAGTATGGACATTTCTGTCATTTGATATGCTTTTTAATATCATTTATTTATCAGTATTTATTATTTTTATGTACTATATTTGATTATTATTTATACAATGATTACATTATTGGGCTCTCTTTTCTGGCATACACCTTTTTCAATGTGTATGAATTTCAAAATGTTTAATTCTGTTGTTTTACTGTTGTTCATGTATTTATATTTTATTGTTTCTGTATGTGCATGTTTTACAAGGTCAAAGTCTCCTGAAGAAGGCCACAAGGCTGAAACACATGTAGAGCAGACCTGGTGACACATAAATAAAGCTCTTGTCCTCCAGTGGTGGTTTCAACCTGCTCCTTTCTTCTCCTGTGGTTCTTCAGGGGGGGTTGCCCCCTTTGTTTCTTTAGTTCGCAGATGTCAGGAGAATACATGAGTGATCATGATGCCCCCTGCAGCTCCGGGCACTTAAAAGCAGGCTCAATCCAGCTCCTCTGCCTCTTCAGCCCGATCAGCATCATCAAGGGAGAGCGAGAAGGTAAGCTCCACCCCGCTCCCCTCCGACAAGGCCAATCGCGCCCTCCTCCAGGCTATTTCCCTCTTCATCAATGTGGCGTGCCTGCGCCTAGCATGCCCACGCCTGAGGGCCTCACCAGAGGGCCCTTTGGCGCGGCCCTTAGGAGTGGAACCATCAAACCCAAAAGATTAAATCCCTAACTCAAGATTCTGAAGACAAGGACTCACAAGCATAGAACTCAGCGAGAAAGCAAAGAACACGCGAAACCTCCCTGCAACAATCTCCAGCCCTGACCCGGACCTGTGAGCTCACCCGCTTATTGCACTGCACTAGGTCCAGCCACCCTCCAAGCTCAGCAACAGCAACATGGACTATCCCTATCTGTGAACCTCATACCAGCACCGACCGTAAGCAACTCTAATTACATTGCTACCTTTATATAAAATGTATTCTATTGTATCTAATTAAAATTGTGATACTTCTGCTGCTAATATATTTGCTCAATGCTACACTGTTACACCTCATACTACCAAAGTATCTAATCACTGTGCCACTTAATGCCATTTATGTAATTCCTCTGAATCAGTAGCTGATACCAGCTCTACCGCTGTCTCTACCTTTCCCCTCACTCAAATATATATTACTTTTTCCATAGCCTATACTGCCAAGAATATACCTAACCCATCCCAGAATGGTCCCCCTCAAATCTCACTCATTTACTCTTTGGTCCAGTCTCCTCATACTATACATCTCCTTGCTCACCCTTTCATACGCCCTAATATTAACCCATAACACCTCTATCCCAATAATCCACTCTCTCAGACACTCACACACCCCACCATTTCTCTTTCACACTCATTATAATCCCCACCATCGAATCCCCACCATCGTACATGTAAACTCAAACCAATCAGTTTAAATCCCATCCTTAACTCCAATCTTCCCCCTGACTGCTCCCACCCTCCCCTCAAATGTGCACTACTCAGTGTCCGCTCAGCTAGAAAAAAGATCCCCTTAATTGCTGACCTTATATCTGATTATGACCTTGATATACTTTGTCTCACCGAAACCTGGTTCCAAGACTCCGACGTGGTCGTAATAAACCAATTATGCCCCAATGCATACTCAATCAACGTATGCAACAGATCAAATGGCAGAGGAGGAGGTGTAGCTGTTATATCAAGATCCCACTTACAATTCTCGACAGTCGAATCCACCTCTACCTCAGGCATGGATTCTATTAGAGTCTCCAACTCTACCCTCTCTCTGCACCTTCTATACAGAGCACCCCAAACTGACTCAAATGATATCTCCACGATCCTTGACACAGCCTGCTCCCCCCCAACCTACCTCACGCCCACTCATAATCCTAGGTGACCTAAACTTACACTCTACAACCCCAAAACAATCACCTACATTTCTACAAGCAATGAATGCCCTCCACTTCACCCAAATACTGGAACAACCTACACACTCCAAAGGTAATATCCTTGACCTAATATTTATTCCACAGCAACTATTATCCTCCAATCAGATTCTACACACTATCCAACCCATACCCTGGTCAGATCACTCTCTCATCCTCTTCTCTATCCCCTACTCCGTTCACATTAGACAACGACTTATCCATCCTCAACATACCTGTAAATTTAAACAATTCAATGCAGCCAACTTCCTAGAACAAATAATTCTATCTCTTGACCTACTTAACAGTAAGAACCTGAACCAAGAGTCCCACATCACCGAATGGAATGAAATCCTCTCAACAGCCTCTCTACTTCCTCCTAAACAACTTCCCCAAAAGCACCACAGAAGAGCCCCCTGGTTCTCTATAAAACTAAGAAACCTCAAAAGAGAACTTAGACGCCTTGAACGTAAATGGAGACGCTCTTGAGACCCAAACACATATATGGCCTACACAAATAAACTCCGGACTTACTGCTCCGAAACCCTCAGCCATAAAAGAGAATATAATGAAAATATTATTCAACGTTCACTTAATAAACCCAGAGAGCTATTCTCCATTGCCAAATCCTTGACAAATGAACCCTCACATCAGGGCCAGTCACCAAAAATAACTGCACAAACTATAGCTAACCACCTGATTTCTAAATTCCACCCACCCCCTTCAACCACTGACCCCCAACCTATTCTTGACAGCAGAACTCAACTTCATGAGCTAACCCCCTCAAATACCTGGAATGAATTTGAACCCCTCACATTAGAAAATGTAACCAATGTTATCAAAGACCTAAATGCTTCTACTTCTGCCCGTGACCCCTGCCCTGTCCCCTGGCTTAAATCTACCAGAAATTCCATCAGTCCCTACATACTTAATATCATACAATCCTCCCTCCAGACTGGTTCCGTACCAGCACCTCTAAAGTGTGCCACTATCCGTCCAATCCTAAAAGGAACAAAACTTGACCGCACCACCCCCACACCTCCTACAGGCCCATCTCTAGTATCCCCTTCCTTGCAAAGATAACTGAGAAACTAGCCCAAACTCAACTCCAGAATTACATTGATGACAACTCTCCCCTTGATTTATTCCAGCATGGGTTTCAAAAAGAATCATGGAGTAGAAACCCTCCTTACCTCACTACTAGATTCCTTGTACCTTCACACCCAGAATCCTACCCAAGGATGCCTACTCATATTCCTTGACTTATCCTCTGCTTTCGACTCCCTTCCCCACCATCAACTCCTAAACAGACTCCATGAAATAGGACTGAGAGGCACAACCCTAACCTGGTTCCTCTCATACTTAGATAATAGAACACAACAGGTCTGTATTGGAAATGATACCTCCCTTCCATTTACCCTAAAACAGGGGGTCCCCAAGGATCTAGTTTATCTGCACTGCTATTTAACATCTTCCTTCAACCTGTCTGCAAGATTTTCCAAAGCTATGGAATTCAGTACCAATTATACGCAGACGACATCATGTGCTTCACCCCATTCAACCTTACAAACCCTAATTTCACTAAGCTAAGCGAATGCCTCACTAGCCTAAAATCTTGGCTCTCCCAGCACAACCTCCTAATTAATCAATCCAAAACTGAGGTTCTTCAAGTATTTTCCAACTCTTCATATGCCCCACCTCCAACCCTTACTATTGGCGATCTCTCACTCACCATAAAAAAACAAGTGAAATATCTTGGTATTATCCTTGACCAGAACCTCTCCTTCACTGATCAGATAAAGAGAGCTTCTAACACAATTTATGCAAAATTACGTACCCTTCGGAACCTCAAACCCCTCTTAAACCCCGACTCCTTTCGCACTATCTGCTAGGCCCTTACAATCCCTTCTCTTGATTACTGTAACCTTATCTACCATGGCCTCCCCAAGAACAGCAAACAACCTCTCCAATTGTCCCAGAACACGATTGCTCGGCTCATAACCAACAACCCCAGATGATCTCACATCACGCCAGTCTTCCATGATCTCCACTGGCTCCCTATTCAATCCAGAGTTAAATTCAAAGTACTTACCCTCACACATAAAATCATCTCCAACGAGTCAGCTCCATGCCTCTCCCCGCTCCTATCCTCCATCAACAATAAAATAGCATGCCGCTCCACTACCAAAAACCTACTTACCATCCCAACAAATAAGAGATATAGCAAACAATCTACATGTAACCGGGCCTTCTCCCTCTATGCCCCATCCTTATGGAATGCCTTACCTCTTGAGTTACGAAACTGCTCTGACCTCTCTGAGTTCAGAAAGATGCTGAAAACCCATCTCTTCCTGGAACATTTTTCCCTACCACCATAGTCCTCAGTCCTCTGTCTTCAACCCCTCACCTCTGCCCTCTCAAACTCAATCTTGCAGCCATGCTGTACCTGTATATACCTATGTAATTAGTTGATTGTTGTAAATAGTTTCACATTTATACCTATGTATCATTGTTACATTGTTCCATGTAAACAGTTGAAATATACTGTCATGCTATGTTCCATGTAAACCGTCTTGATTTGCAGAAAGATGGTATATAAAAAATGTTAAATAAATAAAATAAATAAATAAAATAAATGCCTATATGGAGATGAATGTGCTGAAGGATGGATGGAGGTGGAAGAGAGTGCTGAACGGTCTTGCTGCCCCAATGTACTCTTGCTGGAATTCAACAACCAATATTATGCACATGGATGCTTTTGTGGGTAAAATAATTTTAGTATTATATATTACATTAAACATCACACAAAAACAATTTGCTTTGTTAGTGTAACAAACCAAGCATGCAGCATAATGCATTATTCAGGTCTGTGACACTGAGATCTGAAGTTTGTGCTCTGACTCCCAGCAGGAGTAGGAAATGGAGAATGTCACAGTAATAATCCCTTTGTCATGATCACAGCAAGGATGGTCTGTAATCATGACTTGATAGAAGATGCAGTGCTATGTGTGTACATCAGTCTGGTCTGGGAATGGCTTGGTGACCATTTCGCACCGACGTGCATGACATCAAGTATTAGCCCCAACAAATCTGAGCAAAAAACATGTTGGATAGTAGGAGCCACCACAGTACTGACAGCTGTAGTAGCCTCATGGTTTGAGAAGCAGTATGCTTAACAAAAGGATGACAATTTGAATCCCATTGAATCTCTGTGTGGATTCACCCAGGTGGCATAAGCAGACCTTGCTAATGTCACAGAGTGTGGTGCAGCAGTACAAGGCACTGCTACCACCTTTGATGATTTGACAGCATCTGACAATTAGCCACACATCCCTCAAGGGCAGGAGGTGGGCCAAGGGGGAGCATAGAAGCAGCACTTTCTGTTTGAAGCACTGTCGTACACAAAGAGGGTCACATACCAGCAGAAGGGGAGGAAGTACAGCAAAGGGATGTATGGCATGGGCTGAACAAATATGATGAACACCAGCCACAGCTCTAATATGGACAAGGAACTGCATGCTACAGGCCCACTTTGTGAAACTTGACAGTGCACAGAGCACTCCAGAATCATGGCACATGTGTGGCCCCAAAGTCACAAACCACACAATGGAGCCAACCTCTATTTCTATCTTTGCCTAGACACACCAGGCCCTCCCCATGCTAGCTGTAATGTCGCCATTCATCCACTGCTTGTGCTGCATCTGCAAATCTGTCAGTCATGTCTAATGTAATTACAGAGAACCCATAGGTAGTTGTGCTAGTACAATGACAAGCTCACCGCCCCATACATTGAAGGTTGACAGTTCCAGATCAACCACTGGCCATATCAATTGTATATGAGGTTGACAAATGTCCCCAAGGGGAATCCCTGATATCATGTATTAGACCTACAACTTGTCATGTATGTATAATGTTAAAAGACACAAAGAATCCAAATACTGTTTCCAAGATCCAGGAAGGCACAGAAGTACAAGAAGAGAAGCAAGTAGACTAGTTCTCTGTAAACTGTCTAGACTTTTAGATTAAGAGGTATAAAAAACACTTAAATAAATACATAAAATAAATTATTTTTCTATATTGCAAAAGAGGAATTTTTGTGGTGTTGGGAAAAGCTCTGTTAGAGTTCATTGTTTCTTGTTCCATCTTCCAATTCAAAGCAAGCTCTTTGAAGCCAGGACCTCATGAGGTGTTAGATCCCTCCCTACCCACCCCATCTCCCACCCACCTCATGTTGGTATTCTTGCTTTATAGGACAACTTCTCAATTATCTACACATAGGGACATAGAACAGTACTGTTAGAACACACTTAAAAGAGGTAAACTGTTTTTTTTCTTAAAAAACAGCTGAGGAAAAGGTAGGGACTTTGGTAGGTCTCTCTAGGTACCAAAACTCCACCAACTGAACAATGGCTGGGAAAAATTGTATTGCCAAAACTGTTAACCCCATTATAGCTTCTGCCTCTGTCCAGACAGAGACCCTGATGCCAGTTGAAGGATCGGTTCCATATGCATGATGCCGCAAGTTGAAGCTCTCTTGAAACAAATGGAGTAGCTCAGAGAAGAGGTGGTGAGGCTGAGAAACATTCGAAACAGTGAGAAGTACATTGATGTGATGCTTCTTGAAACAAGCTCTCTGACAGAGGTGAAGATGGGAGGCTACAGAATGAAGGGAGTTGGATACAGGTCATCAGAGCCTGCAGAATCAACAATCCAGCTCTTACAGCCCTTGATTTCAAAAGCAAAAATGTAGCCCTAGAAATGGAGGAGGTGAAAGCATCTCAGGAAAGGGAGGAATCAGAGCTCAAGCACCCAAAAATTGCAGAATCAGTGACCACAAGGATGCAAAGGGTAGTGGTGGTTGGTAACTCTATTCCGAGGAGTTCTGAGGCATCCATCTGCTAACCTCACTTGATGTCCAGAGAGGTGTGTTGTCTGCCAGGTGCCAAAATCCAAGATGTTACAGAGAGTTTGCAAAGACTCATTAAGCCTACTGACTATTATCCGATGTTGCTCATCCATGTTGGCACAAATGATACCTTTAGGTATCCCACTGAGCATATCAAAAGTGACTTCATAGCCCTGGGGCAGAGAGTGAAACAAATAGGTGCACAGGTGATATTCTCTTCAATCCTCTATCTGTCCAAGAAGGGTCAAAATGCCTTCCACAGCAGACTGGCTTAACCTAATGAAGAGGGCTTTAAACTAGATTTGTTTGGGATGGGTGAAGAAAGCTCCCAGGTAAGTGAAAGATTAAATACCTCTGTAGAAATGGATAAAAGGGGCAACATCTGGAAAACAGTGTGTATAAATGCCCGTAGCATGGGAAATAAGATCCCAGATGTTGAAGATGTAATGGAAGAGGCTGATGTGGACTTAGTCGTGGTTATGGAAACATGGTTCACAGACAACCATGACTGGGATGTAATTATACCATGCTATACTTTATTCAGGAAGGACAGGGGAGGAAGAAGGGGAGGAGTGGCACTATATGTAAAAAATAATATCAAAGCTATAGAATTACAGGGTTTAAAAGGGAATGAGGAGGCACTGTGGATTAAATTAGAAAGAGGGAAAGGGAAATCCATTTGCATTGGAGTGATATACAGATCCCCCTCACAGGCTGAAGAAGTGGATGGAGATTTAGTTGAAGATATACACAGTATTGCCATGAAATGAGAAATGCTACTGATATGGATTTCAATATGCCAGATGTTGATTGGCACATCCCTGCTGCAGCATCATCTAAAAGTAAGGAGATCCTAGATTCTCTACAAGAAGACTTACTCTGGCAACTGGTAACAGAACCCATACATGAAAGGGCCATAGTGGACTTTGTGCTCACCAATGGGGAAAGTGTTTTTGATATCATAGTGGGAGATCATCTCGCATCCAGTGATCACCAGATGATGTGGTTCAGTATTAGGACTAAGGCTGATAAAATCCATTCAAAAGAGAGGGTCTTAGACTTTAGGAAAACTCACTTTCCAAGATGGAACAATACCTCAAGGAGTCATTAGTGGGATAGGAACACCTGGGAGATGTAAAAAAGTAATGAGCACAACTGAAAGGGGATATTTTAAGGGCAACAAACCTTTTTGTTAGAAAGGTAAATAAATGTAAAAGGAAAAGAAGGCCACTATGGTTCTCAAAAGAAGTGGTTGAAAAGGTGAAGAAAAAGAGGGAGGCCTTCATAAAATACAAGAGATCACTGAGAGAGGAAGAGGGGCATCTATATTTGGAAAAACTTAGAGAAGCTAGCAAAGTAGTCAGGAAAGCAAAGATTCAAAAAGAAGAAGAAATAGCCAATGCATTAAAATGAGGGTATAAGACATTTTTACGATATGTTAGTGAGAAGAGGAAGGGCAAAAGTGGTATTGTTAGACTCAAGGGTGAAGGGGAGGAATATGTAGAAGCTGATGAGGATAAAGCGCAATTGTTTAAGAAATATTTCTGTTCTGTGTTCATAGATGAAGGGCCAGGAGCAGAACTGCAGAAAACACCCACAAATAGGAACAGAAGTGATGGGGATTTTGAATGATTTTCTGTAGACTGTGTTCATGAGGAACTAAATAAACTAAAAGTAGACAAAGCAATGGGGCCAGATGAGAAACATCTGAAAATACTGACGGAACTTGGAGACTTCCTACCAACTCCATTGACTGATATTTTAAATTCTTCTTTGGAGTCAGGAGTGGTCCCAGAGGACTGGAGAAAGGCACATGTGGTCCCTTTACACAAAAGCGGAAATAAGGAAGAGGTTGAAAAATACAGGCTGGTTAGTCTAACCTCTGTGGTGAGTAAATTATAGGAAACAGTGCTAAAAGAGACAGGTTTCTGGAGTCCAATGGATTGCAGGATCCGAGGCAACATGGGTTTACCTGAGGCAGATATTTTTGACAAATCTGATAGATTTCTTTGACTGGGTGACCGGGGAGTTGCACCAAGGGAGAGCCCTAGATGTGGTGTACTTAGATTTTAGTAAAGACTCTAACACCGTTCTGAACAGGTGATTTATAAAAAACAGAGCACCCTAGAGATGGACCCTAACGTGACTGACTGGGTTAGAAATTGGTTGAGTGGGAGGTGACAAAGGGTATAGGTAAATGGAGCTCACTCTGAGGAGAAAGATGTTGCCAGTGATGTGCCGCAGGAATCTATCCTTGGACTGATTCTTTTAACATCTTTGTTAATGATATTGCGGAAGGGTAAGGTTTGTCTTTTTGCAGATGATACCAAAATCTTCAAAAGAGTAGACACCCAGGAAGGAGTAGATAACATGGGCAGGGATTTAGCTAAGCTTGAAGAATGGTCAGGAATTTGGCAGCTGAGACTTAATGCTAAAAAATGCAGGTTCATATACTTGGGCTGCAAAAATCCAAGGGAGCAGTACAGTGTAGGGAGCGAAGTACTTCTGTCCATGACAGAACAGTGGAACCTGGGTGTGATTGTTTCTAATGATCTTAAAGCAGCTAAAGAGTTAGAAAGGGTGACGCCGAAAGCCAGAAGAATGTTTGGGTGCATAGGAAGAGGAATGACCAGCAGAAAAAAGGAGGTGATAGTGCCTCTGTATAAGTCTCTGATGCGACCTGATTTGGAATATTAAGGGCTATGTTTACTAAACTGCGGTAATGCCATTTGTGTTAAGATCCGCGGTAGAGGCAGAAATATCCAAAAAAGGACATGGGCGGTACATCATTACCGATAACGCGCATTATAAGGCGCTATAAATTAACGAGTGTTACATGATGGAGCCGTGGCACGTTACCGCGCCTTATTTATTTATTTATTTATTTATTTAACAATTCTTTTATACCGCGCTATTACAATCAGTGCGGTGTACATTGAACAAGAACATACTACAATGCATACAAGTAACATTGAGTTTTACATTGAACAGGGAATTTCAACAATAGGACAACCGGGGGAACTATGTACAGATTAACTTAATGTTATAATGTTATAATCTTAAGAAGGCGCGCAGACATGCAAACACAGAAGCAGAGCTGTAGCACAATGGTTACTGCACTGACTGATGGTACAGGGGTCATGGGTTGGAATCCCCAGTGTGCCTAATGAATAAGGCTGGGTGAGGCATTGTGTTTAAGTATTGGGTTGTGAGGAATTTTAGTTTTACTTTAATTAATGCTGCCAGCAAACACACCCTCACAGTGGCGTAACCTAAGGTGCTGCATAAGGCACCCTAGAAGGCACTCCATAGGGCACATTATAAAATGTGCTGTCTGCCAAGGCACCCTATAATGTCCCCTATAGGACACCTTATAAGGCGCTTTATAGGGCACCTTATATGGCACCATATAAGGCACCTTATAAGGTGCTTCATAGGGTGCCATATAAGGCACTTTATAGGGCGCCCTATAGGGTGCCTTATGAGGCACCCTAAGGTGACTGTACTCTGAGGGTGTTTCTGCTGGCAGCACTAATGTACATTAAAAGTAGACAATGCCTCAAACAGCCCTACCAATGAACCCCACAATGGGTTTTGAACCCATGATCTCTGGCTCCACAGGCAGTGAAGTAACCAGTGGGCTATAGCTCCTAACAAATGGCTGGTTGGCTACAGGAGGATTGCATGGCACCACACAAACATTCTGCTGTGGTTACCAGGATAGAGTCAACCCACCCGTACCCAGGATGCACAGCACATGCAAATCAGCAGTCTACAGATGATCACAAGATGGGGTATGCACCACACAGCACCTCAGCCTGGTAGGGGGTGCCGACAGTGTGTGTTAGTGGCACAGAGTAGCTACAGACCGTCACAGTATGTGGGTCCTGTGCTCACCCTGAGGGTGAGGTGGGGTGCCAAGAACCATTTTCGCAGCACCTGGCTTTGCTGAGATATGCTATACTGCAGGTCCCCATCAGTGCCAATGTGTGATAGGTAGTCCTTGCAAACACTCCTAGGATATGCCTGTGTCCATCTGTATTTCACATCTAGCCCTTGTGGACTATGAGGCACCCAGAAAAGTGCATACCCTGTGTGGGTGCCATGGTCACATGATTTAAGTGAAGGGGGTGTTTGGACCCACAGGCGGATTACGTACCACCACCCAACCTACCCCACCCTCTGTGGCTCAGGGTGGGGGACAGGATCTCCCACCAACAGATCCACATTCTACCCCCCTGCAATGGTGACAGTAGAGGGGACCATCAACCCCAGTCCTGCTGGGGAATAGACACCCTACAGGGCAGTCAATGCAGAGCTGTACGCATCCATAAATAAGGCAATGGCAGACAGACAGTCAGTAGGCCTGGAAATGGACAGCTGCCCCCCACCACCATCTGACATTCTCCAGCAGCAAACGCAGTGAGTCACCAACCACTGCACCCTGCAAGGTGTTCCAGTCACACACATACAAACTGCACACAGTCTGCTAGCTAGACCATAGTGCATGTTCCTGGAGGAGATGTGTGCACCAAAACAGGGATATGAGCACACCCACCAAGCAGATAAGTCAGTGATTAGGCCCAAAAAACAAAACCCATATACATCACTTAAAAGCAATACTGTACAGCACAATGTGGGAACCCAGCCATGCCGTGGTCACTGCTGAGTCAGGGTGAGAGTGACCTCCCAGCAGGACATGCTATAGCCACCCTGTCCGTGCAGGTGGTGGCCGGACACTACAATGTCCCAGCCATTGCCCTATGCCCTGTGCAGATGCAGCCAGGCCAGGCCACCCTATCCAGGCTATTTCCACAGTGCCTTGCTCCTCATTATGCACATTGGCAGGCCAATACTGGCAACAGTGCTAGCAGTGTGGGCTGTGGAGGGTGTTGGCAGCCACCACACACTGGATAGACAGACACACACTCCCACACCTATGCCAGCATTGTGCAACTATAGAGGTGTTTGGCAGCCCTGGCCACCACACCAGTCCTGGGCACAGTGCAGGCATGGCTATGGTATGCAATACTGTTGGGGTCACTCTGTCAGACACCAGACCTGAGGCACACTCCACAGACATCAGAAAGGTTGCTATGATGCAGCTCAATCAGCCAATTGTGCTTAACTAGGAATTGCTATGTGCCCGTAATCATAGCAACCTTTTGATATCTGTGTATCGTATTCCCAGGTTTAGGGTGGCTTTGCTAAGGTATGCAAGTGCTAGTATTGGGAGATGCACAGAGGGCCCAAAATCCTGCCTCTCCAAGAGGCATTGGATAATGGAGCCTGTGGGTGCGGGTGTGTCTGCCCCTGTTGGCCGCTGCTTTAGGGCAGAGGTTCCCGTCTCCAGTCCTGGCGGGCCAGACACTGTTCGGGTTTTCATGCTGTCCCTCATTAATATGCATGAGATACATCTGCATACCATGGGGGCGGCGCATAGAAATGCAGCACAGGCATCTTTATTAGAGACAGCATGGAACCTGAATGGTGTTTGGCCATCCAGGACTGCATTTGGGAGACTCTGCTCTAGGTAATGCACATGTTTATGGTGTCTGTGCTATGTAGGGTAAAATGTAGGTGTTTTTGGCATGTCTTCGTCATCTGTACTAAAGGTTCTGTCTGTATTAGCAGTGGGTAAAGCATGGAGGCTGTGTTGGCAGGAACCACAGCTGGGACTTGAACCTGTGATCTTCTGCTCCTGAGCACACTGGCTGTGCATACTGCACCACACTGTTGCCACAGGGACAGTTCATTCCCTGGAGATACCATGACTGTTTGTCAGATGGAGCCTGTCTGCTGAAGTGCATGGCACCCACCTAAATGGGGCTAGGCCATGGTCTGCTGCAGCCTGATGCCGCTGCCGCCTCCCCCATCAGCACCCCTCCACCACCATGCTGCCATGCCCTTCTGCTTGTGGTGCTGGTGGTGCACAGTCTCAGGCCATCTAGTGTGCGGGTAGGTGGCTGCCTATGGTGCGGGTTCTGGGGTAGGGGTGCCTGCATTTACGTCCACGCTTCCCCCCAGCACTGCCTGCCACTGTTCTGTGCCCTTGGGGGTAGCTGCTGGGTACTATCCCCTGTGACACTGTGGGAAACACAGTCGTGCCCATGTTGGGCCTTCATCATTTGCTGTCTGGCTGCTCTGCTGTTTCAGCATACGTATGGGCCACCTAGGCATCACCCTAGTCCGCACTGTGGCCCAGCTGCACCACAGCATGTACCGCCTGCGGCCCTCTGTATCCCCTTTTCCGGCATCTTTCCAGTTGCCCGTTCCGACATACCAACCCTGCTGTTGCGGGACATGTGCATGCCATAGGACACCTGTCCAATAACAAGGGAAAGCCCTGAACAGCGCTATTTCACTGTGGGATCATTCACCTTGTCGGGGGGCAGAGCATAGACCCTTCCATGCTTAATATCTTTTTTTGGGAGCTTTCTCAGTAGTGTTTTTTGTTGTTTCCAAATATTATCACTATTGACCAGCTTGGTTAGGTTTTTTCCAGTTTGTTGAGGTCATTTTCAATGTTTATGTGCCCTTTTGTTCTGTGCACATGTATCACACTTATCACTTTTTGTAGGTTTCCCTGCCTATGCTATACATTGCTGACACTCAAATGGTTTCTCTCCTCTGCAAATGTGCATCTAACGGCAGGTTTTCAATCGCGTTAGGATTCAGCTCTTCAGATCAGTGCGTTAGTGTGAATGGAGCCTCTCCTCGCCCACACTCCGCCCATTGACCCCTTTTCTCTGCCCTCTCTCCACCTTCTGTGGTGTTTTACCGCGCCGCGGAACATCTACGATCGTTAAGTAATGCGTGTTAACGTTACTTAACGATCGTTAACATTACATAACGTGCGTTATGTAACGTTACCACAGTTTAGTAAACATACCCCTAAGTGCAATTTTGGAGACTGCAACTTCCAAAGGGTATAAACCTCAGTCTCCAAGCCCACATAAACAAAACTGCAGCGAAAGCATACCACCGTTTAAAAATCATCAGACGACTCAAGCCATTCCTCAGCCAAGACCACTTCCGCACCATATGCCAGGCAGTCATCACTCCCATACTGGACTACGGAAACTCCTTATACCAGGGCTTACCAAAGCAAACTGTGCACCCACTTCAAATGGTACAAAATACTGCGGCTCGCATAATCACAGGCACAGTCAAGCATGAACACATAATACCGGTTCTCCGAAAGTTGCACTGGCTACATATAATTGCACGGACAAAATTCAAGGCTACACTAAATATCTTCAAGATCATACACCACTGCTCAGCAGAGGTTCTTCAGACCTTGATAACTAAAGACACAAGCAGCAGACCTAGGTGAACCCAAGGCAGCAATAAACTCTGCACCCCAGCCGGATACCACAGGACAAAGCAAGCAACTTCCAGAAGGGCGTTATCACTCTTTGGCACCGGATCTATGGAGCTCCCTCCCTGAGGATCTACGAGCACAAAAAGACCTCAAGGACTTCCGAAAATCCCTTAAAACCCACCTGTTCATGGACTCATTTGAACAACCCACATGACTCAATCACCACCGATGCAGACACCAACCTCCAATGAACCAGATCTGGGCTCGCCCCCCAGAATTATGTCGGTCTGTACACCCTCTGTTCAATGTAGACCCTTTGGGGTATGTTTACTAAACTGCGGTAATCGTACATAACGCGCGGTATGTAATGTTAACGATCGTTAACGCATCATAACACATGTTATGATGCGCTAATGATTGTTAACGTTACATAACGCGCATTATGATGCGCTAATGATCGTAATGCCCCGTGGCGCGGTAAAACACCGCAGAAGGAGGAGAGAGGGCGGAGAGAAGGGGTCAATGGGCGGAGAGTGGGCGGGGAGAGGCTCCCCTCACACTAACGCGCTGATTTTCAGAGCTGAATTCCAACGCGAATGAAAACCTGCCATTAAAAGCACATTACAGGGGAGAGAAACCATTTCAGTGTTAGCAATGTACAGCCCAGTCAGGGAAACAAAAAAAAAGTGATAAGTGTGATACATGTGCACAGAACAAAAGGGCACAGAAACACTGAAAATGACCCCAACAAACTGGAAAAAAACAATAACCAAGCTGTCCAATAGTGGTATCAATGAGAAACATCAACCCCTCCCCCCCCCCCGAGTAAGCTCCATAGAACAGATATAAATCGTGGAAGGGTCTATACCCCGTCCCCATACAAGGTGAATGAGCCCACAGTGAAATAGGGTTGCTCAGGGTTTTCACCACCATCGGACAGGGTTCCTATGGCGTGCACATGTCCCGCAACATCAGGGCGGGCATGTCGGAACGGCAACTGGACAGATGCCGGAGAAGGGGATACAGAGGGCCGCAGGTGGCGCATGCTGGGGTGGAGCTGGGCCACAGTGTGAACTAGAGTGATGCCTAGGTGGCCCATACGAATGCTGAAACAGTGGAGCAGCCAGACAGCAACTGCTGAAGGCCCAACATGGGCACGAGTGTGTTTCCCAAAGTGTCACAGGGGATAGTACCCAACAGCTACCCCCAAGGGCACAGAACATTGGCAGACGGGGCTGGGGGAAGCGTGGACGTCTATGCAGGCACCCCTACCCCAGAACCCGCACCATAGGCAGCCACCTACCTGCACACTGGATGGCCTGAGACTGCGCACCACCAGCAGAAGGGAATGTCAGCATGGTGGCTGAGGGATACTGGTGGTGGAGGGGGCAGTGGCAGCTGGCCAGAACAGACCGTGGCCTAGCCCTGTGTAGGTGGGTGCCATGCACTGCAACAGACAGGCCCTGTCTGACCAACAGTCATGGTATCACCAGGGAATGCACCATCTCTGTGATAACATGGTGGTGCAGTGCACAAAGCCAGTGTATTCAGAAACAGAAGGTCACAGGTTCAAGTCCCAGCTGTGGTTTCCACCAACCCAGTCCTCATATTTTACCCACTACTATAACGTGCTAATACAGACAGAACCTTTCTTGCAGATGACGTAAACATGCCCAAAACACCTACATTTTACCCTACAGAGCACAGACACCATAAACATGCACATTACCTAGAGCAGAGCCTCCCAAATGCAGTCCTGGAGGGCCAAACACCATTCCGGTTCCATACTGCCTCTGATAATGATGCCTGTGCTGCATTTCTATGAGCCACCCCCATGGTATGCAGATGTATCTCATACATATTCATGAGCGACAGCATGAAAACCCGAACAGTGTTTGGCACCGCAGGACTGGAGTTGGGAACCTCTGCCGTAAAGCAGCAGCCAACAGGGGCAGACACACCCGCACCCAAAGGCCCCATTATCCAAAGCCTCCTGGAGAGGCAGGACTTTGGGCTCTGCGTGCATCTCCCAATACTAGCACTTGCATACCTTAGTAATGCCACCCTAAACCTGGGAATATGGTACACATCTATCAAAAGGTTGCTATGATTACTGGCAGATAGCAATTCCTAGGTTAAGTACAATTTTCGGAGAGAGCTGCATCATAGCAACCTTTCTGATGTCTGTGGAGTGTGCTACAGGTCTTGTGTCTGACAGTGTTTACCAACCTGGGGAGTGACTCCTACAGTATTGCATACCATAGCCATGCCTGCACTGTGCCCAGGACTCGTGTGGTGGCCTGGGCTGCCCAACACCTCTATAGTTGCACAATGCTGGCATAGGTGTGGGGAGTGTGTGTCTGTCTATCCAGTGTGTGGTGGCTGCCAACACCCTCCACAGCCCACACTGCTAGCACTGTTGCCAGTATTGGCCTGCCAATGTGCATAATGAGGAGCATGGTACTGTGGGAATAGCCTGGATAGGGTGGCCTGGCCTGGACGCATCTGCACAGGGCATAGGGCAATGGCTCGGACATTATAGTGCCCGGTACCACCTGCACGGACAGAGTAGCCACAGCATGTCCTGCTGGGAGGTTACTCTCACCCTGACTGAGCAGTGACCACGGCATGGCTAGGTTCCCCCATAGTGCTGTAGTGTATTTTTCTCATGTGATATTTATGGGTTTTCTTTTGGGGCGCAATCACAGACTTATCTGCTTTGTGTGTATGCTGATTTCCCAGTTTTGGGTACACGTATCTCCTCCAGGACCATGCATTATGGACTAGCTAGCAGACTGTTTGCAGCTAGTATGTGTGTTGCTGGAACACCTTGCAGGGTGCAGCGGCTGAAGGCTTGCTGCTGGAGAATGTCAGATGATGGGGGGGGGCGGGGCAGCGGCAGCTGTGTGTTTCCAGGCCTTCTGTCTGCTATTTCTTTATGGATGTGTACAGCTCTGCATTGCCTGCCCGGTAGGGTGTTTGATCCCTAGCAGGACTGGGGTGATGGTCCCCTCTACTGCCACCATTGCAGGGGTGTAGAAAGTGGAGCTGTTGGCGGGAGATCCTGTCCCCCACCCTGAGCCCCAGAGGGTGTGTTGGGTGGTGGTATGTAATCTCCCTGTGGGTCCCAACACCTCCATTCACTTACATCATGTGACCATGGCACCCACACAGGGTATGCACCTTTCTGGGTGCCTCATAGTCCACAAGGGCTAGATGTGACAAACAGATGAACACAAGCATATCCTAGGGGTGTCTGCAAGGACTACCTATCACACATTGGCACTGATGGGGACCTGCAGTATAGCCTATATCAGCAAAGCCAGGTGCTGTGAGAATGGTGCTGGGCACCATACCTCTCCCTCAGGGTGAGCACAGGACCCGCACACTGTGGCGGTCTGTAGCTACTCTGTGCCACTAACACACACAGTCGGCACCCCCTACCAGGCTGAGGTGCTGTGGGGTGCATACCCCATCTTGTGATCATCTGTAGACTGCTGATTTACATGTGCTGTGCATCCTGGGTACGGATGGGTTGACCCTATCCTGGTAACCACAGCAGAATGTGGGTGTGGTGCCTTGTAGTTCTCCTGTAGCCAACCAGGTGCTTGTTAGCAGCTCTAGCCCACTGGTTACTGCACTGCCCATAGAGCCAGAGGGCATGGGTTCAAAACCCACAGTGGGATTCATCAATAGGGCTGTCTTAAGCATTGACTGTTTTTATTGTATATTAGTGCTGCCAGCAGAAACACCCTCAGGGTACTGTCACCTTAGGGTGGCTCATAAGGCGCCTTATACGGCGCCCTATAAAGCGCCTTATAAGGTGCCTTATATGGTGTCCTATAGTGGACATTATATGGTGCCTTGGCAGACAGCACACTTTATAATGTGCCCTATGGAGTGCCTTCTAGGGTGCCTTATGTGGCACCTTAGGTTACGCCACTGTGAGGGTGTGTTTGCTGGCAGCACTATTAAAGTACAACTAAACTTCCTCACAGCCCACTACTTAACCCTTTCCAGGCCAAGCCCAAAACTTTCGGGATCCAAACCTCTGCCTAAATATTCCTATCAAATGGTATATAATACATGACCATGGCAGAGGGAACGTCACTATTGGAACATATTGAATAAGACGGGTACAATTTTCCTGACATATACAAACATTAACCCGGCTGCAGAATGTGGATTAAAATATTATAGTAGGCCTTCAAAGGGTTACACATGACACCTCAGCCAGCCTTATTCATTAAGCACATTGGGGAATCAAACCCATGACACTTGTACTATCAGTTTGTGTAGTAACCATTGTGCTACAGCTCTGTTTCTGTATTTGGGTGTCTGCGTGCCTTCTTAAGCTTAACGCGCAGTAACGCGCCCTGTAACGATCGTTGCTGCGCGGCGCCTTATAACGCGCGTTATCGGTAACGATGTACCGCCCATGTCCTTTTTTGGTTTTTCTTCCACTAACGCGGCTCCTAACGTGAATCACACTAACGCAGTTTAGTAAACATACCCCTTTGTCCTATCCCTGACCACCTTGATTGAAGGAAAAGGTGGTATACAAAACTGGCTAAATAAATAAATAGAAAGATGGAGTTGGTGCAGAGTGTGGCTACTAAAATGGTTAGTGCTCTTTGTTATAAAGCATATCTTTATCTTTATTTATAAATTTGATATACTGCCTTTGTCGAGACATTAGAGCGGTTTACAATAAACATGTCTACGCCATAGAAAAAGGAAAGGAATGCCATTGCATTATAGGAGAGAAGTAGAGGGAGTAGTAAAGTCAGCAAAAGTAGACAAACAAACAGTAGCTAGGTAAAGTTAGCCATAGGGAAGCTCAAAAGCCTGTTCGAATAGATGGGTTTTTAGTAAACTTTTAAATTTTGGGTAGGAGGGTTCCAGATGGAGGGAAGAAGGTAGAATGTTCCAGAGTGAGGGACCGAGAAAGAAGAATGCAGCATAATGAGTTTGTTCCAGATGGGCCTGGAGGGAGAAGGTAAGGAAAGCCGGTTAGCATGCAATTACCGAAGTTGTCGTTAAGGGGTATGAAGAGAAATGAGATTCACCAGATAAAGTGGATTTGATGTATGGAGTGCCCTATGTGTCAGTATAAGGAACTTGTATTGAAACCTATATCAGAGGGGTAACCAGTGGAGGTGGTGAAGGACAAACTTAAAGATCTTAATATGTACTGTATACATTAGTGTAAAGGTGGGATAGAGGAGATATGATGAAGATGTTTAAATACCTCCATGGCATAAATACACAGGAGAAGAGCCTCTTTCAATTGAAAGCAAACTCTGCTATGAGGGGGCATAGGATGATGGTGAAAGGATATAGACTCAGGAGTAATATGCGGAAACATTCCTTTACGGAAAGAGTGGTAGATGCATGGAATAGTCTCCCAGTGGAGGTAGTAGAAACGAGGACAGTATCTGAATTCAAGAAAGCATTGTACAAACACAGAGGATCTCTTAAGGAAAAAAATGGGACTATTGTAGTTAATATGGAAGGGCAGACTAGATAGACTAGATGTTCTCTTGCTCTTTTACTTCTCTCAAAGTGCCTTGATATGTTTCCACCAATTGTGGTGCTGCTGTGCCTTCTTCCACTATCTTGAGGTGTTCATTGCTCTGTTTTCACCAATTTGCTCTTCTGATGGTGGCTTCTTTTACTCATTCTGCCACTATACATACTCTTTGCCCCTCTTGTGGTATCTTTGGGTGGTTGTGACTTGTGATACACTTAGGGGTATGTTTACTAAAACCCCGGTAATGTGCGGGCCGCGCTAGTGTGCGGGTGCCATATAAGGAGTGGGCGTTTCTATCTGAAAAAGAAAAAACGGGATTTAAATATGCGCTAAGGTGCACGGCGCCCATGTGCGCCCCGCACATTAGCGCATGAGAAAGCTGCGCGGGAGGCATAAGGGGCGCGCTGATGTACAAGCAGACGAGCAGAGCCACAGCACAATGGTTAAGACACTGACCAATGGTGCAGGTATCAGGGGTTTAATCCCCCACAGTACCCAATGAAGACAGCTAGCTGAGGCATTACTTTAGGAGCCAGTTTAATATTGGGCGGCATAAGGCGGCGTGCTATTGCTTTAGGAGGCATTTTAATATCGGAAGGAATAAGGTGGCACGCTGATGTACAAGTATAGAAACAGAACCACAGCACAATGGTTAAGACACTGACCAATGGTGCAGGGATCAGGGGTTCATTCCCCCCCAGTGCCCAATGAACAAGGCTGGCTGAGGCATTACATGTTATGGGGAAGATTGCTTTAGGAGGCATTTTATTTTTATTTTAATTATCACTACTAGCAAATGCACTCTCAAAGCGTGTTAACATAAGGCGCCCCATAAGTCACATTTTAAAGTGCACTGTCTGCCAAGGCACCCTAGAATGTTGCTTATAGGACGCTTTATAGGGTGCCGTATGAGGTACCGCAAGGTCAGAGTACTGTTTTTGATGGCAGCACTGTGCAATTTAAGGAATGAAAAGCATAAGTAGGTGCGCTGACATGCAAGGAGGAGCAGCAGTGGAGCACAATAGTTAAGGCACTGACTGCTGATACAGGGGTCATGAGTTTGCTCCCCAGTGTGCCTAATACGTAAGGCTGGCTGAGGCATCAGCTTTGCAATGTACGTTTTGTTTCCTGCAGCACTTTATTTTTATTTTATTAATTGCTGCCAGCAAACACGCCCTCACGTGCCGTAATTGAAGGTGCCGTATAAGGCACCCTATAAGGCACTCCATAGGGCACATTATAAAGTGCACTGTCCGCCACGGCACCCTAAAATGTCCCCTAAAGGGCACCCTATAAGTTGCATCACAGGATAATGTATAGTGCACCTTACATGGATGGGAACCATAAGGTGCCCTATAAAGCGCCCTCAGAGGCACCTTGTGGGTACAGTACACTGAGGGTGTTTTTGCTGGCAGCAAAAATGTACATTAAAAAGAGATAATGCTTTGGGCAGCCCTATCAAATAACTCCACTGTGGGTTTGAACCCATAACCTCTGGCCTTACAGGCAGTGAAGTAACCATTGAGCTATAGCTCTATAGCAACTAACAACTAACAGGGTCTCACATCAACAGATCCACATTCTACCTCCCTGCAATGGTGGCAGTAGAGGGGACCATCAACCCCAGTACTGCTGTGGAAAAGACACCCTTCAGGGCAGTCAATGCAGCTCTGTACATATCCATAACACAATAGCAGACAGACATTAGGCCTGGATATGCTAAGCTGCACCCCACCACTATCTGATATTCTCCTGCAGCAAGCCTTCAGCCACTGCACCCTGCAAGGCACTCCATCAAGACACATACCAGCTGCAAACAGTCTGCTAGTCAGTCCATAGTGCATGTTCCTGGTGGAAATGCATGCACCCAGAACTGGGATGGCAGCACACACAACAAGCAGATAAGTCATTGACTGGCCCCCAAAATGAAACCCATAAATATCACATGACAAAAATACTATATAGCACTATGGGGGTGCCTAGCCATGCAGTCATCACTGCACAGTCAGGGTGAGAGTGATCTCCCAGCAGGACATACTGAGGTCACCCTGTCTGTGTAGGTGGTGGCCGGGCACTAAAATGTCCCAGTCAGTGCCCTATGCCCTGTGCAAATGCACCCTGGCCAGGCCACCCTGTCTGGGCTATACCCATGGTACCTTTCTCTCATTATGCACATTGGCAGGCCAATACTGGAAACAGTGCTGGCAGTGTGGGCTGTAGAAGGTGTTTGCAGCCACCACACACTGGATAGACAGACACACACTCTCACAACTAGGCCAGCATTGTGCTACTATAGAGGAGTCTATCAGCCCTGGCCACCACACCAGTCCTGGGCACAGTACAGGCATGGATATGGTATGCAATACTGTTGGGGGTCACTCCCCAGGGTGGTAAACACTGTCAGAGACCAGACCTGAAGCACACACCGCAGACATCCGAAAGATTGTTATGATGGAGCTCAATCAGCAAACTGTGCTTAATGTAGAGATCGCTATCTAGCAGTAATCATAACAAACGTTTGATAGCTGTGTACCATATACCCAGGTGTAGGGTGGCATTGCTAAGGTATGCAAGTGCTAGTATTGGGGGATGCACGCAGGGCCCAATGTCCTGCCTCTCCAGGAGGCATTGGCTAATGGGGCCTGTGGGTGTGGGTGTGGGCGTGTCTTCCCTTGTTGGCTGCTGCTTTACGGCAGAGGTTCCCAACTCCAGTCCTGCTGTGCCAAACACTGTTTGGGTTTTCATGCTGTCCCTCATGAATATGCATGAGCTACATCTGCATACCATGGGGGTGGTGCATAGATATGCAGCACAGGCATCTTTATTAGAGGCAGCATGGAACCTGAATGGTGTTTGGCCCTCCAGGACTGCATTTGGGAGACTCTGCTCTAGGTAATGCACATTTCTATGATGTTTGTGCTGTGTGGGGTAAAATATAGGTGTTTGACCCATGCTTATGTTTTCAGCAATAAAGGTTCAGTCTTTACTACCATGTTTTCTTCATAGGTAAAATAAAGGGACTGGGTTGGCAGGAGCCCCAGCTGTGATTTGAACCTGTGACCTTCTGGTCCTAAAGACACTGGCTGTGTCTGTTGCACCACCATCTTAGCACAATGACAGTGCATTCCCTGGGGAGTCCATGGCAGTTTGTCAGACAGGGCCTGTCTGTTGGAGTGCACTGCACCCAGGTGAAGGGGGCTAGGCCACCGTCGGCTGTGGGCAGCAGCCACTGCCCCCTCCACCAACGGTACCCCTCCGCCACCATGCTGACATGGCCTTATATTGGTGACAGCATCACAGCTGAATGATATGTGGCCCTCCAGGACTGCATTGAGGGGACTGTGGTCTAGGTAATGCGAATGTTTCTGGTGTCTGTGCTCTGTAGGGTAAAATAGAGGTGTTTGGACCATGCTTATGTTCTCTGCAAAAAAGGTTGGTCTTTACTATCATGGTTTAGTGGTGGGTAAAATATGGGGATTGGGTTTGCAGGGGCCCCAGCTGGGACTTGAGCTGCTGACCTTTGGCTCCTGAACACACTGTCTGTGTTCACTGCACCACACTGTGGCCACAGAGACAGTGCAGTCCTTGAAGATAGGAAACCTGGCCAAGGAAATCAGAAACCCTGCTCTGCACAATTTCACTGTGGGCTAATTCACCTTGTATGGGGACAAAAGGGAAAATAAACATTAGAAATGGCCTCGAAAAAAAGGGAAATAAAACCCTTCCAAAACTCATTTCCTTTTTTTGGAGCTTTCCTGGGAGTGTTTTTTATTGTTGCCCATTGATATCACTGTTGCCCAGCTGGATTATAATTTTTTAGAATTTTGGTGTGGTCATTTTCTATTTTTATTTGCTATTTTGTTCTGTGCACATGTATCACACTGCTCACGTTTTGTAGGTTTCCCTGGTTTTGCTGTACATTGCTGACAGAAATGGTTTCTCTTCCCTTTAAATCGGCTCTACCACGAGGTTTTCACTCGCGGTATTTTTTTAGTTGAATTTCAGCCCCGCTCCTGTGCGGGGAGCCTCTCCCCTCCCACTCTCCACCCATTGACCCCGTCCCTCCGCCCCTCGGGAGCCTTCCTCCGCCCTCAGAATGCCTTTTCACGCCTCTATCGCACATCAGCGCGCTGCGCACTTGTGCGGGCCCATTAGTGCAGCGCGCACGTGTGCGGGGCACAAAAACGCACTATTAGCGTGCGCTAAGGTACCTTAGCGCACGCTCAAGTGCGCCCCGCACAATTGCGCGGTTTAGTATACATACCCCTTAATGGTTTGTAGTGCTGTTAGAGATGCTTGCCATCAAGTTTTAAGCAGGTTTAATTGAAAATAAATGGCAAGACTCACTATTCCATTGCAAAATAGTTTCCCTCATAGACCTTTATGGAGATGAATGGGATGAATACATAAATGTTTTAGTAATGAAAACTAACTAAATGGGTACATTATGATGAACAAAAATGAGCCTGAAATGCTTTGTTGTGCACAAGCCTAAAATACAAAGTGCATGCCTAGTTACATGACATGCCCAATAAACTCCCACAAGTCCCTTTTTTAAGCACATATAGTTAGGAATTTCTGATTCTATGCATGTGCATAATCCCCCTTCCAATTGTATATTGTTTTGGCTAGATTTTTTCTGCTTTTTCTGTAGGTACCTTTTGCAGGAAAAACGACTCACATAGGGGCCTGCTTACTAAAGTGCCATATGTAGTTCTCAGGGGAACTTTTGGCACATGCCCTGGTCACCATTATTATGCTAGCATAATAGCTAGCATGAACTAATTCATAAGATCACTGCATGCTCTGATACAGGGTGGGAAATGAGTGGGTCATAGGCAGAGAATGGGCATGAACTGCACATTACAGTTTGCATGTGAATCTTTACTGTGCTCTATCATTTGTGCAAATAACTAAACAGTAAGAACATTCATGCTGTCAGTACCCTTAGCACACAAGAAATCACCTTTCTGTGTGCAAACTGTATGGAAGCATGCTGGAATGCTCCCAACACTTGCCACTCAGATTTTGCTCTTAGCATGCATTAATGTTTTGCATTTAGCATGCTGTTATTGCAAAACATTGCCATTCTTTAGTAAACAGGTGCCATACTTCCTTAAATTCAAAACTAGGCATGACGTTGCCTCCCGCAAAGTAACTCCCCCCCCCCATGTAGTTAAAAGTACACATATTAGAATAAACATAATTTTACTTGCACAGAGGGTGAGCAATTTTCAAAAAGCCTATTTCGATGGGTAGACTGGAATTTTATGCTAAGTTTTATTATATAGACCCTGCAGGAGACGTGGATTATTTTAGAAGCATCTCCATGTCTAAGAAGCAGCATTTACATGTGGAGATTGGCATACACATGTAAATGCCATTTTAGAATAGTGGCTTTTTAAATGTGGGGATGTTTAGTATGTTTACATTTCCTGGAGGCATGGTGAGAGCTATGAAAGGGAATGGTTTGGGCTTACAATATAGATATGGATTCCCCTTTTCACACAGAGAATTCATATCTACATAAAAAATTATAGACGTCAATATTTACGTTTGTCTCAAGGCATGTAAAATTATCTACCAGCAGGAGCAGCTGCAAACGTTGAAGTCTGCCCCCCATCACCCCCTGACCTTGATCTGTCTCCCAATGCCTTCTGATTTCACTCTCCCCAACCCTTTACCACATCTGATCTATCTACACCCTCATGCCAAACATCTCATACCTCCATAAGCAAACTCCTCCCCCTGGCATGAATGCTCTCATCCAACTCCCTTAACAACACCAACCCCCCTGAGGTTTGCCAGTGGTTTCTTATCCTCTCCTTCATCTTACAGTGATGAGGAGGGGGATTGGGGATGTGAAGTTGTGGCTACTGGGGGACATTTTATGGGGGTAGGTGTGAGTATTCATGCTGAGGGCTGGGCTTACTTGTTAGATCCTTTGAGTGGTAGGAGACTGGATGCTTTGGAAACAGGAGGAATTGAATGCTTTGTGGAGGTAGGGGAGACTGGATGTGTTGGGCAGTCAGAGAAGTTATCAGATGTGGTGAGATATGGGGGGATTAAAATATGGGACACTGGAAGGGAGATAAAGTCAGGGGGTTGGGACTTGGAGGACGGCCAGTTAAGTTGTAACTGCTGCATATGTGCAGCAGGACATGTGAATTAACCTCTCCACTTCCTATCTTTGCCCTAACAACCTGAAACAAGCTGGCCTCCTGTATGTAGGGAACCTGAATCACATCAAGAACCTTTGCAACAGGGGCGGCTCTATAATGAGGCTGCATGAGGCAGTGGCCTCAGGCGACAACCTTTTGAGGGCGGCAAAACATGCCCCCAAAAAGACTGCCTCACTCGGCCTTAAAAATCAAAACAAAGAAATGGCTGATGGACCATAGACCACAGAAAGAGAGCTAAGAGAAGACAGGAAAGCAGAAGACTCAGATCAGGATGAGCATGATCAGAGAGTAAAATGGTCAGACAACAAAGGTAGAAAAAATAATTTTATTTAATTTTAGTGAATGGACTTTGTGCTATCTTTATATTTTACACAGTATGGGGGTTTCAGTTTAAATTTTTTCTACATATTTTTATTTTTACTTTAGATTGTGGTTACTTATTCTGTACTTTGTGAGGGTCTGTGTTCTGCGTGTGTGACTGAGACCAGGTGTTCTGTTAACATGGAGATTGTACATAAAGATCTGTACTGTACTGTAGTAATTTGACTTGTTCAGCTTTTCAAATAGATGTATGGATGTTCTAGGGCCCACTGTAGTATTTACAGTGATGCTTTTTTTTGGATGGGCTCCTTATGTGAGTTTTGGAAGTTTGTGCTGATATGGTATGGTATGGTATGGTAGATTTGCTTTTTATTGTAGGGTATTGTATTAGTTCACAATATGCCTGGTACTGGAGAATGTTTGTTGTTGTTGTTAGTGAGATGATCAGAATCAGATTTGTTTTGTTTTAAGATATTGAGTTCTGTGGGAGAATGTCCAGGTTCTGCTCTGTACCTACTGTGGATGCAAAATATATGTTAAAAAAAAGCAAGAACCATAACTCAGTTTATAACAACAAAACAAAAATGAGTTATAATTTAGTTTTATAAACTGTGCTGTTGGTTCTCGCTCTTTTTTAGTTCCTTGGTGTGCAAACATCTTGCATTTCCTCCATATAATCTAATAATTGGGGGGGGGGGGGAGCACCATCTCATCCTTCACCTCAGGCAGCAAATTGCCTTGAGCCACCCCTACTTTGCAAACAATGAGGAATGATAACCTTTTTCTTCACACTTATATGAAGGCATGCCACAATCCATTTAAAAAGATGTTACAAAAACTTTATAACCCTAAACTCAACATACAGGGGGAAAAGCCAAAATTCTAGACCCACTCACCATATACACTTTAAAACATGC
The DNA here is from genome assembly GCA_033557465.1 of Ichthyophis bannanicus. Lineage (NCBI taxonomy): Eukaryota > Metazoa > Chordata > Amphibia > Gymnophiona > Ichthyophiidae > Ichthyophis > Ichthyophis bannanicus. The sequence continues at coordinate 613,233,941 of CM066034.1, read as the reverse complement.
GCTCTGATTCATGTATTCTGTTATTCCTTTATTGTGTTGTATTTGTATTGAAAAGTATTTTGAATGACCATGGTCATTAAAAGGTATGTTTAATAAAGCACTCTAGGATTTTGCAGCTAACGTGCCATTTTTGCGCAAATCAAACCAAAAATTAATCCCAAAAACAGAGATACTTAAATACACCCAACTAAAAAATCCCCAAACAAAACCTCTGCAGTGAAACCCTATGTTTTAATCGTTTTTGTCGGATTACACCGAGGGAGGACAAGAAGTGTAACTTGACCCCTCCAGACAGGTGTATTCCTTTTTAATCATAAAATAGTTCTTTGGTAAATGCTCATGAAAAAATAACTTGTCTTAAACAATAATAAAAGAATAGCCCGACTACTTGCGTGTGCAAACACCAAAATCCTGGGACACGACGTGCACGTTTCGGACCACCAAAGCCCTGTATCAAGTGCTCCTACGAAAATCAAACAGGCATTAATCTTCTTGCTATCGTGACTAAATGAATGAATTAATTGTTGATTTTTAAAATGCCGGGAGTTCAGCGATCTCCAATCACTAAAGAGGATTTAAGTCGTTCTGATTGGCCACCCAGTCCCGTTCATCCAAAAGGGAACAAATCACAGGTAAAGGGCCGTCCCCCAACGAAGCCCTAACCGTATTGGATGAAATCTCAATGATGTAATGACCAAGCCAGCCTGCCAAAGAACAACCAATCGCGAAGGGGATATCCCACTAATAGAGGGAACCCCTCAGCTGATTGGGCCTCACGTAACACTCAACCACTCGATTTCACGATTCAAACCACCAGAGTGCATGGTGTCCAAAGCGTAAATCCATCGCTGCTCACAACGTTGTAGACGGAACTCCCTGTCGCCCCCTCTAGGATCCTCAGGAATGTGGTCAATCACTGTCCAGTGTAAATCCTCAAAGGAATGACCCCGCTCGATACAATGTTCCACAATCGGAGCCAAAAGTACCCACTGATGAATCCGAGAAGCATGTTCACCAATGCGAACCCTAATAGAGCATATAGTGCATCCCACATAAAATAAAAAACAGTCACACTGGATCAGGTAAACCACAAATATGGAGGAACAGGTAGTGAACCATTTACGGTGGTAAATATGCCCTGTTGAAAGGTGGGTCCAAGAAACCCCGGACATGGTGTTAAAACAGACTTTACAATTGTGACAGGGGAAATGACCCCTCAGATCACCCGAAGCTGTAGGTCTGTCAGACACCATGGTAGATTTCACTAACATGTCACGTAAATTCCAAGCTTTATTAAATGCAGGCATAAAAGGATGAGCCAAACTGGAATGCACTGAAAGAATGGGCCAATGCTTACGAAGGATCCCCATGACCTCATTGCTCTGGACCATGTAGGGAAAACCCCCCACTATCCGTTTGTCAGCAGAAGCCCGTGAATGTGCGGAGACAGGCAACAAAAGCCAATCACGGTGGGTTTACCAAGCGCGCTTGTAGGCTTGATTGACAACCAAAAGGGGATACCCCCGAGCTAGCAATCGCTGCTTCAAATCCCGAGCGTGACGTTTGAACTCACAGAATGAAGAACATAACTGGCGTAACCGTAAAAATTGTCCATACGGCAGCCCTCTTCGAAGTGCAACTGGATGAAAGCTAGCATAATTAAGCAAGCTATTTCTCTGCACCGGCTTACGAAATAAGGTGGTAGAAAGAGAACTATCCATTCGATAAACCAGCATCCTACGATACCTACATCTGCACAGTACCGAAGATTCATAAATCACTTCTTTCTCCGCCTGGAAGACCTATCGTTTCCTGCAGGGGTTCCGTTTTGGAGCCTCTTTCAAAATTTTGTGACTTTTTTTGAAAGAAGAAGCATCTTCAGTCCGTTCATTCATCCGTGACTCCACTCATTTCATGGCTCAGTTATCTACTCTAGTTTTGTCCAATGCCGATTCTTATTTGGTAACTTTGGACGTTGCAGCACTCTAAATGAACATCCATCAAGGGGAGGCTTTGGATTTATTGCAAACTTTATTTACTACAGCTCCTTCGAGATTACCAAAATCTCTCTTGTTGGATTGAATCATTCTGGTTTTGACAAGAAATTATTTCATCTTTGAGGGCACCTTTTACCAGCAGATATTTGGTATCACCATGGGTGCGACCATGGCTCCTTCCATTGCCACTCTATATCTGGCACAGATGGAGGAAACTCAAATTTATACTTCTACTTATTTTGTCAACATTCCCATCTGGAAGCGTTTCCTAGATGATATATTCTTTGTGTGGACAGCCAGTTTTGATGAATTACAAGCATTTTTGACTTGGTTGAATGGATTAAAGTCCAACATAAAGTTTTTGGCACATTTGGATTTATGCCAGATTGAGTTTTTGGATATGCTGGTTTATCAAACGGATAGTTCTCTTTCTACCACCTTATTTCGTAAGCCGATGCAGAGAAATAGCTTGTTATCCCCACAGCATGATGCTGCCACCATCATGTTTCACTGTCTGAATGTTGCTTGCGGGGTGATGGGAAGTGTTGGGTTAATGTCATACATGGGTGAATTCCATGATGGTCCTAAAGGTCAATTGTTCTTTTTTTCACACATGACTTGAGAACCTTCTTCCATGTGTTTGGGAGGTCTGCCACATGCTGTCGTGTAAACCCTAAACGTGTGTTCTTTTTTTTTTTTTCCTTTAAGCAATGGTTGTTTTTTTAGGCCACACCTCCATAAAGCCCCATTCTGTGGAGTCTTTGGCCTAAAGTGGTGTTATGAACAGATGCTCCCATCTCTGCTGTGCTATGCAGCTCCTTCAGTGTTATCTTTGTTGTCTTTATAGCATCTCAGATTAATGCCCTCCTTGCCCGATCTGTGAGTTTTGGTGTGTGGCCTTCTCTGGTCAGGGTTGTAGTGGTGTCATATTCTTTCCAGCTTGTTATCATGGATTTAATGTTGTTTCATGGGATAATCAGAATTTGGATATGCTTTTTATAACCCAACCTTGATCCATATGTCTCCACAACTTTGTCTATGACCTGTTTGGAGTGCTCCTTAGTCTTCATGTTGCTTGCTTAGTGGTGTTGCAGAGTCAGGGGCTTTTCAGAACAGGTATATTTATACTGTCATCATGTGACTGATCATGTGACACTGATTGCATACATGTGGACTCTAATCAACTAATTATGTGTCTTCTGAGGTTATTTGGTTGGACCAGATCCTATTTAGTGCTTTCAAAGCAAAAGGGTTGACCTTTTTTAAAGTTTATTTATTTATTTATTTTATACACATTTATATGCCGCATCTTCCAAAGTTCAGTTGCGGTTTACAGTGAACAATAGTTAACAAAGCAAGTTTGTTTTACAGGGAACGTCATATTATAACAGAACATATTTACAAGGAACATCATATTATATATAGAATATACAATCTAAACAATGTGGGATAATACAGAACAGAATAAACTATATACAGTTTTATATATGTATTTATATACATGGAAGTGAAAGGACATAAGCTGTGAAGTCATCATGATTGTGTGTCAATTGTGTGGGTTAGGGTTTTGCTTGATGCAGATAGATACCTGTTTAACCTTTGTCTAAAGCAGGTTGTGAGTTATCTATGTTATAGTGTTTGGTGAACAAATAAGTTTTTAATTTTTTGCGGAGTTCCATGATCTCCGTTAGTGTTCGTAGCTCCTCTGGGAGGGAATTCCAGATCGTTGGGGCTATGTGGGAATATAGAAGTTATATAGAAGGTATACAGAAGTTATATAGAAGGTATTCTTTTGTCATTCTACTTCACCAATTTGGTCTATATTATTAGGTCCTTTACCTAACATCCAAAAGAACCTCCACATTTATTCTAGGTTGTATGTAATGAAAGAAAATAGGACTAAAACTTGAGGGGGTGAATAATTTTGCAAGACACTGTAACGCCACTCATTGAGGAGGTATTATCTGCACTTGCCCTATCCGCAACATTCATGGTTATCGAGCGCTAGTGAAACCTGTGGTAACCATACATTACAATTATGCCTCACTCTCCACCAGTTTCCTGCCCATTCTGATAGTCAATGCATTTTGTGCAGATAGTGCAGGAAATCGCTATGCTATCTGCATCTGCCGCATTAACATATAGTACAGCTTAGTAAACATGCCCGTGAGATGGCATAGTATTTTTTAAATAAGTAATATCTAAAATCTGCTATGTTCACATTATCATCAATTTTTCACAGATAAATGTATTACTATCATTCCGAGACAAATAGAAATGTAGAAAAATTGAATTGTTTATTTAAAACCATCAAGATTTTCAAGTAGAACTTTAATTTCTATTATTTCTTATGCTAAATGTGTTTCGCGTTCTTTTTTCTGATGCTTATAACATTAGATTTGGTGCTTAAGGCATTCACAATTTTTAATTTCTGCCAAACATGCAAATAAACTGAACTACAAAATTAGAATTTAGAATAATTAAAAATGTATAATGGTGCTTGAAATGAGAATAGAAAGAGAAATGGAAGGTTATTGTTGGCATGTTTCTCTAATGCAAACAGTACATAAACAGCTTCACGATTATGACTCTTTAATCTCAGTTAATTTATTAGCTTACACTCAAAGCATTATAACATGGAACATTTTCTCTCTCTCCTTTTTATTTTTATTTTTTTTTTTTGCATTATTTGATTCAGATTTTAAGGAATGAAAATATTCTCTTAAAATTCCTTCAGATATTTCTCACACTTCCTTTATATATCACAGTGTAGAGACAACGCTTTTATACTTCAGGCTGAAAGGGATGTTTACATTTTTGCCATTAACACACTTTAGTTTTGGACAAAAAGGGAATGGCTAAATTAAGGGAGAGGGAGTGCTCGTAACACACATTAACAGTTATCACATGGTAGTAACATAGTTACAAATAGGGGGTTATTCTGTCACATGAATAGCGGGGATGGATGTCCCAACAGGACATCCATCCCATTATTCGTGCCTTCCCCATCAGGTGTGCAGGGAAGTTAGATGGGGAAGGGGAAGGGGCAGCTTGGGGGCAGAGTCTGGGTGAGCAGTGGGCAGTCGCCGGCCCTGGATGTACAGAGCCAATTCTAATGTCGGCCCTGGATGTCCAGGGCCGGCGACTTGTGCGGGGATGTTTTTCCACCTCTGAGGTGGAATAACTTCCCTGGACGTGTTTTTTTTGGGGGGGCCTGGGATGTGGATGGGGCAGGGGAGGCCATAGGACATTCCCCGCAGACCGACCTTGGCCTTAGGAGGCCAGATCAGGGGTCGAGCTGTGGGGAAATCACCTTTGTAGACCGGCAGACGGCATCACGGCTTTTAAATGGAGCCACGGTGCCAAGGCAAATGGATGCCATGGTGCCATGACTCCATTTAAAATCCCTGACTGAGTTAGTCAGGCAGTGTCTGAATGTGCATGCCAGGCTGAATTGCAGTCCCAGCTTGTACATACAGGCCTGATTGTGATTCTGATCCCACGGGGCTAGACGTGTCCTGTGGGTTCAGAATTGCAAGCCCTTCTGTATGTCCGGTCAAACTGGACATACAGAGAGGCTGGACAGCTGGGATGGAATGAGCACTATAGTGAATGATGGCAAATAAAGACAAGTATAGTCCACCTAGTCTGCCCAGTAAAGTGGCTAGAATGGAGTCTGCTGCTCCATGTAGGCTACCCTCTCTATGCTTTTGTTTAGGGTTACATCCGCCAGTCCATGCAAGTTACTTCCCTCAAAGCCTTTGTTTAGAATTGTATGCGCTGCCCTTAAATGTTTATTTATTTAGCTAAGCGTATGTATTGCTTTTCTATAAGTCAAAGTGGTGTACATTCAGGTACTGTATATCTATCTATCTATCTGCATAACTGTGAGTCTGTTTGTCTTCAAATAACTGTGAATCTGTTTGTCTCCACATATTTATCTATCTGTCCTTAGTAGTGGTTTCCCTTACCCACTCCATTGCTGTAGAGTTTTAAACTTTCTCTTAGCCTACCTGAGTGACTACCCCTCCCCCCCTGCTGAGTTAGTGTTGTGGATCTCCATTTCCTGTGCTGCACTTGGGCTTGCTCAGATTGCCTTTCTGTTCCTTATGAAAAGGAGTGCTTTCCAGAGCTATCCCAAAAGGTGATTTTTGCTGAGTTTCCTGCATAACAGTGAGTCTGTTTGTCTTCAAATAACTGTGAATCTGTTTGTCTCCACATATTTATCTATTTGTCCTTAGTAGTGGTTTCCCTTACCCACTCCATTGCTGTAGAGTTTTAAACTTTCTCTTAGCCTACCGAAGGGACTACCCCTCCCCTCTGCTGAGTTAGTGTTGTGGACCTCCATTTCCTGTGCTGCACGTGTCTATTTGTCCTTAATGGTGGGTTCCCGTGCCCACAGTTCAGGAACAGCCTACTGGCCAGAGACTTTTAGGATCCTGCCCACCCTACCTCTAGCCCCACTCAGCCAGGGGCTACATTACCTATATAGTGGTCACATACGTGCCATCTATCGTCCCTAACCTGGATTAAAAGCCACATCGTCTTCATCTTTTCTTCTTCTTCTTCCTCTTCTGGGACTGCATAAACAACATGTCGTGCATTCAGTGCAATAACTGTGGTACTTTCATTCCAAGACGAATCATTTGGAGCCTAAGAGCTTGTCCTATATGCCTAAAGTCATCCGCCATGCATGAAGAACTGACTCTACTAAGGAAAGACCTAGCTGCCATGCATAAAGAAGTGTCTCTACTGAGGGAGGAACTGGCTGCAATGAAGCGCATCTGTTTTAGGATACAAACTGAACAAAGTCCACCACCGCTCCCACAAAGAATCAAACACCCCAGGAACAAATGGATCACAGTGGGTTCTGGTAGATTGCGACCAGAAACACAGAGACATCCTGTACATCAAGAGATATCCCTGCACAATGCCTTCTTTGCCTTGGCTAATGAGAATGCCAAATCCAAAGAAACTGAAGGGCCCTTAAATGAGTCAGACAATGCCCAATCCCCTGCTAAAGCACCAAATATGAAGAAAACCTCACCAAACAGAAAACTACTACTACTTGGAGATTCCATCATCAGAGGCACCAACTTGGTAACACAGTTCAAAGGAGAGAAGATAGTCATGTGCCTACCAGGCTCTTCAGCCTCCAAACTTGATGTTATTATTCACTTAGGCACAAACGACCTGGCTAGGAACAGTGCCTCCACAGCCCAAAAGGACTTCCAATCTCTGGGAGAGAAACTCAAGTGCGTTGTTAACACTGTTGCATTCTCAGAAGTTCTACCTGTTCTTGGTAAGGGGACAAAAAGGCTGCATCACATTAACAGGTCTTGAAGGACTGGAAAGAGGGGCTGTTACTTCTGGAGAGAAATCTGAAATTGTGAGTATATACTTCTGGGAATTTTTATGAAAGGAATTTTTTTTCTTTTAAAGCTAATTAATCTGTGAACCCACTATTTTTTTTGTTAAATCAGTCAGGGCCTAGTAGCAACAGTTTAAGATTCAATTTAAAAACACAGAAGAGAACTTTCTGGTTACCTTTCATACCCAGTAGACAGCTGTAGTTTAAATTTCATAGTCACTCAGGGCCTATCATCAGCAAAGTACTTTTAGTTTCAAATTAAAGCACAGAAGAGAGCTTTCTGGTTAAATTTAGAATCCAGCAGAGAGCTTGTAGTTTAAATTTCATAATAGGTTAGAGCCTAGTAGCAGCAAAGAGCTATAATTTAAATCAAATCAGAATATAGTTTTCCTCAGCAGCACAGGACAAGGTACTGTGTAGCAGCCCTTTTTTAATAGGTGTTATATCCCTCCCTCCCTCCCCACACCCACCCTCCCCTGGGAAAATCACAGCTTTATAGGTACTTGCACAACTTAATAGACAGGAGGTGCTCTCAGGTGAAGCTCATTACCCAAATCAGTCATACACCAAGGACCTGAGATTAATTAAGCTTCAGGTGAACAAGGTATATTAAACTTCTTAGGTACAGTTTTAGTGGTATAAATATCCATTGCACCCTTTAGTACATATAGAACTTAAAGATCTAAACACAAACTTAAAACTAAGATGCAGACAGCAGTCCAGCAGCGGGATGTGGGCTTTCCAGTCTTTTGCATTGAGTGTCACATGTATGATTTTCTCCCAGCTGGTGAGAGGTCTTACGTGTGCACTAGGTGCAAGGAGCTCTCTGCTCTCAGGGAACGAGTCCGTTCTCTAGAGGCTAGAGTAGCAGACTTGGAAAACATAAGACAGACAGAGAGGTACATAGACGAGACCTACAGGGATATAGTCCTGAAGTCCCACCTCCAGTCTGGCAGCATCCCTGTTGCCATGGAGGAGAGAGGTCACGTGACAGGAGAGCATCACCCTGGTGTGGCAGGAAGTGATCCTGTAACTAGGACCTGTCCTCCAGGTGATGTAAACCCCTCTCGCACCGAGGAGGTTTCTCCAGGGCCAAGTGCCCATGCGGGAAGAGTTAGGACAGCAGTTATAGTTGGTGATTCGATCATTAGGCATGTAGATAGCTGGGTGGCTGGTGGACGTGAGGATCGCCTGGTAACATGCCTGCCTGGTGCGAAGGTAGCGGACCTCACACGCCACCTAGATAAGGTCTTAGATAGTGCTGGGGAGGAGTCTGCTGTCTTGGTACATGTTGGTACCAATGACATAGGAAAATGTGGTAGGGAGGTTCTGGAAGCTAAATTTAGGCTTTTAGGTAGGAAGTTGAAATCCAGAACTTCCAGGGTAGCGTTCTCCGAAATGCTTCCCGTTCCACGCGCAGGACCCAATAGGCAGGCAGAGCTCCGGAGTCTCAATGCGTGGATGAGACAATGGTGCAGAGATGAGGGGTTCGGATTTGTTAGGAACTGGGGAACATTCTGGGGAAAGGAGGGGCTCTTCCGAAGGGATGGGCTTCACCTTAACCGGGATGGAACCAGGCTGCTGGCATTAACCTTTAAAAAGGAGATAGAGCAGCTTTTAAACTAGATAATAGGGGAAAGCCGACAGTCGCCCAAGAGCGCATGGTTCGGAAGAATGTATCCTTGAAGGATACTACAAAAAGCAGAGAGGTTCCAAAAAAGAGTAAAGTAGCCCAAATGCCCTCGAGTATGGAGCAGACAGAACTTAAAGATCCCAAATTACCCATGTCTACCAATAGCCAAATTAATATGAATAAAATACAGTCTCTAAAATGCTTGTATGCAAATGCTAGAAGTCTACAAAACAAGATGGGAGAGTTAGAATATATAGCACTAAACGAGAGGTTAGATATGATTGGAATATCAGAGACATGATGGAAGGAGGACAACCAGTGGGACACTGTGATACCTGGGTACAAACTATATCGAAATGATAGAGCTGATCAAATTGGTGGAGGGGTTGCGCTCTATGTTAGAGAGGGCATTGAGTCAGAAAGGATTAAAGTTTTGCAAGAAACAAAATTTGCTGTAGAATCTCTATGGATTGAAATTCCATGTAAAAAGGGGAAGGCGATGGCAGTGGGGGTGTACTATCGTCCGCCTGGCCAGAATGAACAAATGGATGATGAAATGCTCAAAGAAATCAAGGAAGCTAGCAAAAGTTACAGTGCAGTAATAATGATGGGTGATTTCAATTACCCCGGCATCGACTGGGTCAGTGTCACAACAGGACATGCTAGGGAGATAAAGTTCCTAGATGAAATAAATGACTGCTTCTTGGAGCAGCTGGTTCATGAACCGACCAGAGGGGAAGCAATATTAGACCTAGTCCTTAGTGGAACACCAGATGTAGTGCAAGAGATAAGGGTGTTGGGGCCACTTGGCAATAGTGATCATAGCATGATCGCCTTTGATTTAATTAGTGGAGGAGGGATAGTAAGGAAATCCACAGTACTACCCTTTAACTTTCGAAAGGGAGACTATGATAGAATGAGGAAAACAGTTAAGAAAAAACTAAAAGGAGCAGTTGCAAAGGTTAAAGACGTACATCAAGCTTGGGTGTTGTTGAAAAATACTATCTTGGAAGCCCAGACCAGCTGTATTCCACGCTTTAAGAAAAGTGGAAGGAAGTCCAAAAAATTGCCAGCATTGTTTAAAGCTGAGGTCAGAGAGGCTGTTGTTGCCAAAAAAGCATCTTTCAAGAAATGGAAAAAAGAGCCAAATGATGAAACCTGGAAACAGCACAAGCACTGGCAAGTCAAATGCAAGGCATTGATAAGGCAGGCAAAGAGAGAATTTGAGAAGAAGCTTGCTGCGGAAGCAAAAACGCGAAATAAAGACCTTTTCAAGTACATTCGTAGCAAAAAACCCGTGAGAGAGTCAGTTGGTCCATTAGATGATAAAGGGGTTAAAGGAGCACTAAGAGGCGACAAGGCGATAGCGGAGAGACTGAATGAATTCTTTGCTTCGGTCTTTACTGAGGAAGATGTAGGGATGTTACCCACGACTGAAGTGGTATTTAAAGGTGTGGAAGAATTGAAGGAAATATCAATACATCGGGAAGATGTCTTACAACTATTAGATAAACTGAAGAGTAGCAAATCACCTGGGCCGGATGGTATACATCCAAGGGTGTTGAAAGAACTGAAATTTGAGATTGCAGACCTGCTATCAGTAATCTGTGAACTATCATTAAAATCATCTCTAATACCTGAGGATTGGAGGATCGCCAATGTAACACCAATTTTTAAAAAGGGTTCGAGGGGTGATCCGGGAAACTACAGACCGGTGAGCCTGACATCAGTACCGGGAAAAATGGTAGAAACCATCATAAAAAATAAAATTACTCAGCATATAGATAGTCATGACCTAATGGGAGACAGCCAACATGGCTTTAGACAAGGAAGATCTTGTCTTACTAATCTGTTATGTTTTTTTGAAGGAGTGAATAAACAGGTGGACAAAGGTGAGTCGGTTGATATTGTGTATCTGGACTTTCAGAAAGCCTTTGACAAGGTCCCTCATGAGAGACTTTTGGCAAAACTAAAGAGTCATGGGATAGGAGGCAGTGTACTACTGTGGATCAGGAACTGGTTAAAAGATAGAAAGCAGAGGGTAGGGCTAAATGGCCAATTTTCCCAATGGAGAAAGGTGAATAGTGGTGTACCCCAGGGATCTGTGCTGGGTCCGCTGCTTTTTGACATATTCATAAATGACCTGGAAAGTGGAATAACGAGTGAGGTTATCAAATTTGCTGATGACACAAAACTATTTAAAGTTGTTAAAACCCAGGAGGATGGTGGAAAATTGCAAGAGGATCTTGATAAATTGGAAGACTGGGCATCAAAATGGCAGATGAAATTTAATGTGGAGAAGTGCAAGGTTATGCACCTAGGGAAGAACAACCCAAACTATGGTTACACGATGCAAGGTTCCACATTAGGAACCACCACCCAAGAAAAAGATTTAGGCGTCCTTGTGGATACCATGTTAAAACCCTCGGCCCAGTGTGCAGCGGCGGCCAAGAGAGCAAATAGAATGCTAGGTATGATAAGGAAAGGAATGGAAAATAAAACAAAAGATATTATAATGCCTCTATATCGTTCCATGGTGAGACCGCACCTTGAATATTGTGTGCAATTCTGGTCGCCGTATCTTAAAAAGGATATAGCGATTTTAGAAAAGGTTCAGAGAAGAGCCACCAAAATGGTAAAGGGGATGGAAGGCTACTCCTATGAAGAAAGGCTAAAAAGGTTGGGGCTCTTTAACCTGGAAAAGAGACGGCTGAGGGGAGATATGATAGAAGTCTATAAATTAATGAACGGAGTGGAACGGGTAAACGTAGATCGATTGTTTACCTTATCAGAATATAGAAAGACTAGGGGACATGCAATGAAGCTACAGGGTAAACTATTTAAGACTAATAAAAGAAAATATTTTTTCACTCAACGTGTAATCAAACTCTGGAATTTGTTACCGGAGGATGTAGTAAAGGCTGTTAGTGTAGCTGGGTTTAAAAAAGGTTTGGACAAGTTCCTGGAGGAAAGGTCCATAAACCATTATTAAGAAGGGACCCAGGATATCAATGCTTGAACCAATACAAGCATTGTGGAACCTGTGTCCCTTGGGGAAACTGCTAGGTACATATGACCTAGATTGGCCACTGTTGGAAACAGAATACTGGGCTTGATGGACCTTGGTCTGACCCAGTATGGCATATCTTATGTTCTTATGTTCTTATGTAACAGCTTTAATACATGGCTCCAGACCTGGTGCAAACAAGAAGGATTCAGATTTATTGGTAACTGGTACAACAGATGGACCAACAAGAGACTATACTGTGCTGATGGACTACATCTCTCTGTCGCAGGGAAAAGAATCCTAAGTGAAAAATTCAGGCAGTATGTGGATATGCATTTAAACTAGGAAGAGGGGGTGACGGATGTGGAAGGTCAACATCGGCATGCCACCCCCAGCAAAAGCAGAACACCATCAGAAACAGCGCACATCAAAAACATGTGTGAAGAAGCAGGCAGAACAAAATCAATGCAAAATACATACACGCCAGGAAAATGCTGGAAAGCAAAGAGCACAAATGCTCGAAGCTTAAGAACATAAGAACATAAGATATGCCATACTGGGTCAGACCAAGGTCCATCAAACCCAGTATTCTGTTTCCAACAGTGGCCAATCTAGGTCACATGTACCTAGCAGTTTCCCCAAGAGACACAAGTTCCACAGTGCTTGTACTGGGTCAAGCATTGATATCTTCGGTCACTTCTTAATAATGGTTTATGGACCTTTCCTCCAGGAACTTGTCCAAACCTTTTTTAAACCCAGCTACACTAACAGCCTTTACTACATCCTCCGGTAACAAATTCCAGAGTTTGATTACACGTTGAGTGAAAAAATATTTTCTTTTACTAGTCTTAAATAGTTTACCCTGTAGCTTCATTGCATGTCCCCTAGTCTTTCTATATTCTGATAAGGTAAACAATTGATCTACGTTTACCCGTTCCACTCCGTTCATTAATTTATAGACTTCTATCATATCTCCCCTCAGCCGTCTCTTTTCCAGGTTATAGAGCCCTAACTTTTTTAGCCTTTCTTCATAGGAGTATCCTTCCATCCCCTTTACCATTTTGGTGGCTCTTCTCTGTACCTTTTCTAAAATCGCTATATCCTTTTTAAAATACGGCGACCAGAATTGCACACAATATTCAAGGTGCGGTCTCACCATGGAACGATATAGAGGCATTATAATATCTTTTGTTTTATTTTCCATTCCTTTCCTTATCATACCTAGCATTCTATTTGCTCTCTTGGCTGCCGCTGCACACTGGGCCGAGGGTTTTAACATGGTATTCACAATGACGCCTAAATCTTTTTCCTGGGTGGTGGTTCCTAATGTGGAACCTTGCATCGTGTAACCATAGTTTGGGTTGTTCTTCCCTAGGTGCATAACCTTGCACTTGTCCACATTAAATTTCATCTGCCATTTTGATGCCCAGTCTTCCAATTTATCAAGATCCTCTTGCAATTTTTCCCATCCTCTTGGGTTTTAACAACTTTAAATAGTTTTGTGTCATCTGCAAATTTGATAACCTCACTCGTTATTCCACTTTCCAGGTCATTTATGAATTTGTCAAAAAGCAGCGGACCCAGCACAGATCCCTGGGGTACACCACTATTCACCTTTCTCCATTGGGAAAATTGACCATTTAGCCCTACCCTCTGCTCTCTATCTTTTAACCTGTTCCTGATCCACAATAGTACACTGCCTCCTATCCCATGACTCTTTAGTTTTGCCAAAAGTCTCTGATGAAGGACCTTGTCAAAGGCTTTCTGAAAGTCCAGATACACAATATCAACCGACTCACCTTTGTCCACCTGTTTATTCACTCCTTCAAAAAAACCATAACAGATTAATAAGACAAGACCTTCCTTGTCTAAAGCCATGTTGGCTGTCTCCCATTAGGTCGTGACTATCTACATGCTGAGTAATTTTATTCTTTATGATGGTTTCTACCATTTTTCCCGGTACTGAAGTCAGGCTCACCGGTCTGTAGTTTCCCGGATCACCCCTGTAACCCTTTTTAAAAATTGGTGTTACATTGGCGATTCTCCAATCTTCAGGTATTAGAGATGATTTTAATGATAGTTCACAGATTACTGATAGCAGTTCTGCAATCTCATATTTCAGTTCTTTCAACACCCTTGGATGTATACCATCCAGCCCAGGTGATTTGCTTGAGAGAAATACTGTATAGCACTATGGGGGAACCTAGCTATGCCCTGTGCAGATGCATCATGCCCAGGCCGCCCTGTCTGGGCCATACCCACAGTACCTTGCTCCTCATTATGCACATTGGCAGGCTAACACTGGAAACAGGGCAAGCATTGTGGGCTCAGTAAGGTGTAGGCAGCCACAAAACACAGGATAGACATACACACACTCCCACACCTATGTCAGCATTGTGCAAATATAGAGGTGGTTGGCAGCCCTGGCCACCACACCAGTCCTGGGCACAGTGAAGGCATTGCTATGGTACTCAATACTGTTAGGGTAACTCCCCGAGGTGGTAAACACTTTCAGAAAGAAAAACTGAAACACACTGAAAGGTTGCTATGATGAATCTCTGTCAACAAATTGTGTTTAACTTAGGATTTGTTATCTGATGTTAATCATAGCAACCTTTTGATATATGTTGAGTGTGTTTCCAAGTTTAAGACGGCATTGCTAAGGTATGCAGGTGCTAGTATTGGGAGATGCTGCTCCGCGCAGGGCCCAGCAGCCTGACTCTCGATGAGGCTTTGGATAGTGGAGCCTGTGGGTGTGGGTGTTTGTGCCCCTGTTGGCCACTGCTCTAGGGCAGAGGTTCCCAACTCCGGTCCTGGTGGGCCAAACACAGTTCGGGTTTTCATGCTGTCCCTAATGAATATGCATGGATACATTTGCATACAATGGGGGCGGTGCATACAACTGCATCACAGGCATATTTATTTGGAACAGCATGAAACCTGAATGGTGTTTGGCCCTCTAGAGCTACAGTTGGGAGACTCTGTTCTAGGGATTGCACATGTTTATGGTGTATGTGCTCTGTAGGGTAACATATAGGCATTTATGGCGTGTTTATTTTATCTGTAATAAAGGATCTGTCTTTGTTACCATGATTTAGTACTGGGTAAAATTTGGGGACATGGTCTGCAGGAGCCACAGCTGGGACTATGAACCTATGACCTTTTGCCCCTGAATATACTGGCTATGTGTACTACACCAAACTGTTGTCATATAGGCAGAGCATTCCCTGGGGATACCATGACTGTTCATCAGACAGACCTTGTCTGTTGCAGTGCATGGCACCCACCTAAACAGGGCTTGGCCTTGGCTGCTGTGGGCAGATGCCACTGCTCCCTCCACCACCATGCTGACATGCCCTTGTGCCGGTGGTGTTGGTGGTGCGCAGTCCCAGGCCATCCAGTGTGCCAATAGGCGGCTGCCTATGGTGCATGATATAGGGTAGGGGTGCCTGCCTAGAAATCCACGCTTCCCCCCGGCACTGCCTGCCAATGTTATGTGCCCTTTGGGGTACTTGCTGGGTAATGTCCCCTGGGACACTGTGGGACACACACTAGTGGACATGTTTGCCCTTGGTCAGTTGCTGTCTTGCTGGTTTTCCATTTCTACATTCCTATGTGTCACCTAGGCATATGCCTAGTCCACCCTGTGCTCCAGCTGGCCCACTGCATGTGCCGCCTGCAGCCCCCTGTACCCCATGTACACCATCACCATAGTGCCCTTTCCTACGTGGCCACTCTGCTGTTGCTGCACATGTGAAAGCCACATAAGCAAGCTGCCCAATATTCACCACAGCAAACTCTCATCAACACTATCAATGTTGGAACATTCACTTTGTGGGGGGAATCAGAATTGACTCTTCCAAACATGACATCCTCCTTTTTATTCTTTATGGGTAGTGTTGATTACCATTTATCAATGTTTTTTTCTATTGGCCAGCTCAGTGTATTGTATTTCTATTTTGGTTTTGGTCATTATCTATCTGGTTTTTGCATGTTTTGTTACTGCACATGTATCACTACTATCACTTATCTGGGTCTTCCTGCCTTTGCTGTACATTGCTGACTGAACTGATTTCTCTCTCCTGCAAATGTGCCTCTAATGCAAGGTTTTCAGTGGTGTTAATTTTCAGAACCTGATTTCACAGCGTTAGTGTGCCTGGGGCCTCTCCCCACCCACTCTCTGCCCATTGACCCCTTATCTCCTACCTCTGGGGAGCCTTACTCCACCCTCTGCACACCTTAACGCCACCGGAGACGTTATCGCACAATACATGAATTTATCACCCGGTAATGTGCCATTATCGCGCGATAACGTCACTTATCGCGCGATAACGTCACTTATCGAGCGATAACGTCACTTATCGCGCGATAACGTCACTTATCGCGCGATAACGTCACTTATCGCGCGATAACGTCACTTATCGCGCGATAACGTCACTTATCGCGCGATAACGTCACTTATCGCGCGATAACGTCACTTATTGCGTGATAACGTCGCCGCTGCGACGTTAGCGCTGTTTAGTAAACATACCCTCTTGTGTGAGCAGAAGCACTGCAACAGCTATGAATGCATTTTTAGTTTCCTATCCCCTGGGTAGCTGTCTGGAAATGTTACTATTTTGGACTTTGCTATATGGCAATGATGGCAAAATTATTTAAGGACTTCCTCTGCTTGCAGCTCTGAGCAGTTGGTTATGTCTCTCATGCAAGTATCACAGACCACCTGCACATACAGAGAATAAAAGTGCTCACAGCTGTGAAAGTACTACAGCTTCCCTGACACTGGATGGGATAAGTGTTACATGTGTTCAATCAATAGCTCCTATCACATTAGGTAGGATAGCATGACACGTAAACCATCCCTCCATGCCCCCACTTTTGCCTATCACTGGAGAAAGGATTATACATCCTAACCTGGCTTTTCATGGCCTGTAGCACCAAGTGAAGACATCTGAAAATGATGATACAACTCATTTCATCAACTACACTCACAAGTATCTAAGCTTCTATCAAGTGCCATGCCAGGAAGAGCACCATGATAGAGAAATGCATGGGGAAAGCCTTCTGCATTTTTATTGGCTGACTTATGTGGGGCACGGACTATGAGGAAAGGTTTCTAGTTCTTTAACGCCACTTAAGTGTTCCATGCTATCTGGCATGTCAACTGCTAGGGGCATGTTTACAAAAGATTAATGCACATTAAGTAAAGTTAACATGGCTTAAGTGCTGTAATGGCCCATTGAAATGAATGAGAAATGGCAGCACTTAATGTGTGTTAACTTTACTTAATGCACATTAATCTTTAGTAAATATGTTCCTTAGTGTACACTAAGGTATGTCAGACGGCTGCCTGGGTGAGAATGTTCACAGTCTTGGCAAGTGCATATGTCAATATGATTTGCAAGGGATTGTGGGCAATGCAGTCCATTCACACCCGACACAGCTGCTCACAATAATTTAGTTGTGCTCAAGTGTAAAGCCAATAAGATATTTATTTATGGGGTTATTTCTCCCAACACAGATATGCTTGGTAGCACATAAATCAGGTTACTTGCTTTCAGTGTTAAACTTGGAAAAACAAAATCAGAAAACAACATTTGAACTTGTCAGGCAATCAAAGCAAAAGAAATAAGACCTGGTTGGCAACAAACTGGTCTTTTCTGTAGGCATAAGCTAATGTTTTCTTAGCATATATCAAACAACAAACCAAAAGCCACAAAGAAGAGAAAAACTGTTCTTTTCAGGTTAACGTCTTATATCTTCCCACATAGATTCTGAAGTGATTCTCTCAGAGCTCACAAGCAATTAGGTAAGGCTCAACTGCTAGCAGTTACTCAGCTGAAACCCCTTAGCTGGCTTGCTTTCTACTGCGTGGCTAAAAAATCTTACTCAGGAGCTTTTCTGAGTAGATTAAAGAACAAGTTTTTATTTCTTTGTGATGGTTGCTGTACTTTGTAACAGAAAATCACCAAAGGAGTTTAGACAGAGAGCAGTCCATGTAAACAGATTCTTCATCTGCTATCGCCCCCTCTTCTTCAACAAGCATGGGTTCAATATCATGGATTGGCACAGATGAATCTCCCAATGGAGCACTTTCAGGAGAATACTTGTTTCCCTGCTGTCTTTCAAGGTTATAGCTAGGGCATAGATCAGTGTTCATACCTGAGCTTCCATTGCTGTTAGAGTTCCTCTCTATATAGCCTGGCCAGTATGTAGTCCAGTTCTTATGTCCAGCCTTCCAATCCAGATCCCTGGACACTGGATCTCTCTTCACATACCTTCTGGCACGGGTCTTAGGGTCCCTTCCACGTGCAGCCGTCTCCCTCACAGGTACCGTCTGGAGATTCCTAGCTCTGCAGCACCATTCCTCTGGCTTTCCCCAGTCCAATGGTGTATGCTGGCCCTTGGAATGCCTCCCAGTATATGTACTGCTCCGGACTCCTCTAGACCTCCCAAAGGCTTTTCTCTTCCTTCTTCCAAAGGGTTTCTTGCCCTCTCTGTCCGTCCGGTTTGGCTTCTGCTTCTGATGATCCTCTAGATGATGAAGATGATCAAGCTCAAGCTGATTCTCTGTAGAATAAACTCTACCTTTATTCTGCTTGGATGAGTGTTCCTCCCTAACACAGCGCAGCTGTGCTGAATCAGGCCCTGCCCTTTGAGATGAGTGCTTAGGGATTACCTCATAGCCCTCCTGATTGAACACACGTTTCCCCACTTCAGCTCCTCTAATGGCTGTTGGAAACCTGGTGCATTCTGGGACTGGTAGTCTTTTATGGGAAAATTCTGTTTTCTTATTTCTACCAGAACTGACAGGTTGCTTGTTCAGAGTCACTTCACCTTTCCTATAGCTCCTTCCTGAGCTATGATAAGCTTCCTTATCACATACCCCCCTGCTTAAGTTATTACGGACTGGTGTCACTGGTGAAACTTCTTCTCTACAGTCCGTAATACGGGAAAGGGCATCCGCATTCTTGTGTAACTTCCCAGCACGATGTTCAACTTGAAAATCAAATGCCTGTAAGGCCATGTACCAGCGTGTCAACCTGGCATTGTGGTTCTTCATTTGCTGCAACCACTTAAGTGGGGCATGGTCTGTGACCAACTGGAACTTTCTCCCTGTAAGGTAAAACCTTAACGCCTCCACTGACCACTTTATAGCTAAACATTCTTTTTCTATTGTGGAATACTTTTGTTCAGCTGGTGACAACTTCCTG
The DNA here is from genome assembly GCA_033557465.1 of Ichthyophis bannanicus. Taxonomy (NCBI): domain Eukaryota; kingdom Metazoa; phylum Chordata; class Amphibia; order Gymnophiona; family Ichthyophiidae; genus Ichthyophis; species Ichthyophis bannanicus. Next base: position 613,214,719 of record CM066034.1, on the reverse strand, counting down.
CTCAGGTACATCACAAGATGCTCCTCCCCTTCATGACACTGGGATAGAACCGCTCCTAGCCCTACGTCCGATGCATCTGTTTGAACCAGAAAGGGTTTCTTGAAGTCCACCCCTTTCAGTACCGGTCCTGTACACAATTTTCCTTTTAAGACTGAAAACGCTTTTTCAGCTTCAGGTGTCCACTTTAGCTGGTTTGGACAATTCTTCCGCAGCATATCCGTGAAAATTGCACTTTTCTCTGCAAATTGCGGTATAAATCTGCGGTAGTATCCAATAAGTCCTAAGAAACTTCTTAGTTGTTTCTTTGTTGTTGGAGGAGGAAAATTCCTGATGCTATCTACTTTACTCATTAGAGGTTTAATTTTTCCTCTTCCCACTAGGTGGCCCAGGTATTTTACCTCCCTATTTGCAAAGGCACACTTCTTCGGGTTTAAAGTGATTCCCGCTTGCTTCATGGAGCACAAGACTGCCTGATCCTCTTTAGATGCTCCGCCCAGGTGTTACTATGGATTATGACATCATCCATATATGCAAAAGCATAATTTTGGTGGGGTCGAAGTACCTGATCCACTAACCTTTGGCAGGTAGCCGCTGCTCCATGCAGTCCGAAAGGCATCCTCTTGAACTGGAAAAGGCCAACGGGGGTGCTGAACGCAGTCTTCGGCTTCGACTCCCTAGTGAGAGGGATTTGCCAATATCCTTTTGTCATATCAAGGGTGGTTAAGTATTGAACCTGCCCCAGCTGGTCCAACAGCTCTTCAATTCTTGGCATGGGATATGCATCAAAAACTGATATTGCGTTTACCTGCTGGAAGTCAATACAAAATCTTAAAGATCCATCAGGCTTCGGCACCAGGACTATGGGGCTATTCCAGGGACTCTTTGACTCCTCTATTACTCCCATGTCCAACATCTCCTGGACTTGTGCCACTACTTCCTGTCTCTTGGCTTCAGGCAAGCGGTATGGCCTTTGACGAATTAATTTCCCCGGTGGAGTTATTATTTCATGGGCAACCAAATGTGTCTCCCCAGGTATGGGTGTCAACACATCTGGAAACTCTTTGAGCAATTTCCTAATTTCTTCCTGTTGTACCACTGTCAGGTCCTCCCCTATTTGGGGCTCTGATTTTTCTTTACAATCAGATACCTGGGGTCCCAAATCTTCCTCTTCATTCACCTCCCTCTCTCGGGCACAGGTGGCAGCTAGGCTTTTAACCCCTTTGACGTCAGTAGAACCAAAGCCTTTGGTTCCACGCTCAGAATTTTCCAGGGATGTGACCTCCTCCACAGGTGGAAAACCCAGCCTCTCACAGATCAATTGGGCAATTCTGTCTCCTGTCTTCACGTGATAATCATTCTGTCCAAAGTTAAATAACAGAACTTTAATATTGCCCCTGTAATCGGGATCAATTACTCCCGCACCCACATCGATGAAATATTTAAGGGCTAATCCAGACCTTGGGGCTACTCTCCCATAGCACCCAATAGGTATTTCCACTTGGAGACCGGTGTCAACCAGGGCTCTCCCTTGGCTAGGTACAGTCACATTTTCTATGCTGCATAGGTCAAACCCAGCAGCTTGAGGGGTTGCCCGCTTAGGAGCTTAGGCCTTCTCTGTGACCCTATGGTACTTTAGGACGAATGTCTGCTTTGGGGTAGCTTGGTCTTCTGGACGCTTAACCATCTTTTTAGCTGGGGTCTGAGGACTTCCAAATAAAGGCCCGGGAGCTATTACCATTAAACCTTCTTCCTCCTTCTTTCCTAGTCCTTCCACTAGACCCTGCTTAAATCTTGGCCAGTCTCTTCCTAGAACCAAATCAAAGGGTAGCCTAGGCACCACTGCTAACAGGACTTCCTCCTGTTCCCCCAGGCACTTAACCTTTAGCCTATAGGTGGGATATGATGTTGCAGCACCATGAATGCATCTGATGTGAACTTGGCTTTCAGGGGTTCTAGGCACAAATCCTTTTTGTGCCTCTATTCTCTTCCAAAGCCTTTTTGACATCATACTCTGGTCTGCCCCAGAGTCTAACAAAGCATTTGTGGTAATTCCTTGCACATCAACCATCAAAAGAAATCCTTCTTTGGGCTGTTTTAAATCCACCCCCATTAAGTTAGTGTGTGTCTGGCATCTCTTTTCTAAATGTCCCCATTTTCCACACTTGAAACATTTCTTTCTATTCCACTGTGTCATCTGGTTTGATACAGTACATTCATTTTCAGAAACATTTTTAATTATTTTATTTTCTGATACAGCATATCTTGCCTCAGCACCAATCTTCAGAGGGCTACCCATTCTATGGCAAGCCTGCGTGGCTTCCAAGAATCTCTCTGCTAGCATGGTTGCCTCTCCAAGATTTTGGCAATTTTGCTGTATAAGGAAAGTGTGCAACTCTTTAGGGACTGCAGACATAAATTGTTCAAGCATTATAATGTCTAATAACATTTCTACCGTCTTTTGCTCAGGCTCCAACCATTTTACAGCTAAACCTCTGATTCTCTGACTCAGAGCCCTGGGTGTTTCACCCACTCTCAATGTAGTAGCTCTAAACATTCGCCTATACTCTGAAATAGACAACCCTAGGCGATCTCTAATAGCAGCCTTTACATCCTTATAATTCAAAGCCTGGGCTGCTGGCATTGCTCTATAAGCTGCAAGCGCCTCTCCGGTTAATGAGGCTGCCAGCCTTACTGCCCACTGGGTCTCTGGCCATGCTAATGCTTGTGCCACTCTTTCAAAAGACTCTAGAAAATCATCAACATTATCATCTGGAGTTAGCTTCCCAAAACTAAATGCCCCAATTCCTTGATTGAGTCCCACACTGTCCACATGTGGTGTACCAGTATTTACTGCTGGTCTTGCATCTGTTCCACTTTGGTTCTGCAGCTTAACTAGGGCTTGCACCAGATCAAGCACTGGCTTCTGCTGGTCCATTAAGGCTTTCATAGCAGTGTCCTGAGCTTGCTGCGATAGCTCCTGTTGCCTGCTAAACTGGGCTGCCATCCATTCAGCTAGTTCCCTTGGATCCATCTTGATCCCTGCAAGAAACAAAGAAAAAAAACAAAGTGTACCACCTTCCAAACAGGGGTTTTTTTTTCTACTTTTTTTTTTTCAATTACCTTTGTGCCTTACTCCCATCCATCACTAGACATGCCCAGGTACTTGTTACCTTGTGCCAGTGATGAATCCAGCTCTACACAGGGTCTTTTCCTCCTGAGACAGCTACCTGGAACATCCACTTCTCCTCCAAAGTGCAGTTGAGGGAAAATCTTTTTTTCCAGCTTTAAACTTGAACTTTAGTTGTAATCCTCCACAAGTAAATCCCTTTTGTGCAAAAGCAATCCGAAAAACTATGCCATTTGTCAGACGGCTGCCTGGGTGAGAATGTTCACAGTCTTGGCAAGTGCATATGTCAATATGATTTGCAAGGGATTGTGGGCAATGCAGTCCATTCACACCTGACACAGCTGCTCACAATAATTTAGTTGTGCTCAAGTGTAAAGCCAATAAGATATTTATTTATGGGGTTATTTCTCCCAACACAGATATGCTTGGTAGCACATAAATCAGGTTACTTGCTTTCAGTGTTAAACTTGGAAAAACAAAATCAGAAAACAGCATTTGAACTTGTCAGGCAATCAAAGCAAAAGAAATAAGACCTGGTTGGCAACAAACTGGTCTTTTCTGTAGGCATTAGCTAATGTTTTCTTAGCATATATCAAACAACAAACCAAAAGCCACAAAGAAGAGAAAAACTGTTCTTTTCAGGTTAACTTCTTATATCTTCCCACATAGATTCAGAAGTGATTCTCTCAGAGCTCACAAGCAATTAGGTAAGGTCAACTGCTAGCAGTTACTCAGTTGAAACCCCTTAGCTGGCTTGCTTTCTACTGCGTGGCTAAAAAATCTTACTCAGGAGCTTTTCTGAGTAGATTAAAGAACAAGTTTGTATTTCTTTGTGATGGTTGCTGTACTTTGTAACAGAAAATCACCAAAGGAGTTTAGACAGAGAGCAGTCCATGTAAACAGATTCTTCATCTGCTATCACCCCCTCTTCTTCAACAAGCATGGGTTCAATATCATGGATTGGCACAGATGAATCTCCCAATGGAGCACTTTCAGGAGAATACTTGTTTCCCTGCTGTCTTTCAAGGTTATAGCTAGGGCATAGATCAGTGTTCATACCTGAGCTTCCATTGCTGTTAGAGTTCCTCTCTATATAGCCTGGCCAGTATGTAGTCCAGTTCTTATGTCCAGCCTTCCAATCCAGATCCCTGGACACTGGATCTCTCTTCACATACCTTCTGGCACGGGTCTTAGGGTCCCTTCCACGTGCAGCCGTCTCCCTCACTGGTACCATCTGGAGATTCCTAGCTCTGCAGCACCATTCCTCTGGCTTTCCCCAGTCCAATGGTGTATGCTGGCCCTTGGAATGCCTCCCAGTATACGTACTGCTCCGGACTCTTCTAGACCTCCCAAAGGCTTTTCTCTTCCTTCTTCCAAAGGGTTTCTTGCCCTCTCTGTCCGTCCAGTTTGGCTTCTGCTTCTGATGATCCTCTAGATGATGAAGATGATCAAGCTCAAGCTGATTCTCTGTAGAATAAACTCTACCTTTATTCTGCTTGGATGAGTGCTCCTCCCTAACACAGTGCAGCTGTGCTGAATCAGGCCCTGCCCTTTGAGATGAGTGCTTAGGGATTACCTCATAGCCCTCCTGATTGAACACACGTTTCCCCACTTCAGCTCCTCTAATGGCTGTTGGAAACCTGGTGCATTCTGGGACTGGTAGTCTTTTATGGGAAAATTCTGTTTTCTTATTTCTACCAGAACTGACAGGTTGCTTGTTCAGAGTCACTTCACCTTTCCTATAGCTCCTTCCTGAGCTATGATAAGCTTCCTTATCACAGGTACCACACATTAACTGCTAAAGTGCTTTCTCTGCCCACTCTCTTCACCTTACACATGCTAAACATGAAACTTGACTTTAGCTTCTGGTAGCATTGTTAGCACATGACAACTGTTACTGGGAACTTATGCTAACAGCACGCACTAAAACAATCATCAATCAGTTAGCACACTTCATATTTCTATACTGGAAGAAGAATGTCAATACTGCAGAATATTAGTTTGGGGTTTTTTTGTTTGTTTGGGGGTCTGCTTTATTTACTGATATACAGTAATGTGATTGTTTTATTAGTCCACTTGGGTATGCAGAAATAAAGGTAAACGAGTAAGTTGTGGGTGATAACGTTTTTGCTGAATTATCTTAATACATTTATGTCTAGCTTTCTGGAGTTATTCTTCCTCCTCATTTTTCATTTACCTGATGAAGGGAATGTAGCTCTGAAAAGCTAGTCAGTAATGTGTTAAATTAGTCTAATAAAAATAAGTTATTGTATTGTTCTTGCTTGCTTTTGTCCACACGTACCTTAATTCTTCTTACCCCAAATCTACCAAATCTTTGCAAATGAGTCAAAAATTTAGAAGGTACTAGAGTCTCATTATATATTGTTATTCTACCAATGTTTAATCAAGGTGGAATAGCACAGATTTTTTTTTTTTAGTGCCATCAAGTCAGTGTTGACTCATAGCAACCCAGCTATCTCTGGGCTTTCTTGGCAATGTATCACTGGAAGTAGATTGCCAGCCTTTTCTTCCAAGGCACTGGAGGGTAAAGTGACTTGCCCAAAGTCACAATAAGTGCAAGTGGGAACCAAACCCTTGATCTTCTGGGTACTAGGCAGTTGCTCTAACCACTAGACTACTCCTCCACTCCAGCACAGGTTACCAGAACAAAATAAATGTGTATGACTAAAACATAATCATAAAATAAATTAAATATAATAAAAATCAATTTAAATTAGGCATACCTAAAAATCTATTTTAAAATCCCCCCAAATAAATTAATACAATCATCAAGAACTAAAATACTATCAAAATAAAAATGAAAATAAATAAATGTCAACAAAGCAAGCAAATTTCTGATCCAATTCACTATCTTGGGACCCATCCCCAGGCTGCTCAGTTTATTCATAAGCCTCCTAAGAGGAAGAGTATTAAAAGCTTGCTGAAATCTAGTTAGATCACATCCATTTCATGCCCTTGATCTTATTTTCTGGTCATCCAGTAAAAAAAAAAAATCGAATTCATTTGTAATAATCGTCCTTTGGTAAAACCATGTTGCCTCATATTCAGTGGGTTGTATGATCTTAGGCAACATGGTTTTACCAAGGGATGATCATGCCAAACAAATGTGTTCCTTGTAGAAGGCTTATGAATAAACTGAGCAGCCTAGGGATGGGTTCCAAGGTAGTGAACTGCCAAAATGATCAAAGCTGGGGAAGACATCCTGCTGCAACAGCTTCAAGTCCTTCTAACATGCATCTGGTGCATGCAAAGAGTTCCATCAGCATGGAAGAAAGCCATCATCATGCCATTTCTAAAGAAACGCAGTAGCCAGGAATGTAAGAACTACCATAGTATCAGCCTCCTTTCAATTGTTGGAAAGATGTTCATTGAGATCATACAATCAAGGATGAAGGAACATCATGAACATACCAGCCGAGAAGAGCAAGCAGGATTTAGGCTATATTGGGGCTGCACCAATTATTTACCATTTATCAACTGATAGTGGAAAGGATCAGGTGTAGAAAGTGAATCATTATCATCTTCATAGACTTCAAATCCACATTTGATTGTGTTCACTGGTCCACCCTCTGGAGGGCACTAGAGAACAAACATGTGCCAATTTCTTCGAGCATCATACAACGGCTAAACCAGCAGCGTGCGGATCCAAAATAAGCTATCCAAGGAATTTACTATCCAAACTGGAGTCTACCAGGGAGATGTCACTTCACCTCTGCTTTTCAATATCATGATTGATGCAATAATGAGGAAAACATTCAAGGACAGATGCAGGATCCAGAATGATGTGAACAACTTCCTGACCGACTTGATGTTTGCAGATGACAATGTTATATGTACTGACATGGATGCAGAGTCCACTGAAACCCTTTTCCAAATTGCCTGCATCGCCCAATCTTATGGCCTAAGAATCAATGTTGACAAGACCAAAGTTATGACCATGGATGGATCACAGGCCATTCTTCACCTCGATGGAATTCAAATTGAGCAGGTCCAAGAATTCAAGTACCTGGGATCTCTGGCACAGAAGATGAAGGTGGCATACACCACTGAAGTCCTCAGCAGGATTGGCCAGGCAAGAGTAGTATTCACTTCACTCAAATGGTGCCTCTGGAAGAAGGCCAATGTCTCCGCCAAGACCCAAATTTGCCTCTTCCAAATGCTGATCTTGCCAATTCTCCTGTAAAGATTAGAAACATGGACTCTGCTTAAATCTGACTTGAAGAAACTCAGTCTTTCAAATGCGATGCCTAAGACAGATTTTGGATGTCTCTCTTCATAATTGCCATCAAAACGAGACAATTCAGACAAGATGCACCATCAATCCTCAGTCAAAGAACAAATCCAAAAACATAGACTGTGCTGGTTTGGCCACATATGCAGAATGAACACCAGTTGGTTGCCATACAAACTCCTCTACCGAAAGTGACCTGTCCACTGAAGGGTTCAACGAACAGCATCAATGAAAATGTGGCTCAAATACATCGAGGAAAATCTAAAGAACCAACGACTGACCATCAATGAAGCCAAAAATATTGCCTCGTATCACCAAGATTGGAAGCATATTGTGAGCAACACACAGAATCCAGCAGCATCTACAGAAGTGTATTGGCTGAGAGGACAGCCTTCTCTCCAAATGCCAGATAGGGATTAAAGAAGAAGAAGAACTGAGGATATCAGAGTATCTTCTTCTCTACTCCCTTAATATGTTTTGGTGACAAAACGAGAGCTTTTCCAATGCCTATTAGTGCCCCAGAGAAGGCATACTCATAGATTTGGATATTACCATGTCTGGGTTGAGACGTGTTTGTTGTTAGTAAAATAAGGTGCAGACATTTATTTATTTAGCAAATTTTCTATATCAATTTATCTGCTAGTCAAAGCAGTATACATGGAACATAATGCAGAACATTTACATAAAACATAATTAACTGAGGAGTGTTAATATGCAATATAATAAACTGAGATAAACATTGGAGTGAACTATTTACAATGCAAGTACAGTAGGGTAGATAAGGGTTGACATTGATTAAGACTTCTATGGACATGTGAAGACTTTATACATTTGGTTGTACAAGATTAAGCGGTGGAGTTGAGGTATGTGAATTATAATGTTGAGGCATTTTCTTGCATGGGATTGTGCTGCTCTTCGCCTTAAGGAATGCCCTTGGACATGCCTCCACCAGTCTCCTGCACAATATGAACATTCTCATGCTGGGGATGTGCATATACCTATTTTCTAAAATGGCTCCAGGAACATCTCCATGATTTGCACATTTAAGTGCCCATTTTTAGACCTCCAACTCATTAACAGAGCTTCTAAAATGACCACTTTAGTATTTTATGAATTTTTGACTCATTTGCAAAGATTGGTAGAACTAATTGGGCTACGCAGGTGAAATGGATCATAAATTGATTGACTGACAGAAGGTAGTAGTAAATGGAATTCACTCAAAAGAAAGGATGGTAAGTAGTGAAGTATCTCAGGGATCGGTTCTGGGACTCAGGAAAGGAAAAGTTTGCCTTTTTACAGATGACACAAAGATTTGCAACAGAGTGGACTCCTCGGAGGGAGTAAACAACACGAGGAAAGATCTACAAAAATTAGAAGAATGGTCTAATTCTTGGCAATTAACATAGTAAGTGGCATTTTAGAAAGGGCATCCAAGTGCAATCAGGGATGTCCAGGACAGAACATGCAGAAAAATGCTGGGGATATCTATGTTTTGGTCTGAGTTTAGAAACACAGATACCTCCAATGTGGATGCCTGCACCAGCATTCACATGAACATCCCTGCTACGAAATCATGGAGCAAGGATGTCCATCTCATGCAAGGTTGCATTTGGGGATGGTGTGACAAAATGGAAACATGAGCCCGCATTCCCCAGCAGTGTTCAGGACTTCACTAATGGGCGCCCTGCTATAAAATTAAGCCCTGAAGGTGGAAATGTGTGTGTTTAGTCTATATGTGTATGTGTGCATTTTATAAAATATATGCTTACATCATGGCCCCGCCTCTGCTCTGTCCTTACCATGCCTCTGGGGACACCTATGCACAGATCACGTAAAAGCAGGCACACACTTTCCGTGGATGTAACTCACCTTGAATTACTACTGTAAAGGCGTGAGCTAAATACAAATAATTAATAATGCATAATCACGCAATTTTATAAAATGTGGCCACATTGGTCCTGTTACCCTCCAGTATAGGAAATGATGTCATACTCTTTTCCCACTTCTCCCCTTCTATTTAAGTATCTCTATTGCTTTTGTAGTGTGAGCCGCAGCGCATGCTGCATCGCGTGCCAAAGCAGCATGACAAAGGAGCATGTCATGCTCCTTTGTGAGTACTTTCATGTGCCTCCTGTGCCTGCTGCAATCCTGTGTCCTCACTGTTATTCCTCAGCATCATGTTCTTCGTGCCTACCCTTATAGCCTGCTCTGCTACATTTTTGCAGATTACCCAGTGCCATTCACCCATCCCTATGCTCTGGGGCCATCATTTGCCTCCTCCGACCTGCCCATTTTCTAGTCAGGTCAGGTACCTTCTCCCTGTTTTTCCTCCAGCTCCACTCCACTTGCCACTTTCTGTCCCCTGCCCCTCTGATTCCTCTTCTTACGCCCTCTCATTTACCCTTCTGAATGTCCATTCTGTGAAATGCAAAATACATCTTACTAATGACCTGCTTGTAGGCTCCGCCTTTGATGTCTTTTGCATCACTGAGACCTGGCTATTCCAAATTGGCATATCTCCATCAGCCTTGCCACCCTGGCTATAACTTTCTATCGTTACACTGACCTCAGTGCCATGGTGACATCCTTGCTCTCCCTTTTTTCTCTGGCATTCTCCATCAATCACATTGACTCTTACCTCTCCTCTATGATTGAGGTTCTTATTTCTAAGTTAAGCAGGCCTAAGGCTTCCTCTTCCTTGGCATTTTCCTGATGCACTTGCCTTCTCCCATCTCCCTGACTTCTCCCCAAGTCTTATATGAATTTGCTTCTCCCCTATATTCTTGATGCATGCCCCATACTGCATGTGGGGGATCTTAGGGGGTCATTTTGTGTCACGAACAGCAGGGACGTATGTCCAGGCAGGATGTACATCCCCGCTGTTCATCCTTCTGCTGTTCCTGACGCAAAGGCTCCCCATATGAATAGCAGAGCGAGGGTGGAGCATAGGCAGGTTGTAACCCCAGATGTACAGGGTTGAGTCCGCCTGGACAGCGGGGGATCATGGTGTGGGACCTGGAGGAGCCGTTGAGGGAGCACAAGGGTTCTCTGCAGCCCGACCCAGGCCTTGGAAGGCCCGATCGGGGGTCAGGCTCTGTGGGGAAACACAGCTCTCTCTGTCGGCCTGTGATTGCGGCTCCTGAATGTAGCTGTGGTGCCATGGCATTGCAGTTCCATTCAGGAGCCTGGCTGAGTTAGCCGGGTGTGTGGCTGGGTGTGCGACCGATGAAAACCGGGGCCCGGCCTGCATGTCCAAGCCGGTAGACCTGATTCTGATCCTGTGGGCACATCTAGCCCCCGTGGGATCAGAATAACGTGCTACCGCTGCACGTCCCGATTCTGCCCGGCTGTACAGGGGCAGGACGTGCAGGACAGAATTGGCCTCTTAAAGTTCATGTCTCTTCTGCATCTGATCCAGTGGCTCAGGACCTCTTACACTTTTTCTCTTCTTCTCAACTATGTCAAAACATTGCAACTCCTACTCATGCCGCTGGCCAGCCTCTGGGTCTGGTGGTGGCTTCCTCTTCCCTATCTTTCTCTTCTCCTGTGGTCACCCCCCTTCCTTGGTCAGATCACTCCCTTATCACCTTTTCTCTCAACTGTTCCTTCCCTTGGGGACCTTCACACCTCCGTCATTCCCTCAATGCTGTGACCTTCATCACTTTTCACCTGACTCCTTTGTGACCCATTGTCCCTCTTTTCTTTCTGACTTCTCCCAGCAATTCCCCGATGACCAGGTCCTTCATTTCAATACCACCATCTTATCTACCTTTGACTCAGTTCCTCCTCTCCAGCCATTTCCCCTGCCTTCTAGTCCTTGGTATCATCCAGGACTCTGCCTCCTCAAATGCCAGGTTTGCCAACTGGAACACCACTGGCGCAAATACCAATCACCTGCTCTACTCTCCTCCTTCCGGTCTGCTTCTCATCATTACCATTCCGCTGTTACTCAAGTAAAGAAGTCATATTATTCTGCCCTTGTCCATAGGGACAGTTCCTCTTCTCACCTGTTCCAACTTCTGCATCACCTTAGAAACCCTCCTAGCTCATCCCCCGTTGCTTCATATCTCTCTTCTCAGATTTTTGCATCTGCCTTTCACCAGAAAATTTTGAAAAGTCAGTCTTCCGTTTCTCGCTCTTTAGCCCCTTCCCCTACTGTCATTACCCCTTCTACCTCAGCTACTGTGCTTTCTGTCCACTCTCCCACCTTCCTTAGTGTAATCTCTCTCATGTCCTCTCCTGTTTTCATTCTACCACTGCGCCCTCCAACCCAATGCCCTCCTGGCTGTTCAAATTAGTTAGTGATTCCTTTCGTTCTCCTCTGTTGTTCATTATGTTGTCCTCTTTCTCTTCTGGTGTATTTCCATCTTGCTAGAAGGAGGCCACTATTATCCCTATTCTTATGCCCGCTGCCACTGATCCTCTTGACCCACTGAATTACCATCCAATCTCTCACCTAACTTTCCTTTCCAAAGCTGTTCAGCATTTGGTTGCCTGGCAGCTGCAGGATTTCCTTTCCCTCTCTGGTGCCCTTCCTCTGCCAAACTGGCTTTTGTCCTACTTATCTACCAATGGCAGTGGGGGTGTACTATCGAGCGCCTGGCCAGAATTACCAAATGGATGATGAAATGCTCAAAGAAATCAAGGAAGCTAACAAAAGTTACGCACAGTAATAATAATGGGTGATTTCAACTACCCCGGTATCGACTGGGTCAGTGTCACGTCAGGACATGCTAGGGAGATAAAGTTCCTAGATGAAATAAATGACTGCTTCTTGGAGCAGCTGGTTCATGAACCGACCAGAGGGGAAGCCATATTAGACCTAATCCTTAGTGGAACACCAGATCTAGTGCAAGAGATAAGGTTGTTGGGGTCACTTGGCAATAGTGATCATAGCATGATCGCCTTTGATTTAATTAGTGGAGGAGGGATAGTAAGGAAATCCACAGTACTACCTTTTAACTTTCAAAAGGGAGACTATGATAAAATGAGGAAAACAGTTAAGAAAAAACTAAAAGGAGCAGTTGCAAAGGTTAAAGACATACATCAGGCTTGGCTGTTGTTGAAAAATACTATCTTGGAAGCCCAGACCAGCTGTATTCCACGCTTTAAGAAAAGTGGAAGGAAGTCCAAAAAACTGCCAGCATGGTTTAAAGGTGAGGTCAGAGAGGCTGTTGTTGCCAAAAAAACATCTTTCAGGAAATGGAAAAAAGAGCCAAACAACGAAACCTGGAAACAGCACAAGCACTGGCAAGTCAAATGTAAGGCATTGATAAGGCAGGCAAAGGGAGAATTTGAGAAGAAGCTTGCTGCGGAAGCAAAAACGTGAAGTAAAGAGCTTTTCAAGTACATTTGTAGCAAAAAACCTGTGAGAGAGTCAGTTGGTCCATTAGATGATAAAGGGGTTAAAGGAGCACTAAGAGGCGACAAGGCGATAGCGGAGAGACTGAATGAATTCTTTGCTTCAGTCTTTACTGAGGAAGATGTAGGGATTGTTACCCATGACTGAAGTGGTATTTAAAGGTGCGGAAGAATTGAAGGAAATATCGATACATCTGGAAGATGTATTAAAACTATTAGATAAACTGAAGAGTAGCAAATCACCTGGGCCGGATGGTATACATCCAAGGGTGTTGAAAGAACTGAAATATGAGATTGCAGACCTGCTATTAGTAATCTGTGAACTATCATTAAAATCATCTCTAATACCTGAAGATTGGAGGATCGCCAATGTAACACCAATTTTTAAAAAGGGTTCCAGGGGTGATCTGGGAAACTAAAGACCGGGAGCCTGACATCAGTACCGGGAAAAATGGTAGAAACCATCATAAAGAATAAAATAACTCAGCATGTAGAAAGTCATGACCTAATGGGAGACAGCCAACATGGCTTTAGACAAGGAAGATCTTGTCTTACTAATCTGTTATGTTTTTTTGAAGGAGTGAATAATCAGGTGGACAAAGGTGAGTCGGTTGATATTGTGTATCTGGACTTTCAGAAAGCCTTTGACAAGATCCCTTATGAGAGACTTTTGTCAAAACTAAAGAGTCATGGGATAGGAGGCAGTGTACTATTGTGGATCAGGAACTGGTTAAAAGAAAGCAGAGGGTTGGGCTAAATGGCCAGTTTTCCCATTGGAGAAAGGTGAATAGTGGTGTACCCCACGGATCTGTGCTGGGTCCGCTGCTTTTTGACATATTCATAAATGACCTGGAAAATGGAATAACGAGTGAAGTTATCAAATTTGCAGATGAGGATAGGAGTGGCTTGTTTCAAGATGGCGGCAGTGGAGACTTTCGAACATGCCTAAACACAAGGGTAAAGCTAAAGCTCCTCCCGCGGAGCCTTTACCTCCAGCTGTTGGACCTATGGATCGCTTCGTTCGGATGTCCGAGGAGCAAGTATTGGGGATTCGAGCCGGCTTAGAGGGTTTATCGGTTTCTGGATCGGTTCCCTCTGCCTTGGACATCACGCTCTCCCCTGATGGTCGTTCTCCTCTGGTCCCTCCCAGACCTCCAGCTGTTCAGTCGCTGAGCGATGACGTTCCGTCTCCTGATGGGGAAGCGGTGTCGTCGTCTGTGCGGGGCTCGCTGCTGATTACTGCTCGAGATCGAGTAGAGGGAGTGCAGGTTCCTGGCTTTCCAGAGTCGTCATCCTCACCTGGTACCGAGGGAACTGTTCCCGATTTAGAAGTCTTCAAAACTTTGAAAGATAAGCCAAATCTCGCCGTAGTTGTACCAGCACCCTCTTTAGCTTCGTTTACTTTGCCTCGTCCTGCTTCGGTTACTCTTGAGAGCATTTGGGACGCTATTTCCAATTTGTCTACAATGGTTGCTACTCAATTTACCTTGTTATCTGATAGGGTAACTGTTGCAGAAGAAGCTTTGTCTCAAGTATCATCTTCCTTGATGTCTGTTACCACTAAGCAGATTTCCATGGATCAACGGTTTGAAAGTATTAAGGACATATCTGACTCTTTGATTAAAGATAATAGTGTGTTGCATGCTAAAATAGAGTCCTTGGAGAATGCTGCCCGTCTTTCTAATCTTCGTTTGTTAAATTTCCCAATTATACCTGGGATTGCACCGTTGGATACATTTAAAAAATATCTTCAAGAAGTGTTGTCAGTCCCTCCGGATTTGTTCCCTCCTGTGTCTAAGATTTATTATCTTCCCTTGGGGAAAAGAGAGCGGAAGATTTCCGGGGGAGCTTTGGAAATAGATATGCTTAATGTTTCAGCTTTATTATCTACTCCAGGGAATGAGGACATAGCTGTTTCCACGCTGTTAGTCACACTAGCCCTTTCCTCTGATAGAGAATGGTTATTGAAATTATTTTACAAAAAGTGTTCTTCTCTGTTTTATGGTAAAAAAGTGTTGGTGTTCCCTGATGTGGCTCGGGAAACGCAGAAGCGGAGGCGAGCTTTTCTTTTGTTAAAACCAGGGGTGCTATCTTTAGGTGCTTCATTTATACTTCGTTTTCCTTGTAAATGTTTAGTCACTTATAAAGCGCAGAAATTTGTGTTCTTTTCTCCAGCTGATCTTTCTACTTTTTTGAGTTCCCATTTGGTGGTAGCTTCTACTTCGGGACCACAGACTCCATCATAAGTTTAGTACTCCTTGGAGCACTGTCTTCATTTTGTTTTCTTGATAGTAATTCCTGTGATATTCCCTTTTTTTCCTTAAGTAATTTTCCGATGAGGTATTTCATGTTAATTTTTGTGGTAACCTCCTCCTCCTACTGAGGGCTATTTTTGATCCTTGCATATTATGTAGTTTTTGAACAAATTGTGTTCTGTATCATTCTTGCAAGTGTCATTATTCTGTACAAGTTTTTTGCTTGGTTTATTGTTAAAAATGCATAAATAAATAATATAAAAAAAAAAAATTTGCAGATGACACAAAACTATTCAAAGTTGTTAAATCCCAAGAGGATTGTGGAAAATTGCAAGAGGATCTTGATAAATTGGAAGACTGGGCATCAAAATGGCAGATGAAATTTAATGTGGACAAGTGCAAGGTTATGCACCTAGGGAAGAACAACCCAAACTATGGTTACATGATGCAAGGTTCCACATTAGGAACCACCACCCAGGAAAAAGATTTAGGCGTCATTGTGGATACCATGTTAAAACCCTCGGCCCAGTGTGCAGCAGCGGCCAAGAGAGCAAATAGAATGCTAGGTATGATAAGGAAAGGAATGGAAAATAAAACAAAAGATATTATAATGCCTCTATATCGTTCCATGGTGAGACCGCACCTTGAATATTGTGTGCAATTCTGGTCGCCATATCTTAAAAAGGATATAGCGATTTTAGAAAAGGTTCAGAGAAGAGCCACCAAAATGGTAAAGGGGATGGAAGGATACTCCTATGAAGAAAGGCTAAAAAGGTTTGGGCTCTTTAACCTGGAAAAGAGACGGCTGAGGGGAGATATGATAGAAGTCTATAAATTAAAGAATGGAGTGGAACGGGTAAACGTAGATCGATTGTTTACCTTATCAGAATATAGAAAGACTAGGGGACATGCAATGAAGCTACAGGGTAAACTATTTAAGACTAATAAAAGAAAATAATTTTTCACTCAACGTGTAATCAAACTCTGGAATTTGTTACCGGAGGATGTAGTAAATGCTGTTAGTGTAACTGGGTTTAAAAAAGGTTTGGACAAGTTCCTGGAGGAAAGGTCCATAAACAATTATTAAGAAGGGACCCAGGATATCAATGCTTGAACCAATACAAGCATTGTGGAACCTGTGTCCCTTGGGGAAACTGCTAGGTACATATGACCTAGATTGGCCACTGTTGGAAAAAGCATACTGGGCTTGATGAACCTTGGTCTGACCCAGTATGGCATATCTTATGTACCAAACACTCTCTCTTAGCCATTACTGACTACCTTTGCACTTTTTGGATTCTCGTCACCAAGTCCTACTTATCTCTCTGACCTCACAGCAGCCTTTGACTTGGTCAATCTCTCCATCATTCTCTCACAACTCTTTTCCATCAGTGTCTCAGGTTTTTCTCTTGCATGGCTCTGCTCTTACCTGTGTGATCACTCCTTCTGGGTTTCCTGGTCTTCTAAATTCTCATCTCCTCAATCTCTTCACTGTTTCCCCAAGTTTCTGTTCTTGGCCCTATTCTTTTTAATGTCTATCTGGCTTTCTTGATTTTTTCCCTTGACATTACATTTTACATTTATGCTGACAATATTCAACTTCATTTTTGCTTTCCCACTCATTCTCAGTCTGTCATTTCCCAGATTTCCTCTAAACTTGATGTCATTGCTGACTTGCTTTCCCACCATAGGCTAAAGCTTAACACTTCCAAGACCGCCTCTCTTCTTTTCATCAATTTGATTCCTGCTGCTCCCGTGCCCCACCCCACCCCGTTCACGGCACCCCTCTTCCTTTCCAGGATATAGTTAAAATCCTTGGTGTTTCTTTTGATTCCCAGCTTTCCTTCTTTGGTCATAACACTTCTTGTCATCCAATGTTGCTTCTTCACCTTGTGACAGATTTGCTTTGCTTGTAACCTCCTTGATCTATCCTCCCTCTGTTTACTTGTAGTTTCGCTGATCATTACTCATCTTGATTAAGCAAATTCTCTTCTTTCCAGCCTTCCCCATTGTCAGATTCACTGCCTCCAACTGCTTCAGAACACTGCCCTTCGCCTCCTCCATGGTGCCCTCAAGTTTACCCATGTTACACCAGTCTTCCTCACTGAACACTGGCTTCTGGTCCCCTTCAGTATTCAGTATGAGTTCCTTCTGCTTGCTTTTCATGCTCTCCATTCTGGTCACCCCATATTTCTCCACATCTACTATCACTTATGCCCCTCAGCACACCCTTTGTTATGCTTTCCAACACCTCCTTGATGTACCTGGTCTTATTCCAATCCAACAACAAGCACGATTCCACGTGCAACAACCAACCCAGTAAAAAATGTGGAATGCAATTGAAAGGACACACAAAATTCTTTATTAAAAATATTCCACTCCAGCCACTGGCCCAACACAGGTCGTGTTTCGGAAAAGAGCCTTCTTCAGGGGCGTATAGGCTGTTTTTGCAGGGGAAATCACCTGATTAATATCACACCTATAGTGCCAGGGGAACCTTTCAGATGGAATAGTAGGCTATTCTTTAATGTCAGTCGTCACTCAATAGAGAGCACCGGTGTAGTGCTGCAAACAGAAGTATCACATACTAGTAGAAGCCTGGTCTTATTCCATCCATTCAGCGACTGCTCACTCCACTTCTTTTCAAATTGTTGCCCCTTCCCTTTGGAACTCTCTTCCTCCTGCCCTTCACTCCCAGCTCTCCTTTTCCTGTTTCAAGTCCCAGTTTAAAACCCACCTCTTCTCCTTGGCCTTCCCATCTGTCCAAAACCTTTGACCTGTTCCTTTTCTTCTTTCCCTGCTCTGAACACAGCACTAGCCATTAACTTGATTTTGTCTGTTTCCCTACCCTTCTCCCCTTTGCGTTTTCCCTGTTTATTTTACAATTGCTTGCACATGTATCCTAGGCCCTCCTCTTGTTTCTCTTCTCTTTTGTGTCTCTTTTTTGTTTGTTTGGTCCATCCCCTGTCTTCGTATTTTCCCTCCATAGTATTTTAATAAAATTTTGTTAACTGCCTAGCTGCTTCAGTTATATGCGGTATATAACATTCAAATATACTGTAAACTGTAACTGTAGCTTTATAAACAGAGAAAGATTTATGCAATTATCTTCATATGTTTAACAGGGAAATTAGCATAAGCTAAATGTTAATGCAGTATCACGTTGTTTGTGCACATAAAGGGGCATGATTACGAAGGATTGCACCAATACTGCTCATTGGGACCCAAACGTTAGTGCAGATTGTGGAGGACCCTGGCCCAGGCAACAGCCTATGGCTTAGGGCTGCACTTGTTAGTCCTTTAATTAAAGAGTTTTCTTCCTGATCCAGCACCGGGGCTGCTTGGATTTGTAGTTGTGTTGTTTAGAAAAAAGCAAGTAGTGTGGAGACCGAGGGTTTACAAGGCAAACACAGGAATTTATTTCTTTTTCTAAAGAGCATTAAGGCTCAACGCAAAACAAGCAGGATTCTTTTCTCCAAACAATAATCCATAGGCATTTATACCAAACCAAACAATGAAACTGCTTTATGTAGCTTTTTAACATGTGTCGCTGTTTTTCAAATCATTCAGCAATCAAGCAAGGCTTCTCTTCAAACCCAAAAGAAATATCCTTTTGTCAGCAACAGGGTTCTTTAGCATTCCTGGCTAAACACATTTCTCCCTGTTTCCACACTGCCTTCTAGGACATTCAGGTTATAGGCTTTTCCCTTCTTTTATCCAAGAACTTTTATTCTGCCTTCTGGCACAGAGAACAATCCATTACTGAATCTTCAGACCCCTCATCAGATTCATAATAGTCTATCTGCATTTCCTCAGGACCTGTGTCCGGTAAATCTGGCTTTAAGCCAACATGAAAAACTTCAGGCTTAATATTCTCTAAAAGTTCCAGAACCTTTCTCCACTGAGGCTTTTCCCTATGCAAAGGGTTTCCACGAGGAACGTGGAGATTCTTCTCTTGCATCAAACGACACAATGCCTCTAACTGGCTCACAGCACTTTTGGCTACACTTTTATTCATGCACCTTTTTGGAAGTTGCAGCTCTTTAGCTGGTTCAGGAACAGTTGTCACTGTAGCCTGACCCTTGTCAGCACTTCTCTCTAACACAGCTCTCCTAGATTTAAAACCAATTGCAGTTTCCTTGCAATCCTGGCTTTCTGTCTGACTAGGGCTTTCACCTCTGAGAATCCCCTGGAAGTCTCCACCGTTCTCCTCCACAGTGAACTCTCTGGGCCTTTCTCTGGTGCTTCTCTCACCACTGAATTCTCCAGCGTGCTGCTTCCCTGTCTCTCCCTTTCCAGGGTGTCGCTTCATGTGCTGCCTTCTCTCAGGCTGAGACTCTCTTCCCGTGGTGCTGCCCTTATCAGGCTGACTCTCTCTTCCCATGGTGCTGCCCTTCTCAAACTGAGTCTCTCTTCCCGTGGTGCTGCCCTTTTCAGGCTGAGTCTGCCTTCCTTCTGTTTCCCTGGGTTTATAAGAGTGTCTCTGAACTACCGTGCACTGCCCTTCCCCCAAGTAGCTCTCATTAGTTTCCAAGCCTGCCCTTAGATTAGCAGAGCCTGGGTGTGTCCTGTCCTCAGTAGCTGCGTGTTTTTTTTCCTTGCCTGCACTTTGAGAGCTACTGATTCCTTGCCTGTCTCTTTCTTTAAAGGTAAATGTCTGATTTTCTCCCAATTCCATGGGCTCAGCCATACTCTCCTCATCACAAGATACCTGTGCTAACCTTTTGGGGCATGTGCATCCATCCCTTGCCATTAGTGCAATGTTAACACACCACATCGCTCTAACCAGAGCACTACTGGTGCACTTACTGCCACCTATTGATATCCCATTAAGTGCATCTGAGCTAACAACCACCTTCACAGTTAGCACATCCCCAAAACGAAGTGCCATCCAAGCCCACATTCCGCCCACAATAGCCCAGTCCCCAGCTGATCGCACACTACCCTGTTAGCATGGATTTTTAGCATGGGTCCTGTACTAACTGCTAGTGCAGGGAGCTTACCGTATGCTAAACCCTGCATTAATGGTTAGTACATGTTAGTAAGTGTGTCCCTAAAAGTTGCATTAGGCATTTAATGCAGGTTAGTAAATAAGTCTTTATATTTTTTAAAAAAAATATTGGACACAAAATGATACATAAAACAAATACAAAAAAGGAAATTGCATACCCTAACAAATTTTGGGGACATACAGTTTGATCAATAAGAAATTTAATGCAAGGTGACCCTTTACCTTTCTGAGGTCTATCCATTACACAGGTAAACTACCAAAAAATTACCTCCAATTTTGCAACTGATTCCTATAGATTTTGGGGTGCTGAATCCAGGAAAAATAGCCAAAATGTTCCATCACGTCACGTTTTCTTGCAAAATTAGATTTCTTACCCATATAAGGAATGTTCACATAATTTCTTTTTAGCCGACTGCAGTTTATTTTCTTGGCCCAAAATAGAGGTTGTAATGGTTAACTAACTAGAAACACTCCCTCATGATATTTTAGAGTGTTTTGTATTCATTTTATACATTAACAGGACAATTGGGAGGCGGGGGGCTAAATCCAGTACTCGCGCTGGCGCATGTTCTTTCCTGTTCGCCTCGCCTCGTTCGCTCGCTCAAACACGGTGGTTGCGACATGAACATTCCTGTCAAATTTCAGTTTCTTGCAAGTTCATTATTACCTTTTGTTTGCTCAGTCGTAATCCAGCTTTATTCCGAAGTGGTTCACTACAGTTGTAGTTTGCAGTGCTGTGTATTTGTGATGGCTCACAGAGCCAGAGGTTGCGTCAACTCTCCGGACAGTTTTTGTTTTATTTGTGGGGAATATACCGTGAAAAAGCGGCAGAGGAACATTTCTGCATTTATTAAAAAAGTATATTTTGCTTATTTCTGTTTGAAGTTAGGCGATCAAGACAAACCGTGGGCTCCTCACAAAGTGTGCAAGACATGTGAGGAAGATCTACGCTTATGGATGAAAGGTAAAAAACAAGCATTTTATTTCGGAATACCTATGATGTGGCGTGAACAAAGAGACCACAGCAGTGACTGCTATTTTTGCTCTTGCATTGTGAAGGGATACAACTTAAAAAATAAGAACGTAATAAGTTACCCCAACCTTCCCTCAGCAATTAGGCCTATGTCTCATAGCAACAAAGTACCTGTGCCTGAACCACCAAAATCTTTGGATCATATTTGTGTGGACGGTTCTGATCATGATGAGACTCATCAGATGGCTTTTCCCGATGAGTCCAGTACTTCCGAGTTTGAAACTGAACCAGATCCGAAACCTGAACTTTTCTCTCAAGCTGAATTGAATGATTTAGTCCGGGATTTAGGACTCCCAAAAGATGCTGCCCAACTGCTAGGTTCTCGGCTTAAACAGAATAATCTATTGTCACCAGGAACAACTTTTTATTGGTACCGCAACCGCGAGACACAATTTTTGAAGTATTTCAGCAAAGAGGAAGATTTGGTATTTTGCAACGATATATACGGAGTGATGGAAAAGTTTAAACTCAAGTATGATCCTGCTGAATGGCGGCTGTTCATTGATTCGTCAAAAGACAGCATAAAAGGTGTTCTTCTTCATAATGGCAACACATTCGCTTCAGTTCCTATTGCTCACTCTGTTATTCTCCAAGAAAAATACGAGAATTTGGCCCTGATTCTTCAGAAGATTCGTTATGATGAGCATAAGTGGATGATTTGTGGAGACTTTAAAATTCTATCCATGCTATTAGGGCAGCAATCCGGTTTCACCAAATATCCCTGCTTCCTTTGCTTGTGGGATAGCCGGGCCCATGACCTACACTGGGGGAAAAAAGACTGGCCAATTTGGGAGTATTTGAGACCCGGTGAGAAAAATGTTCTTCATGAGAGCTTGGTACCTCGTGATAAAATTCTATTACCACCTCTCCACATTAAGTTGGGTCTCATTAAGCAATTCATCAAGTCCCTTCCAAAAGATGGTGAGTGCTTTCGGTACCTTTGCTCAAAGTTCCCCCGACTTTCTGAAGCAAAGCTAAAGGAAGGAGTGTTTGTTGGCCCTGATATAAGGAAACTCATTTCAGATGGAGCATTCGCTGAAATGATGTCTGAGAAGGAAAAAGAAGCCTGGGATTCCTTCAAGGATGTTGTTCTCATATTCTTGGGGAACAGGCGGGATGAGAACTATAAGGATATTGTTGCCAGGATGCTCAATGCCTTCAAAGAACAAGGCTGTAACATGAGCCTGAAAGTCCATTTCTTGCACTCCCATGTGAACTACTTTCCCGAAAACTTGGGGGCGTACAGTGAAGAACAAGGTGAAAGGTTTCACCAGGACATCAAGGACGCAGAGAGAAAGTACCAAGGAAGATGGAACACCACTATGATGGCTGATTTCTGCTGGTTGCTGCTGCGGGAAACCCCAGATGAAAAATACGCCAAGCAGCGCACCAAGAGAAGCATTCGGGGGAAGAAGAAACGGGCCCACCAGGAGATTGATTGACCCAAGAATGACTTTAAAATCTAAACTGTGTTGACAAATATCGTGTTTTTACTAAACTTTGAAATAAAAATTTGCTAGTTATTACCACAGTGTCGGATCTCATTTATTAGAATTTTATTTTCACACCATCGGGTGTTTGTCTTCATGTATTGCAATGGTGCGGTTTGCGTTTTCTATTCTTACATACATACCTGTACAACATTTTTTGCACATTTCTTTGCTTTGCTTTGTGTCTAACCTCGCTCTTATATGCTCAATGTTTGTGCACATGTATGTGGCTGTTTTAAGTGCAGACAATTTTGCTACCATCACAGTGTGTTTTGTTGACATTACTCTATTCTTATGTGCTGCCTTGTTACAATTTTCTTTATTCTTATTTGAATAACTACTAAACAATTAGTATAAAGAATTCATCCAAAAACCTTTATCTCGATCGCACTCAATCTGAAACGTTCACCTCAAACTGCTAACCCAATGTAGAAAAAATCTGTATGTGATGGAGCAAATTGGTTACCAGATTTGGATTCAGCGCACCAAAAAACGTAAAAATCAATCGAAACATTAGAGGCAGTTTAAAAAAAAATTTTTTTAGTGTACCTGTGTTATTAGAGATTCCCATTTTGCCATATCAAAAACATTTAACCAACCTCAAATACTATCTTTGGTAAAAAGTAAGGGTTAGTGAAATACACTAGTCATTCTCCCCATCCCCTGTTTTCCCATTTTCAATTAGTACTTATTAGAATAACTCAGAGGACATATTTCAAAGGAAAGAAAAGCTGTAGTAAATCAAATCCTTAAATCTGGTTTATTTTAAGAACTTGTTTTGCTGGTATTTTAGTCAAATTTATTATCTTTCTTTTTACAAGTGTGCAGTAAAATTCTGTCATGGATATCAACCATAATTGTGTTTAAAGGTTGAACTCAACCTTTATTTTGTCGTCATATGATTCTTTTTGATTGAAAATACTATAACAATTTAGAAAGTTCATTGAAGATGAGTAGTGCATAATTCTCCCTTAAACTACAGTCTACTTTTTTATATGGATTAGATGGAGTTTTAAAACTATGCCTGTGATGAGAAATTAATAAGGATTGGCATTGAAGTCTTGCAAAGAATCTATAATTATAGCTATACAAATGAATGAAAAAAATGCTGAAAAGGACCGATTGACTACTGTGCTAGTCAGACCTCTTATAAAATTACATGAAATATTTCCCATTTCTTTTTCTTGAGCTAATCAAAAAAAAAAAGTGCTCAGCTGGAAAGAAAACGAATAAAGGCAAGTGTGCAGCATTTCTAATCCACTATATACATTGACACCCACACTCTCCATCCTGATCACATTTCTATATTTTTGGTCAGAATGAGCTGTTATTAAATATGAAAAGGCTGACATGCATAAATAATAGTGATTAATCATAATGATTTACTAAATGAATATAGGCAGCAGAGACCTCAGTCTTATTCTTGACACTATATGGACCCAAAGCTGCAATACTCGTTCAACGTAAAAAGCGCTATATTTCAAGATCTTTCTTTTTATTCCACACTCACCATCTCATTTTTGGTGTTACATACTTTCCTGCAAAAGAATTCATGGGCTCTGAACTTGCCTTAACTTCAGGCACAGACTGCATGGGAACCTAGGCAAGAGGTTTTAATGTCAAATCACTGCAAGCACATTTCCTCTTCAACTTCACTCCCACCCCACAGAAAGGCCTTTTCCCCATCATATAAAACTCAGCCTCCAGATGTTTCCTCTGTAATACTGCAGTATTATGGACCCATCACTGTGAATGAAAAATTGAGGCCTCTCCCCAGTCAGACTCTCAGTAAACAAGTAACCAAATTAACTACTCTTTGATTCAAACTGGATATCCATCCCCACCTGACCAATCTTAGATTGCTAACTCCAGCTGAACTACATTCTCCTACTAATATGCGGATAAACTATAAAAAAAACCGAGGTACTGATAGTCACAAAGAACAGAGAATTCTCACCCCCTGAGACCCTAAAAGTACGAGATGCAGACCTCCCAATCAAGCCCTCCATAAGATACCTTGGAGTAGTACTGGACCATCGACTGGACTTTAAAGAACATGTCAACCGTACGGTAAAAACCATTTATTTCAAGATAAGGACCCTGCGTCATCTGAAAAATATGCTTGACCCAGACAGCTTCAGGACCATATTCCAAGCAATAGTCACACCCCACTTCGACTATGCGAACATAATACTACATGGTCTCCCAAAAAACACCCTAAATACACTACAACTAGCCATGAATGCTGCAGCCCGGGTTCTATACAGAGCCTCAAAGAGCGACCATATCACCCCCATCCTAATGGAACTACACTGGCTCCCCATAAACTGAAGAATTGCCTATAAAGCCCTTCTAATGACCTTTAAAGCACTCAACAATATAGCCCCTTCATCAATCTCAAACCTCCTCAATCACACTCCCAACATCAGATCCAGGAGATCAGTAGCTGCAAATACCCTGGTTACACCACCTGAGGCCATAAAATGCACACGTTCAACAACAGACAGGGCATTCGCATACTACGCACCCAGAAGCTGGAATAACCTACCTCCCACCATCAGAGCAATTACGGACCTCAAGCAATTCAGAAAAGCCATAAAACACCACCTCTTCGTTCTACACTTCTCCCAAGGCACATCAACAACCCTCTAACGCATTCCAAGCCCTCATAGTAAAAATTGTAAAATTGTAAATACCTGATTTACTCAAGATGTTAATAATAAATGCTATTCATTGTATATAGGTTCATAACGAATATGTACAAAGTTTCCCAAAGTTATAATCCCAGTTGAACTCTCCTGTTATATGTAAACTCACAACAGCCTGTTGCTTGTAATGAGAATTCTTGTTTAATGTGAACCGCGCTGATGGAAAAGAGTGCGGTATAGAAGAACTATAAATAAATAAAAATAAATAAATAAATAAAATAAGCAACATACTTGAATAAGAACCCCAAATGCCCCACTTTCCTGACATCCCTAATCACCAACTCCCCTATTCTGAAGGTCCAAAGGAGAGCCCCATTTTAAACCCCATTTTAAACCTTTAAACCCCATTTTAACATCCCATTTTAAACACATACCACAGCCTCTTTAGCATCCATGAGTGATAGTCAACACCATATCCAGAGTAGCAATCCCCTCCCACCTTAGTCTAACCAGAAATCATATTTTATATTTGTATTTGTATTTGTAAGTGATATTGCGGAAGGACTGAATGGAAAAGTCTGCCTTTTTGCAGATAACATGAAAATCTGCAACAGAGTAGATACTTCCGAGGGAGTGGGCAACATGAGGAAAGATCTGAAACCACTGAAAGAATGGTCTAATGCTTGGCAGTTAAGATTTAATGTAAAGAAGTGCCAAGTCATGCACCTGGGATGCAGAAATTTTAAAAAATTGTATGCGATAGGGGGAGAGAGGTTAGTGTGCACAGACCAGTAGAGGGACCTCAGAGTGCTATTGTCTGAGGATCTCAAGGTGGCAAAACAATGCAACAAGGCAGTAGCCAAAGCCAGAAGGATGCTGGACTGCATACAGAGAGGAATAACCAGCAGAAAAGAGGAGGTATTAATTCCCCCATGCAAATCATTGGTGAGACTCATCCTGAAGGAAGGAAAGAATGTCTGTAATATCAACTCGTCAAGGGGAGAGGGATCTCTTAGAACACCAAAAAGAAAAAAGATGCCAGATCCAAGTGTAGGCACGTGAGGTAGAAGACTATTGAGCCCATAGTAGAGTTGCCACTACTTGCATCAAGTAACTTTTGCGATGCTGAACAATAGCCAAATCATAAGTGAGTAAGTAGCAGGGTCATCCATGAGAAATGGCCCCTGAAACAGGAGACCTCTCTGGACACCGAGGGGTAGGGGCACCTCCTCCACTACCCATCCAGAGTGTGACTCTATCCAATGGAGTACACGGTCGATTAGTGGCCAAGAAGGAAAGATGTAGAGAAGTTCATTCGAGGGCCAGGTCTAAACCAGAGCATCTAGGCCGCAATAGTTTGGTTCCTTTCTATGACTGAAAAAGATTGACATCTTAGCATTGGAAGAGGTGGCCATTAAGTCTAGAGTCAGATGACCCCCACTGACATGCAGTGTTTGCAAATGCCCATGGAGCTAGCTCCCACTTGTCAGGGTCCAGGATATGATGACTCAGAAAATTAGCTTGAATGTTCTCCATTCCTGCAATGTGCTGTGCAGAAAGAGTCAGGAGTTTGAATTCTGACAAGGGAAATAGAAAAATAATTTCCAGGGCCACTCTGGGACATTTGGTCTCACCCTGTCTGTTGAGATAAGTCACAGTGGTGGAATTGTCAGAAAGTACTCAGATTGCTCGACTCTGGAGGTGGGATTGAAAGAAGAGTAGAGCCAGATGAACAGCCCGGACTTTGAGTCTTATTGAATGGGCCTTGCCTGTCTCGGGCAGTGTGCTCACCAACATGCAAATTTGGTGTCTGGTGACCACCACCCAACACAGAATTTCTAAGGAACACCCTTCAACAAGTGATGAGGACAAAGTCACCATTGAAGACTGTGGCGAACCACTAAAGAAAGGGGTAGATGAAGTTGATAGTCCTGGATATATGGGGACAAGTATGACAGGAGAGAGTGTACTGAAATGAACACATATGAGCACAGGCCCAGGGGACTATGTCAAGAGAAGAAGCCATGGTGCCAGGGAGTTGTAGGTAATCCCAGGTAGTGGGAGTTGCCAAATGCTGTAAGGCATGGACCTGAATTCAGAGTTTCTTGCATCTGTCATAAGAGAGAAAGTCATGACCCACACTTGTGTTGAAGTGGGCACCAAGGAATTCAAGAGACTGAATTGGGCACAGATTGCTTTTGGCATAATTGACCACCCAGCTGAGACGGTTCAGAAAGGAGAGGACCTGAGAGATCATAGAAGTTGCTTCCTCGAAACTCATTACTCTGATCAGCCAGTCATCTAGATAAGGATGAACCCGAATGCCTTGGTGCCACAGGGAAGCTGCCACTATTGCTATCACCTTAGAGAAAGTGTGAGGAGCTGTGGCAAAACTAAAGGGCAAGACATGAAACTGATAATGTTTACTGAGGACTGCAAAATATAAATACTGCTGAAGATCTTGGCAGATTTGAATGTAAAAATATGCTTCCACCAGGTCCAGGGATGCAAGAAATTTGCCTTGCTGAACAGTTTGAATGACTGTCCTGAGGGTTTCCATCCAGAACCGCGGCATCTGAAGACAGCAATTGACTCCCTTGAGGTCGAGGATAGGACAGAAGGAGATATCCTTCCTGGGAATGACAAAGTAAATGGAATAGTGACTAGAACCTCTTTCTGAGGGAGGAACTGGGCATACCACATTGAGTTGAAGAAGGTGGTTGAGGATCAGGCATACAGCCACTGCCTTGGCCACAGAACCACATGGAGAGATGAGGAAGACATTCGGCATGGGTTCAATGAAGGTGTGTTACTACCTCGAGTACTCTGAAATTATCTGAGTCCATTCATGGGAAAAATATCATAAGTGTCTGCCCACAAGAGGCACCTCAGAATGGACCCAGAAACAATCAATGGAAAACTTGTTGGATGAGAAGAAAACTTGTTGGATGAGAAGAAATTGTCCCAGTTGCAATGGATACCCTGAAAAGACTGAGGCTTAGAACCAGTCCTATTCGAAGAAGAACCAGATTTGCCAGGCCAGTAATGATGAACGTCTCTGAAGTGGATTGTGAACTCTATAAGATAAGGACACGGAAGACAACATGGCAGGATGGTGAAAATTGGATTTTGGTTTATCCTCTGGCAAATGTTGAGGCTTGACTTCCCCCAAATCCTTCACAAGGTTTTCCAAATCCTCACCAAAAAGAAGGCAGCCCTTGAAAGGAAACTTGGTGAGAGGGGACTTGGAAGAAGCATCCACAATCCAATAATGGAGCCACAGCCAATGCTGATCCACTGTAACAGCAGCCACAGACCGAGCAGATAAGTGCAGAAGATCATAAAAGGCATCTACAAGAAAGGCAGTGACCGATTTTAAATGAGCCAAAGCTGGATCATCCGGAAGTGACCAAAGTCATCACAGCAGAGTGTGTGCAGTGAGGCCTCTGCAAAGAGAGGCCTACAATGCGAAGGTTGATGAAGAGAAAATGTTTTTTAAGAGGCTGTCCATCTTATGATCTGTCTGATCATGGAGGGCAGTGCTGCCCTCCACAGGAATGGTTGTGCGTTTAGTGACTGCAGAGAGCAGGGCGTCTACTTTAAGAAAACACAACCACTTGGAAAGATAATCTGAAGATCAAATGTAAACACTCCACAAGCAATGAGTGGAGTGTAGAAACACATCAGAAGAATCCCACTCTAAGGAGACTGTTGTAATTCCAGGGAAAAGGAAAAAGCCTTAGAAGATTTCCTGATGTCCATGATGATGGGCTTTGCCTGAGTTTAAAGGAATCCAAAGACTGTTGCACTTGAGAGTCCGAGAGGTGCAGAGGCTTTGTAACTTGAGCAATGAGAGCAGGAAGTTCTTCCTTACAGAATAACTGGATATCCTGACCATCTTCTCAACATTCCTGGTTGTCTTCCAATGGAGAGAGCTCTCCTTCTTCCTGGTTGGATTCAGAAGTGATAGAATGTTCATCTGAAGGACCATCACCATCTTCCCCTGCAGGGTGTCAGTCCCCTGAGGAGAGGAGGTATCCTTGGCCAGATCTAAAGAAGCTCCAGCCTAACTTTGGCGGGCATGCTTTCTAGACGGTGGATCAGCGGTGGTGGTTAGAGTAGCTGAAGTTCTCGAGAGCCACATATCCAAGACCTGAAGGAATAGCTACATAAATTGGAGATCAAAGCTGTCAGCTGAAGTCTGCATAGGCTGAACAGAGAGTAGTAGAAGGTGAGCAGACTGCTTAGGCAACAAAACCAAAGGAAGGGTATCTTGAGATCTAGCATCACCCTGAGGTAGCCCAGAGGGAGCTAAAGCAAGAGACCTGCAAGGGCTACCGGAATCAGGACCTATAGATGCAAAAGGACACTCTTGATCAGAAACCCAGTAGGAACACAAACTACCTGTCAAAGTCTTACATTTCTTCCACAGCCCAAGCAGCACCGTAGGGAAGAAGGCATTTTCACAACAGGATAAATGAAAAAGTCACCGGAAGTGCGGGGAGCCAAAAATCTGAAGAAAGCATGGCAGCCGTGGCGCAAAAATTATGGTGGGAAACAGCAAAACAGCCAGGAAGCAGCCGCCAACTGACTGCCTGAAGAGAAGCAGGAAAAAGGCAACTGCAGAAAACAAAGCACACTGAAAAAAAAAAAAAGGGAGGCACACGCAGTCAGAAGAACAAGATACCTCCGAAAAACAGATCTGGATGCTACTTTAAAAGAGAACCACAAAAGAAATAAAACACTCAGTGCTCTCAAAGGAGGAAAAAACAGATGAAGAAGGAAGGGTTCGGAGAAGAAAAAACTAGCCGACAACTTCCTCAACATCCAGGTCCTTGAATAAGGTGTTTTTTTTTAAACAAACTTTAAGGAGTTAGAAAAATAACAAAAGGTGACTGCCAACTTAACTGATAGAAGTCTTGCTTGCAGAACAGTCAGAACGGAAGGCTGCAGCTGCTCCTCAGCAGCAGCAGCACTTCCCTTCAGAGGTGCTCTACTAGTCCTCTTGACCAGGGGCAGCTCTGGAAAGTGAAGAAAGGAAAACTGTCGGCAAAGAAGGGGCACCACAGTGTGCACTGACACCAAATCTCTCTCAGAGAATGCCAGGATCTAGGAGAAGTCCATCATCTGCTGAGACAGAGAAAATACTGAAGCTCCTCTTGGGGGATGGGTTTTTATTCCAAGTGTGATATCACAAAGCTTCGGGAATTTTTCTCTGTCTCACCATCTGCTGGCAGGAGGACACAACCCACTAGTCTGGACTGGTCTAGCATGATGTATTTGGAAATTAAAGTTGTTTGATGTCTTGTATATTGTAAGGACTGAATACAGCTGACAGTTGGACAATCAGTTTATTTCACTTAATTTAAAAATAGTTTTGGTGAAAGGATTCTCTGAAAAATTAGTCACAGAGCAGGGGACTGCTCTATTTTAAACCCTGACAAGTTCTGAGAATAGTGACTGACTCCTAAAACTTTAAAAGTTGATAGATTTATTTCTAAAACTCTCACTTCAGAAACATCAGTGTTAAAGCCCTGCATGAGCTGAATAAGCACATATTTAAAGTTTACTTTTGTAAAGTTAAAAAAAAATCCTTCACTGACTTAATGATATCCAACTCCATTTTTATCATTAACTCAAAAATGTCTGACTTAGAGGCTCATGTACTAACCTACAAATTTTTTTGCTGGGTAGCAACCATTTATGCAATATTTTATAATGCCATGCAAATTAGTTCTTGGATCATCTGCATTTTGTGGCTAAAAGCACAAGACATCTCTTGTGCATTCTGATGCTTGGGAACTTCATTCATTCTGAGCCATGGGAATGCACAAAAAATTTCATATGGGAGCTCATTTGTCATGGTAGCAGGTACATAACCAGAAATGTATATAGTTAAGATCTCTGGATCTGTTATATAGTTAAGAACCCATGGGTTCATAGTTGCATTTTATATATAGTTTAATGCACAGTTATAATGTATTTTTACTTTCATTCCATGTAAACTGCCTTGACCCAGTGAAAGGCGGCATTTACATACAGCTAAATAAATAAATAAAACAAATAAAGCCACACAACCTCCCTGGGCTCCTCCCAGGACCTCAAATCCCCACTTGGTCAGTGGCCTCTTCTCCTAGTATCTGATGGTGGCAGGAAAGATACCTGATCACTGCTTCCCCACTGGTGCTATTTTGCAAAATGGCCCAGTTGACCCCTAATTAATATATCACTAGAGGTCAACTGATGCCATTTTGCAAAACAGTTATAAAAGGCAAGAGCGACAAAAGATCACTCTTTTCCCCTAGTTACTGAGTTAAGTTCGGAGGGGTAGAGATGTGGGCATTGGGGCCTACCTGAAAATTGGAACCATTTGGTCCATCGTGGGTGGGACTAATCATGAGTAGGGTTGCCAACTTTTTCACTGAGAAAAACCCGACACCTGTGGCTCGCCATGCTCCACCCATTCTCCGCCCCTAGTCCCACCCCTGCCCCGCCCCGCCCCAGCCCCACCCACAAAAATTACCGAGGATACGTGTAGGCTAACTTCCTTGGTCAGAAAATAATTAAACTGGGAACCCCAAAAGCCAAACATGAAATGTACAACACTGGAGAAATAAAACTATAAAGTAATTTCCTCTTGCACTAAACAAAAACGCAAAGATGTTAGCAATACACACTTCCCAGACCAGACATATTCCAGTTAAAAAATTCAAAATAAAAAGTATTTTTCTACCTTCTGTTTGGGCATTTTATTTTTCAGTTGCAATTGCTCCAGTCACTTTCTTCTGGTTTCTTCGTGTCTTCTGCGAGCTATCCATTTGTCCTTTCTTCTCTTTTAGATGTTTTCCATTCTCTCTCTATTTCTGCTTTAATATACTGATTGTTTCCCTTTTGCTCTTTCCCCCAATTCTTTCCTTATTCCTTTATCATCCATTTAAATTTCATCCTTCCATTCTCAAGCCCCTCTTACTCTCCCAATACCCGGCCCATCATAGACTTTTCTTCCACACAAAATATATTTTCCCCTTCCATTCTCATTCCCCATCCATTCTAGTCCTCCCCCAAAATCAGTTCCCTTATAGTTCTAGATCCACCCAGCATCCACTCCCTTCTAGTCCCATTCTCCCATGCCCCACATCAGCCCATTTCCAGTCCTTTTCCAGCTGTTCATCAGCCCATTTCCAGTGCTAGCCCTCACATCACAGGCCATTTCCAGTCCTAGCCCCCCCAAAATCACAGCCCATTTCCAGTCCAAGTCCACCATCACAGCCTCTTTCTAGCCCTAGCCCCCCCCATCACAGCCTATTTCCAGTCCTAGCCCCCCCCACCATCACAGCCAATTTGCAGTCCTAGACCCCCTAATCACAGCCTATTTCCAGTCCAAGTTCCCCCTCCCTCCACCATAGCCCATTTCCAGTCCAGGTCCCCCCCCCCCATCACAACAACATTTCCAGTCCAAGTCCCCCCCCCCCCCATAGCCCTCTTCCAGTTCAAGGTCCCGTCCTATCAGCCCATTTCCTTTCAAGGTCCACCCCCATCACATCAACATTTCCAGTCCAAGTCCCCCCCCCACCATAGCCATTTTCCAGTCCAAGTTTCCCCCCCGCCATAGCCCTTTTCCAGTCATGTTCTCCCACCCCCAAGCCCATTTGTTGTCCTTGCCCCCCCCCCCATCACAGCCCTTGCAGTCCTTGGCCTCTCCCCCCCCCCCCCCTGACCAGCACCGTGGCTGTCTGAGGGGCTTCAGAGGGAGCCGGAGAAGCCCACGCGAGGCCCCGGCTCCCTCTGTACAACTGCCAGCGTGAAGATCCTTTTCCTTCACGCTAGCGGCTGTTTCTGTGAAGCCGCGATTGCTGGGAAAGGTTAAAGGCAATGCCCTTTAACCTTTCCCAGCATTCGCGGCTTCACAGAAACAACCGCCAGCGTGAAGGAAAAGGATCTTCACACTGGCAGTTGTACAGAGGGAGCCGGGGCCTCGCGCGGGCTTCCCCGGCTCCCTCTGAAGCCTTCCGGTGTGCGGGCGGATCGGAAGAAAAGCCGGTTTTTTGCTCTGGCT
Organism: Ichthyophis bannanicus; assembly: GCA_033557465.1. Lineage (NCBI taxonomy): Eukaryota > Metazoa > Chordata > Amphibia > Gymnophiona > Ichthyophiidae > Ichthyophis > Ichthyophis bannanicus. The sequence continues at coordinate 613,181,486 of CM066034.1, read as the reverse complement.
GCTTCCGATCTTGCGGCCAGAGCAAAAAACCGGCTTTTCAAGGGCCGGTTTTACCTCTGCGCCGGCAGCCGGCCTGGCCATGGAAAAACCGGCCAGGCCGGCTGAAAACCGGCCGGTTGGCAACCCTAATCATGAGCATATGGCAACACAAGGAGAATAACTGAACTACTGCAGAGCTTGAGGAAGGCAGAAGGAACCAGTGGTCCACCAGAGACTGTGCAGCTTCTTTAATTTTTTTCTGACTGTGACCTGTGAAACCTGCTTCAGCATCTAACCTAAAAAGAGAACTACACCTTCTGCTGGGAGATCCTTGGCATCTATAGCAAACCTGTGTAAGAAAGAAGTTGCTAAATTATAGAAAATACTGCCCGTTAATATACTGGCCTGCAATTAAGTCACTATAATCATACTGGGCCTCATAGCCCTATCTGCTTGTGCCTTCATGATGTGCCAATTGTTGGGACTGTTTTCCTTAAATATTCATCAACCTCTGCATTCAAGTAGTAGTAGTTCAAGGTGATTTATAGTCAGGGACTTTTTAATAGAACCACTTACACGTGTAAATTGAATCTGTGTGTAAATGGCCATTTTAGAAAAGGCTCATTTTACACGTGGATGCCCATAACATCAAATGTAGATGGGATGCATCATGAATATGTCAGGAGTGTGGCCTGGGTGGTATGAGAATCTACATGTGTATTCCCTATTTCATAAAGGGAATGTGTGTGCAGGCCCGAAATTGACCACATCCGGCTTTACACCTATTCCTTGCATAAATAGCTATGTAAAAAGCGCTCCTTTTGCCCCTCCCTCTACAGGAGGGGTTATTTCCCTTTCAGAATTGAAATGATGTAGAGGTAGAGTCCTTTGTAGTTAGGGAGTAGCATCTGCATGTCTAGGATTGTAAAATGGATTAGATAGACGTGTAAGTGCTGACATGTATATGTGAACGTTGTGAACTGCCGACACACAGGTAAGTTGCTGGCTTTACACTATCAATTTTCCCCATATGTGTATTTCTGAAATGGCTCCTCCCACTGAACAGGGATACCTATTCCTGCGTGCCCCTGCATTTCCTTCTGTCTGTGTTAGAAATGGCTCTACCTTTAGCAGAGCTGTTTCTTAAATACTGTTGCAATAGCATGTTCCAGTATCGATGTCTCAGTTCCGATCACCATTTGCTATCTAAAATGTACCTTCACAACAATTGCTCTCCTGGCATGATGCCCAATTAGCTTCCACTGAGATCCCACAGCATCCATTTCCTTTCTTTATATTTTAATCATTGAATTTTACACTCAATATCTGAAGATAAAACACATCTATCAGAAACGTAATTGTTCAATAAAGAACAAAATAACAAAAATGAACATTCAAAAAACCTTCAAATATCAATTTGAATTCTGTATAATACTGTAAGAGTAACAATAGTAAGGAGGCTAATTCAAAATCTAAAGGAAAGGGAGTAATCATGTTTTTTGTCAGTAAGAGCAAACATTCAAGAACCGAGCTCCCTTGGTAGATTGAAACAATGTCCTTACAAGTCAGTAATAAACTTTCCTGGAAATGACAAAATTAAAATCATAGACCCCTCTCTACTTCCAGATTTCAATTATGAAGGAAGTCCTTAGCCAGTAATATTCAAACTTTCATTATAGACTAGATTGACACTAAGAAATTATTGCAAAAAAAGTAGCCCAGTTAATTTTCAGTGTCAACAAGTCTTGGCCAAATGTGTTGACAAAATAGAGGACTCAGAGACTATGTCCTGTCAAAAAGTAGAAAAGCTAGAAAGCATGATTGAAATCTTTTTGGAAAAACAGAACAGTTTGGAAAAATGGAGTTGTCACAGTGATTTAAGGATTTGAAGCCTAAGAAAGAAAAGTTAAGGGATTGCAGTGTGTAAATATTTTTTTTTGTAATGGCTCCAAAAGCTGTTGGGCCTGCAGGCTGTTACACTACACTTGCAGCTTGCCAGGGGTCAACTAGTCTATACAACTTTGGGAACAAATAAGGTTACCAGATTTTTTTTAGGCAATTCAGAGGCACTTATCCAATGTGTGTGTGAAGGGGTGGGGAGGAAGGGGCACCTTAGTTCCAGGTTTGAGGAACAAGCATGGAGGAGAGAAGACTAGTCATTAGCATCCCCCCCCCCCCCCCCATACATCCCACGACAACAATATCACTTCCAGACAAATTAATAGAGAAATAGAAACAGTGATGCATTTTCCCCAAACTGTGCAAAATATAAAAATAAGAACATAAGTGAAGAGATTTGAGAAGAGGGATTATATGAGAATATTGAAGCTGGCGAAAAATTAGTCACGCAAAATGTGTATGCATATATTGGACACATATGGATTTATGATTTTATTACTTATGTTTCCAAATATGAATTGCAGACATAAGAAGATAAGAAATAAGATATGCCATACTGGGTCCAGATCAAGGTCCTGGGTCCCTATTAATAATGGTTTATGGACCTTTCCTCCAGGAACTTGTCCAAACCTTTTATAAACCCAGCTACACTAACAGCTTTTACTACATCCTCCGGTAACAAATTCCAGAGTTTGATTACACGTCGAGTGAAAAAATATTTTCTCTTATTAGTCTTAAATAGGTTACCCTGTAGCTTTATTGCATGTCCAATATTAAAAGGCATTTACATGATTTACCTGTAAACCATGTAAATGTCCCTAAGAGAGATATTCAGCAGCACTAACATGGTTAATGCTATTGAATATCCCCGAGTAATGCCACTATACATCCCGATGGTAACTGATTAGCTTTGGGGCATGGGGGGCATTCTGGTTTGGAGCGGAGGCGGAGGTGATCACAAACTGGTCAGCAGCAATATTGAGTTTGCAATCTGCAGTGAAAGCCAGGTGCAGGACACTCTGTCCTAACTTTCACCACATATCACTAACCAGGCAGCAGCTCAATATTGCCACTGCCTGGTTAGCGAATGGGCTCTGCAGTGACCCCAGATATTCAATACCGGGGCCAGATATGACCTGGTATTGAATATCCGTGTTTAATGTTCAGCACCATTGTCTAGTCACTGTAATCGTGCTAGCCACCGGCTCAGAATATCAGGCACATAAATTCTAAAAACAGATATATTCAAACCACTAAATAGAAAATAAAACATTTTTCTTGCCCCTCCCCATTGCCACAGTTGGGGACAGGAGGCTGCCAAGCAGGTGGCAGTTGAGGACACAGCTCGAAACTTGGGGGCAATCTCTGAAAATCGGGGACATCTGGTAACTTTAGAGACAAATACCAAGTTATGAAGGTGACATTTCAATAAAGAGCATTCTGTTTTCAAGAACCTAGAATATGAAATTTTTCAGGATTTCATTGTGGAACAGCATCACTAACAGGAATTCTTGCCTGTGAAAAGGGAACTATGCAAAAGGGGTAAATGCAATGCAATGTGTGCTGTCGAGTCAATGCTGACTTCTGACCACCCAGCCCCTGGGTTTTCTTGGCAAGAGGGGTACAATATATGTTATGCTTAGCAAAGACCAAGGCCACTTTGGGCTATCAGATCTAATATTTGAAGTTGTTAAAAAGACGGCGGTCTCTCTGAAGTTGAAGGACGATTGAGCTGTGGTCTCTAATAATAGGCATAGCATTTGTCTTTGCCTCTTTTAATCCCAAAACGGGGAATGCTGTGCAAGGCAGCTCAAGCTTTTTTTTTTTTTTTTAAGCGTTTATTTTCATTTTATAAAACATCAAACATAACAAAACATACAGAGTCTTAACATCTAACTAATACAGAAAAGAAACTACCCATCCCTCCCCCCCCCCTCCTCTAGGACAACCGGGGAAATCATGACAGAAGTCGAATGCATGTCAACTCCGTACTACAAGTAGATATACAAGCAGGTATAAGCCCCATTAAGTGGGTCCATGTAGCTTTTGTGAACATTTAGCAACATTAACATAATCATTTAGCAGTTTCCACTTCGGTACATGAGGGCCATGGTGGAGGAGAGCCCTACGGGCATCTGCTCGTATTTACTGTATACACAGACCAAGTTCCACCACTCCTGCAAACTAAGATTGGCGCAATCCTTCCAGTTACGTATAACCAGGCAAATTGCCAGGCCCACCATAAAATCCAACAAAAAGTTGCTCGCCTTTGGTAAGGAGGGAAGCCCCACCACCGATCGTAGTCCCACTACTTTCCAGCTGAGAGGCTCATTAAATTGAAGGATAGTCTGTATGCGTTCCCACACCCGCTCCCAGAATTGCCGCAATTTTGGACACTCATAAATCATATGAGCTAACGTGCCTACTGCTTCATGACAGGTCCAACAGAGATTACTGACAGTATGATCCCATTTGGACATTCTATCCGGGGTGTATAGGCACCGATGTGTAAAGAGAAAGAGAGATTGGGTAATAGAAGCGGACCTGGAGACCCGGACTGACTTGCTCCAGACTATCCTCCATTTTTGAGCGGTTAGGGTGATCTGCAATTCTCGTTCCCAGGCTTGCTGGACCTGAAGCGTCTTCTGATCTTCACTTGGGCACAACATTTTATAAAAGTTGGATACAACTCCCGGGTTATTCCCGGTCGAATGAATGAGTTCAGTTACCCCTACCTCACTCCCATCCAGACTCGGGGTGACCCGAGCACTCTCAAGACAATGTTTAAGCTGTAACCATTGAAAGTAAAGCTGAGATGGGAGACCAAACTCGCGTTGTAACTCAGTAAAGGCCTTCCAACGCGTACCTACAAAGAGTTGACTGGCTATCCATATTCCCCGAGAATACCATTGGCGCCAGGTGATCACGTTATTCTGAATTTTAAAGAGAGGGTTAAACCACAACGGGAGATGACAGGGGGGACACGCTTTGGGACCCCTAACATGAATGAGGGCGGTAAACGCCGCCAGCGTGTCAACAATCATTCGTGGGCAGTGCGCGCCCAGTGGGAGGCGCATGCCGGGTAGGCGGGGCAGTGGAACCGGGGCGACAAGGGCTTCCTCTATGTCCAACCACACTGGTCGGTTGTCGACAGAGGATTCCAGCCATCGGGAGCCCTGTTTTAATAGGAAAGCTCTATGATATGAGATAAAATCTGGGAATCTAACCCCACCCCTCCCCTTGTCTAGTTTCAGTTTTTGTTTTGCTAATCGTGGCGGTTTGTTCTGCCATAAATACCGACTAAGGATGCCCTCTACCTCCCGATATGTTTGTGGGGGTAGTAGACATGGCATCATTTCCAGGATGTAGTTCACCTTAGGGACAATCATCATCTTTATAGTCTCGACCCGTCCCCACCAGGATATCGTCAAAGGGGACCATCGTGTAGTCAATTCCTGCACTTTGGACACTAAGGCTTTCGCATTAAAAGTTATGGTGTCTTCTAAAGGATAGCAATAGTGGACCCCTAAATACTTCACCATAAGGGGTTGCCAGACAAAGGGGAAGGCACTCATATCCTCCCTATGTACCCAATGATTGAGTGGAAACGCAACAGATTTATTCCAGTTGATTTTATAGCCAGATAGCCGAGAATAACAGTCTATCTTTTCGAGTACTTTGGGAACCGAGGTGAGGGAGATGAAGAGCATGAGGTCATCTGCGTATGCTGATAATTTAATCTCCCTCTTGGCAATGGGGACTCCATGGATGTCCGCACATTGCCGAAGGAGGAGAGCCAGCGGTTCTAGTGCTAAGTTAAAGAGCATAGGGGATAGCGGACACCCTTGACGGGTACCCCGCTGAAGACGAAACTGCCGAGATTTAATAGTATTAACACAGATGCTAGCCTTGGGTTGAGCATACATAACTTCTAAATGGCGGAGGAAACCTGCACCAAAACCAAACCATTTAAGGGTTGCAAATAAAAAGGGCCATTCTAAGCGATCGAAAGCCTTTTCAGCATCGAGGGAAAGGCCAACTAGGGGTTGTTCCAGGATCACCGAACCTGTCAGTACATGACAGAGAGTTCTAGCGTTATCCGCAGTAGACCTCCCGGCTACAAAACCACATTGGTCTGGATGAATTAACATGGGTATTTTCTCTGAGAGTCGAGTGGCCAGTATGGTTGCAAATATCTTATAGTCTACGTTGAGCAGCGAGATGGGACGATAATTAGCTGTAAGTAGGGGATCCCGCCCTTCCTTTTCAAATACCACTACATTGGCCTCCGAAAAGGCTCCAATTTGAGAGTTATCCGCTACAAGCGCGGTATAATATTGGCGTAGCTGAGGGGCTAGGTCTTTATGAAAAGTTTTATAAAATTCCGCCGGGAGGCCATCGGGACCCGCCGCGCGACCAGTAGCCACCCGTTTAATGGCCTGTTGGATTTCGTTATCAGAAAAGTGACGATCCATGTCCTCCCTATCCTCAGCGGACAGTCGTGGCCGCTGCAAGCCTGAGATCAAGCACTCAAAGTCCCTTTGTGCGAAATCACTTTCAGATTGATACAACTGGGCGTAGAATTCCCGAAAGAGCTCTACTATGTCTGCATCATTCGTGATCATCCCGCGCCCCTGCGGATCCCTAAGAGCCGCTACTCGTTTTGCTTCGCGCTGCCCCTTCAAGGCATTGGCAAGCAGCCTTCCCGCTCGATTGCTCTCTCTGTAGTAAATCCCTCTCTGTGCCTTGATACTTTGCGAGGCTGCTGTGGATGAGAGGAAGTTATACTGAAAACGTAGCCGCTGTAATCTGATCAGAACACAGAAGTCCATTCTGGAAGTGAGTACCCGTTCCCCCGCCTTAATTTGTTGCTCTAATATTAACATCTGCTGTTTCCGTTGTTTCCCCAAACGGATTTGAAAGCTGGTAATGACCGCTCGTATAGCAGCTTTAAAACCTTCCCACCATGCCCATCCCGCGGTGGCTTGGGGTGAGTTAAACTGAAAATAGTCTTGGATGGCCAGCCGAATTTCTGCTCGAAACTCCTGGTCGTCCAGCAGTGTCCTATCAAAAAACCACACCCCCTGTTTCCCCACTACCTGATCCCCGCTTAAGGTGAGTGAGATGGCAGCATGATCTGAAATATGTAAGGGGTGGATTATCGCCACCTCTACAGTAGGAACCAGTGTTTTAGATATAAGAAAGAAATCTATTCTCGATTGAGAGTGATGGGGAGGGGAAAAAATGTAAACTCTAGCTCAGAGGGGTGCAGCAACCGCCATATGTCAACGAGGGCGAGCTCCTTAATCATGGAGGTGAGCATGTGATGGCCCTTAAGGCCACCCGAGGTCCTGGGCGGCTGCCTATCAATTAACGGATCTATGACCTGATTAAAGTCACCTCCGATGATAAGAGGAACTCGGGCAGAAGCTTGGGCCTCCTGAGCTATGGAAGCAAAAAAGGCAGGGTCATCAATATTGGGAGCATAGAGGCACAGACAGGCCACCTCCAGGTTCCCGAACCGAATGAGAGCTCTAGACCATCTGCCTGCTGAATCAGCGCAGGTATCTATGATGGTAGCATTCAGGGATCTCCGTACCAAAATAGCAACCCCACATTTTTGGAGACAGCCGGAGAGTAGGCGGCCACCATGTAAGGTTTTATACCAAGTTTCAGGGTTTCCTTTTGATTTAAGTGAGTTTCTTGTAACAGCACCAGATCAGCTTTTTCATGACACAGATAATTAAGGATTTTTTTCCTTTTGATCGGGTTGTTTATCCCTTTTACATTCAAGGACAAAACCTTACATGGGGCCATTTATACAGAATAAGACAATTCGAATGTGCGAATGATAGAGAAGTACATACTCTCTACAAGGATACGCCCCAATACAATACAATGGTACAGTTATATTACACATGCATACATCCCATCGTGTTGAATAATCCCCAGTGTGCCCCAGAGGAGAAGTAAACCCCAAACATACTATGGTGAGCTTGTGCCAGAGGGAGAGGCCCGAGAGAGCCATTTTGCAAGCCGCAGATATCGGCTCTGCCTTCGGATGTCTAGCAGCCCTCAGGTACTGGATCGATATATGCGAGTAACCCAAAACCAAGACACAGTCATACCCAGGGTCGCTGGAGCCCCGGTACAAGTATCACACCGTGGCAGGGCAATGGAGATCTCAGTTATATAGTGAGCTGCCACACGGGATTTCAGCGCATCTGGTCGGCCTCCTTTGCCTCCAGGTAGATGGCTAGGGCTTCCAGATCATCAAATGTCCTGGTCAGGTTATGCAGCGTTACTCGTAGCTTAGCTGGATACATAAGGCCATAACGAGCTTGCAGTTGCTGTAGCCGCGGCCGAAATTCCAAGAAGTGCTTTCTGCGCTCTACCGTTGGCTTGGCTAGGTCCGGGTAAAAGGAGATTCTGTGGCCCTCGAATTCCATAGGCCCCCTCGTGCGTGCCGCACTCAATATCTGCTCCACATGTTGGTAGCGGAGGAGCCGAAAGATAATTGGCCTCGGGGTCTTGCGATTGAGTGGCAGGCTTGTAGGGACTCTGTGCGCTCGATCTATCTCTAGGTCCCGTTCAAATGTGATTTTGAGCAGCGAGGGAAGCAATTTACAAAGGAAGGCTTTCATATCAGTATTTTCAGCTCCCTCAGGGACACCGACGATCCGCACGTTGTTCCTGCGGGACCGGTTGTTTCCTTCTTCTACTTCTCTTTGCAGCATCCGTATTTGCCGCTCAACCCTGTCCAGTTTCACTAAGCGAGCCTCGTGTGCATTGAGAATCCCTTCCATTTTGTCTTGTCGCAGAGAGATCCCTTCGAATTTTTCTTGCAGCATGGCCAGATCTTCTCTTACTGCCCGGAGTGATTCCCCGTTTGTTTGCACAAGCTCTTTGACGCCCCGTATTTCAGCCAGGATCTCTGGAAGTCCCTCAGGCCCTTTTCGAGGTGCCGCCATCTTTTGGGGGGACGGGGGCTCAGTCTTTGAGCGTTTGCCGTGTGCATTGATCGGATTCCCATAATCCAGACGCACCGGTTTGGGTCCCGCCATCCTGCTAAACACCCGTGGCAGATTTGGTAAAGTAAGTCAGGGGTTTAGTGCGGTTTTATTCAGGATTCCTAGTAGGCCTCTCAGGAGCCTCAGCGCTATGCGACTTTCCCGCTGGACATCAGGCTCCGCCCCTCAAGGCAGCTCAAGCTTTTATATACACCAGGATCTGGTCAGCCTGAAAGCATAGCTACAAGTTTTTCTTTACAATTTATTCAGGATTGGGTCTTTTTCTATTATACCGCTGCTGTGTGGACATGCTAAGAGAGTATGACAAGCAGACCTGCAATGGAGGCAGGGCACAGCAATTGTGAATCCCTTCTGTGGTCGTTTCCCTGGTATGATTTAAACTTAACTGTAGATTTATTGTTCTTTTCTCTGTTCTTACTTCATTTCTTTCTTTTCTTATCTTTTAGGACCAGAAGTAGAATTATCTGTCTAAAAGAAAAGCAACCTCTGGCGTTCCTCCTTTGCTCTTTCAGCCCTGTAATGCATACGGACACAAACGTCTGGCAGACCCTGCTGGAAATCAAGCTCTGTAGACAGACAACTGACAGCTTCTATTACGAGCACCAGTCCCCTGGACAAGAATTGGTGGAAGCAATGGGCTGTTACATGCCCTGAGTGAGATTAAGCAACAGCAAAAAGAACTGTGAGTATTCTTGCAGCACAGTTGCAGAGCCCCTTTCTCTGAACACAGGATCACTTACTCCATCTTTATAAAATTATCTCTCAAATGCACATGTATTTTCTAATGACAAAATGACCTTGTGAAAGACCTCTCTTAGTCTACCTTGAGAAAAATATTTATTCAAATGGAGTATTAAATGGAAAAAAATCCCATTGACAGAGTTAAATTTGCACACAGACTATATACTGTATGTAATATGTATACGCACATTACCAACGCTAGTCACTGTCATGTGTAGGATGGCTAAGTTTATTTTCATACGTTGGTCTTGCCTCAGGATTTCAATTTTTGAGAATGAGGCTACAGGGACAGTACAATATACAGTTGTGGTCAACATTATTGGCACCCTTGCAGTTTAACCCCTTAATGTCCAATATCTCCTAAAAAAAAGTGGCCAGTGAAATGGCTTTGGACTATATATGCACATATATTTGACACATAAAAGAATCAAATAACACAAGACCAATTAAAAAGAAAACAGTAGGAAATAGTATAAAAACTGGGAGATTTCCAGGACATGATTATTCTCACATGTATGACACTCCAGTTACAGAATGAAGAAATAGTGATCACCACCAAACAAAAGCAATGCTTCATTCAAAGAATGTACATAGGTGGGAGAACAAGTTCCAAAAAACTGCTACTCAATAATGTATAGGAGAAAAAGGATCTCAGATGCTGTCGAGGTGAATGTCATAGACAAAGTTTCCAAGCTCTTGACATATGCTCGCTACATCAATGATCCAAAAAACTCCATAATTTACACAAAAACATGCTCAAGGAAATAATGTGTTTCAATTATTTTAATTGTTTTTCAATTGTTAAGCATTCTATCATTATTGTATACCAAGCAATGTACAGTATATTAGAAAATCCCAATAGGAAACTGCATACACCACTGCTCTCTAGCTACTGAGCTAATGGTTATTGTGTACTAGAAACAGCCACAAGATACAAATATTATACTACCTGCTTACCTACGGTTGGGGCAGGATAGGGGGTGGGGCTATGGATGGAGATAAGGCATGGCCGGCACCGACAGCTAGCATGCAGTATGTTACCATGCAGTGGATGCCAGGAGGACTGATGGCATGATTGCATTTAACTCCACCTCGGTAGATGGCAGTAAGTGCAGCCAGGCTATCAACAGTCAGGTAGCATGATAGTTGCCCATAGGAAACTGCAAAACAAAAAAAACCCACATTGAGGACTGCGATCACCAAGCTCCCCCAATCCAATCCCCTCACAATGCAGACCCCTAAAATATAAATCCCTGATGCAGACCTCCCAATCAAGACCCTCCATCTGATGCCCCCTCTCAGATTTAGACCTCTTGCACTAGAGAAGCCCCCCCCCCCCAATCAGGGCCTTCTCCTCTGGTAACTCCCTTCAATCAGGACCCCACCTCAAATTCCCCTCCCACAATCAAGAATCCCACAAAGCTGACCAAAGGACCGGTAAACATGACGTCAGTACTGGGTAAAATGGTAGAAATCATTATAAAGAAAAAATATTACAAACAAATACATAGTTATGGCTTAATGGGATAAAACTAACATGGATTTAGCCAAGGAATGTCTTGTTTCACTAATCTGCCTTATGTTTTTCAAGGTGTGAATAAATAGATAGATAAAGGTGAGCCGTTTCACATGTTTCTGGATTTTCAAAAAACATCTGACATAAGAACATAACATAAGAACATAAGAAATTCCTTACAGGGTTAGATCAAGGTCCATCAAACCCAGTATCCTGTTTCCAACAGTGGTCAATCCAGGCCACAAGTACCTGGCAGGTTCCCAAAGAAGCACACAGGTTCCACAATGCTTGTCCCTAGGCAAGCAGTGGATTTCCCAGGTCCTCTAATAATGGATTATGGACCTTTTCTACATTAACTTCTCCAAACCTTTTTCAAACCCAACTATGCTAACAGCTTTTACTACATCCTCTGGTAACGAAAATGCAATAAAATGGGGGGATAAGACATTTTTCAGATATGTTAGTAAGAAGAGAAAGGGCAAAAGTGGTATTGTCAGACTCAAGGCTGAAGGGGAGTAATATGTAGAAGTTGATGAGGATAAAGCGGAATTGCTTAACAAATATTTTTGTTCTGTGTTCACAGATGAATAACCAGGAATAGGTCCTCATAAAACACCCATAAACAGGAACAGAAGCGAGGGGCATCTTGAAGAATTTTCAGAAGACTGTTCGTGAGAAACTAGCTCAACTTAAAGTAGACAAAGCGATGGGACCGGATTGGATACACCTTAGAATACTGAGGGAACTTGTGGACATTCTAGCAGCTTCACTGACTGACCTTTTCAATGCCTTGTTGGAGTTAGGAGTGGTGCCAAAGGGCGGGAGAGAGGCTCATGTGGTGCCTTTCCACAAAAGTGGAATTAAGGATGTGGTTGAAAACTATAGGCCGATTAGTTTAACTTCGGTGGTGAGTAAATTATTGGAAACCTTGCTGAAAGAGACAATAGTGAGGTTTCTGGAGCCCAGCAGATTATAGAATCCGAGGCAGCATGGATTCACTAGAGGCAGGTCTTGTCAGACAAATCTGATTGATTTCTTTGACTGGGTGACCAGGGAGTTGGACCGAGGGAGAGCCCTTGATGTGGTGTATTTAGATTTCAGTAAAGCCTTTGACACTGTTCCTCACAGGCGACTTATAAACAAACTGAGCACCCTAGGGATGGACCCTAAAGTTACTGCTTGGGTTAGAAATTGGTTGAGTGGGAGGCAACAAAGAGCACAGGTAAATAGAGCTCACTCTGAGGAGAGGGAAGTTACCAGTGGTGTGCCCCAGGGATCTGTCCTTGGTCGGATTCTTTTTAACATCTTTGTTAGTGATATAGCGGAATGGCAGTTGGGTAAGGTTTGCCTCTTTGCGGATGATAACAAAATCTGCAATAGAGTAGACACCCAAGAAGGTATAGATAACAGGAGGAGGGATCTAGCTAAGCTTGAAGAATGGTCTAGAATTTGGCAGTTGGGATTTAATGTTAAAAAATGTAAGGTCATGCATTTGGGCTGCAGCAATCCAAGGGAGCAATAAAGTATAGGGAGCAAATTACTTTTGTCCACTAAAGAAGAATGGGACCTAGGCGTGGTTGTGTCTGATGAAAAAAGGAGGTGATAGTGCCTCTGTATAAGTCTTTGGTGCGACCTCATTTGGAATATATTGTGCAATTCTGGAGACCGCACCTTCAAAAGGATATAAACAGGATGGAGTCAGTACAGAGGGTGGCTACTAAAATTGTTAGTGGGGTTCATTATAAAGCATATGAGGACAGACTTAAGGATCTTAATATGTACACCTTAGAGGAAAGGTGGGATAGAGGTAATATGATTGAGATGTTTAAATACCTCCATGGCATAAATGCACAGGGAGAGAGCCTCTTTCAATTGAAAGCAAGATCTGCTACGAGGGGAAATGGGATGAGGTTAAAAGGGGATAGATTCAGGAGTGATATGCGGAAATATTTCTTTACGGAAACAGTGGTGGATCCGTGGAATAGTCTCCCAGTGGAGGTGGAAGAGATGAGGACAGTATCTGAATTCAAAAAAGCATGGGACAAACACAGAGGATCTCTAAAGGAAAAAAGGGGGCTGTTGTAGTTATTGACATGGAAGGACAGATAGATAGGCCATGTGGTTTTTTTCTGTCGTCATCTTTCTATGTTTCTATGAATTCCAGATAGAGATCTATAAAATATTAGGTGGAGTGGAACAGGTAAACGTAGATTGGTTGTTTACTCCTTCAAGAGGTAGGAAGACTAAGGGACACTCAATAAAACTGCAATGTAGCACATCTAAGACTAATCAGAACAAAATATTTTTTTTGCCCAACACATAATCAAACTCTGGAATTTGTTGTCAGAGGATATAGTAAAAACTGTTAGTATAGCTGGATTTAAAGGAGGTTTGGACAAGTTCCTAGAGGAAAAGTCCATAAACCATTATTAAAATGGGCTAGGGAAATCCACTGCTTACACCTGGGATAAGCATCATGGAATCTGTTTACTTTTTAAAAACATAATAGGTACTTGTGATCTGGATTGGCCACTGTTGGAAATAGGATACTGTTGATGGATCTTTGGTCTGATCTAATATGGCATAGCTTATGTTTTTATATTCTTAAAGGACATTCCCTACACTATCTGACCCCCCTTCACGTACAGAAGCTATTCCTGGAAGTCTAGTGTAGGGTAAGAAAACAGTTTCCCTTCTCTCCTTTTCCTTGCAGTTCTGGGGTTCAAAATGTCAGATCTGACTGCTTGTGGTAGTCTTATGGTACTACTGCTAGCAGTCAGTCTGCCAAATAAGCACAATTGCTCCTTATTTGGTAGATAGATCCCTAGTTCCTGAGGACCTTTGCTACCCACACTGAAGAATATGAAGCTGTACTCCTGGTCATTAAGCAGAATTAGCTAGCTATGGCCAGATTCCCATCTGTATTGGGAATCATTGATTGCATATATGCGGCCATCAGATCTCCAGGAAGGAGAAAGGCTACCTATTGCAGAAGAAAGGCATTCTATTTGTTGAACATGGAGGTCATTTGCAATGGACAAGGAGAGATAACTGCTGTATTTTCAAGGTTGTAGTAGCAGTAGTAGTAGTAGTAGTAGTAGTAGTGGTTTAGTAGTAGCAGCAACAACTGGAAAATAGAGCACAACCATCTAGAGACTCAATGTCAGTTAGCAAATCTATGCTGATGACATAATGATCTTCATGCCTTTCTCCACAACCACCTTGGACTACTCTTAACTCATCGCCTGCTTCAAGGAAATAGCTAGCTCCAGCTCCACAACCTGGCAGTCAACCTCAGCAAGACGGAGATCCTACATGTTACAAGGGACCCCACCTTTACACCCCCATCATCCATCAAATTCGACAACTTCAACCTCCAAGTCAAGATTCAGGTCAGATATCTTGGCATCACCCTGGACCAGCATCTGGACTTCAAAGCCCACATCTGTAACATCACCAAGTCTGTTTATTTCAAACTCAGATCCCTATGCAACCTATGCCCCCTCCTGTCCTCAAAAAACTTCCGCTCAGTTTGCCAAGCCTCCATCATTCCCATCTTCAATTACTGTAACACAATATTCCAAGGGCTCCCCAAATCCACCATCCTGCCACTCCAACTTGCTCAAAACAATACCACATGCAATCATCTTCGGAGCCTCCAGACAAGCCCACATCACACCCATTCTAAAAGCTCTTCACTGGCTGCCAATTGCCTCTAGAATCAAACACAAAGCTATCACCATCTTCCACAAAGCTCACCACCACCTCACCTCCGTGCACCTCCAGACCCTTATCTGCAACCCCATGACCAAAAGACCACGTAGACAAAGCACTCAAAACTGACTCAGCTTGCCATCACAAATCTGCAAGAGCACCCAGCACGCTTGCCAATGAGCCTTCATGCTATACACCCCTTCCCTCTGGAATTCACTGCCCACAGCATTACATTGTATCCAATCAAACAGGCCTTCAGAAAGAACCTGAAGACATACCTCTTTCAGGAACACCTTGGCACAGATCAGCCCACAGACCCACAACAGGACAATCCTCGCCTAGCACACGACATCCCTCCCTCCCTACCATCATAAGTGCCCTCCCCCAAACAAGTCCCCTTCTCTAGCGCCTCCCCATCAAGCAATTCTAGCAGCTGTAATGCCACCTCCGTTAGAGACTATCCAACTGTGCAATATATTACTACATGATTTCACCCTCTTGATATTGCAGTTTGTTACTACCTTTTTGCCCCCCACCATTAAAATGATGAAATTGTTTTGTTTATGTTGCAATGTAACTTGCCTACACCCCCCGTTAGCCCCACTGTTTCTTATTGTTGATTTTTCACAGTTTTGACTGGTAGAAAAATGTTATAACAAATCCAGTTAAATACATGGTTGCAGTGCCTACCAACCACAGCTAATACTCTAGCTCTAGACTCTAATCTATTCTAGCCCTCTCTACTCATACACATGAGATGAAGGCTGCCCTCTAAGGAGGTGGCTTTTGATCTTCATAATTGTACCCCACATAGATATAGAAGAGTGGTATAACAGAGTCCATACCCACACCATCATTAAGAGGACCTTCGGCCTGCTCAAATCTGCTTCTGGTGACTGGACCAACTAGGAAAGAACTCTACAGCTCAGCTTAAAGTTTACAACTACTTATGTTCTGCTGCATGCTACACAATCTGGCATTCCAAATTGGCAGGCCCTGCTAGGGACCACTAAGCCCTCCAAGGATTTGCAAGTCTAGATAGCAGAGTGGATTGGTGCAGGGCTGACCTAGCAGCCATTCACTGATGATTTGTCTGCTTTCAAATCTCTGACAAAAAGCAGGACAATCAAAGTGAAACAATAGATTCTGACAGCCAGAAACAAGTCTGGGACTGGCCTTGTGTGGATGAGCTGTGTCCTCCTACCTAGAGCCTTCTAGTGACATAGTAACATACTAAACGTTGGCAGATAAACACCAACATGGTCCATCTAGTCTGCTAAGTGGCTAGATTGTAGAGCTGTACCTGCCTCTCTGTACAGGTTACCCTCTCCCCCCCCCCCATGCCTTTGTTTAAGGTTGTACCTGCTGCTCCAGGCAGGTTACCCCTCTCTATTTATGAAGTTATTTATTTTTGCTTTGATTCCATCCTCTTTCTACTGTATGTAGTGATCCTCTATGTCTGTCCCATGCCATTTTGAATTCCGTCACTATATTTGCTCCCACCACCTCCTTTGGGAGAGCATTCCAGGCATCCACTACCATTTCAGTGAAAATGTATTCCATGATGTTGCTTTTAAGTGTACCTGAAGCATGCTGAACCTCGCAATAACCACTTATCGCACTTTAGTAAAAGGGCCCCAAAGTTAAAAAGTATGCTGTACAATTATGCCTTTTTACTGGATTGTTCTGAAAGGGATTGTATCGAGCAGATCATGATTGTTGAATTGTTAAAATCTCATGGGGTAGGGGTTGGAGGGCTACAGCCTGAAAATTAATTTAAAGGGCCATACTACCCCTGCACCAGCCCTGTCTAAAAGCATAACACTGGACTTACATGCAGAACTGCATATCTTTTAAAACTGGACTCAGAATATACTTTTTAATATAACTGATATAAACATGGCCATTTTAAAATGAGTTAAATCATTAAACTGTATTGACACTATACAAAATCAACATACTGAAAAATAATTGCATTGGTGATACAAGATAGAGATGTTTATCTTACTTTCAAAATTTCCTTCTTTTTTACTGGGGAATCATATCACTAAATTATTTTGCCAGTATCCATGATTAGAGAGCGACTGTTTCATCAAGTGTACTCTGTCTACATGTGACCCTAGTTAGGGTGAAATGTTTTGTCAATAGCCTAAAGTACTGTTGAAAATTTCTCTGTCTCTAAACTCGTCTCTAGTGGAAAGCTTCGATTACTCTACACCTAAATGAAAAGCAATGGTAAATTACAGCTGACAAGTTATCCCCTTGCCTCTTCTTCTCCCTAGTAGAGTAGTTTCAAGAGGCATTTTCTCAGAGATTTTCAGTGATTGTCAAGTTAAAATTCTAACAATGGCTCTGAAATAGTATGGAATCAGAGTAGTTGTGGAGATTATTAAGTAAAAGCAAGAACTGTAAAAGGTTGGTTTATTCTGGCCCTAGAAAGATAAAAGTTAGGTGCTTTTCATTCTTTCTGATGAAAGGTTTTACATGCTTTTGCATGTATGTAATTTACAATAAATAACTGAAAGGAAACAGTATCAGTCCTGGCCAAAAAAGTCAAAAACTAAAACAAATTCTGCTGCTGCTGATTTTGTGAATGAGAGTCTATTTTTCGCTTTAACAGTATTAACAATAATTAACAGCATAGCAACTTTAGACATTAGGGATTTTATTATGTAAAACAGTGAGGTATGCAAAATGCGTTGGCATGTTTTAGAAAAGACATGGAGTGATATTTACAATTGCGACGGAATTTAGAAAGGACTCTGCTTAATGTGGAGCCTTTTCTAAAATACAGAATCTGAAGGTACAGGAGTGCACATGGATATGCCGATAACTACAATATTCCTTGTTAAGTGTTGCTTGCTACCGCCTCTATATCTGTCTGTATATCTGTACTACTTACTGTTTTCAGGCATTGATTTTATTTGGGCGCTGTCCCTTCCCGTCTTGTGGCCTGAGGTTAACCCTGCCCATCCAGCACAACATAATTAAATACAGGATTACTGCGATGTTTGCATCCCAAGGAGTGTGCCTGAGGAGTAGGTTATGCTTCTTGGGCGAGCTCCTTGGGGTGACTCCCAGGAAATCTGCATGAATAGACTTTTTCACTCCCAAACTATTATTGATTTTCTTTTTGGTGTGTTTCTTATATCTGCTATGCAGTCCCAATCCATTCCCAAAGATTGAGTCTATCAGCCTTTCAGGTCCTGGAAGAACTTTCAGTTTCCTAAAGAAAGATATTTAACTCCTTGCATACTCTCTATACAGTACAGAGTTTCTTCCTATATCATGCGCCCTTAATGTAGGACTATTAAATGCTCATTCACTTTGGTCTAAGACTATTCTTATACATGACCTTATAACTGATTTCCCAACTCTCTCTACTCTGTATCACTGAAACATGGTTCTCGTCTGTTGGAAAAGGATATTTTTTCCAATCTGTTCCAACAGAATACTCTTTCCTTTCTCAATCCCACTCATCCCATTGAAGAGGAGGTTTAGCAATAATTGCTCCTCCAACTCTCTCTATTTTAAAGTGTGATCCAGCATTTCTTTCTTATTCAGAAGCCATGTTGGTTAGGATAGATGGTCTGGCCTGTACTATTTATATGATGATAGTATATTGACCCCCACAAATGTCCTCTTCATCGTAGGGTGTCTTTTACTCCTCCCTACCTGCTTGTCATGGGGGACCTCATCATTTCATGCGGAGGACCCCACACAAGCAAGGGATTCTTTCTTTTTAGACTTTCTCTCTAATTTAAGCTTCCATCAATAAGTTTCTGTCCTCTCTCATAATACTGGCCATACTCTTGATCTTATTTTTTTTTATTAGACAACTTGCATCTATTGACTCAACCTCTTTCTCCTGGTCTGATCATTATTTCATTGCTTTTTCCTTTCAGATTCTTCTTCAAGTGAAGCCCCTTAGCACTTCTAATGTCAAGCTCACTAGATCTTTTCATAAAGTCTCACTTGATACATTACCCTCTTTATTTCTTGAAGATTATTTAACTTTACTATGACATATCAAATAGAAATTTGAAAATATATTCTCTCATTATACTTCGACAAACATACTCCACTTCATCCCATCTCTCATACTTGGATACACTGCACCCCTGGTATCACCTTGTATATTTTAAGAGGCAAGCCCATATAGTGGAGCACATCTGACTTAGATTCAAAACTTGTGCCACTCGGAGTAACAGTAAGGTTACCTTTAGGATCTGTAAGTAGAAAATCAAATCTGCAAAGAAGAATTTTTTTCTCAACCACTCTCAAAAGTAGTGATAAACTTAAATCTTTATTTATGCTTTTTTCTAAAGTCACTTCCTCTACCTGTCCTTCCAACAGCGGATATGATAGCAGATTATTTCAGGAAAAGAGTGGGGCCTATTTACAACACTTTCTGTCCACAGTCCAATGTCCCCTTACCATTACTGATACCTCCAACTTCTGTGACCCATAGCACATGGTCATCATTCAATGAGCTCTCCATCCTTGAAGTTGACAAATTTCTGCATGATCTCAGGTATACATCCTGTGCTCTTGACCCTCTTCTCTCACATTGGCTTAAATTACCCAATGTACAGCTCCTTCCCTTGATCTATCACACTGTCATTAAGAGTCTCCATTCTAGAGACTTCCCTGTGCCACTTAACCAAGCAATAATTCATCTGATATTAAAGAAGCCTAATCTTGATACTACTTCTCCTGCCATTTATCAACCAATTTTAAATTTACCATTATTAACTAAGATTATTGAAAAAGCTGTTTTTGCCTAGTTTTCTAATTTCATGATGAAAACTAATCAACTACATCCTAGGCAATCAGGTTTTCATGCATCATAACAGTGAAACAGTGGTCACAGCACTGGTTAGCAAACTACTTTGTAACCTGGACTTCCATAATACAGCACCAGTAGTTTCATTTGATTTTCTACAGCATTTGAAATTATTGACCACCCACCCACCTCATTTCTACGTGACCGTCCATGTACCTCTAATGTCTTCTCTGTTTCTGCTTCTTTGCTCTGTGGAATCCCTCAAGGGTCAATTCTATCTCATGCGCTATTCAATATCTTTCTTGATCCTCTTTTCACACTTAACCAAGACTGTGGCTTTGGGTAGTTTTTGCTACTTGATGACATTCTTCTGATCTATTATACGGTAACTCCATCCTTACCTGACTGTTTCTTTTAATGCCCGTCTTGACTCTGTTGCCAATTGGCTTACCAGTCATCATCTGAAACTCAACCTGGAAAAGTTACAGGCCCTTAGGATTACCAGGAACTCTTCTCCATCAGTTAGTCCAAGGATACTAGGTACTTCAGTTCCATTAGTCCATACCCTTAATCATTGGGGTATTATTTTTGATATGAATTTATCTTTTGTTGCACAAGTCTCTTCAGTAGTCTGTTCATCTTTTTATTCTCTCTGGAAGATACACTCCATGAAGCCAGTTCTCTCCTTCAAAGCTCTACAAACTCTTAGCCATACTCTCCTCACCTCTCAAATTGACTACTGTAAATCCATTTACTGTAATCTCAGATCTTTAAACCTAAAAAAAAATTAAAACTAATCTAGAATACAGCTATGTTTTTGTTGAAAATGCCTCTAAGTACGGCCATGTCACCCCTTTCCTCTTCTAGTATCACTGATTGTCTGTCCCCTATCGATTTCAATTCTAGGTTTTGGTCCTTGTATACAAGGCCTATCATACATGTCTTCAATTAAATCCCTCCACTTTGTTTACATCATACTACCCTATTTGTACTGTTCATTCTCAAACCATCCATCAGTTTGTTATTCTTCCTGTTTCTCATATCTGATTGGAAGCATCATGATATACATCCTTTTAATTTTTTGGCTCCTTCTCTTTGGAATTCTCTACCAAGGGAAATCTGTACTGTAACTTCACAAAAGATGTTCAAAACCATTAAAATTCTGCTTTTTTGACAGAGCCTTCTAGGCTTCCTCAATCTGGGGCTGGGTAGAACCTGACCATGTCTTGTCTATTTACTTTTTTTTGCCTTTTATTTTCCTTTCCTTTCCTTTATTTTAATTAGCATTCCTTTCTTATTATCCATTTGTATTTTAGTAATGTAAACCTCTTTGGTACAAACAGTGGGAGGCAGTATACTGAATTTTAAACAATGTAACCTGAGGGTTAAAATAAAATAAATTTTGCCTGGCTAGGCTGGGGAAGTGCTGTCCAGAGCTATCTGTGGCAGCTAGAAATGTTTCTTTCCCCTCCAGGGAAGTTTTGTAGCCTCCAGAGCTGTGTGTTTATGTAGGGGAGGTGCAGGGCTCTCTGCAGGAATCTCTTGAGTGAGCAGCCTTTCTGGAGGGAAACTGCAGTGGTAGAAATAGGGAACTGGGGCTTGTTTGTGGAAAAGGTAAGAAGTCTGATAAATTTATGAGTAAACAGAGGGCTGTAAAAAGTGTTTCTGAAGGGTGCTGAGCAAAGAAAAGGGTTTTACTGGTGATTGGTGACTGTGGAAGTGTGGTTTAATTCTCTGGAAATTGAATTTGGTGACCATTTGGAACTTTGGGTGAGTGGCTCTGAGAGAAATACTGACAGACTGGTTGAGAGTCTTACTGAGTAAAGAATATTTCCTAAAGGAAATTAAATTCTCCTTGGAATCCTGTCTAAGGTCTAGGGAAGCTACTCAGAGCTGGAACTGCAATTCTGAATCTGAGTTTAAGTTCTTGAGAGTGGATGAGTGGATTGATTTTATAAGAAATATCCTTTTGGACTAGAGAAAAAAAATCTGCCTTTCCAGAAATGAGCAATTTCTGGTTGAAGTGGCTGAACTGTTTGTGTGCAGAAGTGACTGACCAGTTCCCTGAGAAAAAAAGGGGAAATTAAAACCTAAACTGTGACTGAACTGTTTGGGTGCAACTGAAGCAGAACACAGAGCTTAAACATTCTGCTGGGCTCTGTGCTTAGTTAATTGAGATTGACCATTAATGGGCATGAGAAGATAGTCTCATTCCTGGACTGAAAAAATAAAGCAGTCCCTAGCTGGATCAGTTAAAGGAAGTGCATTTGGGAGATTGCTGCATGCAGGTGTGGCTGGGTTGCATTCCAGAGTGTGGAGGTGTGGAGTGGATGTATGCAAAGAAACAAAGGAAGACAGGGTGTATCAATTATCATTTTATTTAATTAGATAGGGAAAGTGATCCCTGATCATCTCACTAAGAATGACAACAGACATTCTTCAGTATCAAGCATATTGTGAACTAATATAAAACCCTACAACAAAGTCACCGAGTATCTATAGAGCAAATAACATACCATATTAGCACCAACTTCCAAAACTCACATAAGGAGCCCATCCAAAAAAAGCAATACTGCAAATAATACAGTGGGCCCTCGAACATCCAACATCTATTTGAAAAGCTGAACAATTCAGATTACTACAGTACAGATCCCTACATGCAAACTCTATGTTAAAAGAATACCTGGTCTTGGTCACACACTCAAAACACCCTCTCACCAAGTACAGAATAAGTGACCATAACCTAAAAATAAACATATGTAGATAAAAATCAAACTGCAAGCCGAAGAAGTCAGATCCTGCATACAGAGCAATAGCAGAGAAATAGAAAGAAATGCATTTCCATTTACTGTATAAAATATAAAGATAGCATCAAGTCTGATCATTAGATTGAAAATAAAAATCTCTTCTAACTTTGTTGCTTGACCATTTTATTCTCTGATCATGTAGGTCCCAATCTGAGGTTTCTGGTTTCCTCTATCTCCCAGTGCGCCCTCCTGTCTGCTTTCCTCCAGGGATGGCATGACGGTGATGCAGGTGCCATGTGCAGAGACTCACTGCAGCATCATTTGTATACATTTAGTGTACTTTATTTTAAAATGTATATGCCACCCATCTAAAATCCTAGGTGGCTTCTAAACACACCCATGCAATTTAGTAAAAAAGATGTTACAATAAAACAAACATAATAATGAAACATTAGATTTGATTAATGAAAAGCCACTTACACAGCCCCTCCCCAATCAAACCATTATAAGTATCTACACATCAGATTTATTTTGCTAGAACCAGATTATTTTTGAGGAGGGAAGATATAAAATGATACACTAATCCTAGTAACCATGAATTCAAACACTGGATTGGATTGGAAAAGTCCAGAACTCAGCAGTGGTGAAGCTATCAGACCACTAAACAAAATTAGATGTTCCCTTAAAATTTGAAATTTCCTTGAATCTGAACTGTCAAAAATATTTAAATTTCAGTCTGGCAGCATAAAGAATGCAAAACTGCAGCAAAACTGGCAGCATAAAAAAGCAATACATATTCCAGTATCCCTCCCAACCAACACCCTATAGTTAACCTCACCAAGAACCCTACAGTTAATCTTACCAGGAACCCAGAGTACAGGACCCATAGAGCAAATCTACTATTCCATAAAAGTACTAACTTCTAAAACTCACACAACATGGAACACACCCAAAAAAGGGAAGCACCATAAATATTGCAGTGGGCTCTAGAACATCCATATTCCTATTCAGAAAACTGAACGAGCCAGATTACTACAGCTCCCTACATAGAAACTCCATGCTAACAGAACATGTAGCCTCAGTCACACATTTGCAGAACTGAGACAGATCTTCACCAAGTAGGGAATATATCAGTACAAACTAAAAACAGACATATGTAGCCAAAAAATGCTTTTGCCCATTACTGTTAGGTTTACAGGATTTCTTTCCAAAAATTATACTTTACTGCAGAGTGAGGCAAGAGAAAGAACTCTCACACATAGGCATCTGCATTGTCGGAAGAAACTAATATAATGGCTCAGCACAAGTAGCGTGAGTGCAGCTAATGCTATCTCAATGAGTGGCCTTAGTTGCACTGGTAGCTGTTTTGCCATGCTGAAATGAGGTAACTGTAGGGGGTTGTAACTGCCTCCCTGCAATTAGCCTATGACCCTGCGTGATCAAACTCTGGAATTCGTTACTAGAGGTTGTAGTAAAAGCTGTTAGTATAGCTGGGTTTAAAAAAGGTTTGGACAAGTTCCTACAGGAAAGGTCCATAAACTATTATTAAAGAAGACCTGGGAAATCCACTGCTTGCAGCGGGACAAGCATTGTGGAACCTATGTGCCTTTTTGGGAACCTGCCAGGTATTTGTGACCTGGATTGGCCACTGTTGGAAACAGGATACTGGGCTTGATGGACTGTAGTCTGACCCAGTGTGGTATTTCTTATGTTCACATTACTAATGCAGACCCTAGAAAACATGCTGTTAAATATGCCAAACAAGAGAGGCTGAACAGCACCAATGCAGCATCTCTCACTTCCACAAAAACAAGAGTGACTTGGCACCCCAACACGGCACTTCCCACCCTTTGAAAAACAAGAGGGACTCTGTGACCCCAACACAACACCTCCCACTCCAACATAAACACCAAGAAGGGCTTGGCAAACCCAACTCCTCAAATTGCACAATGGACCAGCATGGTGTTAATGTAAATGTATATTCCATAAAAAAACAAAGGAAATGCAAGATTCTCTCACACCAAGGAACTAAAAGAAAAAGTGAGAACCATAGCACAGACTATAAAACCAAATTATAACTGATTTTTGTGGGTTTTGACTAGCCCTCCCCTCACCAGCAACCTTGCAGGGCTCTTGGAGCTACAGAAAACCACATTCAAAACAATGGGAAGATGATCTAAAAGACAGCAATAAAATACTACACACTCCTATATAAATACACCAAAGCTTTGGGAGAGAAGCAAAGTGAACCAAAGTTCTCTTTGTTTACTCTAACTACTAGCCATGGTTCACTTTATTTATAAAGCTCTTTTGGATGATACAGCATAATTTCACTTTATTATTACACGTCAGACATTACGCATTTATCATATCGTAGGTCAACTTCTAATCAGTGTAGGTCAGTATGAGGAGACATACATGTATTCCAAGACATAATTGTTTACTGCTGACTGCTTGGTATCTACTAACCCTGAGACAGAGAGGCTAGAGTACAACCTGCCCTTTTCTTTATTTACAGGACATGTACCTTCACCTACTTAGTAAGCAAATATATGAAGTTTATTTCTAAGCAAAGTTCTGAAGAGATTTAACTCTTTCTCAGGTTTAGACAGCCTGATAGTGTACACCACCCTGTACAAACAAACATACTTTCAATTGTATTCTGTTATAAACTGTGTTATGGTTCTCACTTTTTTTTAATATATATATTCTGTATCCACAGAAACCTCTTCCTTGACAATGGGTGCAGAACAGAAGTAGGACACTCATCCACAGAACTCAATATATTTAAAAAAAAATAATCTGATTCTGGTTTATCTCACTAACAAATATTCTCCAGTACCAGGCATAATGGGAACTAATATAAAACCCTACAAAAACCCTACCAGCATAAACTTCCAAAACTCATACAAGGGACCTACCTAGAAAAAAGCAGCACTGTAAATTCTGCAGCAGGCCCTAGAACATTCATACACCTATTTGAAAAGCTGAACAAGTCAAATTACTACAGTACAGTATAGATCCCTATGTACAAGCTCCATGTTAACAGAACACCTGGCCTCAGTCATACACTCAGAACTCTGACCCTCACCAAGTACAGAATAAGTGACTACTACCTAAAGTAAAAATAAAAATATGTAGGCAAAAATTAAACTGAAACCCCAAGAAGCCAGACTCCGCATGCAGTGCAACATCAGATAAATAAGAGATGCAGTTCCCCATACTATATAAAATATAAAGATAGCGCAAAGTCCAATCACTAAATTGAAAATACAATTATTTTTTCTACCTTTGACCATTTTATTCTCTAATGATGCTGGTCCCGATCTGAGACTTCTGCTTTCCTGCCTTTTCTTAGCTCTCTTTCTATAGTCTATAGTACATTTGCCATTCCTTGTCTTTTCTTTTGTTTTCTTCACTTCCTTCTTTCAGCCTATTTCCAGTCCCAATAACCCTCCCCAGTATCAGCCTCCTTTCCAGTCCTCCTCTTCCAGTACCTTCCAATGTCAATCCCCTTGCATTCCCAGGACTGCCACTGATGTCCATTCCCTTCCAGTCCCCCTCCTTTCCCACTGTCTAGCCCCTTCTAGTCCAAATACCATCACAAGGATCAGCTCACTTCCACTCCTAGTGACACCTACCCCTCTTGTGTCAGTTCCCTTCCAGTCACCCTAACTTCTGTCCATCCTCCTTCCAGTCCCAGTGTTCCTTCCCTTCCAGTCCTAGTGCCCCCTCCCTTCCAGCATCCCCCCATTACCTAGTCATTTATGAGTCCCATCCCAAAGTGTCAGCTCCCTCCAGTCCCTCCCTCAGTTGTCATCTCCCTTCCATCCCCTTCCTTCCTCCGTGTCATCTGACTTCTAGCCCCCACCTTTCCACTTGTCAGCTCCTTTCCTGCACCCAGCTTCCTTCCTGCCCCCACCTCTCCCTCCCCGTGTCAGCTCCTTTCCTGCCCCCTTCCTTCCCCTGGTAGCCATGGCTCCTGCATCTTACAGAGCTGCGGCTGCGATGGCGCTAGTAATTTAAAATAAAAGCAAAACCAGTGCAGAGTCTTTCAGCCTCTTCTACATTGCATAGCAGAGGCCAGAATGCTCTGTGCCGGTTTTGCTTTTATTTTAAATTACTAGCACTATTGCAGTCACGGCTCTGTAAGACACAGGAGCTGTGGCTGCCAGGAGAAGGAGGGGGTACAACATGGGGAGGGAGAGGTGGGGCAGGAAGGGAGATGACACAAGGGGAGGGAAGATGGGGGTTGGAAGGAGGTTGATTCTGCCGCTGCCGAGAAGCAGCAGTAGCAGTTGTCCAACCTTTTTTTTGGTTTAAACTTTGATGGCGGAGTGAGGCAGCTGGTTTGGGGGAATTTTTTGCCACCCCCAAAAGTTTGCTACCTGAGGCGGCCATCTCACTCTGCCTCATTATAGATTTGCCCCTGCATCTATGTAGTCCATTATTACAAACCACTACGTAGCTACCACTACCTAGCTGTTAATACCTGTAACAATACCTTGATAGTAGCTTTTCTACTCTATTTATTTTTCTCTTGATCTCTACTTGCCTCATTGTAAAGGGAGAGTAAGACGAGGTCTGCTTCTACCCAAAGAAAACCACCAGACTGCAACCACTTGAGTCATCTGGCTACATTTAAACATCTTTGGTGCTGTTTCAAGTGAGTCTGATTATAAGCTCTTCAGTGTAAGGGAGGTGCTACAATAAACATAAATATAAACATATATGGAACTGGAAGAACCATTATGTGAATGTGCATGTTGGTAAATTTCACGGGCTAAAAATGGCTGCCATACATGTATAAGTGCCAGCTTTCACCATTTATATGTGTAAGTGCTGGCACTTGCATGTATATTGGGGTTATTTTGCAAGCCTACATGTGTAAATGTCACCAACTAACAAAATATGCTACTATCTCTATCTAATTTAACTTTTAAGGGGAAATAAACAAGGGGCAATTGAAGAGGATAATCCCCATAATCCCTTTTCTATAGGGCTGGCCAAACCTAGCATGTTTGTAAACCAGAAATGCTTGGGGCAGGTGTAAATCTCAACCTGGACATTTTTGGTTATACATATATATTCCCTATGGGAATACACAAGACGTTTTTGGGCCCACTCAGACCATTCCCTAGCAATACTCCCAACACAGCCCCTTGCAACTTCTACATAGTAAAGATATCTTCATGCCAACTGAGTCCTTTCTAAAATGGTCATTTACATGTGGATGTCATTTACATGGGTATATACCTATTTATACATGTACAAATCATGAATAAGGCTTCTAGAATGACCCCCTTAATGCCCGTGAATATGTTTGCATGAGTATTAGAGGCTACTAACAGTGACCTCCTAGATCAAAGGGGAAACCTGACAGACGCCCATGAGTGCATGTTTCGGAAGGATGTATCCTTGAAGGATACTGGCAAAAGAGCAAAGTTAGGGCATCCCAAAGAGAAAGGTTCCAATAAAGATAAAAGTAACCTCGATGCCCTTAAGTACAGAGCTGAAAGATTCCAAATTACCCCTATCGACTGATAATCAGATTAAGATGAATAAAATACAACCTCTAAAATGCCTGTATGCAAATGATAGAAGTCTAAAAAATAAGATGGGAGAGCTAGAATATATAGCACTAAATAAAAGGTTAGATATGATTGGAATCTCAGAGACCTGGTGGAAGGAGGACAACCAACAGAACACTGTGATACCTGGCTACAAACTGTATTGCAATGATAGAGTAGATCAAGTTGGTGGAGGGGTTGCACTGTATGATAGGGAGCACATTGAATTGCACAGGATTAAAGTTTTGCATAAAACAAATACACTGTAGAATCTCTATGGATAGAAATACCATGTAAAAAGGGCAAGGCAATGGCAGTGGGGTTGTACTACTGACCACCTGGTCAGACTGAACAGATGAATGATGAAATGCTAAGAGAAATCAGGGAAGCTAAAAAAAGTTATAACACAGTAAGGCATGGATTTAAACACAGGCAGCATGGATTCACCAGAGGCAGGTCTTGTCAGACAAATCTGATCGATTTCTTTGACTGGGTGACCAGGGAGTTGGACCGAGCGAGAGCTCTAGATGTGGTGTATTTAGATTTCAGTAAAGCCTTTGACACTGTTCCTCACAGGCGACTTATAAACAAACTGAGCACCCTAGGGATGGACCCTAAAGTTACTGCTTGGGTTAGAAATTGGTTGGGTGGGAGGCGACAAAGAGTACAAGTAAATGGAGCTCACTCTGAGGAGAAGGATGTTACCAGTGGTGTGCCCCAGGGATCTGTCCTTGGTCCGATTCTTTTTAACATCTTTGTTAGTGATATAGCGGAAGGGCTGTCGGGTAAGGTTTGCCTCTTTGCGGATGATACCAAAATCTGTAATAGAGTAGACACCCAGGAAGGTGTAGATAACATGAGGAGGGATCTAGCTAAGCTTGAAGAATGGTCTAGAATTTGGCAGCTGGGATTTAATGTTAAAAAATGTAAGGTCATGCATTTGGGCTGCAGCAATCCAAGGGAGCAATACAGTATAGGAGGTGAAGTACTTTTGTCCACTAAAGAAGAGCGGGACCTAGGCGTGGTTGTGTCTGATGATCTTAAAGTAGCTAAACAGGTAGAAAAGGCGACGGCAAAAGCTAGAAGGATGCTTGGGTGCATACGGAGAGGAATGGCTAGCAGAAAAAAGGAGGTGATAATACCTCTGTATAAGTCTTTGGTGCGACCTCATTTGGAGTATGGTGTGCAATTCTGGAGACCGCACCTTCAAAAGGATGTGAACAGGATGGAGTCGGTGCAGAGGGTTGCTACTAAAATGATTAATGGGCTTCATTATAAAGCATATGAGGACAGACTTAAGGATCTTAATATGTACACCTTAGAGGAAAGGAGGGATAGAGGTGATATGATTGAGATGTTTAAATACCTCCGTGGCATAAATGTTCAGGGAGAGAGCCTCTTTCAATTGAAAGCAAGTTCTGCTACGAGGGGACATGGTATGAGGGTGAAGGGAGATAGATTCAGGAGTGATATGCGGAAATATTTCTTTATGGAAAGAGTAGTGGATCCGTGGAATAGTCTCCCAGTGGAGGTGGTAGAGATGAGGACAGTAACTGAATTCAAAAAAGCATGGGACCAACACAGAGGATCTCTAAAGGTAGAAAGTGGACTGTTGTAGTTGTTGTTATGGAAGGACAGACTAGATGGGCCTTGTGGTCTTTTTCTGTCATCATGTTTCTATGTTTCTATGTTTCTAATAATGAGTGCTTTCAATTGTGCCAGAATCGATTGGTCAATCTCACTGCAGGATATGCTAGGGAGCTAAAATTTCTAGATGAAATAAATAATTGCTTCTTGGAGCAACTGGTTCATGAACAAACAAGAGGGGAAGCTATTCTGAATCTAATCCTTAGTGGAACATAGGATCTGGTGCAAGAACTAAAGGTGTTGGGGCCACTTGGCAATAATGATCATAGCATGATCACTTTTGATTTAATAAATGAAATAAGGACAGCAAGAAATCCACAGTACTACCTTTTAACTTTCAAAAGGGAGACTGATAAAATGAGGAAAATAGTTAAGAAATAACTAAGAGAAGCAGCTGCAAAGGTTACAGATTTCCATCAAGCATGGGCTTTGTTTAAAATCCTATCTTGGAAGCCCAGATCAGATGTATTCCATGCTTTAAGAAAAGTGGAGGAAGGCCAAAAAAATACCAGCATGTTTTAAAGGCAAGGTCAGAGAGGATGTTGTAAAAAAAGCATCTTTCAGGAAATACAAAAAGCATCTTTCAGGAAATGGAAAAAGGAGTCAACTAACGAAAACAGGAAACAACATAAGCACTGGCAAGTTAGAGGTAAAGAGAGAATTTGAAAAGAAACTTGCCACAGAAGCAAAAACACATAAGAAAAATGTTTTTGAGTGCATTCATAGCAAAATACCTGTAAGAGAGTCAGCTGGACCATTGGATGATAGAGGGGTAAAAAGGGCAGGACAAGAAGATGTAGGGAAGTTACCCATGCCTGAAATGGTATTTAAAGGTGATATATCAGTACTAGGCAAAATGATAGAAAACATTATAAAGAATAAAATTACTGAACATATACATAGTCATGGTTTATTTGAAGAAAGCCATAATGGATTTAGCCAAGGAAAGTCTTGTCTTACTAATCTGTTACATTTTTTGAAGGTGTGAATAAACAGGTAGACCAAGGTGAGCCAGTTGATGTTGTGCCCCTTCAGGGAGGGGGATGTCCGGGTTGTTTGGAAGTCCCTGCTGAAGATGGGGTCATTAGGACCAGATTCTGGACTGCAGAAACATAACATTCCTATGGGAGCCAGAATAGGGCCCGAGGATGACCCAGCGTGCCCTCTCCACCTGCTGAGACATCCTCCCCCCAGGTGTACCTCACTGCCATGGCTTCTACCCCCCAGAACCCCTCTACCCAACCAACAGCTGGCCTCCTACGGCCTGGATTGGGCAGTGGCCCCCTCCCGCACCTGGCCCCAGCCCTGGGGGTGGCTCACTACCCTGATCTGCCAAGCATCTGATAAGCAGCACATAGATTGTGAGCCCTTTGGGGATGAGGGAATGTATCCAGTACCTGCTTATAGTGATTGTAAACCTCTCTGATGCCCTTCAGCCTGGGCGGTATATCAAGAAATTGCATAAACATAAATATCCCAGCAGGCCTGGCAGGACGTACAGGGCTGTGACCTGAATCGGTCCTGTAACTGCTGCTGGCAGCCTGCCCCTGCTCTGACCCCTCCAGCACTCTTCTGGCTCTCTCCATCCTGAAACACAGGACATATGGGGAGAGCCGATGGGGAAATAGGGTCTAGGCGGCAATCTGTGTTCGTGAATGAGGGCCATATTATACCTGGATTTTCAGAAAGTCTTTGACAAAATCCCTCATGCAAGAACCATAAATTAAAAAGTCATGGGATTGGAGGCAGTGTATTATTGTGGATCAGGAAATGGTTAAAGATAGAAATTAGAGAGTAGGGCTAAATGGCTAATTTTCTCAATGGAGAAAGGTGAATAGTGGAATACCACAGGGATCTGTGCTGAGCCTGCTGCTTTTTAATATATTCATAAATGACCTGGAAATGGGAATAACGAGTGACGTGATCAAATTTGAAGATGACACAAAATTATTCAAAGTTGTTAAGACACAAGAGGATTGTGAAAAATTGCAAGAAGATCTTCATAAGTTGGAAGACTGGGCGTTCAAATGGCAGATGAAATTTAAGGTGGACAAGTGCAAAGTTATGAACCTAGAAAACAACAACCCAAACTAGGCTTATAAGTGCAAGGTTTCACATTAGGATCCACCACCCAGGAAAAATATTTAGATGTCTTCATGGATAATATGTTG
The DNA here is from genome assembly GCA_033557465.1 of Ichthyophis bannanicus. NCBI lineage: Eukaryota > Metazoa > Chordata > Amphibia > Gymnophiona > Ichthyophiidae > Ichthyophis > Ichthyophis bannanicus. Next base: position 613,149,685 of record CM066034.1, on the reverse strand, counting down.
AAACCTCCGCCCAGTGTGCAGTGGCGGCCAAGGAAGCCAATAGAATTCTATGAATCATAAGGAAAGGAATGTAGTTACACCTCTCCTCAAGAAACTCTCACTTGATCCCACCTGTCCTTCTAATTATTAACCCATCCCCTTCCTCCTCTTTGTTTCTAAACTATTTGAACTCACAGTTTACCGCCGTTGCCTTGACTTCCTCTCCTCTCATGCCCTCCTGGATCCTTTACAATCTGGCTTTCTTCCTTTACATTCTACTGAAATGGCTCTTGCCAAAGTCTCCAGTGACTTGTTCCTGGCAAAATCCAAGGACCTTTACTCTGTCCTCATCCTTCTTGACCTCTCTGCTGCTTTTGTCACTGTTGACCACAACCTTCTCCTCGATACCCTGTCCTCGCTTGGTTTTAAGGACTCTGTACTATCCTGGTTCTCCTCCTATCTCTCCCATCACTCTTTCAGTGTTAGTTTTGGTGGCTCCTCCTCTGCTGCTACCCCGCTCTGAGTTGGTGTACCCCAAGAATCTGTCTTGGGTCCGCACCTTTTCTCTCTATATACCCAGTCCCTTGGTGCACTCTTCTCTTCCCATGGCTTTCAGTACCATCTTTATGCCAATGACTCCCAGATCAACCTCTCTATGCCTGAAATCTCTCTGGCAATCTAAACCCGGATCTCTGCCTGTCTTTCTGACATTGCTGCTTGGATGTCTCACCACCGCTTGAAATTGAGCATGGCCAAGACTGAACTTCTTATTTTCCCCCCTAAAACCTCCTCTCCTCTTCCTCCTTTCTCAGTCTTGTGGATAACTCTCTACTCCTTCCTGTTTCCTTAGCTCACAACCTTGGGGTTGTCTTTGACTCCTCTCTCTCCTTCTCCACACACATCCATCTGATAGCTAAGACCTGCCATTTCTTTCTCTATAACATCAACAAAATTTGCCCATTCCTTTCTGAACACACTACTAAGACACTTATCCACTCCTTAATCACCTCCAGTCTTGACTACTGTAACCCACTCCTTGCTGGCCTCCCTTTGAATCATCTCTCTCCCCTTCAATCTGTTCAACATTCTGCTGCGTAGCTAATCTTCCGCCAGCCTCGTCATGCCCATATTACACCTCTTCTCAGGTCACTTCATTGGCTCCCTACCTATTTCCACATCCAGTTCAAACTTTTCCTGCTGACCTATAAATGCATTCACTCTTCAGCTCCTCGCTACCTTTCTTCTCTTATCTCTCCTTACACCCTCTTCCACTCAGGAACTCTGCTGTTCTGGCAAATTGCTTCTATCTGTGCCCTTCTCTTCTATTGCTAACTCCAAACTTCGCTTCTTTCACCTTGCTGCACCTTACGTCTGGAACAAACTACCTATGTCTTTACGCCAGACACCTTCTCTGACCCTTTTCAAATCCAGGCTGAAAACTCACCACTTCGCTGATGCTTTTGGATCTTGACTTACCTGATCTCCATGTTTCTTTACCTTTCCGCCTTGTTTTATCCCTGCCTACACCTTCTGTGTTGTCTGTCTTGAATAGATTGTAAGCTCTGATGAGCAGGGACTGTCTCTTACATGACTGTGCAGTGCTGCATATGACTTGTAGTGCTATACAAATGCTTAGTACTAGTAGTAGCAGAGAATAAAACAAAGGGTATTATAATACCTCTGTATCATTCCTTGTTGCGGCCCCACCTTGAATATTGTGTACAAAAAGAATAAAGCAGAATTGGAAAAGGTACAGAGAAGAGCCACCAAAATGATAAAGGAGATGGAAGCCTATGTGGAAAAACTTTAAAAGGTTAGGGCTTTTCAACTTGGAAAAGAGATGGCTGAGGAGTGATATGATAGAGGTCTATAGATTAATGAATGGAATGGAACGGGTAAACGTAGATTGGTTGTTTATGCCATCAAAAAGTAGAAAGACTAGGGGACATGCAATGAAGCTACAGTACAATGTAAACCATTTAAGACTAATAAGAGAAAACATTTTTTTGACTCAATGCGTTGATCAAACTCTGGAATTTGTTACTGAAGGATGTAGTGAAAGCTGTTAGTGTACCTAGGTTTAAAAAAGGTTTGGACAAGTTCCTGGAGGAAAGGTCTATAAACTATTACACAGGTACACTACCAAAAAACTGCCTCCAGTTTTGCAACTGATTCCTATAGATTATGGGGTGCTGAATCCAGGAAAAATAGCCAAAATGTTCCATCACGTCACGTTTTCTTGCAAAATTAGATTTCTTACCCATATAAGGAATGTTCACATAATTTCTTTTTAGCCGACTGCAGTTTATTTTCTTGGCCCAAAATAGAGGTTGTAATGGTTAACTAACTAGAAACACTCCCTCATGATATTTTAGAGTGTTTTGTATTCATTTTATACATTAACAGGACAATTGGGAGGCGGGGGGCTAAATCCAGTACTCGCGCTGGCGCATGTTCTTTCCTGTTACCCTCGCCTCGTTCGCTCGCTCAAACACGGTGGTTGCGACATGAACGTTCCTGTCAAATTTCAGTTTCTTGCAAGTTCATTATTACCTTTTGTTTGCTCAGTCGTAATCCAGCTTTATTCCGAAGTGGTTCACTACAGTTGTAGTTTGCAGTGCTGTGTATTTGTGATGGCTCACAGAGCCAGAGGTTGCGTCAACTCTCTGGACAGTTTTTGTTTTATTTGTGGGGAATATACCGTGAAAAAGTGGCAGAGGAACATTTCTGCATTTATTAAAAAAGTATATTTCGCCTATTTCGGTTTGAAGTTAGGCGATCAAGACAAACCGTGGGCTCCTCACAAAGTGTGCAAGACATGTGAGGAAGATCTACGCTTATGGATGAAAGGTAAAAAACAAGCATTTCGTTTCGGAAAACCTATGATGTGGCGTGAACAAAGAGACCACAGCAGTGACTGCTATTTTTGCTCTTGCATTGTGAAGGGATACAACTTAAAAAATAAGAACGTAATAAGTTACCCCAACCTTCCCTCAGCAATTAGGCCTATGCCTCATAGCAACGAAGTACCTGTGCCTGAACCACCAAAATCTTTGGATCATATTTGTGTGGACGGTTCTGATCATGATGACACTCATCAGATGGCTTTTCCCGATGAGTCCAGTACTTCTGAGTTTGAAACTGAACCAGATCCGAAACCTGAACTTTTCTCTCAAGCTGAATTGAATGATTTAGTCCGGGATTTAGGACTCCCAAAAGATGCTGCCCAACTGCTAGGTTCTCGGCTTAAACAGAAAAATCTATTGTCACCAGGAACAACTTTTTATTAGTACCGCAACCGCGAGACACAATTTTTGAAGTATTTCAGCAAAGAGGAAGATTTGGTATTTTGCAACGATATATACGGAGTGATGGAAAAGTTTAAACTCAAGTATGATCCTGCTGAATGGCGGCTGTTCATTGATTCGTCAAAAGACAGCATAAAAGGTGTTCTTCTTCATAATGGCAACACATTCGCTTCAGTTCCTATTGCTCACTCTGTTATTCTCCAAGAAAAATATAAGAATTTGGCCCTGATTCTTCAGAAGATTCGTTATGATGAGCATAAGTGGATGATTTGTGGAGACTTTAAAATTCTATCCATGCTATTAGGGCAGCAATACGGTTTCACCAAATATCCCTGCTTCCTTTGCTTGTGGGATAGCCGGGCCCGCGACCTACACTGGGGGAAAAAAGGCTGGCCAATTCGGGAGTATTTGAGACCCGGTGAGAAAAATGTTCTTATTATTATTATTATTAACAATTCTTATATACCGCACTATTAGACATCAGCGCGGTTTACATTGAACAGAAAACATCCGACAGTTTACACGTGTCTGGTCGTTACATTTAACAGGAAGTATAACTTTGCGAAATAGGGGAAACTAAATACAATGCAGGGTTATCTGATAAAGGATATCCTGGTTAACTATATACAACAGTGGTACAAAAGTATATGGAACAACTTGCTATTTACATTGTGAAGTTGGTCTGTTGCGGGGTCTATCTGTTTGACCACTTCTGCTATTCACCTGGGGGTTATGTTCGGAGCTGCCATTGAGATATTTAAGGAAGAGGAAATGCTTTAAAGCCTTTCTGAACTGACTTAGATTAGGTATTGCTCTGATTTGTGCTGGTAAGGTGTTCCATAGAGATGGGGCGCAGAATTGGAAGGCTCTGTTGGCTGTTGATCTAGTGCATCTAGTGCATCTTCATGAGAGCTTGGTACCTCGTGATAAAATTCCATTACCACCTCTCCACATTAAGTTGGGTCTCATTAAGCAATTCATCAAGTCCCTTCCAAAAGATGGTGAGTGCTTTCGGTACCTTTGCTCAAAGTTCCCCCGACTTTCTGAAGCAAAGCTAAAGGAAGGAGTGTTTGTTGGCCCTGATATAAGGAAACTCATTTCAGATGGAGCATTCGCTGAAACGATGTCTGAGAAGGAAAAAGAAGCCTGGGATTCCTTCAAGGATGTTGTTCTCAAATTCTTGGGGAACAGGCGGGATGAGAACTATAAGGATATTGTTGCCAGGATGCTCAATGCCTTCAAAGAACAAGGCTGTAACATGAGCCTGAAAGTCCATTTCTTGCACTCCCATGTGAACTACTTTCCCGAAAACTTGGGGGCATACAGTGAAGAACAAGGTGAAAGGTTTCACCAGGACATTAAGGACGCAGAGAGAAGGTACCAAGGAAGATGGAACACCACTATGATGGCTGATTTCTGCTGGTTGCTGCTGCGGGAAACCCCAGATGAAAAATACGCCAAGCAGCGCACCAAGAGAAGCATTCAGGGGAAGAAGAAACGGGCCCACCAGGAGATTGATTGACCCAAGAATGACTTTAAAATCTAAACTGTGTTGACAAATATCGTGTTTTTACTAAACTTTGAAATAAAAATTTGCTAGTTATTACCACAGTGTCGGATCTCATTTATTAGAATTTTATTTTCACACCATCGGGTGTTTGTCTTCATGTATTGCAATGGTGCGGTTTGCGTTTTCTATTCTTACATACATGCCTGTACAACATTTTTTGCACATTTCTTTGCTTTGCTTTGTGTCTAACCTCGCTCTTATATGCTCAATGTTTGTGCACATGTATGTGGCTGTTTTAAGTGCAGACAATTTTGCTACCATCACAGTGTGTTTTGTTGACATTACTCTATTCTTATGTGCTGCCTTGTTACAATTTTCTTTATTCTTATTTGAATAACTACTAAACAATTAGTATAAAGAATTCATCCAAGAAACTTTTATCTCGATCGCACTCAATCTGAAACGTTCACCTCAAACTGCTAACCCAATGTAGCAAAAAATCTGTACGTGATGGAGCAAATTGGTTACCAGATTTGGATTCAGCGCACCAAAAAACGTAAAAATCAATCGAAACATTAGAGGCAGTTTAAAAATAATTTTTTTTAGTGTACCTGTGTTATTAAAGAGGGCCCATGAAATCCACTGCTTACCCTTGAACAAGCATTGCGACACCTATGCACCTTTTTGGGAACCTGCCAGGTACTTGTGACCTGGATTGACCACTGTTGGAAACAGGATACTGGGCTTGATGGACTTTGGTCTGACCCAGTATGGCATTTCTTATGTTCTTATGTTTCTGTTTTGATGGAACGTTCTATCAACAGAATCGAGGGGTTGCTATGGGAGCTACTATGGCCCCTTCGATTGCCAACTTATACATGGCAGATTTTGAGGGCCACTGGTTGGTGGATGGCCCTTTTCAGTCTTTATCCGTTTATGGGTGAGGTACATCGATGATGTTTTTCTTTTGTGGACGGGTACTGTGGAACAGTTATCTACTTTCCATGGCTGGTTGAATCAACGGGATCCTCACATTTCTTTTTCTTTGGAACATAGTGCCATTTCGATTTCGTTTTTGGACGTTTTGGTAACACACCAGGCTGATTTTTTGGTCACCACCGTCTATAGCAAACCAACTCATCGGATGTCCTTTCTTCATTTCACGAGTGCGCATCCACAGCGTTTGAAAGAAAGTTTGCCTATAGCACAATTTTTACGGTACCGTCAGAATTGTTCCACGGTTTCAGATTAAAAGCTTCAATCTCAAACGTTGGTGGATTCCTTCCTTGCTCGGGGGTATCCGGCTGGATTGATACGGAAAGCCCGGACTAGAGCTCGATTTAATGATCGATCCTGGCTTTTGACACCTCGTGAGCGCTCAACATCTTTGGAGTTTTCCTATGTGCATTTTGTTACAAAGTTCAATCCTCTCAGTTATCAATTGTCTAAGATTATTCAACGGCATTCTCATGTCATTAGTTTAACCCCTGGCTTGAGCCAGCATCGGATTTGATCGGTTTATCAGAAGGGCTCTAATTTAAAGGATCTGTTATGTCCTTCGGCTTTTTCCAGGAGTTTTTCCGTATCATCTGTGTCATTGGCAGCCTTGGGACATCGCTGTTGTGGACATTGTTCGGTTTGTTCTGTTATGGAGACCTGTTACAGCTTTCAACATAATCATCGGACCTATCGGTTATTGCATTTTACGACATGTGATAGTGCCTGTGTGGTATATCTCCTTCGTTGCCCTTGTGGTCTCGGCTATGTGGGGAAGACCAGTCGAGCTTTACGAACACGCCTGATTGAACATCGTAGTTGTCTCCGTCATCAGACAGAAGGCGCCCCTTTGGTTCATCACTTTCAGTCCTTAGGGCATGTTTTTGAGGATCTGAAGTGTTTGGTGATAGTCCAATGTACACCTTTGGTGTATGGGGGTGATTTGCAGAAGACCCTGACTCGGCTTGAGCAACGTTGGATTTTTTCACTGCAAACTGTAGCTCCTGCTGGCTTGAATGAATCTATTGAATGGACAAGTTGCCTATGAAGTTCTAGCTCTTTGTGACTGCTTCGTTTTTTCTGTTTATTTTTGAAGCTGTGTTTTTGTTTTTTATTTGTTTTTTTCATCTAGTGCTTTTGTTTTTGTGGTGGGAGGTGGGTTTTTTGTTTGATAGCCATATGCAGGTTAGTGAGCCATTTTTTTTACCAGCATGATTTTTTCTTTTTTCTTCTTGATTTTCTATAGCTGCCGGTTCGGGCTTCTGTGCTCCTATTTATGACATTTTGTTCAGGTTACTATAAATTTTTAGAGCGCATGCGCTGGCGTCCTTGCATGACGGTTTGTTTTTTGGATCGCCGTGTTTGCAGCCGTTGTCTGGTGCTCCAGTTCCTGCATAGTGGTAAAGTTTTTCTAGCTATCTTGCCTGGTCGGATATTTGTCAGTTTTGTGGTTCTTTTTGTTTTGTTTTTGTTTTTGGAGATTTGGGCATGTGTTATTTTTTAATGATGGTGCATTGTTTTTCAGCTCCAGCTTGTATGCTGTTCTGCTCCTTTCAGCAATTTTTTGCTGTGGTCATCGTCAGCGTGTGGAATGTGGACTTGAGCTCCCTGAGGAAGCCGCAAGGCGAAACATCTGATGTCGGGGCTCCCTGCCTCCCTCGTTGGATTCATCATCTTCATCATTCCCTTTACTACGTTGGATTGCTGTCTGCTGCTGCTGACTCTTGTCTTCAATTTTGTCAGATAAGTGACTTTTGGAGCATTGTAGATGGAGCTTTGTTAGTTTTTCATTTTTGCCTATACACTATCATTGGACCGGCTGCACCAGCCTGAAGTCTGCTTTTGCCCTGGCTGGTTGGAGGTTTTTTGACCGCTGATGTATTATGAGTCTTCTCAATTCTATTAATATGCATTGTTGATGTGACTCTATTCCCCTGAGCCTTAAAGTGGGGTTGCTGTGGTCTTTTTCCTCCAGTTCGGGCTAGCTTCTCTGTGGCTGGTGTTCAGTTGTGGTCTGTATTTTATGCCCAATTTTTGTTGTTGGTTGTTTTTGGGGTTTTTTGTTTTTCTTTTTGTCCCATTGTTAGTTTTTTGTTATTATTTTTTCTGCCCAGTTTGGGGTTATATATTGATAGTTTTTGGTCTTCTGGCTCCTTGAGGGGATTTTTGTGAGAATAGTCCTAACAAATATCTGCCAGATTGACCAAAACAACTGCCTAACCATGCACTTTCAGCAAAAGTGTATTTTTATTTTATTTTGCTATGTGTTCCTTCATGAATTAAAGTACATCTCTATGCCCTTGAGGTATGAGGCTCATTTAAGATAAATTAAGCAGTCTTCTAAACACAGGCTAGCATGATTTGTACCTAAGCACCTTCCAGGATCTGAGTTGCCTTCCTGATATATCCTAATCTCTCCGTCTAGTATAGAATCTCTTAGCTACCATGCTCCCATTCCTTGCTTCTCTGACTGTGCTTTATCTCCCTGCAATCCCTAAACCCTCCTAGATCATCCCAAGAGAAACTATGCTTTCCTTAAGTAGAGCTTTAACTATTCCTACCTGTTTTTCCTAATTACTTGCATGCTTCTCTGTGGTCAGTTTCCTTTCTCCTCAATGGCTTCCAGTTAAGAGTTCTTGGGACTACATTTATCAAAAGTCTCTTGTTCTCTGTTTTTCCTTTTCTTAAAGAAGTACTAATCTTGCAGGTCTCTTTACTTTACCCTCTGTCACTATCTACTTAATTTCTCTGAATTCTGTTTTTTCCTAACTGCATAAAAAGTATGTTAGTAACCCACCAGCAAATGTAGACTTTACTAAATACATTTACTCATAGTAACATAGTAAATGATGGCAGATAAAGACCAGCATGGTCCATCTAGTCTGCCCAGCACGATGGCAAGAGTAGGTGCACCTGCTGCTCTGTGCAGGCCACCCCTCCCCACGTCCCTGTTTAGGGGTGAACCCACCACTCCATGCAGGACACCCCTATTTGTTGAGAAATTAGATGGTCAGTTTTTTTTTTATTTTATCCTGTTGCTGTAAAGGGATCCACTGTGTCTGTCCCATGCCATTTTGAATTCCATCACCATGTTTGCCCCCACCACTTCCATCGGGAGGGCATGCCAAGCATTCACCAACCTTTCTGTGAAAAAGTATTTCCTGACATTGCCTTTCAATTTACCACCTTGCAGCTTCCTGTTATGCCCTCTAGTTTTACAGCTTCCCCGTCATTATTTCCCTTTAAGTATTTAAAGGTCTGACTTATATCCCCCTGTCCCTCCTCTCCTCCAAAGTGTAAATGTTAGGTCTTCAAGTCTCTTCTCATAAGGCTTCTGACGCAGGCTCCAAAACATTTAGGTCACCTTCCTCTGAACAGTTTCCAGTCTTTTTACATCCTTTGTAAGATAGTGGAGTGGAGGAGTGGCCTAGTGGTTGGGGCAAGGTACTTCAGGCCAGAAGGTCAGGGGCTCAAATCCCACTAGAGGACAGCAACCTTGGGCCAGAAGGACTGGGGTTTCTAGTCCCACAGGTGCTCCTTGTGGTCTTGGGCAAGCCACTTAATCCTCCATAGCCCATGTTCCCTGTAAAATAGTTATCTCCAAGTTATAATGCCCTGTTCAATGTAATTTCAGTTTGTTCAATGTAAACTGCACTGATGCAGAATAGCATGGTATATAAGAGAATGTTAATAAATATGGTCTCCAAAACTGAACACAGTACTCCAAGTGAGTCCTCACCAGTGACTTGTACAGTGGCATAAGTACCTCTTCCTTTCTGCTGGTGATTCCTCTTTTTATGCAGCTCAACATCCTCCTGGCTTTTGCCACCGCCTTGTCGCACTGTTTTGCCACCTTGAGATCTTCAGAAATAATCACACCAAGGACTTTCTCCTGATCCGTGCACACCAACCTCTGGCCCCCTATCGCGTACATTTCTCTTGGATTTCTGCTACCCAAGTGCATGACTCTGCACTTCTTTGCAGTAAATCTTAATTGCCAAGCATTAGACCATTCTTTCAGCTTTTGTAGATCTTTCCTCATGTTAACCACTCCCTCGGGGGAGTCCACTCTGTTGCAAATTTTCGTGTCATCTGCAAAAAGACAGACTTTTCCATTCAGTTCTTCAGCAATATCACTCACAAATACATTGAACAGTGCCAGGCCAAGGACCGACCCCTGGGGCACCCCGCTAATCACCTTCCCTTCATCCGAGTGAGCTCCATTTACCATCATCCTCTGTCGTCTGTCAGTCAACCAATTTACCATCTTAGGATCCATCCCCATGCTACTGAGTTTATTGATAAGCCTCCTATGAGGAACAGTATCAAAGGCTTTGCTGAAATCCAGGTATATGACATCCATCGCATGCCCCTGATCTAGCTCCCTGGTCACCTGGTCAAAGAACTCAATCAGATTTGTTTAGCAAGATCATCCTTCGGTAAAACCATGTTGCCTCAGGTCTTGCAACCTGTTGGTTTTGAGAAAGTTCACTATTCGCTCTTTCAGGAGCACCTCCATTACTTTTCCCGCCACCGAGGTAAGGCTCACAGGCCTGTAGTTTGACACGTCTTCCCTGTCACCACTTTTGTGTAAAGATACGACATCAGCCATTCTCCAGTCCTAAGGAATTTTCGTGTCATCTGCAAAAAGACAGACTTTTCCATTCAGTCTCCTGTTTCCAAGGATCTGTTGAAAACATCCTTTAACAGCCCTGAAAGAACTTCTCTGAGCTCTTTCAGTATCCTGGGATGTATCCTATTCGGTCCCATGGCCTTGTCCACTTTCAGTTTTGCAAGTTGTTCTAAGACATCATCTTCTGTGAATGGCATAGTATCTACTTTATTCCCATTTTTATATTTGGTAGTTACAGGTGGTCCTTCTCCAGGACTTTCTTTAGTAAAAACAGAGCAGAAGTATTCATTTAGCAATTTTGCTTTTTCAATGTCACTTTCCACAAGTCCGTTCACAGCACTTCTGAATACTGCAATTTCACTTCTGATCTTCTTCCTTTCCCTAATATACCTGAAGAAGGTTTTATCACCACACTTAACATCTTTAGCTATCTTTTCCTCTGCCTTTGATTTTACTATCCTTATTTCTCTTTTTGTCTCTTTGAATTTGATCCTGTATTCATTTCTGTGTTCCTGTTTGCGAGCTTTTGAATTTTGCGAAAGCTGTGTTTTTTGCCTTTATTTGAGCAGCCACTTCTTTGGAAAACGAAATAGGTTTTCTTCTCCTCTTGTTTTTGTTTACTTTTGTTACATATTTATTTGTTGCCCCTTTTATTGCCACCTTTAGTTTAGCCCATAGCAATTCCACTTCCCTTATCTCCTTCCACCCTGTCAGCTCCTCTTTTAGGTACTCGGCCATTTTATTGAAGTCGGTGTTTTTGAAGTTTAGGACTTTGAGCTTGCTATGATTGGCCTGTACCGTGGCTTTTATCTCAAACCACACCATGTGATGATCGCTGCTGCTCACAGGAGCACTCACACAGACATTTGACACGCTATCACCGTTGGTGAACACTAAATCCAGCGTTGAGCTTTCCCTGGTTGATTCCATCACCATTTGTCTAAGTAACGCATCTTGGAGAGCATCCACAATTTTTTTGCTTCTTTCCAGATTTGCAGAAGGAGTAATCCAATCCACATCGGGTAGATTAAAGTCACCCAATATGTTTGCTTCCCCCTTTGTGGCTATCTTGGCAATATCTATAATCAATTTGTTATCTATCTCTTCAATTTGTGTCAGAGGTCTGTAAACTATAGCAGTATGGATGACAATGCCATCTCCTCTTTCCAACACAATCCAGAGTGCTTCTTCTTTTCCCCATGCCCCCTGCATTTCAGTAGCTTTAATATTGCTTTTGACATACAAGGTTACTCCTCCTCCTCTTCCATTTTCTCTGTCTCTTCTGAATAGATTATAGCCAGGTATAGCTATATCCCAATCATGCGATTCATTTAGCCATGTTTCTGTAATGGCCACAATGTCCAAATCCATTTCCACCATTAGGGCTTCCACGTCCGGAACTTTGTTGGCTAAGCTTCGAGCATTTGTGCTCATTGCTTTCCAACATTTAACTGACTTGTGTGTATTTAGCATTGATTTTGTTCTGCCTACATCTTCCCACTTGTTTTTGATGTGTGATTTAAAAGTGTGGCTGTTTCTGATTTTAATCTGCTTTTGCAGGGGGTGACGTCCAGAGCTTGAACTTCTACATCCGTCACCCCCTTTTTCTAGTTTAAATGCATATCCACATATTGCTTGAATTTTTCACTTAGGATTCTTTTCCCTGCGACAGAGAGATGTAGTCCATCACACACAGTATAGTCTCTTGTTGTTCCATCTGTTACCCCAGTCACCAATAAATCTGAATCCTTCTTGTTTGCACCAGGTCTGGAACCATGTATTAAAGCTGTTAATGTGATGCAGCCTTTTTGCCCCTTACCAAGCACAGGTAGAACCTCTGAGAATGCAAAAGTGTTAACAATGGGCTTGAGTTTCTCTCCCAGAGATTGGAAGTCCTTTTGGACTGTAGAGGCACTGTTTCTAGCCAGGTAATTTGTGCCCCAGTGGATAACAACATCAAGTTTGGAGTGTTCACTTTCTGCACTAAGTAGTTCAACAATGCGGTTTGTGTTCCTGCTGGCTGAAGAGCTTGGGAGGCACTTGACTATCTTCTCTCCTTTGAACTGTGTTCCCAAGTTGGTGCCACTGATGATGGAATCACCAAGTAGTAGTAGTTTGCTGTTTGGTGAGGTTTTCTTCATATTTGGTCCTTTAGCAGGAGATTGGGCATTATCTTTCTCATTTAAGGGCCATTCAGTTTCTTGGGATTGGGCATCCTCATTCGCCAAGGCAGAGAAGGCATTATGCAGGGTTATCGCCTGATGCATAGGATGCCTCTGTGTCACAGTTCTTAATCTACCAGAACCCACTGTGATCCATGTGTTCCTGGGGTGTTTCATTCTTTGTGGGAGCGATGGTGGACTTTGTTCAGTTTGTATCTTAGAAGAGGTGCACTTCATTGCAGCCAGTTCCCCCCTCAGTTACTCATCCTCATTAGCCAAGGCAGAGAAGGCATTATGCAGGGATATCTTTTGATTCATAGGATGTCTGTTCGTTACAGGTCGCAATCTACCAGAACCCACTGTGATCCACTTGTCCCTGGGGTGTTTGATGCTTTGTGTGGAGCGGTGGTGGACATTGTTCAGTTTGTATCCTAGAAGAGGTGTGCTTCATTGCAGCCAGTTCCTCCCTCAGTAGGGTCACCTCTTTATGCATGGCAGCTAGGTCTTCCCTTAGTAGAGTCAGTTCTTTATGCATGTTAGAACAAAAAACACTCCACTCTTCACCACATGAGGTATATATTTCTTGCAACTGGGTCTCAGACTTATACGGAGCTAATTTCATGGGTTTACAGACAAAGCTTTGACCCACAGTTCTCAATTGCATCAACAACCCATGAATGTTGCTGATGTTCAAATGAATAGTGCTAGGCTCAAGACAGATAATTTTCCCACATAAAGTATAACATTTCGAAAGTGGTACTTATCTGAACGAGCTAATAGTTCCCCAATGCCAACCTTCGCGCTGGTGCGTTTCACTCTCAGGTTTTTTCAAGGGGAATGTGTTCGCACTACGCCGGTATTTCTATAAATACAATATCAAGGTATTTATACAGATATATTTAACACCTCTATTCAGTTTAGCTGTTATGTAGGTATCACATTAAAATCTCATGGTTTATAGCTTGATTTTCACTCACCACACTTTTAAACCGGTCGCTGTCTTCTGCATTGTTCATTGAAACAGTTTTGCCAAAAGACGCCGCGCATGCTCATTGTGCGGTGTTTTTTCTACCCGTCAAGAAAGCGATATATAACTATTAGCTGGAGACCTTCATTGACGTGAAAAAAAACGTCCTGTACTCTACTAGAGATGTACAGATAAACAATACCATAATGGATAACCTGAACGGCTTAATAACCAAAAGTATTTGAACATCGTGCAGGCATGTTGCTATCACATGATCTGGAAAAGGCGGGTTAAAGAGGAAATCAAGATGCTATTACCTCGTTGTCACTTATGACAGAAATTTTTGAAAATGATCTTCCACGACTACATGCACGCTTTCCAATCTATCTGCATGTTCAATCCCGTTGGTACTGTCGATTTCAATACGAAAATCCATCTTTGTTCCCGATGTAGCAGCAGTTGTTCTCTAGTTTTTTTGCCATTGCCACACATTATCTGATCTATACAGAAACAGGTGAGATCTTCAAAGGCATGCTGTAAGCTAAGACAATGCGATATAATCAATGCTTCTATACGTCTACACCGTAATCTGCTCCGATGCTCTTGTATGCGAATATAAAAAGATTGGATGGTTATTCCTACATAAAGCAATTGACACGGACAACGGATACAGTATATAACATGCGTCGAAGCACAGGTAGTGTGATGTTTTAAATGGTATGTCTTATTGCCATATTGAAAAAAAGTGCACTCAGTAGTAATATTGCAAATGGCACAATGGCCACATTTATAATGTCCAGCATGTTGTGGTACTGGAGTTGGAATCAATGGTCTTAACATGGTTGGACTTAGGATTTCTTTTACATTTTTATGTCTTTTCCATACGCATCTAATATGCTTATTCTCCAAACTGGTGGTACTATGAAGTACACTGCTATGTTTCCAACCATAAGACATACCATTTAAACATGCAGATAGATTTGAAAGCATGCATGTAGTCGTGGAAGATCATTTTCAAAAATTTCTGTCATAAGTGACAACGAGGTAATAGCATCTTGATTTCCTCTTTAACCTGCATTTTCCAGATCGCGTGATAGCAACATGCCTGCATGATGTTCAAATACTTGTGGTTATTAAGCCGTTCAGGTTATCCATTATGGTATTGTTTATCTGTACATCTCTAGTAGAGTACAGGACATTTTTTTTCACGTCAATGAAGGTCTCCAGCTGATAGTCATTATATCGCTTTCTTGACGGGTAGAGAAAACGCCGCACAATGAGCATGTGCGGCATCTTTTGGCAAAACTGTTTCAATGAACAATGCAGAAGATAGCGACCGGTTTAAAAGTGTGGTGAGTGAAAATCAAGCTATAAACCATGAGATTTTAATGTGATACCTACATAACAGCTAAACTGAATAGAGGTGTTAAATATATCTGTATAAATACCTTGATATTGTATTTATAGAAATACCGGCGTAGTGCGAACACAATCCCCTTGAAAAAACCTGAGAGTGAAACGCACCAGCGCGAAGGTTGGCGTTGGGGAACTATTAGCTCGTTCAGATAAGTACCACTTTCGAAATGTTATACTTTATGTGGGAAAATTATCTGTCTTGAGCCTAGCACTATTCATTTGAACATCAGCAACATTCATGGGTCATTGATGCAATTGAGAGCTGTGGGTCAAAGCTTTGTCTGTAAACCCATGAAATTAGCTCCATATAAGTCTGAGACCCAGTTGCAAGAAATATATACCTCATGTGGTGAAGAGTGAAGTGTTTCTTGTTCTAACGTTACTATATAGTATTTCCCGCTCCGGAAAGTGATCATATTTATATTTTGTAGTTCTTTATGCATGGCAGCTGATCTGAGGCACATAGGACAAGCTCTGAGGTTCCAAATGATTCGTCTTGGAACCTAAGTGTCTCTGGCCAGTAGGCTGTTCCTTAGCTGGGGGCACCCACAGATATCTGCTCCAAGGCTACCCAGAAAAGCAGTCAGTCAGATTATCCCCAAGCTTAATTTATAAGCACAGTTAAACTTAATATTAACAATTTCCACAAAACAGACAGTTAAACTCTATATTGGTAGCTAGAACCCAGCCGAGATGAGAAAGAAAATTAGAGTCTTCGATTTGTGAAAGATCCACAGCTCATGCAGCCGGCCTCAGACCCGTAGGTGTGGCCACTGGCCAGGTGTAAGATGGGAGCAAAAAATTTTCACCTCCCCCTCCCTGAAGAAGCAAGCTTTCTCTACAGATTTAAACCTTTGTAGAGTGAAACCCGAATTCATGCCAATAATATCTATATATTACCAGTGGTGGCAACATCATTACCAGACATGATGGAAAATAGTGCAGATAATCCATCTGTTAATATCCCCAGTCCCCACCCTCCTCCCCAAAAAAGAAAAAAACACTCTTCTCCCCTCCCCTGATCCTCACAGATGATTCCTCTCTCATAGAAATCCTGACACCACTTAGGGGCTTGTTTACAAAGCCGTGGTAGCGGTTTCCGATCGTTATCGGAGCTGCAGCCCATTGAAATCAATGGGGCCATGGCTCCGATAACGATCAGAAACCACTACCGCGGCTTTGTAAACAAGCCCCTTACAGTTAAAAAAAAAAAAAAGAACAACACCCCCAGCAATCTCTGGCTCTTCTATGCATGGCAAAAAAAAATCCTGGAGTAAGTTAGCAGCATTTTATATTTCAGTACTGGTAAGACAGGATCAGCTGAGCCCAGAAGTATTTATATTTATGGAGCAATTGGAAGAGAGGCTTCCAGAAGACAAATGTAGTGAACCTTCTGTGGCTTAATGCAGATGCATGGTAAGTCATCTTGTTATTAGTGAGCTGTTTCACAGTATTTGTATGTAATGCAATTCATTAGTATTTGTTGCACATTCAGTTCAGATTTTTGTGATAGCAGTAATGCTTAAGTGGGTATTGCCAATATTGCACATAACGCATTTTTAATAATCACTAAATTCCAGTTTAAGATAGTAATGCATATTGATCCATTAACTCAGCTTAGTAAATAGACTCCCGCCAACACAAGGGAATAAAACTGAATGTTTCTGACCTCAAATAGTTTTTTCGTAGCATGTGCAATAATGCCATGGGCCAAATATCTCCCGTAATTTAACCATTTAAGTGACTTAGGAATTTTAGAGCAAGAGCAATGCTGCTTTGCTGCAAACCTGTGTAAAAAAAACTGTAATCTTTAAAAGGGTAAAAACAGCGGAGCCTGATGTCCAGCGGGTAAGACGCTTCGCGCTGAAGCTCCCGAGAGGCCTACTTAGAATCCTGACATAATACCTATACAAACTTACTATTTCGCTCCGGGCTGACCGGGGTACCTCGGGGGGGATGGCGGCCCATAAACCAGCGCGCTTGGACTTCGGGTCTCCTTCTTCTTCTCACGGAAAACGCTCCAAAACAGAGGTGTCCTCCCCACAGAAGATGGTTCCATTTCGGGAGAACCCCGAAATGCACCTGGAGATTTTAGAGGAAATACGCGGCGTGAAGGAATTGGTGCAGTCCAATGGAGAAGCGCTTAGAGCCATGCGAGAAGACTTTGGAGTGCTCCAGGACCGACTTGAAGGTCTCTCATTACGGCAGGACAATATGGCGGGGGTCCTCGACTCGCACGCGGTGCGCTTGGGCACACTGGACAAGGCTGAGCGCCAGATACAGAATCTTCAAAAGGAGTTAGAAGATAGCAATAATCGAGCCCGTCGCAACAATGTGAGGCTCATTGGAATACCGGAGGGGGTGGAAGCGGGAGATATGAGAGAATTCCTGCTCAAAACTCTTCCTTCCTTGCTGAAGATCACCTTTCATAAAGAACTGGAAATCGATCGAGCACACCGTGTTCCTACCCACATGGCGCTCAACCGACCGACCCCCCGGCCCATTATCTTTCGCTTGCTACGATATCAACAAGTGGAACAAATTTTAAATGCTGCCCGGGCGAACCATCATTTGGAATTTGAAGGTCACAAAGTCTCCTTCTTCCCTGATTTGGCAAAGCCTACAGTCGACCGACGGAAGAAACTCCTTGCTTTTCGCCCTCGACTTCAACAGCTACAGGCTCGCTTTGGCCTGTTGTATCCCGCGAAGCTCCGAGTGACTCTCCACAACCAAACCAGGACATTCGAAGATCCTGATCTACTATCAACATTTTTAGACTCCAAAGAAGCAGAGCAGATGCGCTAATCCAACGACTTGGACTTTTATTTGCCGGCTCTGTCCGCCATTTTGAAGGGCCCGATGCGGCGGTCATAGTTCAGTACAGAGACTGCCTGGACTTTCTTTCTTTCTTTCTATGACTTTTGTTGTGTGGTCTCCTATCCCTCCATGATGTGTGCCTCGGTCGGATTCGGAGCACGCACAGTCCTACAGGTTATGTGTTTTTTCAATTTCGGCCTTCTCTGGGGCTTCTCCCCGCAGACACATGGTCGCCAGTAATTTTTGGGGTTCTGCTTCTTCTCTACCGCGCTGCGGTTTTTCTTTTTTCATGTGGGGCGCTTCATTGTATTATCTAAGCTTATTTTCTTTTCTGCCATATGTACAGTCAGATACAGTCAATATGAGGGACATTGTGAAATTATGTGCGCTATCATGCTCAGAATTTTTAACTTGTCTGAATGGCTTTATGTAAAATCTTATCACTCAACGTAAAGGGCATTAATAGTCCAATCAAGAGAAAGAAAATCCTTAGCTATCTTAGCCATGAGCATGCTGATTTAGCGTTTCTTCAGGAAACGCACTTAAACTCTGCTGAAACACTGAAACTCAATGTTAAGCCTTACATGGTGGCTGCCTATTCTTCCGCCGTTTCCAAACGGTGCGGGGTAGCCATTCTGGTTAAGAAGTCTTTGCAAGCTACTGTAATTGATACTAGCGCTGACAAGGAGGGTAGATGGGCCCGCGTACATCTTAAGGTTGGAGATAGTGAATTTACATGTATTTGCATTTATGCCCCGAATGTGGACCACCCTGCTTACTATGCAAGTATTGCGCAGTTGGCACAGGCCTCTGCCCATACTCCATTAATACTTGGTGGTGATTTTAATCAAGTGTTAGACCCTCTGATAGATAGACAGCCGCCTAGAACGAGTAGTCCACCCAAGAGTCTTGCTACCCTTACAGCTCTGATGCAAGACCTTGCGCTGGTAGATATATGGAGGCTGCTTCACCCCTCCGACTTAGAGTTCACTTTCTTTTCTGCCCCCCATCACTCCCAATCTAGAATAGATTTCTTTCTCATTTCCAAAGCACTGATTTCTCAAGTAGACACGACTAGGACGCATCCTCTCCATATTTCAGATCATGCTGCCATATCTTTATCATTACGTGTCACTGCGCGGGACGATTCTCCCCGAGCTTGGTTTTTTGATAGATCCCTACTGGGTCAAAAAGATTTTCAGGTTGATATAAAGGCCGCTATCCAAGATTATTTTCATTTTAATTCACCCCATGACACAGCGAACTGGGCTTGGTGGGAGGGTTTTAAAGCATCTATCCGCGCCACTATAACTAGCTATCAAATTCGGCAGGGGAAACAAAGAAAGCAGCATTTACTGATTCTAGAGCAGCAGATACAAGCTGGGGAGCGTCTCCTCACGTCCCGTACTGACCCATGTATTTTACTCCGTTTACAACGCTTGCGTTTTCAATACAATCAGCTTTTGTACACTGCTGCTGTTAAAAATATCGAATCACAACAAGGGCTATATTATCGGGAAAATAATCGTGCTGGCAAATTATTAGCAAATGCCCTAAAAGGTCAAAAAGAAGCCAAGCGTGTTGCCGCCCTCCGTAATCCGTCGGGGGGGGGCTTGGTCACTAACGATACCGAAATCTTAGAACTCTTTCGTGATTTTTATACTCGGCTTTATCAATCTGAATGTGATTTTGAGCCAGATATATTTGAACGCTTACTTTCAGGGGTACAAAGACCGACCCTATCTGACGACGATAGAGTGGCCTTGGACACACCATTTACTGTCTCAGAAATTCATTCTGCTATCAAGAAATGTGCCTCAGGTCGAGCCGCAGGACCAGACGGTCTCCCTGCTGAATTCTACAAAACTTTTCACGCTGACTTAGCTCCAGTTTTGAAAATTTATTTTTCTGCTCTGGCCGAGGAGGGTTCTCCTTCTGGGTCCTTTTCAATGGCAAATGTAGTAGTTTTTGAGAAAGAGGGGAGAGACCCGCAACTAACAGCTAATTATCGTCCAATTTCCCTCCTAAACGCGGACTATAAAATATTTGCCACCATTCTCTCTACCCGGTTCTCGGATAGGATGCCTACCTTAATACACCCAGATCAATGCGGTTTCATTCCTGGTAGATCAACTGCTGACAATGCTCGGACTCTATGTCATATACTGACTACCGCAGTTAATCTTGATCGCCCATTTGTTGGCCTCTCACTTGATGCTGAGAAGGCCTTTGATCGCTTAGAGTGGCCCTTCCTGTTTGCAGTCCTCCGCTGGTACGGATTCGGGGAAGGTTTTCTCCGTTGTCTTCGCACCATGTACGCACAGCCTACAGCCAGTATATGTGCCAATGCTTTAAAGTCTCAGCCTTTTCCCCTTCAACGCGGCACTCGCCAGGGATGCCCACTGTCTCCACTTCTCTTCGATCTTGCACTTGAACCCTTGGCTTTACTAATCCGGCAATCGGAGGAGATTCATGGAGTCCCCTTCACCCATAGGGAAATCAAAATTTCAGCGTATGCTGATGACCTTATGCTTTTTGTCTCTATAGACTCAGTACCGGCTGTCCTAGAGCAAATTGGTAAATACTCACAACTGTCCGGTTATAAGATAAATTGGACCAAGTCGGTAGCCTTTCCATTAAATCCTTTGCTTCATCAGGCAGATATGCAACCCTTCCCCTTTTTATGGCAACCTCGCATGGTCAAATACCTGGGGGTTCACTATTGTTCTCCTTTGGAAGACACTATCTCCTTCAATGCCAAAGACTTAACCTCTAAAGTCCGGGCGCTTACTCACCGCTGGACTCCTTTAACTCTTACCTGGTGGGGTCGATTAGAAACCATAAAAATGATGATTGTTCCGAAAGTGAATTATATCTTAGAAATGTTGCCCTGTCTCTTCCCTCGACGTATATATAAAGATATAGAGGGCCTTCTGACTAGATACTTGTGGCAAAACAAGACACCTAGGATAGCGAAACATAAGCTGCAAGCAGATAAGGAAAATGGGGGTGTCAGATTCCCTGATTTCCTGAAGTATCATCAATCTTTTCTTCTCAAACAAGGCGCTCGCTGGCTGGAAGATCCAGTACCGAGTAGACCTGTGTGGCTAGACATAGAAGAGGACCTTTGCAAACCGATTCCTCTTACTTTTCTCCCTGGTATGACTCTCCCATCAGACTCCCACTTTCCACCAATGCTTTTAGACACCTTAGGTGCCTTTAATAATCTTATGCACTCTTTAGATTCCCGACTCTGTCCGTTAGACAAGCTCCCACTTTGGTATAACACTCGATTTCGAATACAAAATAAGCCGATGGCGTGGAGCCCCTGGTACACTAGGGGCATTTGGATTCCTAGTCAGTTGTTCCATGAAGGTCGCTGGAAAACTTTTAGTGAATTGCAAATTGAATTTGGTCTCCCAGCGAAACACTACTTTCAGTTGATGCAACTTCAGCATTGCCTTCGGAGTGCTAAGGTGCTCCCGCCATCGGCCTCCCCTATACAAGGTTGGTTGGAGACTATCCGATCTATCGGTAGTTCACCGGGTGTAGCATCCAATTTTTACAAAACCTTATGTAATGTTATAACTAGAGATACCCCTATAGCGCAGAAAGCATGGGAGAGAGAATTGCATGTGACTTTGACCCCGGAGCAATGGAGCCTTGTCTGGAGTAGAGTGACACGGGTCTCCCGATCCGCCTCACTCACTCAGACACTCTTCTTTCTAGCCCACCGGTGTTTTTACACTCCTGACCGATTAGCCAAATGGAACACTACTCAGGGCAATAGTTGTTGGACATGCCATGCGGCCATTGGTTCACTACCTCATGTTATGTATGAATGCCCCGCACTACAGTATTACTGGCGTCGGGTCTGGGGTCGTATCCAGTCTATTTTGCACTTTCAAGAGCCCCTTTCTTGGAGGATAGTGGGACTTCGCTCAGCTGCGGGGATCCCCTCTCTTCCAAAAACGGCTTACTACCTTTTGGACTTTATGCTTGGCATTGCTATTTCTCTAATTACGAAATACTGGAAAAATAGCTCTCAGCTGAGCCCCAATGAATGGTGGAATCATGTCTGTCTTTACAGTAAATATGAACAAATACCTCGTATGTTTGCTTCCCCCATTCAGACTTCTCATCATCGGTCTAAATGGAAGATGCTCAATGACTATGTACATTCTGCTCAATGCTCTCATCTGACTGTCTAAATTTGTATATATCTTTGTCCCATGATTATTCTGTATCGCAGATACTCTTTTGATTGTTTTTGATGTATAATCACTGTTGTTTGGAAGCGCTCACATGCTGACATAATCAGCTAGAGAAGAAGCGTGGGGGTGGGGGGTAACTGGGTTTACTTTTCTTTATTGTATACTTGTTTTGTCTCCTTTGGTGTGTTGTTTCTTTTGTTTGTTGCAAAATGAAAATAAAAGTTTAAAAAAAAAAAAAAGGGTAAAAACAGCAAAGCAAAACAAAACCCATGGCAGGTATGGTGATCTAGCAGTGGTCCACAAGGATTATCAGTGAAAACAATTGGTCTACAAAGTATACTCAAAAGTGATTTATCAATAATACCCAAAACAATCAGATACAAACCTAAAAGACTAAACAGATTCCAACACAGACATGTTTTATAGTTTATTGAAAGTCTTTGAAGTCTGCCTGAGGTAAAACAGTTTGGTGGGCAGAGCTACTTGCTGGGGTCTGTTTTAAGAACTAGGAAAAGAGGGAGAGTTCTGTTATTGAATTAAGGGTGTGGGGGAGTGTTTTGTGGGCATACTGGTTTTGGGGGGTTCTTCAGCAGGGGCATGTGAATGTTTTTCCTTTCCTTAGGTGCCAAGGGATCCAAGAAAGGGAAAAGGGTGAGGGAGTGGCAGGCTAACCCTCCAGAACACCTGGAAAGCAGGATTCTAAAAAGCCAGACCATGCGGTTGATCAGAATAGGTATGAGTATACAGTCATTTTGTGAGCATCTAAGGGAAGAGAGCGTGATGCTTATGCAGAGTGCAGAAGTAAGCAGGGGCTTTGTCATCTTAATGCCCCAAGAGTCATAGATCATGGTAGAGATAGTCATGCCTCAAGTTCCACACTTTCCCAGTGCTATGGTGTCTCAATCTTCAAAGAGAATAGGGATCAGGATGGGAGAAAATAAAAATGCTTTCTTGCCCATGGTGACTGTGCCACAGCAGGGGTTTAGGGTTAGTATTTGGATCCTTCGCTATCTTTTTTAGGTTGGAGTGGGACATGGGTAGGGTCAGATAGTAATGGGAAAAGAGGGTGCCTAAACTAATTAGACACATACTGTACAAGATACGTTTTTGCAGAATTTGAGAAGGGTAGTTAAACAATTGGATAGGAGAAAGCATGTGTAAAGTGGTGGTTTGTCCCATGAGCAGATCAGAGAGCTTCTGATTCTGCGTATTACTCAAATTCTTCATCTTCATTTGAATCAAGGTCAGATTGGGAGGGTGCTTTGAATTCAGGTGAGAGGGAGGGGTTAAAGGTAGCAGCTGAGAAGGGGAAGACAAGTATTGGTATTCCTTTTGTGTGACTGCCATTTGATAGTAAAGTCTCTCAGAAGTTATGACAGAAGATTCTGAGGGAAAAATATGTTGATATATTTTTCCTGTTATGCAGGGACCAGGAAGTGGGGATAAAAAAAGAGTGAGGAGGGTGAGGAGGAAGGCAGGAATAGGAAGCACAAAGTAGCAAAGAATATTTACAACTGGATTGTGGCATTTCATGTCTTTTCAAATATGGAGACTAAGCCTAAATTACACCCTAGACTATTAAGCTATTCTGATTTGTTTTTGAAGACTTAAAAAACATGTAGGGCCTGATTTTCAGTTAAGCAGGCTATGCGCCGAGTCGGCGCATAGCCTGCCCGCCAACCCCCTTAACCCTTAACATGCCGGCGGAAGTGAAAATCTAGATTTGGCTGGACATGCCAGCAGCCATCGAGGCTAAGTGGGTAGCAGCAATTTTCAATGCTACCCACTCAGCTCCTGTACCTGAAAGATAGTGAGGAAAAACCTCTGGAATGCTCCCAATATGCCCCAATGTTAACCGCATAGCATCTGGGTGTGTTAGGGACTTATCTGGGATTTTCCAAAGGCACTACCCGGGTAGGTGCCTTTGGAAAATCCCAGATAAGACATTTACATGGGTAACTAGAGAAGTTACCCATATAAATGCCTATGAAAATGCCGCCCATAGTAACTAAATTATGATGAATAATTCTGGAAGGTTTTTTTTCAAAGAGAAATCAAGGACCTGCAGCATTAGGTCATGGACATCTGACTGTCTGAGATGATGCCAGTCCATCCTGGTGCCTCACAGATGATTTCTACACAAGCAAAATAAGAGTGGAGGAGTAACCTAGTGGTTAGAGCAGCAGCAGCAGGGTGATCAAATGACCAAGGTTTGATTCCAACTAGTATGCCTTGGGCAAATCACTTTACTCTCCATTGCCTAGGAAGAAAGGCTTGGCCATCTACTTCCTGACACATCTTGCCATGAAAACCTGGGAGCTGCTGGGTTGCCAGGAGTCAGCACCATCTCAATGGTACTCATTGCATTGTGCTTTGGCATCAGTCCAATATCTGCCACTGGGTTTCCAGGAAGAAGGTTTGCTCAAGCAGCTCAGCAACTACAGCTTGCTCCTAACTTCTTTCCAAGTGCCCAATGTGGTTTTCAATTGATAGAGATAAGTAATTCCTGTTTTCAGTTTAATGGCAAGTGTTGTGGACATCCATTTTGCCACACTTGCATCCAACTTTGACACAATATAGCATGTTTGGGGATGCACATCCTGTCTTTCCCTGTGCCATTCCACTCAGTAGGACATCCATCAGCAGCTTATCCTTCTTAAAGCTCCACCAATTTATTATGGGAGAGTTTTCAGTTTTATTGTATAATTCCCTTTGAGGAACCATCATTGTGGCATAAGGCTAGGAAATCTACTTCTGTGCAGTCTCTGAGGGAGGTAGTTGCTCAAAAATTGCAGAAAGAAATGGAACTAGGTAGGATTGTGAGCCCTTTTGACTATCCTTCTTTCCCATATCTTGTTGTTTCCCCATTGGCCAACATTCCGAAGAATGAAGTCATGCAAATTTTGTTTAATTCATAATTTGTCTTGCCTCATTGAGAGCAGTGTTCATTCATTTATTTATATGGATCTTTGGTACAGTTTGCCTTTTTTGTTTCTTCTTAATACTTGTTGCAGTATTCTCGGCCTGGATCATTCATGATAAAAACTGTTGTGGAATCGGCTTTTGGGTTGCTGTCCATCTACCCCGATTCATTTATTAGATTTTGGTTTAAAGGAAAGTATTATTTTGATAAGTGTATAGCTCCATAGCATGTGTATGCTTTGAAGCATTTGTGTCCTTTTTCCATTGGGTGATTATGCAAGTGGCAGAATTTATTTATTTAACTGGTTTTTTATACCACTTTATCATTTAGTCAAAGCATTTTATATTGTAACTTAAACTTGTAACATTAAACAATGAAGTTGATAGCATGGATTTTTCTGAGGCAATGGAGGGTTAAGTGATTTGCCCAAGGCCACAAGGAATGCAAGAGGAAATTGAACCCTAGTTTTTTTGGTTTCTAAGCCATTGCTCTAACAGATTCTTTTTTTAACAGGTTTTAACATACTGCTTTATCATTTCAATCAAAGTGGCTTATATTGCAACTTCATAATGTACATTAAACAGGGACATTTATATCTTGAATTTTTCTGAGCCAATGGAGGGCAAAGTGACTTGACCCAAGGTCACAAGGAGTGCCAGTAGGAATTGAACCCTTGATCTTCTGGGTATAAGGCAATTGTGCTAACCACTAGGCTACTCCTCCACTCCTGAATTGTGAGAAGCTCCAATGATAGCTACTACTGCATTCCGAGAAGCAGTGATTGCATAATTCCTTATTTAAGAGATTTTGTTTTGTGAGACTGGCTCAGTGTGAAGATAGTCATGCCTATAGTGAGAAGGTCAGTTTGGTATGGCTATAGCGAGACTATTCTGCAGTCTATGTTGTACAGTGGAGAGGAACAGGAGAGAGGAGATACCACATTTCAGCCAACAGCCTGCACACCCTCATTCACCCAGACACCAGCACCCGCCCAAGAAGAAAAGGAACCTCCAACAGAGTCAACACCCCGAGAGACTTCAGAAAAACACGAAAGGACACTACAGCAAGAGCCCTCTCCCTGGCAGCCCCAACTATCTGGAACTCCCTCCCAGACGATCTGAGATCGACAACGGACCTCAAAGACTTCCGCAAACAGCTGAAGACAACGCTGTTCATAGAACATTATGGACACGTCACTTAATCAACAAGGACTAACCAACAAAGGCCCCCCCAACCCTGACGAGAGATTGCATAACGGCCCAGGATTTAACTCAAGCCCTATCTGGACTGTACCTTGTAATATAGAACATGCTGTATCATAGCGCACACTGTACATAGCCCACCCTAATCTATACCCCTCACACCCACGCGCATTTTAAACAATACAGCCACCGCATAATCTTTCCCCCACACGCACATTATACCCCTCCTTCACTGCATGAAATTCCCCCACATACTTTGATTGTATTGTTGTGATACCGCCTTGATTTTATGATAAGACGGTTTAGAAATACTTTTAAATAAAATAAATAAATAAATAAACAGTGGATAAGATATTGAAGATCAGAGGTGAAAAAGATGAGAAGGTTCAGCTTGAAGACAGCAGTCACAGACCCAGGAAAACACCATCCTTCAACACTAAGGCAACTACACTCACCCAATTACTTGACTGGAGTCTCTGAGCCTCCTCTTACCTGTACCATGACAACAGCAGAGATCAAGGCATTTTTGAGCAAAACCATGGTGGTTGCAGACTGGCCATCACCAGACTGTCAACAATACAAAAAGAAGAGGAAATAACCAATGCAATAAAAGGGGGGAATACAACATTTTTCAGATATGTTAGTGAGAAGAGGAAGGGCAAAAGTGGTATTGTCAAATTCAAGGGTGAAAGGAAGGAATATGTAGAAGCTGATAAGGATAAAGCAGAATTGTTTAACACATATTTCTAGTCTGTGTTCACAGATGAAGGGGCCAGGGAGCAGGACCTTAGACAACACCCATAAACAGGAATACAAGTGAGGGGCATCTCTAATGATTTTCAGAATACTGTGTTCATGAGGAACTAGCTAAACTAAAAATAGGCAAAGTGATGGGACCAGATGGGATACATTCAAGAAAACTGAAGAACTTGGGGGCATTCTAGCAGCTCCACAATGCCTCTTGGAGTTGAAGATGGTGCCAAAGGACTGGAGAAACAATAAATAGCTGCCCCATTTAAAAATTGGTAACCTTAACAATAAACAATCAAGGGAAGAAAAATACCAGTGTGTATGTCCATGGGTGAACATATAACCAAAAGAAAACTTCTTTTGTCAGAGCCACTTTCAAAAGGGGGTGGACATAACAAACATACACCCTCGCTGTAAGGGCTCCTTTTACTAAATTAATCAATCAGAAAGAATATAAGGTAGAACTTATCTTTAACACTAGAAGCCCCAAAGTGCATCAATTGATGCAAATGCATCTTCAAAGTTGTATACCAGCGCCACTGCTAGAACCATGTCAGTCATGTTCCATGACTTTGCTAGCAAGGTCAAGATGTTCAAATATGTGCATCGAAAATTAATGACAGATGCACCACCTAGCGCAAAAATGAATTTATACCAGGAAGCCCCAAAGTACGTCATTGACGCTCTCAATTGTCTTGGATGCGTCAATTGACTACTTTGGGGCTTCTAGGTATAAATTCATGTTCC
Organism: Ichthyophis bannanicus; assembly: GCA_033557465.1. Lineage (NCBI taxonomy): Eukaryota > Metazoa > Chordata > Amphibia > Gymnophiona > Ichthyophiidae > Ichthyophis > Ichthyophis bannanicus. The sequence goes on along the minus strand of CM066034.1, from coordinate 613,122,061 downwards.
CACTAGGTGGCGCATCTCAATCACTGTTTACAGTTTTACTGTGACATTACAAACAATAAACACATGATGACGTCATATAATGGCGTCACATACTGCACGTATTTAACAAATATGTAACCACATTAATTCACATCTACATTTCATGCTAAACGCAGTGGTCGTGATAATGTGTCAATTGACACACTTTGGGGTTTCTAGGTAAAATTCCTTTTGGGGCTTCTAGTGTTAAAGTCCTTCAAAGTCCATGCCTTCACCAACAATAATGACGTGCCATGTTTCAGAATGCTAAACCTGCAGTCCTGCTTCAGGTTTTAACAAAAGTGATAGGCGCAGTTCCAACAGTTGCTGCAGAGATCTGTCCTTGGACTGATTCTTTTTAACATCTTTGTTAATGATATTGCGGAAGGGCTGTCGGGTAGGGTTTGCCTCTATGCAGATGATATTAAAATCTGAAACAGAGTAGAAACCCAGGAAGATGTAGATAACATGAGGAGGGATCTAACTAATCTTGAAGAATGGTCTAGAATTTGCCAGCTGAAATTTAATGCTAAAAATGTAGGGTCATGCATATGGGCTGCAACAATCCAGTACAGTATAGAGGTTGATCTACTTCTGTCCATGAAAGAAGAATAGGGCCTAGGCGTGATTATGTCTGATGATCTTAAAGTAGTTAAACAGATAGAAAAGGTGATGGCGAAAGCTAGAAGGATGTTTGGCAGGGTGGGAGGGGATAAGGGAAGTGGAATTGCAATAGGCTAAACTAAAGGTGGCAATAAAAGGGGCAAAAGATAAATATGTAAGGAAAGTAAATAAAAACAAGAGGAGAAGGAAACCTATTTGATTCTCCAAAGAAGTGGCTGCACAAATAAAGGCAAAAACCACAGCTTTCACAAAATTCAAAAGCTTGCAAACATGAAGAACACAGAAAGGAATACAGGATCAAACTCAAAGAGACAAAAAGAGAAATAAGGAAAGCAAAATCAAAGGCAGAGGAAAAGATGACTAATAATGTGAAGTGTGGCGACAAAACTTTCTTCAGGTATATTCAGGAAAGGAGGAAAATCAGATTTGGAATTGCAGGACTCAGAAGTGCTGGGAACGGACTCGTGGAAATTGACATTGAAAAAGTGAAATTGCTAAACAAATACTTCTGCTCTGTTTTTACTAAAGAAAATCCTAGAGAAGGACCACATGTGAATCCCAAATATAAAAATGGGAATGAAATAGATACCACACCATTTACAGAAGATGATGTGTTAGAACAACTTCCAAAACTGAAAGTGGACAAGGCCATGGGACCGGATGGGATACATCCCAGGGTACTGAAATAGCACAGAGAGGTTCTTGCAGGGCCGTTAAAGGATGTTTTCAACAGATCCTTGGAAACAGGAGAAGTTCATCAGGACTGGAGAATGGCTGATGTGGTACCTCTTCACAAAAGTGGTGACAGGGAAGAAGTGACAAACTACAGGCCCGTGAGCCTTACCTCGGTGGCGGGAATAGTAACGGAGGCGCTCCTGAAAGAGCGAATAATGGACTTTCTCCAAACCAACAGGTAGCATGATCCGAGGCAACATGGTTTTACTGAAGGACGATCTTGCCAAACAAATCTGATTGAGTTCTTTGACTGGGTGATCAGAGAACTAGATCATGGGCGTGCGATAGATGTTATCTACCTGGATTTCAGCAAAGCCTTTGATACTGTTCCTCATAGGAGGTTTATCAATAAACTCAGTAGTTTGGGGATGGGTCCCAAGGTGGTGAACTGGATCAGAAATTGGTTGACTGACAGAGGACAGAAGGTGATGGTAAATGGAGCTCACTCGGATGAAAGGAGGGTGATTAGCGTGGTGTCCCAAGGTTCGGTCCTGGGCCCGGCACTGTTCAATGTATTTGTGAGTGATATTGCTGAAGGACTGAATGGAAAAGTCTGTCTTTTTGCAGATGACAACAGAGTGGACTCCCCTGAGGGAGTGGGTAACATGAGGAAAGATCTATAAAAGCTGGAAGAATGGTCTAATGCTTGGCAGTTACGATTTAATGTGAAGAAGTGCAGTATCATGCACTTGGGAAGCAGAAATTCAAGAGAAATGTATGCGATAGGGGGAGAGAGGTTGGTGTGCACGGACCAGAAGAAGGACCTTGGTGTGGTTATTTCTGAGGATCTCAATGTGGCAAAACAGTGTGACAAGGCAGTGGCAAAAGCCAGGAGGATGTTGGGTTGTATACAAAGAGGAATTACCAGCAGAAAGGAAGAGGTACTAATGCCACTGTATAAGTCACTGGTGAGGCCTCACTTGGAATACTGTGTTCAGTTTTGGAGACCATATCTTGCAAAGGATGTAAGAAGACTGGAAATTGTTCAGAGGAAGGCGACAAAAATGATTTGGAGCCTGCGTCAGAAGCCTTATGAGAAGAGACTTGAAGACCTAAATATTTACACTCTGGAGGAGAGGAGGGTTAGGGGAGATATGATTCAGACCATTAAATACTTAAAGAGAAATAATGAACAAATAAACCTCTTCCAAAGACAAAGAAGATGTAAAACTAGAGGGCATAACATGATGCTGCAAGGTGGTAAATTGAAAGGCAATGTCAGGAAATACTTTTTCACTGAAAGGATGGTGGATGCTTGGAACGTCCTCTCGATGGAAGTGGTGGAGGCAAATACAGTGACAGAATTCAAAATGGCATGGGATAGACACAGTGGATCCCTTTACAGCAACAGGATAAAATCAAAATAAACCTAACGATCTAATGGGCAGACTGGATGGACCATACTGGTCTTTATCTGCCGTCATTTACTATGTTACTATGTTTGGGTGCATAGGCAGAGGAATGGCCAGCAGAAGAAAGGAGGTGATAGTGCCTCTGTATCAGTCTTTGGTGTGACCTCATTTGGAGTATTATGTGTGATTCTGGAGACCTGACCTTCAAAAGGATATAAACAGGTTGGAGTTGGTACAGAGGGTGGCTACTAAAATGGTTAGTGGTCTTCGTTATAAAGTATATGAGGACAGAATTAAACATAGAAACATAGAAAAATGACAACAGAAAAAGACCACATGGCCTATGTAGTCTGTTCTTCCATATCAACAACTACAACAGTCCCCTTTTTTCCTTTAGTGTTCCTCTGTGTTTGTTCCATGATTTTTTGAATTCAGATACTGTCCTCATCTCTACCACCTCCATGGGGAGACTATTCCACGGATCCACAACTCTTTCCATAAAGAAATATGTCTGCTTATCACTCCTGAATCTATTCCCTTCCACCCTCATCCCATGTCCCCTCATAGCAGAACTTGCTTTCAATTGAAAGAGGCTCTCCCCCTGTGCATTTATGTCATGGAGGTATTTAAACGTCTCAATCATATCACCTCTATCCCACCTTTCCTTTAAGGTGTACATATTAAGATCCTTAAGTCTGTCCTCATATGCTTTATAATGAAGACCACTAACCATTTTGGTAGCTACTCTCTGTACTGACTCCATCCTATTTATATCCTTTTGAAGGTGTGGTCTCCAAAACTGCACAGAATACTCCAAATGAGGTTGCACCAAAGACTTATACAGAGGCACTATCAACTCCTTTTTTCTGCTAGCCATTCCTCTCCCTATGCACCCAAGCATCCTTCTAGCTTTTGCTGTCACCTTTTCTACCTGTTTAGCTACTTTAAGTTCATCAGACACAACCACGCCTAGGTCCCGCTCTTCTTTAGTGGAAAAAGTACTTCACCCCCTATACTATATCGCTCCCTTGGATTGCTGCAGCCCAAATGCATGACCTTGCATTTTTTAACATTAAATTCCAGCTACCAAATTCTAGACCAGAAGTTCCCAACTCTAGTCCTAGAGGGCCAAACACCATTCAGGTTTTCAGGCTGTCCCTAATAAATATGCATGAGATGCATTTGCATGCACTGCCCCCATTGTATTCAAATGTATCTCATGCATATTCATTAGGGACAGCCTGAAAACCTGAATGGTGTTTGGCCCTCCAGGACTGGAGTTGGGAGCCTCTGTTCTAGACCATTCTTCAAGATTAGCTAAATCGCTCCTCATGTTATCTACAAGTTCCTGAGTGTCTACTCTATTCCAGATTTTGGTATCATCTGCAAAGAGGCAAACCTTACCTGACAGCCCTTCCATTATATCACTAACGAAGATGTTAAAAAGAATTGGACCAAGGACAGATCCCTGGGGTACACCACTGGTAACTTCCTTCTCCTCAGAGTGAGCTCCATTTATCCGTACCATTAAGATGTATACTTTAGAGGAAAGGCGGGACAGGGGTGATAAGATTGAGATGTTTAAATACTTCCATGGCATAAATGCAGAGGAGGAGAGTCTCTTTCAATTGAAAGCAAGTTCTGCTACGAGGGGACATAAGATGAGAGTTAAAGGGGATAGGCTCAGGAGTAATATGCAGAAATATTATTTACGGAAATAGTGGTAGATGCATGGAATAGTCTCTCAGTGGAGGTGGTAGAGATGAGGACAGTATCTAAATTCAAAAAAGCATGGGACAAACACAGAGGATCTCTAAATGAAAAAATGGGACTCTTGTAGTGGTTGATATGGAAGGGTAGATTAGATAGGCCATGTGATCTTTTTCTGCCATCATGTTTTTATGTTTCTATATTTCTATCAGACACCCAGCCCATAGAAAGGTGTGTAAAAATGAAAACTGAGGCTGCTGGTCATGTGCACAATCAGGATAGGAGGGAACATTATATTAGGGGTCAGATGGTCAGCAGGGAGCTCATGAACCAAAACAGAAGCAAACAAGATATGGCTTCTTTGCTGGATTTTATTAAATAACATTAAATTAACTGTATAAATGACATTTTAAAGACAATTATGTGCCTACAGGTGCTGTTAAGACCATTTGTACATTCAAATAAATATTACTTAATTTCCACATATTTCAACTTTTATTTGATGTAGGTAAGATTCACTTTAAGCAGTTTCTGAAGATACATAGCTTTAGTTTCAGCATGCAAAACTGCTTAAATTGGTCACTAGTAGTTTATAAAGTTTGGAAAAATAAAAAACTAACTAAAATTGACACGCCCTACTCTATTTCTGCATCCAGTTCAAACTTCTCCTACTGTCCTATAAGTGCACTCATTCTGCTGCTCCTACCTTTCCTCTCTTATCTCATGCTACACCCCTCCTCGTGAACTCCTATGTTCTGGCATATCTTTTCTATCTGTGCCCTTCTCTTTAACTTCCAACTCCACACTTCAATCTTACACCTTGCTGCTCCTTACACTTGGAAAAAACTACCTGAGTCGGTACATCAGGCTTTTGGCCCTTTTCAAATCCAGGCTAAAACCTCACCTCTTCGAGGCCGTTTTTAGATGTTGATCTACATAGTCTTCTGCTATCCAACTATGTGTTTCCTTACCATTCCCTTCAACATATCCTCCCCAGCTGTTGTGTGGTCTAAGAACATAAGAACATAAGATATGCCATACTGGGTCAGACCAAGGTCCATCAAACCCAGTATCCTGTTTCCAACAGTGGCCAAAATAGGTCATACGTACCTAGCAGTAGCCCCAAGAGACACAGGTTCCACAATGCTTGTATTGGGTCAAGCATTGATATCCTGGGTCCCTTTTTATTAATGGTTTATGGACCTTTCCTCCAGGAACTTGTGCAAATCTTTTTTAAACCCAGCTACACTAACAGCTCTTATTACATCCTCTGGTAACAAATTACAGAGTTTGATTACACGTTGAGTGAAAAAATATTTTCTCTTATTTGTCTTAAATAGTTTACCCTTAGCTTCATTACATGTCCCCTAGTCTTTCTATATTCTGATAGCGTAAACAATAAATCTATGTTTACCCGTTCCACTCCATTCATTAATTTATAGACCTCTATCATATCTCCCCTCAGCCGTCTCTTTTCCAGGTTGAAAAGCCCTAACCTTCGTAGCCTCTCTTCATAAGAGTAGCCTTCAATCCCCTTTACCATTTTGGTGGCTCTTCTCTGTACCTTTTCTAATAACGCTATATCCTTTTTAAGATACGGCGACCAGAATTGCACACAATATTCAAGGTGCGGTGATACCATGGAACGATACAGAGGCATTATAATATCCTTTGTTTTATTTTCCATTCCTTTCCTTATGATATCTAGCATTTTATTTGCTTTCTTGGCCGCTGCTGCACCCTGGGCGGAGGGTTTTAACATGTTATCACGATGACTCCTAATTCTTTTCCCTGGGTGGTGGTTCCCAATGTGGAACCTTGCATTGTGTAACCATAGTGTGGGTTGCTCTTTCCTAGTTGCATAACTTTGCACTTGTCCACATTAAATTTCATCTGCCATTTGGATGCCCAGTCTTCCAATTTATCCAGACCCTCCTGCAGTTTTTCACAGTCCTCTTGGGTTTTAACAACTTTAAACAGTTTTGTGTTGTCTGCAAATTTGATAACCTCACTAGTTATTCCCTTTTCCAGGTCATTTAAGAATATGTCAAAAAGTAGCGGACCCAGTTCAGATCCCTGGAGTACTCCACTATTCACCTTTTTCCATTGGGAAAATTGGCCATTTAGCCTTACCCTCTGCTTTCTATCTTTTAACCAGTTCCCGATCCACAATAATACACTGCCTCCTATCCCATGACTTTTTAGTTTTGCCAAAAGTCTCTGATGAGGGACCTTGTCAAAGGCTTTCTGAAAGTCCAGATACACTATATCAACCGACTCACCTTTGTCTACCTGTTTATTCACACCTTCAAAAAAACATATCAGATTAGTAAGACAAGATCTTCCTTGTCTAAAGCCATGTTGGCTGTCTCCCATTAGGCCATGACTATCTATGTGCTGTGTAATTTTGTTCTTTATGATGGTTTCTACCATTTCCCCCGGTAATGATGTCAGGCTCACCGGCCTGTAATTTCCCGGATCACCACTGGAACCCTTTTTAAAAATTGGCGTTACATTGGCGATCCTCCAATCTTCAGGTATTACAGATGATTTTAATGAAAGTTCACAGATTACTAATAGCCAGTCTGCAATCTCATATTTCAGTTCTTTCAACACTCTTGGATGTATACCATCCGGTCCAGGTGATTTGCTACTATTCAGTTTATCAAATAGTTGTAATACATCTTCCCGGTGTAGCAATATTTCTCTCAATTCCTCTATAGTATCACCTTTAAATACTACTTCAGTCTTGGGTAACATCCATACATCTTCCTCAGTAAAGACCGAAGCAAAGAATTCATTCAGTCTTTCTGCTATAGCCTTATCTCCTCTTACTGCCCCTTTTACCCCTCTATCATCTAATGGTCCAATTGACTCTCTCACAGGCCTTTTGGTACAAATGTACTTGAAAAAGTCTTTATTTCATGTTTTTGCTTCCGTAGCAAGTTCCTTCTCAAATTCTCGCTTTGCCTGCCTTATCAATGCTTTGCATTTAACTTGCCAGTGCTTGTGCTGTTTCCAGTTTTTGTCGTTTGGCTCTTTTTTCCATTTCCTGAAAGATGCTTTTTTGGCAGCAACAGCCTCTCTGACCTCACCTTTAAACCATGCTGGCAGTTTTTTGGACTTTCTTCCACTTTTCTTAATGTGTAGAATACAGCTGGTCTGGGCTTCCAAGATAGTATTTTTAAACAACACCCAAGCTTGATGTAAGTCTTTAACCTTTGCAACTGTTCCTTTTAGTTTTTTCTTAACTATATTCCTCTTTATTATTACTCTGCTGTGACTTTTGTTAGCTTCCTTGATTTCATTGAGCATTTCATCATCCATTTGTTCATTCTGGCCAGGCGGTCCATAGTACACCCCCACTGCCATCACCTTCCCCTTCATACATGGAATTTCAATCCATAGAGCTTCTACAGCAAATTTTGTTTCCTGCAAAACTTTAATCCTTTCTGACTCAATGCCCTCTCTAATATAGAGCACAACCCCTCCACCTCCACCAATTTTATCAGTTCTATCATTACGATATAGTTTGTATCCAGGTATCACAGTGTCCCACTGGTTATCCTCCTTCCACCATGTCTCTGAGATTGCAATCTATCTAACCTCTCATTTAGTGCTATATATTCTAACTCTCCCATCTTATTGTTTAGACTTCTAGCATTTGCATACAAGCATTTTAGAGACTGTATTTTATTAATATTAATCTGGCTATTGGTAGGCATGGATAATTTGGAATCTTTACGCTCTGCTGCACCATACTCAAGGGCATTTGGGCTACTTTACTCTTTTTTGGAACCTCACTGCTTTTGTTAGTATCCTTCAAGGATACCTTCTTCCGAACCATGCGCTCTTGGGCGACTGTCGGCTTTCCCCTATTTTCTAGTTTAAAAGCTTCTCTATATCCTTTTTAAAGGTTAATGCCAGCAGTCTGGTTCCATCCTGGTTAACGTGAAGCCCATCCCTTCAGAAGAGCCCCTCCTTTCCCCAGAATGTTCCCCAGTTCCTAACAAATCCAAAACCCTCATCCTTGCACCATCGTCTCATCCACGCATTGAGACTCCGGAGCTCTGCCTGCCTTTTGGGTCCTGCACGTGGAACAGGAAGCATTTCAGAGAATGCTACCCTGGAAGTTCTGGGTTTCAACTTCCTACTAAAAGCTTAAATTTAGCCTCCAGAACATACCTACCACATTTTCCTATGTCATTGGTACTGACATGTACCAAGACAGCAGACTCCTCCCCAGCACTATCTAAGATCTTATCTAGGCAGTGCGTGAGGTCCGCTACCTTCGCATCAGGCAGGCATATTACCAGGCGATCCTCACATCCACCAGCCACCCAGCTGTCTACATGCCTAGTGATTGAATCACCAACTATAACAGCTGTCCTAACCCTTCCCTCATGGGCACATGGCCCTGGAGAAACGTTCTCAGTGTGAGAGGGTTTTACATCACCTGGAGGACAGGTCCTAGTTACAGGATCACGTCCTGCCACACCAGGGTGATGCTCTCCTGTCACGTGACCTCTCTCCTCCATGTCAACAGGGATGCAGCCAGACTGGAGGTGGGACTTCAGGACTATATCCCTGTAGGTCTCATCTATGTACCTCTCTGTCTTTCTTATGTTTTCCAAGTCTGCTACTGTAGCCTCTAGAGAACGGACTCATTCCCTGAGAGCAAAGATCTCCTTGCACCTAGTGCACACATAAGACCTCTCACCAACTGGGAGAAAATCATACATGTGACACTCAATGCAAAAGACTAGAAAGCCCCCATCTCGCTGCTGGACTGTTGGCTGCATCTTAGTTTAAAGCTTGTGTTTAGGTCTTTAAATTCTGTGCTTACTAAGGGTTGGTGTAGATGCTTATACTAATAAAAGTGTATCTAATACCTCTAATATACCTTGTTCACCTGAAGCTTAATTAATCTCAGGTCCTCAATGTATGACTGATTTGGATAAAGAGCTGAACCTGAGAGCAGCCCCTTTCCTCTATGATGTGTAGGTACCTATAAAGCTACAATTACACCAGGGGTGGGTGGGTGTTGGGGAGGGAGGGAGGGAGGGAAATAAGACCTATTAAAAGAGGGCTGTTACAAGGTACCCTGTCCTGTACCCTCAGCAGGGGGAGAGGGGGTTAGTCCCTCAGGTAGATTAAAGCAGGAAAAAAGTTTAAAACGCAACACGTTCTGGGGACAAAGCAGGGAGAGATATTTAATTTAAAGTAACAGTTAACCTGGCTACCACACAAAGGCCAGTTAGTTGAAAGAGGCTAGGTAAGTTATACAGCTGAGAAAGCTGAAGTGCAAAACTAAAGGGAACAGGGAGGTGAAGTAGCACACCAATAAAGATAACAATAAATAAATAAATAAATAAATAGACAGCTAGAGCTCACAGCAAAGTCGTCACAGGAGTTAAATATCCACCTCTCTAGCAGAGCACTGTGAGGGCACTGCTCTTCCCAGAGCAGAGAGAGGCAAACAGAACAGACTATGCACACATGGGGGGAGGAGACAGGAATAAGAGCTACACAATACCTCAACAGGGGTGGAGGGGGGTAGTCCCTCAGGTAGGCTAGAGCAGGAAAAAAAAGTTTAAAACACAGCACGTTCTGGGGACAGAGCTGGGAGAGATATTTAATTTAAAGTAACAGTTAACCTGGCTACCACACAAAGGCCAGTTAGTTGAGAGAGGCAAGGTAAGTTATACAGCTGAGAAAGCTGAAGTGCAAAACTAAAGGGAACAGGGAGGTGAAGTAGCACACCAATAAAGACAACAATAAATAAATAAATAGACAGCTAGAACGCACAGCAAAGTCATCACAGGAGTTAAATATGCAACTCTCTAGCAGAGCACTGTGAGGGCACCTCTCTTCCCAGAGCAGAGAGTTTGAAAACTCTAATAAGCAAGGACCATCTCTTACATGTCTCTGTACAGAACTGCTGTATCGCTATATAAATGATCAGTATTAATAGTAATAGTAGAGCTGGGAGCCAGTTCTAGGACGGTGTTTGTGTTCAACAGAAAGAGAGCAGAAATGTAATATAAATAGTTACATGTTACAGACGCAATGTTCTATGAACTATGCAGTTGAGTTCCATGTAAACTGCTATGATATTGCGAATAGCGGTATAAAAGAAACATTAAATAAATAAATTAAATAAATAAGTATGTAGGTGGCAGTGTTGCAGATATGTGGATACATGGTAATCAGGGTTCAAAATACCATGAGCAATTGTGTATTTGGAACATAGCCTTACTTTTCTGTCCTTCTTTTCAGACCCTACTGACTTATGAAAATGAAGACCCACAATGAGTGTTTGTACATAGCCCCCCCCCCCCCTGTCCCTCTGCATCTCTCATGGGCTGCCCCCGATGATACAGAAAGGCTACACAGATAGGTAAAAAACAGTATTTTCCAAGCAAACATCTGCCACTATACATGCATTCCTAAAACTGATGGTAGAGAGTACATTGGCTCAGGAGATATGAGTCAGTAGGAACTTGGATGTCCCACAACCATATTTATTATAGTCAAGCTCACATCACCAACCACCTATACAATGAAGCAATGTCAATGCTTATAGATGCTCTTTTACTAAAGGGCGCTATGATGTTACACCTAACTTGCCAGTAGTGCCAAAACCATGGCACATTAGGTGCAACACCACCCTGTTAAATGATGAGGGGTAGAAAGCAGTTAACATGGATCCCTGTGCCCTAATGTGGCATACAAACAGCATGGGTGCACGACTCCTCTTATTGAGGTGGCATTAAGTGTACTTCCGCTAATTGCAAGGGTCACAGTTAACATGTGGTGTTTATCCCTACTCTAACTGTGCAGTGCTCATCATAACCATTGTCTGCCCCTACACCACCCCCTTATCACACCAATGCACTATTCATTGGCCCACACTAACTGTCATGGCTCCATGCTAGCTGTTAACACATGTTCCAGTGCTCCTTCAGCTTAAGTCAGAGCACGAGCTGACAGCTAACACCCTTTAATAAAAGACCTCCATCGTTTTTAAATATCCTTCCCTCTGATGAAGTGGTATCAGTGGGACATGTCTGCAATCAATTGTACCAATAACAGTAGGAATGTCAGCAATGTCATAGAAGGCTGAACAGGGGTCCTACCATTGTTGCCTCTGATTTGCAATAATTATCAAGCCATGCTTGAATGACCTGCAGTACCTGGCATAAACATCTGCTAAAGGTGGCCTTTGACTTTTCACCAACTATGAACATGATGCTCCAAAAAAAGTGAGAGCTTTGTAACACTCTGATAATACCAGGTGTGGCTTGCAATCTATCTATGAGAGGATCCAGGACATCCTTCATATAAGGCCACAATAGCCTCAATAGCCACAATAACCTTACCACCGTACTCCCTGTTGCTCGATCAGACACAGCAATGTGATTTGTGGGTGGTACAGTCATGGAACATGCAGCCTGCATGTCTTCCTTCATGGTCAGGGCCGCCCCGTCCATTGAGCAAGAATGTTTTTTGCACAGGGCCCCGCGTTTCAGGGGGCCCCGTGCAAAGAACATTCTGCTTTTTTTCAAAATTAAATTTAAAAAAAAAAAAAAGGCTGGCTGCTACCGCTGCCGCTGCCGCCGCAGCAGCAGCAAAATGGAGTGTCCCGCGGGGCCCCCTCTGCCCGGCTGAGTTCCTCCCTCCCTCCCTCTGCGACAGCTGAGCCCCTCTGTGCCGGCTTTCATACGCGAAGGGGAGTGTCTCCCTCGTGTCTCTGTTAAGCCTGCAGGGGCAGATGGGAAATTTCCCATCAGCCCCTGCGGGCTTAACAGAGATGCGAGGGAGACACTCTCCCTTCGCGAATCTGAAAGCCAGCACAGAGGGGCTCAGCCATCGCAGAGGGAGGGAGGGAGGGAGGGACTCGGCCAGGAAGAGGGGGTCCCGCGGGGACACTCCATTCTGCCGCTGCCGCGCGGCAGCGGTAGCAGCCAGCTTTTTAAAAAAAAAAATTGTCCTTGAGCCGAGGGGGGGGGGGGGGAGTAAGGACGGGTAATGGGCGATGGAGGGGGTTAGGACTTGACTTGAGGTGGGCTGTGGGTTGATGGGGGGTAGGACTGGTAATGGGCTATGGGGGGGCTTGGACTGGAAATGGGCTGGGGGGGTTAAGACTGGAGGTGGGCTGATGGGGTTAGGACTGGTAATGGGCTGTGGGCTGTTGGGGGGGTTAGGACTGGTAACGGGCTGATGGGGGGTTAACACTAGAGGTGGGCTGATGAGGTTAGGACTGGTAATGGGCTGTGGACTGATGGGGGGTTAGGACTGGTAATGGTCTATGGGGGGGTTAGGACTGATAATGGGCTATGGGGGGGCTAGGACAGGAAATGGGCTGATGGGGATAAGGCTGGTAATGGGTTGTGGGCTGATGGGGGTGTTAGGACTGGCAATGGGCTATGGGGGGCTGACTGGAAATGGGCTGATGGGGTTAGGACTGGAAGTAGGCTGATGGGGGGTTAGGACTGGTAATGGGTTATAGGGGGGCTTAAACTGAAAATGGGGTGATGGGGGGTTAGGAATGGAAGTGGGTTGATGGAGTGGCTAGGACTGGTATTGGGTTGGGGGGTTGCTAGGACTGGAAATGGGCTGATGGGGGGCTAGGACTGGAAATGAGCTGATGCAGGGACTAGAAGGGAATGGATGCTGGGTGAGGCTGGAACTAGAAGGGAGCTGATGTTGGGGGAGGATTAGAATGGGATGGGGCTGGGAGAGTAAAATGGAGAGGGGAAAAATATTTTGTGTGGGAGGGATGAAAAATCTACAATTGGTCGGGTATTGGGAGAGTAAGTGGGGATTGAGGATGGAGGGGTAAAATCTGAGTGGATGAAATAGGAATGAGGAAAGAGCAAAAGGAGAAAGATTAGTATGTTAAAGCAGATGTAGAGAGAGAATGGAAAAAAAACTAGGAGAGAAGAAAGGACAAATGGACAGCAGACGATGGACAGTTAGCAGAAGACACGAAGAAACCAGAAGAAAGTGGCTGGAGCAATTGCAGCTGAAAAAAATGCACAAAAGGTAGAAAAATATCTCTTTATTTTGAATTTATTAATTGGAATATGTCAGCTCTGGGAAATGTGCATCATTAACGTCTGCACTTTGTTTAGTACAAGAGGAAATTAATTTATAGTTTTATTTCTACAGTGTTGTTGTACATTCCAAGTTTGGCTTTTGGGGTTCCTAGTTTAATTATTGTCTTCCTATTTCTAAATTGTGATTCCTTGTTTGGTGATGGTCTATGTTCTGCATGTGTAATTGAGCTGAGGTATTCTGTTTATGTAATTCCTATTTGACATTGCCACTTGTTCTCTTTCCCCAGTAGGTCATGTATTGTTATTCTCTGAAATGTATTGGTTTAATATTTGCAGTGTTTCCTTTTGATAGGTAGAGTATGGTGCTTTGTGAGTCCTGGTAGTGCTGTTAGGATACGACGGGTTTGCTATGGGTTCTAAATGGGCAGTGTTTGTAGAAGTTCCTAATGTGTCTGGCGGTTGGCACTGGATTATAGTAATGTAGAAATCTTTTAGTCTTTCTTTATCCATACACTCATTAAGAGGCATGTTTACTAAAAGTTAGTATATGGTAACATTATGCAAATATTTATGCAAATGAGGCCTCATGCAAATGAGGCCCCGCACCGAGTCTCCGCACATGGCCCCGCACCCCCCTTGGGCCGCCCCTGTTCATGGTGGTGGATGATGGGCCCTCTCCACCTTATAATGTGACTCTCTTTTATTGATTCTGCACCGCTCTTCCTCCTCCAGTGCTCATCAGCTTTCTTCATGCAGAATTTTGTTCCAGAGAAAAATAAATCTCCTATTTGAATGTGCTTATATAAACTGAAATAATCTCGAGAGTACGTCTATCTACTTTATTGATGCTGTCTGTCTTATAACTAATGTGAAGATGTTTTGTTTCTTTATAGAAACTGGGAGAGACTAAACTAATATTCTAGTTTGGATTTCTTACCTGCTCCCATCAATTTCTGAGACTGGCTTTTGTGTAGACTTTGTGCTGAGCCCTAAAGCTGCTCAGCTAATGACTGTGTTAAAAATTGTGGTGTGTGAAGGGACTTTATATTGATTTTGCTTATTCATGTGCAGTTGAATGTATTCCTTTAAGGCCTTTTTTCTCAACTATGAAAGCACCTAATGACAACATTTATACCTCCACGGCAAGAATAAGCATCAAACTGCTTGTCTGAACATAGGATTTGCATCGGTGACTGAAAGTCCAATTGTGCTTAACTCTTATAAACCAGTACAAAAAATAAAATTAAATTTAAAAAAAGAATTGTTTTATCCAGCTTCTTAATTAGCATTGTGCAGTTTTTAAAATCCAGCACTTTACACATATAAAGAGGGTCCTGGTTTAAACCACAAGCCATATTACAAGTCCGAGCCCCTTCCAAGGGCAATGGCCAGTCTGGTGATAAGAGGCGGGGGGGGGGGGAGGTTGAAGGGCAATTGACTTGGTGGGCCAGGAGTGTAGGACAGGGGAGTGAATATGTGACTGTTGAAGGGGAGGTCTGGAGTCAGTTGGTGTTGGTGGGCTAGCGAGAAAAGGTAATGTGAAGTAGCATGCTTACCCTCCCCCCCCCCCGTCCCCTCTATTTTCAGGTTTGCTTTGTCCAGGGGGACGCTAGAGAGTTTGGGATGAGGAACATTTTGGGGCCTGTGGTCATAGCAGGAGTTTTGGGCTTAGTCTTTGAGATAAAGGGGTGCCGGGATGAATGGAATGAAGTGGGAGAAAGATTCACTGGCTAGTGGATGACACTACTGCCAGCTGCAGGAGCATGGCCTGGCATCACCACAGCTTATGTAGGAAGGGAGGGTGGCCTGTTGGCTTGGTGTCACTACAGGTTATGCAGGAAGGCGAGGGTGGCTTTACCTTAGGATTATTAACGGAACCTGGCTATGGATCCGTCTATCTGAGTGTCATCAACTAGATGAGTGGCTGAGTGCTTTTGTGCAAGTGGGACAATGGTGAATTCATTTTAGATACAGTGAGAGAAGATGTACAGGTTAGTTGGGTGGAAAGCTAACCTGGGAGATGTTTGGAGTCAGGTATTGTTGCTTGTTATAGAATGTTTGTTACTGGGAAATGAATAACGCTGCAGCCAAGCAGTTGGATGTTTCATTGTTGTCATGGGTTCATTTAACACCTCCTCAACAAAAAGCCTTAAATGCATCTGCATTATCAGCATGCACTTAGGTGGCTAAATCACACTCAACAGGCACCCAATCCCCCAGGCAGAATTTCTACCCACACCTACTCCCTGATAGATATCCCTGATCCTCTGATACCCCCAATTAGCATTAACATCTTGATCTTCTGATCCTCCCATTAGTATCAAGTCCTCCTACTTCTCAAAAGGCACAGACCCTTCTGCCACCCCTAACACCCCTCCCCCCATACTTTTCCTAGTGATATAATGGTAGGATTGGAATGATCCTATAAGGCAGGAAAAATAGGTTGGGAGGGTCCCCAATCTTAATGCTCATAACCCCAAACTGGCTTCAAAATAACAGAATAGTCTTGCAATTTTATAGTCACACTTTTGCTATTATGCAGTAGAACTACTTACAGAGTCAGGACTTTTGGTTATAGGTTACAAAGTGTGATCAAAAAGTATCAAGATTTCTTGTGTTGCTATATAACAATACGTTACACCACGATGCTATTAAGCATGCAGTGACCTAGTTATGTGCGCTGCATGTGCAGAGTGAAGCATGGCTGCAGCACACCTGTCCTTTGTTTAATCACATGATGTTTGGTATTGTGTAAAAGCAGTTCATCGGATTTACGATCAGTGAAAAAATTGAACAGCGAATTTGCATTAAATTCTGCCAGAAACTTGGAGATTTGTGCAAAGAGACTTATGACAAGTTACAAGTGTATGGCGATGAATGCATGAGTCATGCTCGAGTTTATGACTAGTACAAACATTTCCAAGAGGGCCGCCAAAATGTTGATAGTGACAAACATTCTGGAAGGCCATCTACGAGCAGGAATGAAGGCAAAGTTGAAGCAGTGGATGCTGCAATATGCTCAAATCATAGATTGACTATCAGGGAGCTTGCGGAGGACATGGACATTAGTTTCAGGTTGGTACAGTGCAGTTTTACTGTCGATTTAGGGATGAGACCTGTGTCTGCAAAATTTGTGCCGAAACTCCTTCCCCCTGACCAAAAAGAAGATCAACTGCAGCCAGGGAGTTGTTAGAATGCATTGACAATGACTCCAATTTCGTCATTTATTTATTTGGTTTTATATACCACACTTTTTGTAATCAGTGCAGTTTACATAAGAACAACTCATTAAAAGGAACAGGTTAAATTACATTGAACAGGCATAAATAACAAGTAAACAAGAGTTAATGCAATAATTGATTACATTAAATAAAAGAGGTAGAACAAAGTGAACAATAACAGATTTCTTAAGAAAGGTAAACTATATACAAGCTGAAAGGGAGCTTTGCATTATAAGGGAGACCATAATAAGCTATGGTACATGGTCAAATGAATCACCCAGAAACTAAGGGGCATGTTTACTAAACCGTGGTTTAGTAAACATGCCCTAAGGCTCAATCCTCACAATGGAAGAATCCAAACTCTCCGAGACCCAAGAAAGCCCATCAGGAGAGGAGCAATGTCAAGGTCGTGCTCACAGTTTTCTTTTATTACCAGGGCATTGTTCATCATGAGTATGCTTTAAAATGCCAAACCATCAATAAGGAGTACTACATCCATGTTCTGACTCATTTGAGAGAGCAAGGAATAGGGGGTCCCCTCACTCAGAACATCAGTTAGGTGGTTACCCCAAGAAAAAAGAAAACAAAATATTCCAAACCTAAATAATTTAAAAAACGCAAACAAAAAACAAAATAAACCACGACTTTGCAATAATGTTCAGATATGCAACAAAAGTTTAGCAGTTTAATTATGTAGACTAAACCACCCCTAACAAAAGCTCCCTCCCAGCAGCAACCCACTTCGGAGTAGGGTCAAGAAACAGTATAGTTTTGAACAGGCACAAAAGAAAACAGTACAGAAATAGTGCCATACAAGGCAATTCAATTGAAAGCAGTTCAAAACAAAACACAAACAAACCCCTAGTCCTCCCACTTAGATGCATCAATGGTAAAATACTTCGCGAGGACCAGGCAATGCAACTACGATTCCCTTACCTTCCCCAATTCTTCAAAGCTTAACCCCTCCTTCATCAAAGCAGCCCAGAGCTGGGAGTGGAAACGCACACTCAATCCCTTAAGTAAACAGAGGTGTGCAGAAAACTCTACCCATATATCCCCCCCCCCCATTCCCCTAATCCCACCCTTGCCTCTCCTCTACTCCACTACCACCACCACTCCATCACCCCTCCCCCCCACCCTTCTGACCCAACAACCCCTCCAAGAAAGGGAAGGAAGAATAAGAAAAAGAAAAAGAAAAGAAAAGAGCAAAAGTAACAGATCCTAGCGAAGAACAAACTGAAGAAAGAAAAGAAACGCAGTCCATCGAACAGCCCAAGTTCCTCGGCCCTCAAGTGTCCTCCTGAAGCACTAAGCTCCAAAGCTTCTCTTCCAGGAAAGACCGTCCTAGAACCAAAGCAGTCATTTTCTCCAACCTATACAATTCCCAGCATTTAGAGCGCTATTCTGTAAGAGACGGTGCTCTGCTGCGCTTCCAGAAACGAGCAATCACAGATCTGGCCGCTAGTAATAATGATTGTACCAGTGTCTGAAGAGGACGCTTATAAGGGAGCTCCGGAATAACCCCCAGTAAGCAAGACTCCAGGTCGAAGGGAAGAGTAACCTGCAACTTCCTAGTAATATGTCCCATCACCGTCTTCCAATAACTCTGAATGTGAGGGCACAGCAACCACATATGATCAAAAGTCCCATGGCGGCCACACAATCGCCAACAAAGTGGGTCATCCGCTCTTTTCCATTGAAAAAGATCGAACGGTGTTATAGATAAACGATAACGTATCCAAAGTTGTGTATGAATTAACCCCAATGATATGGAACAGGAATGTGAATAAGAATAAACTTTGAGCCAAAACTCCTGCGCCTTCCCCGGCAAAGTTGTCTCCCATCTTTGCTGAGGGAGTTTCAGAGTAGAAAGAACAAGTGAGTCATCCGCTATATGTCTATATAACCGAGCAATAAACGCAGTGAGTTTCCTAGACACATAAAGGTCTTGCTCCCAACATCTAGGGCTCCTAGATAGATCCCCTACTGAGAACTGAGTACTCAAAGAGTGAGATATTTGAAGATATTGAAATGGAGAGATTTGACCACCTAGACACTCCTCTAGCCCCGACTTAGGTGCTGGGCGCGAATTCTCACATAAGGATGAAAGTCTCGTCATGAAAAAATCTGAATTGGATCCTTTATGCATATTTCGGACAAACCTCAAGGCCCCCAAAATAATAAAAGGCGAATGGGAAGCAGATACCCCCGTCTGCTTACAAATCCTCCTCCATGCCACCCAACAGGGGCCAAGAAACACATGTGCCTTCACCTGCCGTACCTCTTGTGGGTCACTAAGAAAGGGTACCGCTACCAACAGAATTGGTCATAACCAGTCCTGTTCTAATGAAGCTCTTACCATATTACTTTTGTCTCTAGTCCTATCTCATAGAAACATAGAAATATGACAACAGAAAAAGACCACATGGCCTATCTAGTCTGTCCTTCCATAACAACTACAACAGTCCCCTTTTTACCTTTAGAGATCCTCTGTGTTTGTCCCATGCATGTTGATTTCTCTAACTCCGTCTTCACTGGTCTCCCTAAATCCCAACTCAACAGATTACAAAGGATCCAAAATACTGCTGCTCGTATTGTCACTCACTCTTCCCAGCGTGATCATGTCTCACCCCTCCTTCTTCAACTTCACTGGCTACCACTTCCCTTCCGCTCCCAGTTTAAACTACTTACTCTTGTCCACCGAACCATCCACACCAGCACCACGCAATACCTGGCAGACCTCATAACCTTTCATACCCCTAGACACACACCTCGTTCATTCCATCTTAACCGTCTCCCTCTCCCTTCCCCCTCTCTTGCTCATCTAGAGTCCACCCGCTCCTCAGCCTTTTTCTTTGCAGGCCCCGCCCTTTGGAATTCCCTCCCCACCTCCCTCCGACTCGAGCCCCATCTCCCCTTCTTTAAGCATGATCTAAAAACCCACTTCTTCTCCCTGGCCTTTGACCTTCCCTCCCCTTTTGTGTGATTCTAATCTCTAAGTCTCGTGTCGTATCCCTTCTTTCTCCCGCTTTCCTCTCAAAGATTGTAACTTCCTTTTCCTTCCCTCTAACCTAGTACTTTCTTAAACTATTTGTATTTTGTGAACCGCTCTGCTTCCCCAGAAGGGTGGTATATCAAGTGAAATAAACATAAACATAAACATACGATCCCTCTTTAAATTTTAACCTCTGCAGGACATTGATTAATCTGCGAACATTCTCAAACCCAGGGCCGGCCCGTCCATTGAGCAAGAATGTTTTTTGCACAGGGCCCGCGTTTCAGGGGGCCCCGCGCAAAGAACATTCTGCTTTTTTCAAAATTAAATTTAAAAAAAAAATGCTGGCTGCTACCTCTGCCGCTGCCACTGCCACTGCGACAGCGGCAGAATGGACTGTACCACGGGGCCCCCTCTGCCCGGCTGAATCCCTCCCTCCCTCCGTGACGGCTGAGCCTCTCCATGCCGGCTTTGAGAGTCACGAAGGGAGAGTGTCTCCCTCGCATCTCTGTTAAGCCTGCAGGGGCAGATGGGAAATTTCCCATCAGCCCCTGCGGGCTTAACAGAGACACGAGGGAGACACTCTCCCTTCGCGACTTTCAAAGCCGGCACGGAGGGGCTCAGCCGTCGTGGAGGGAAGGAGGGAGGGATTCAGCTGGGCAGAGGGGGCCCCGCGGGACAGTCCATTCTGCTGCTGCCGCGGCGGCAGCGGTAGCAGTCAGCTTTTTTTTTTAAATTTAATTTTACTTCAGCCGATGGGGGGGGGGGGGTTTAGGACTGGTAATGGGCTATGGGGGGGGGGCTAGGACAGGAAATGGGCTGGAGGGGTTAAGACTGGAGGTGGGCTGATGGGGTTAGGACTGGTAATGGGCTGTGGGCTGTTTGGGGGGTAGAACTGGAAATGGGCTATGAGGGGGTTAAGACTGGAAATGGGCTGTGGTCTGATGGAGGAAGTCTGGTAATGGGCTATGGGGGGAGTGGTAGGAATGGAAATGGGCTGGGGGGCTTAAGACTGGAGGTGGGCTGATGGGGTTAGGACTGGTAATGGGCTGTGGGCTGATGGGGGGTTAGGACTGGTAATGGCTATGGGGGGGTTAGGACTGATAATGGGCTATGGGGGAGCTAGGACAGTAAATGGGCTGAAGGGGAGGGGTTAGGACTTGAGGTGGGCTGATGGGGTTAGGACTGGTAATGGGCTGTGGGCTGTTGGGGGGGGGTTAGAACTGGTAATGGGCTATGGGGGGGGGTTAAGACTGGTAATGGGCTGTGGGCTGATGGGGGCTGTCTGGTAATGGGCTATGGGGGGGGTTAGGACTGATAATGGATTATGGGGGGGGGCTAGGACAGGAAATGGGCTGATGGGGAGGGGTTAGGACTTGAGGTGGGCTGATGGGGTTAGGACTGGTAATAGGCTGTGGGCTGATGGGGGAGGGGGGTTAGGACTGGCATTGGGCTATGGGGGGCTGACTGGAAATGGGTTGATGGGGTTAGGACTGGAAGTGGGCTGATGGGGGGTTAGGACTGGTAATGGGTTATAGGGGGGCTTAAACTGAAAATGGGGTTATGGGGGTTAGGACTGGAAGTGGGTTGATGGGGAGGCTAGGACTGGTATTGGGTTGGGTGGTTGCTAGGACTGGAAATGGGCTGATGGGTGGCTAGGACTGGAAATGGGCTGATGCAGGGACTAGAAGGGAATGGATGCTGGGTGAGGCTGGAACTAGAAGGGAGCTGATGTTGGGGGAGGATTAGAATGGGATGGGGCTGGAAGAGTAAAATGGAGAAGGGAAAAATATTTTGTGTGGGAGGGATAAAAAATCTACAATTGGCGGGTATTGGGAGAGTAAGTGGGGATTGAGGATGGAGGGGTAAAATTTGAGTGGATGAAATAGGAATGAGGAAAGAGCAAAAGGAGAAAGATTAGTATGTTAAAGCAGATGTAGAGAGAGAATGGAAAAAAACTAGAAGAGAGAAGAAAGGACAAATGGACAGCAGACGATGGAGAGTTAGCGGAAGACACGAAGAAACCAGAAGAAAGTGGCTGGAGCAATTGCAGCTGAAAAAAAATGCATAAAAGGTAGAAAAATATTCCTTTATTTTGAATTTATTAATTGGAATATGTCAGCTCTGGTAAATGTTGTCGTGGGGAGCGCCGCCTACGTCTATGGGCAATCCACGGCAAAGATTATTTTTAGAGAGCCACAGGGAACGTAAAGTTCATCGACGTAGTAAAATGGCCTTACCAATTCCGGCTGCCTAAAAGAACTCAGTAACAAGACCAAGTGGAGGGAATTAAGGCTTTTATTCCCCGTTAGTGCAAGGGTTCAAAAATAAGAGATGGATAATGAAACAGAAAGTCCTTTGTTGCAAAAGGCACCAGTATTCAAAAACATGTGCTTAATTGTTACACTTCACAATTAATGCAGAGCTTGGGTAACAGGAATTCAGTTCATTCCAAAAGCATAAACATTCTATAAACTCTTCTATGTTACTCAGAGACTACGGGCTCTTGGCATGAGGCTGTGCACAGGTCACACTCCATCTGTTCTGGTGGAGATAGGGAAACTGTATTTATGCATTCTGTTTCCATGCATTCTTCTTCACTAGAATCATCAGGGGAATAAATACTGTCCCTGTCTGACTCGGGTCGGTGTGCTATGCCTCTAGGGCCTTGTCTCCAATTGTAGCAGCAGATAAGCATGCAATAAATAAATCCAGGAGTCTTTTCAAGGATCCAAGCCAGTTTAATGTGCACATGGCTCAAGCAATAAGCAATTTCAAAATGGCTGAGCAATGGCTTCTAGTAAAACAACAACTTTTATAGCTTTCTTGTCCATTCTAAGCATAGGCAAACTTTTCATTGGTCCCAGTACCCCTCTCACCCATCTATTGGTCCCGGTACTGATATGGCTACCCAATCGGGACTCTGGTCTGGGCTCAGCACCTGGTTGCCCCCCTTCTAGTCCCAATTACAATGGTCAGTGTCTCTAACTTGTTACATCTCTCCTCCAAGGTCGCTTAGCTTGTTAAAACATATGGGAAGCAGGGCACTGTAACCTTGCTTTTTGCAGAGTTAATTAATTCCATAGAAGCATAGCACACCTTATCAGTACCAATTAAACTTGTTTTTCTATATTTTCTAAGTTTCGTTTCTGCTTAGCTATGTTCAGTTAAACTGAGTTAAGTTTCAATTCTATGGTGTCATCATTCAGGGGGGTTTTCATTCCTCTGGGCCTAACTACAGGCTTCAGTTACAGGTCAAGCTGCTCAGGCCTGTCTGCTTAGTTCAATTAGCATGGATCATAGGCCGTCGCCTACCACATTCCCCCCTTTGATTATTCTCACCCGCATGTTAATAAGGTGTGAGAATCAAATCACATAATACTAGGTAAAGGTATCACTCTGTGGTATAGGGTAGTAAGTTCACATAGCTAGCATCTTTGTAGCTGTCTTACGCTCTACAGTGTTATTAATAACTGAAGTTATCATTTGCAAGCAAAATGGCAAGAAACAAGGGAGCAACAGGCAGATAGTCAAAGTCCATAGTTTGGCAAGAGTGGGAAAAAGAACTAAAGGATTAGAAGGTTCAGTTGCATCTTTTGTTGTGCTGTCGTAAAGCTTCTGATTTAGACAGACCAGCTGTCCATCCTTCGTAGTAGATTGTGATCCAGTCCGAACAAAACACAAACTGTCAACAATGGGGTGGGCCAATACCCACTCACTAGTAGTATTATGTAAATCAGTCTGATTGTATAGGATAGAATAGTTCAGTTCTTGCGTCTCCCAGGGCCACTGATCTCCCATCTTAGTTCCTCCACAATAGAAACAGTCAGAAGTGTGGAGACTAGATGCTATTGCTCCAGCAAGTTCAAGAAACAAGTTCTGGTGGTGGTATGAGGAATTGCAACGGTGGCTTGCATAGCCTTGTAGAAAGTCAAGATCTAGAACAACTTTTGGATTGGAGAGTATACCAATGCAAGTATAGGGAGACTGATAAATCAAGGTCTGAGTGACCTTCGGTCCAGTTCATGTTGTACTTATACAGGCTGCCCAGGGAGATAAGGCAAAAGTCATTTCAAAGCACTCCAAGGCTGCTGCCAAAATAAAGCAATAATAATAATTCATAATGGGCATAGTCTCTGGAAAATTGGTGGAACTGTCGACTTCCACAACAGATAACAGATGTAGGGTTGATTGTAGATCCTCAAGCTTCTGCCGTACGTAGACCTACCAGCTTTTTGGCAAGAGTAGGGCTGTAGATTCCAAAGTATCACTGTCCTCTGGGATGTCTCAATTTCTTAAAATATCATAGCATAGTCTCTTAGGCTATTATTGCTTCCTTAGAGCAGTTCACTCTTTAGGAGATCAAAACAGTCTTTTCAGAGTATTTAAACACAGTCTCTTAGAAGATTCAATTTCTTAACACAACACAGTCTCTTTCTGATGATTGCAGGTTTTTTCAGATGCGAGGCTTACCTTCAGATAAACAAACAGTCTTGAAATAGTGCAGTTTCTGAGGGACCAATAAGTCTTAGGTCCGTGGTTGTTGTTGTAGGGTGAGCTGCAATGGAGTCTCAGGATGCTATACAGTAGTCCAGTGATCAGGTTCAAGAGCAGCTGCTGGCTTCACTTGATTATGATGGGTCCAAGGTTCAAATTCTGCGACTTTTACTGCAGTTGGAGTTGACAGGATGACGACATAGGGTCCCCTCCAATGCAGGGCTAACAGTATCTTTCTCCACTCTTTGATCCACACCGAGACTCCAGGCTTGAAAGGATGCAGGGGTGCAGGCAAATTGATGAGTAATCGATTTTGTACTCAGGTATGAAGACTCCTGCAAAACAGAACTTAAAACCAATAGTTCATGTCTAATAATTTCAGATCCTATCTGTCTCATATCTCCTTTTATTTCCTATACAATAGGCAGGGGTTGCCCATACAGAATCTCAAAAAGGGAAACTCCTAAAGACTTAGCAGGGGCTAAGTATATCCTAAGAAGGGCTATGGGAAGAACCTGGGGCCACTTCAGGTAAACCTCTTGGCAAAGTTTAGACAACTGAGATTTCAGGGTTCTATTCATACATTCTACTTTTCCTAAATTCTGAGATCTATAGGCAGTATGTATCTATTAATATCAATATCTTGGGGCTATACTTAATGGACTTGCTTCCTAAGGTTATCCACCCTCATTCTTTGTACAGGGCCCCATATGCATGCAAGGTTGTAAGGGTATACTTGAAATCTGGGTACACATTTAGACAGGGCTCTTTTCCTATTGTTAGTGCTCTAGTGAGGACTATCAGTTCAGCTTTCTGTGGTGAAGTTTCTGGGGCCAGGGCTGAGGACTCAACTACCAAATCAGGGGTCACCACTGCATATCTAGCACAACAATGTCCATTGATGATGAAACTGCCTTCAGCCAGGGCCGGCCCGTCCATTGAGCGAGAATGTTTTTTGCACAGGGCCCCGCGTTTCAGGGGGCCCCGCGCAAAAAACATTCTTTTGTAAAAGTAAAATTGAAAAAAAAAAAGAAAACCTGTCTCCTGCCGCTGTCGGGGCCGCCGCGGCAGAATCGAGCGTGCCGCGGGGCCCCCCTGTACCCGGCACAGCCTCTCCTCCCTGTAGCAGCTCTCTCTTCTGAGCAGCAGTCAGACGCGCCGGCTTGCAGAGCGCGAAGGGAAGAGTTTCCCTTTCGCGACTCTGTTAGGCCCGCGGGGGCTGATGGGAACTTCCCATCAGCCCCCGCGGGCTTAACAGAGCAGCGAGTGAAAAACTCTTCCCTCGCGCTCTGCAAGCCGGCGCGTCTGACTTCAGCTCCAACTAGAGAGCTGCTACAGGGAGGAGAGGCTGTGCCGGGTACAGGGGGGCCCCGCGGCACGCTCGATTCTGCCGCGGCGGCCCCGACAGCGGCAGGAGACAGGTTTTTCTTTTTTTTAAAAATTTCCCTGGGCTGGGCTGGGCTGGGCGTTAGGAGTGGTGCTGGGCTGGGCTGGGCTGGGGGTTAGAAGTGCTGCTGGGCTGGGCTGGGCTGGGCTGGGGGGGTGGTGTTAGGAGTAGTGATGGGCTGGGCTGGGCTGGGTGGGGGGGGTGTTAGGAGTAGTGATGGGCTGGGCTGGGCTGGGGGGGGTTAGGAGTTGTGATGGGCTGGGCTGGGCTGGGCTGGGCTGGGGGGGGAGGTGTTAGGAGTAGTGATGGGATGGGCTGGGCTGGCTGGGGGGGGGGGTTAGGAGTGGTGATGGACACTGGGCTGGTTGGGGGGGTTAGGAGTGGTGATGGGCACTGGGCTGGCTGGGGGGGTAGGAGTTGTGATGGGCACTGGGCTGGCTGGGGGGGTAGGAGTGGTGATGGGCACTGGGCTGGCTGGGGGGGTTAGGAGTGGTGATGGGTGCTGGGCTGGGGGGGTTAGGAGTGGTGATGGGCGCTTGGGGGGTTAGGAGTTGTGATGGGCGCTGGGGAGGGGTTAGGAGTGGTGATGGGCGCTGGGGGGGCTTAAACTAAAAATTGGGTGATGGGGGATTAGGACTGGAAATGGGCTGGTGGGATTAGGACTGGAAGTGGGTTGATGGGGGGTTAGGACGTAATGGGCTATGGGAGGGCTTAAACTAAAAATTGAGTGATGGGGGATTAGGACTGGGAGTGGGCTGATGGGGAGGTTAGGACTGGTAATGGGCTATGGGGGGGGCTTAAACTGAAAATTGGGTGATGGGGGATTAGGACTGGAAATGGGCTGGTGGGATTAGGACTGGGAGTGGGCTATGGGGGGCTAGGACTGGTAATGGGTTGGGGGGGTTGCTAGGACTGGAAATGGGCTGAGTGGAAGGGGGCTTGAACTGCAAATAGCTGTTGGGGATGGGGCTTGGAATGGAAATGGGCTGAGGGGAAGTGGGGGGCTTGAACTGCAAATAGCTGATGGGGACGGGGCTTGGAATGGAAATGGGCTGAGGGGAAGTGGGGGGCTTGAACTGCAAATAGCTGATGGGGAGGGGGACTTGGAATGGAAATGGGCTGAGTGGAAGGGGGCTTGAACTGCAAATAGCTGATGGGAAGGGGGGCTTGGAATGGGCTCTTAGGGGAGGGAGCTAGGACAGGAACTGGGCTGATGGATGGGCTAGGATAGAACTGAGAATTGGGTGTTGGGGGGAGCTAAGATTGGAAATGGGCTGTGGTGGGGGCTTGGATTGAAATGGACTCATGGAGGGGCTAGAACTGGAAGTAGTCTCATGGGGGGGCTTGGTTTAGAAATGGGCTGAGTGGAGGGGAGCTAGGATTTAACATGGGCTGATGGTGGGGCTAGGAAAGGACTAGAAATGGGCTGATGGGAGGCTGGTATTGGAAATGAGCTGATGAAGGGACTCGGATAGGACTGGAAATGGATGGGGGAGCTAGGACTGGAAATGGGCTGATGTGGGGACTAGAAGGGAGCGGATACTGGGTGGGGCTGGAACTAAAAGGGAGCTGATGTTGGGGGAGATTAGAAGGGGATGGGGCTGGAGAATGAAATGGAGAGGGGAAAAATATTTTGTGTGGGAGGGAAGAAAAATGTACAATTGGCCGGGTATTGGGAGACTAAGTGGGGATTGAGGATGGAGGGGTAAAATTTGAGTGGATGAAATAGGAATGAGGAAAGAGCAAAAGGAGAAAGATTATTATGTTAAAGCAGATGTAGAGAGAGAATGGAAAAAACTAGAAGAGAAGAAAGGACAAATGGACAGCAGACGATGAAGAGATAGCAGAAGACACAAATAAACCAGAAGAAAGTGGCTGGAACAATTGCAACTGAAAAAAAATGCACAAAAGGTACAAAGATATCTCTTTATTTTGAATTTATTAACTGGAATATGTCAGCTCTGGGAAATGTGCATCATTAATGTCTGTGCTTTGTTTAGTACAAGAGGAAATTAATTTATAGTTTTATTTCTACATTGTTGTTGTACATTCCAAGTTTGGCTTTTAGGGTTCCCAGTTTAATTATTGTCTTCCTGTTTTTAAATTGTGATTCCTTGTTTGGTGATAGTCTATGTTCTGCATGTGTAACTGAGCTGAGGTATTCTGTTTATGTAATTCCTATTTGACATTGTCACTTGTTCTCTTTCCCCAATAGGTCATGTATTGTTATTCTCTGAAATGTATTGGTTTAATATTTGCAGTGTTGCCTTTTGATAGGTAGTGTATGGTGCTTTATGAGTCCTGGTAGTGCTGTTGGGATACGGTGGGTTTGCTATGGGTTCTAAATGGGCAGTGTTTGTAGTAGTTCCTAATGTGCCTGGCGGTTGGCACTGGATTATAGTAATGTAGAAATCTTTGTCTTTTTTTATCCATACACTCATGAAGAGGCATGTATACTAAAAGTTAGTGTATGGTAACATTATGCAAATATTTATGCAAATGAGGCCCCTTATGCAAATGAGGCCCCGCACCGAGTCTCCGCACATGGCCCCGCACCCCCCTTGGGCCGCCCCTGCCTTCAGCCACAAAGAAAGTCTGTTCAGGGTTCTCCAGAGGGACATCAGTCAAATCCAGGTGGCTTGAGAATACAGTGTCCATAATTTCTAAACAGTCATGATCAGGGGATCAAGACTAACTGATAACATAGCAGGATTGAAAGCTTGACTGACCCTTCAGTTGTATCTGGGGTTTTCACACAACATACTCTAATACTTCAACATTCATAGATTTGTTAGCCAGTAGTTTCCTTTGTATTTCATATTGGTTAGAACAGAGTGTGGTACAGTAACTTGAAGATTCTGTCTCAAAGTGAGCTTGTCAGCTTTGCTCACTAGGAGGGCTGTAGCTTGCAACAGCTCTCAAATAAGGGGCCAGCCTTTTGCAACTACATCCAATTGTTTGACAAATAGGCTACTGGTTGTTGCCAAGGTCCAAGAGATTGAGTCAACACTCCTAGAACATTTCCTTGCGACTCATGAACATAGAGACTGTAAGGTTTTCTGGACATCTGGTAGACCCAGAATTGGTGACAACATCAGAGTGTTTTTTTCAAAGATCAAAAGGCTGCATCCTGTTCAAGTCCCCATTCCTCTGGAGACTTTTCCATTCCTTTGATAGCTTGATACAATGTTTTTTTTTTGTTTTTTTTTTCTAGCAGCGCAAAATTGGGGATCCATATACAACATACTCTGTGGCACCCAAGAAGGCTCTCACTTGCCTCCTGGTGATTGGAGTAGGAATACTGCATACAGCTGCTTTGCGTTCTGGTAAGGGTTCCAGGCGTCGAATTCCGCTGGACAACTGGAATCCTAGGTATTTAACTTGTTTGACATAATTATGCTTTGGCTCTTGAGACTTTGTATCCAGCCTCATTAAAAAGGTGCAAGAGTTCACTGGTGGCTGGTGGACATTCACTTTCTGAGTTGGTGGTTATGAGCAAGTTGTCCACATATTGAAGTAGAATTTTTTCTTTTTTTTTTTTTTTTTTGGAGTTTCTGGATAACTTGTCAAATCTTTTGCTGAGTGAGGCGAGTTCTTGAATTCTTGAGGTAATCTTGTCCAGATGAGTTGGCCCCGCCTCCTTGTAGTGGGGTCTTGGGCTAAGCGTATACAGAAAAAGGCATCTTTTTAAGTCCAGAATGATGAAATGTATAGCTTCAGCAGAGATCAGTTCCAAGAGAATATAAGGATTTTGGTACCACTGGTTGTATAGTTTTCAGCTGCATCATTCATTCTTTCTTAGATCCTGCACTGGGCGGTAATCACCTGTCCCAGGCTTCTTGACTGGCTTGAGGGTGACAATGGCAGGGGCTATGTTCTTCGCTAGGCCAGGTGGATTATCTTCTGCCCATCCTCCAGGTGGGGCTATGAGGTTGGTAAGTGTACAGCTTGTTGCTTTGGATGCAGGTGAATAGAACCACCATTCTTCTTCTTGGGGACAGTTAACACCATCAGGCCAGCAGATTTTGAGTTTCATTTTTTTCCCCTTCAACAAAGGATATCTGTGCTTGAAGCTTTGCAAGCAGGTCTCAGCCCAAAAATGGAATAGGGCATTCAGGCATATACAGGAACTGGTACATTATTATTATTTTTTTTTTTCTAGTTCACACATGTGGTTCTGCAGAAAAGGCTTTGCGAGAAAAACACAGGGGCTACTGGCTTTAGTATTCTGCTCCTGTATCCCCCATAAAAGTCCATATATTGGTCCCCTATTTTTCAGACTGACTCCTGGGGACCCAGGGAAACTGGAGAGTCCGGTCTGGCCTAGTCTTCATCCATGCTGTAGCCCTCTTCGGCTGCCACTCACGCTATAGCTGCTTCACTCTCGTGCTGAAACACTGTGCTTGGTTTATTGTTTTATGACTTTGCAATCAAGTACTCCCTCGGGAGTCAAGATACGGGCATTCACTTCTCTAATGTCCTTCTTTTTCTATAATGGGCGCACTCACACCCAGTTTTTCACTTCCTCTGTTCCTTCGATTAGGATAACCTCCTCACATCATTCAACTAAAATATCATTCACTTTCTCTGTTACATTTATTTTCACAATTCACACACCCTCTGATTAACTTTCATTTAACCATTATGCCCGCAAATTCATCCAGTTCTTTGCAATTTCCGTTCATTAGTTCAATCAAGTCCTAAAACTTCTCAGTGTATAATGCAGTTTTTTTTTCAGTTCTAAACAAGTCTGGTCAGCTGACTTTCACTTCTAGTCCGGAGGGGGTGGACATTCCCCTGTTGCAGAGGTGGCTAGCAAACTACTTGGGAATCTGTAGTCCCCCCCCCCTCTCCTGGATTCTGTTTCTCCTAGCAATGCTCTATCCAGGAGGTTGATTTTTTTTTTTTTTTTTAAGGATCCACTTCTCTGCTGTGGGCACATTAGTTCACGCCCACCGGGGGGGGGGGGGTTGACATCATCGGTGGACTGGGCTCCATCCCCCCCTTAAGCACTCTGAACTGAACTACTTACAGAGAGAGAGAGAGAGACGAGACAGGATATCTAGAAATTCTGGGGCAAAATCCTGATTGGGACAGAGACATTTCATAATCTTCAGTAAATCCCTTACTGAAATTCTTGATCATACTTGAAAAGACACTTATTATTTCTGTAAACATAGGGCAGGCAGGAAACACTTAGATTGAGCACATACATCCATTATGCTTCTTATAGAGAGAACTATAGCTATCTGTCAGCATGTCTCTGCAAAAGAAATTATTTTTTTAGTTCAGGAAGCAAATATTTAAAAGACATTCCGGATATTTTTCATAAAATACAGTACACCTTTCCTTTTTTTTTTTTTAAATACAGAAAAACAAATTAATTTATCTTAAAAGCCAATATTGTAAAGGTCAGTGTAGCTAACTGATTTGTTCATTAGTAACCAGCACAGAGGGGAAGCATGCATTCAAATGACTTATACTCATTCATAAAAAGATAAACTTTGTTTTTAAAACTTTTGGTTAAACAGAGCTAGTGAAAACCAGAGAAAAAAACTAATTATAAATTCATCACACTTCGATTAAATGAAGAGACTTTTCAAATCGGGAGTCCCTTTTCATTCCTAGGAGAAATCTCCTGCAGTCTCCAGCTGTCTCTCCAGAACCTTTTTTTTTTTTTTCTCTGCAGGCTATGTGGAAGCCACACCCTCTGCTCGCGGGGAAACAATTGAACTGTGCTCATAAAAAGAGACTTCTCATTCACATGGACAGAGATGCCAGAAAAAAACAATTTAAATCAATGTTAAGTCGTGATCTAATTACTTTGTAGATCAAAGGAAAAACAAAAACAGTTCTTTATCATTTCCTATTTAAACTGTTTCAGTGCTTACTGAAAATTTGAACATACAGCCGACAGAAATTCCTCTCACTTGGTCCGCAACCCATAAGGGATTAATACAAACTTAATCCTTTTCAGGCTAAACCCAAAAACTATCGGGACCCACAATCCTGACTAAACATTCTTATTAAATGATAAATAAATGATATATATTACATAACCACAGCAGAAGGAACATTATTATTAAAAACCTATTGAATAATACAGGTACAATTGTCCTGAAACAAGCACAAACTAACAGCATTTAGATTTAAGCCTGCACGGGGTTAGAAAAACACTATACATTCTTTCCTTCAGACACGCCCCCTGTCAGCTTTTTCACTGTGCTAAAACCAACTGGGTGAGACCAGCTTTTTGATTTCTAAAAATGACTGTAGGTGTTTTAGGTCTTCATTCTGCTCTATTAATACAATTTCTTAATCAGTGAACTGTCACAAATTACTCAACAGAATAATCTCACATTTATAACAGAAAGGAAACTCGTGGTTTCAACAGAGAACAAAAAACAGATACACAGTAGGACGGACAATACACCAAACGCTTCCTCCGTTTTGCGACCTAGACGCAGTCACCCGTCTAGGAACTGCGCTAGTCCAGAGTCCACTCTGCTTGGTCCGTGCTGCCAGACCTCTCATTCACACTTCATTCACACAATCATGCTAGCAACGTATCTTAGAATGCATTCCTTTCTATCTATTCTGACTAGTCTTTTTCCCAATTACAAAAAGGATGAGGGTTTCACCCGGCGAATTCCCATGCGGGGTTACTCGGCCCTTCCTTGAGAGCTCTCTTACCAATTCCCAATATCTCGAGATTACAAATTCCAAGTTCCACTGGCAGTACTGCTCTTTCTATTTCTGTCTAGACATACCAAAAACCCAGTCCTGTCTGCTCTGACCAGGCTGAATCATGATTCTCTATTACAGCTGTACCTAGCGAATACTCATGCAAGGATTTTCAAACAAAGACTTAAGTCTTACCAAAGTTTTCAAACTGCAGTTCTAACTCATCTGTCTAGACAGGTTTTCAAAACTATACTTACCAGATCTGGTTCCCAAGCTTCTGAGTTGGATCCTGGACTCCCCCGGGTCGGAGGTGTTGTTCCAGCCGGAACCAGTGCCTGCCGAGGCCAGGCAGAACTCCCTCCGATACAAGAGGATCAGTGGGCCCAGGGAATTCCTCTGCGTCGGATTGGCATGGTTCCAACCGGTCCAAACCTCAAGGCGAATTACGTGGATTTATTCACTTGAACACTATCCACCACTCGCACTTCCCGGCCAACGCACCAAGAATGTAGCAGCAGATAAGCATGCAATAAATAAATCCAGGAGTCTTTTCAAGGATCCAAGCCAGTTTAATGTGCACATGGCTCAAGCAATAAGCAATTTCAAAATGGCTGAGCAATGGCTTCTAGTAAAACAACAACTTTTATAGCTTTCTTGTCCATTCTAAGCATAGGCAAACTTTTCATTGGTCCCAGTACCCCTCTCACCCATCTATTGGTCCCGGTACTGATATGGCTACCCAATCGGGACTCTGGTCTGGGCTCAGCACCTGGTTGCCCCCTTCTAGTCCCAATTACAATGGTCAGTGTCTCTAACTTGTTACATCTCTCCTCCAAGGTCGCTTAGCTTGTTAAAACATATGGGAAGCAGGGCACTGTAACCTTGCTTTTTGCAGAGTTAATTAATTCCATAGAAGCATAGCACACCTTATCAGTACCAATTAAACTTGTTTTTCTATATTTTCTAAGTTTCGTTTCTGCTTAGCTATGTTCAGTTAAACTGAGTTAAGTTTCAATTCTATGGTGTCATCATTCAGGGGGGTTTTCATTCCTCTGGGCCTAACTACAGGCTTCAGTTACAGGTCAAGCTGCTCAGGCCTGTCTGCTTAGTTCAATTAGCATGGATCATAGGCCGTCGCCTACCACACAATAACAGTCTGTTCTCAGGGCTTTAGGGATTTTATTAAACCAATATGGTTTCTCCTTCTTTGTAGAGTGAGGACTTGTTTTAGCAGGGACTTTAGGATTCAAACATTCAATATCATCAATAAAGGTTTCATACCTGGAGCTTTGCTGGCTTGAATCCACAGTGTTTTCCTTTTCAGCAATTTTCCTGCTGTAGCAATTTCTCTGCCTGTCAGCATTAGGCAAGGCTGTGCTTCTTGGCAGTTTGGTGAAACCTGGTATGAATTCTCTTCTCTCCCTTGGTAAGAACTCAGGTTTATTATAAAATGCCTTTCCTTTCTTGCTTGGTAAAACTGGGTAATTATTTTTCAGAGACTCTAAGCTACTCTCCAAACCATTCCCTTTGGCTCCTTGCTTAGGTCTCTCTGTTCTAGATTCAGGAACGCTGTGAGAACAGGGCGTGGCACAGCCTCTAACTTCAGAGCTGGCTCTAACAAACTTTCTTGGGACAGCTGCACAGTCAGCCTGGCCCTTCTGGATTTCACCCTTGTGAACCCTGTACCTGTGGGCTTGCTCCTCTAGGATTTCTTCAGTTACTCCTTCTCTTGGAGATGAACCTCTGACTATAGCTGTTCCTCCTTGGAAAGACGTCCCTCTGTCTCTGTTCCTTCTCAGGTCCTTTCCTTTCTCCTCTTTCTCTTTCTTTGGTGAAACCGTGCTCCCCTGTGTAGCCGTGCTTCTCTTCTCTGATGCAGCCGTGTACCTCTTCCTTAAGGCAGCTGGACACCCCTGTGTAGCTGTGCTTCTCTTCCTTACTGCATCCGGGCACCTCTGTGTAGCCGTGCACCTCTTCCTTACTGCATCCGGGCACCTTGCAAGCATTCAGCTCTGGCTTATAAGGAAATCTTTCCTGCCTGACTTCCAGGGTCATTTCCAGGTGCAAGTCATTAGGCTTCTCAAGCACATTAGCTCCTGAATGTTCCTTCCTGCTCCCTCTAGCTGTGCCTGGAGGTAATTGCACATCTAGATTCTAAAAAAGAAACAGGATTTCTTTTCAAGTTTTCAACTTTATCAATACCCACATCATGACAATGTGCATCATTAACGTCTGTGCTTTGTTTAGTACAAGAGCAAATTAATGTATAGTTTTATTTCTACAGTGTTGTACATTCCAAGTTTGGCTTTTGGGATTCCCAGTTTAATTATTGTCTTTCTGTTTCTAAATTGTGATTACTTGTTTGGTGATGGTCTATGTTCTGCTTGTGCAACTGAGCTGAGGTGTTCTGTTTATATAATTCCTATTTGACATTGCCACTTGTTCTCTTTCCCCAGTAGGTCATGTATTCTTGTTCTCTGAAATGTATTGGTTTAATATTTGCAGTGTTGCCTTTTGATTGGTAGAGTATGGTGCTTTGTGAGTCCTGGTAGTGCTGTTAGGATACGGCGGGTTTGCTATGGGTTCTAAATGGGCAGTGTTTGTAGTAGTTCCTAATGTGTCTGGCAGATGGCACTGGATTATAGTAATGTAGAAATCTTTTAGTCTTTCTTTATCCATACACTCATTAAGAGGCATGTTTACTAAAAGTTAGTGTATGGTAACATTATGCAAATATTTATGCAAATGATGCCCCTTATGCAAATGAGGCCCCGCACCGAGTCTCCGCACATGGCCCCGCACCCCCCTTGGGCCGCCCCTGCTCAAACCCATATCTATTTTTTATGAAACCCGTTTGATTCGGATGAACTATATCTGGAATGCGCTTGCCTAGTCGGTTAGCTAGAATCGTGAAAATTTTGTAATCCAAATTTAGTAGAGAAATTGGTCAGTAGTTAGAGCACTGCAATGAATCTTTGTCAGCTTTAGGAATTACAACAATAGTTGCTTGATAAAAGGAGGCAGGAAGAGAATTCCTGGAAATAATTTCATTAAAGACCGTTAGCAAAATTGGAGCAAACAAGTCCGAGAATGTCTTATATAATTCTGCCAGCAAGAAGTCTTGTCCTGAACCTCTTCTAATGTAAATGGACAGTCTAGGAGATCCATTTCTTCCACTGGTATCTGAGGGAGAGGAGCTTCTTTCAACCACGCACAGATGTCTGCGTGTGCTGCCGACGTTTCACTAGCATATAGATGGTCATAGAATCTAGCAAAGGTGGACGCGATATCATGGGGTCGGTATAGAATCTGACCCTGTGGAGATTTAATAGCATCAACTCTATGACATTGCCGCTGATGCTTTAATTGCCACATCAAAAGCTTCCCTGCCTTGTTTCCCTGCTCATAATACTGTTGTTTTGTGTGCAGGAAAAGCGACGCCATGCGTTTGGTCTCTAGCGCCGCTAACTCCCCCCTCCATTTAGTCAACAGATTCCACACCTTATCACCACCCCCCTTCCTGTGTGTTTTTTACAATTCCACAATCTCTTTCTTCAAGTCCTCCTGTTGAGCTACTAACCGTTTCTTGAAAGCACTTGCCATAGAGATAAGCTGCCCCCGCAGAACCGCTTTCCCCGCATCCCACAAGAGAGCTCTAGATATTTCTGAGGAATCATTAAAATTCAAATACTCCATCCATCCTTTCTGAATCCCAGCAGCAAACTCTCGGTTAAGTAATAACCCTCGAGACAAAGTCCACATCTGAGTTGAGGGATCAGCTTCACCCAAGGTGAGACCAATAGATATAATTGCATGATCGGATGGCCCCATGGTCCCAATATTTGCCTGAGTCAACCATGAAATCCCTGATCTGGACAAAAACCACATATCAATACGAGAATGGCACCTGTGTACCTGAGAATAGAAGGTGTAATCCCTCTCCAACACATGTAGATGCCTCCATACATCACATAAATCAAACTGCAAAACCCACTCCTCCAATGATCTCCCCAAAATATTTTGTGAAGTCCGGTTCCCTGAATGGTCCAAATCAGAGCAGCGGGCCCTGACTGAATTTCTGAAGTGCCATTGAGAGGTCAATCAAAGAACTCCCCACTGCTGCTGGGGGAAAGTACACATTTGCCAAAGTTAGCCTTAGCCCATGAATGGAACCCACCAGAATCAGGAATCAGCCCTCTGAATCAGTAACTTTGTTAACCAGCTGAAAGGGGCAAGTAGAGGAAAACAGAATAGCAACCCCCCGTTTCCTGGTGAAGTAGTTAGCTAAATGTATTTGTGGGAACCTGCTTTTAGCAGAATCAAAGTGATCATGTTTAGAAAAGTGAGTTTCTTGAAGAAAGATTATCTCAGCTTTCTCTCTGTGCAGCTGGTCCACCACCCTTCTGCGCTTACACTGGTTATTTAAGCCATGCACATTCCAAGAAATAGCTCTAACCATTTCCAATCCTAGAACAAAGCCACTTGTAAACTTTTACCCTTATCAATACCTCCGTCCCTACCCTTCCCCGACTTTGAGCAGCAAACCTCCTTCCCCAGAATCCTTCAAAATATCTTCCCCCACCATGTAGTTGAAGATAAAGGGTATTGCAAATGTGCAGAGAGAAACGTCTGATACATAGGTCAGAAGAGCTCCCCACCCCCTCCATCCCCCCCTTCCCTCCCCTACCCTCTCCCACGTTCCTATATGTGCAGGAAGTATACCAAACAGATATATGTCGCAAAAGTGGAGACATCTCTAATGTCTCCTGAGAAGGCATTGTGGATAGGTGTGGGACATACAAACCCCAGAACTCCTCCCACCCTGCCACCCAGCCATATGAAAGAAAAATATATGCCCTTATAGAATGCTTCCCTAATACCATCCGCTAAATCCTTTCCACGCTCCTACCCCCCATCACTGTTCCTCCTGGGTTCCCATACTCCATCCCCACCCTTCTCTATTCCTCCTACATCTACAGCCCTACTTCCATACCTGAATTAGGTCCTCGAAGCCGATTCTGCACAATATATAATTAAGAAGAATGGAACAGATAACACCCACAGACCCCAAGTCCCATCATGCAAATGACAAACACTCTTAGATCATGTAGGCGCTGAAGTATCCATCTCTTTCTGCGAATTGGAGTCTGGGTCTGAGTTAGACAACTGGCATGATCTCGGAACTTTGCGTCGCTTTGGCAAGGATGTCTCCCACTTTCCATTCATGCTTCTCTGACGTGTTGGACGCTCTCCATGTTGCAACAAATCTAAGAACTCCATTGCTGCTGATAAATCCAAAATTTTTAGAGCAGAGTTATTCCAATCAAACAACAATGCAAAGAGAAAGCCCCATCTGTATGATATTGCATGTTTCTGCAGCTCCTGGGTTAAGGGCTTAAAGCTTTCTCATCGCTCTAAGGTATACGGAGAAAGGTCCTGATAGATTTGAAGCTCTTGACCTTTAAAGACCACCGAATGCTTACCCCTTAGACTTCTCATTAATGGCACTTTATCTTCAAA
The DNA here is from genome assembly GCA_033557465.1 of Ichthyophis bannanicus. Lineage (NCBI taxonomy): Eukaryota > Metazoa > Chordata > Amphibia > Gymnophiona > Ichthyophiidae > Ichthyophis > Ichthyophis bannanicus. The sequence continues at coordinate 613,084,256 of CM066034.1, read as the reverse complement.
AAAGCTGAAACATGATAACTGAGTGAGGTTGTGCTTTGGAAGACCGTCGGGCCCCAAGAGACCAGTGTGCTCTTTCCAACCATACTGGTTTTGGCGCATTCGGCACACAGAAGGCATAAAATTCTTGGACTAGAGCTACCGTGTCCTCTGAACCTCCTGATTGCTCTAAGAAACCAAATATTCTCAGGTTATTACGTCTTTGCCTATTTTCTAGTTCATCTTGTCTTTCCTTTAGGTCTTTCGTGAGTTGGTCCAATTTCACGATTTTAGATTGAAAGGCCACAGTGGAGTCCATTTGTTCTCCTATATTAATCTCGGTCTGTGTTACCCTATCATCAAGGGATTTTAAATCTGCTCGAATATCACTCACCACTTTAGTAAAGTCCTGACGGAAGAGCTTGAGCTCCTTCAGGATCTCCAGAAAGTCCGCTTTCGTGACCGGAGACTGCGGACCCGAGGCGTTGGCTTTGGAGACAGACATACCCTCTGCTGCATGTGAAGATTGTAGATTGAGGGAGTCTGAAGATCTAGCAAACTTGGATAGAGAAGATGCATACGACTTAGCAGTGGCCATGTTCACCAGGCAGGTCTGGGTTCTCCGTCCAGCAGACTCTTGCGCCCTGAGTGCCCCACCACAATGAAATCAAACTGACTCACCTTAGCAAGAAATCGTCAGGTCTTCCCTACCTCCAAGGTGCTACCGTAGCCTGGGGAGCCTCACAAATCTGCCAAATGCTGTAAAAAACTGCCGTTGAATCGATCCCTCAAGCCGGATGGTGCATCAATAGAAAGGGAAAGCTTGTTTCGCAGCAGAAGTGGTACGACGTGACAGGAATGAACCTCTGCCTCGACTTCAGCTATCCCAAAGCTTCGAGCAATGAAAACTCCTGGGAGTACAGCGTTAAAGAGTATGCCGTCAGCACTCCGTGTGGGAGTAAATACTCCCTTCCCCCATGCTCCTTGAAAGCTGAGAATAGTGGTAAGGCGAATTAGACCAAGAAATCTATTTTAAGTAAGATTATATTGTCTATTATCTGCAGTACTCACAGGATACACATGGGGGCGCTCTCGGATAAAGCATCCACATTGAAGTAGAGAGGGGCAGAATCACTACTGGATATTTCCTGACAGACACGAGCAGCAGCTCTCACATTTAAGAAAATTATTCAACCACTCTCTGATAATGCTTCTGCTGGCTGCCCGGTGATAGATCGCAGCGTTTCTTTTCAGTTCAGGAAGTTAGAAGCTGGCATTGGAGCTCTTTAAAGTGCGGCGGCCATGGCTCTCAAAACATGCACTCCAGCATTGCGTTCCACAGAGCGGCGGCCATTTTGAAGGAGGAGACAGCACTCACTGCACACATCAGCGAGACCACGGCTTCCGTCAGCACCACCATGCGTTCCAAAAAGAGCACACATCAACTGCTAGGATCCCCTTCTGCGTTCCACTGAGGTTCTTTCAGGTATGTCTGTCATGGCGACGGTTTAATTGTGTGAAAAAGTGCAGAAATGCTAGGAACCGGCCCCGGATAATTTTTAAACCCTGTAGTGGGCAATTTTCACATCACTAGCATTTCAGTGGGCATCCGATTCCCCTCTAAAGTCCCAGATCATTATTTATAGCATTGTGAAGACTCACTGTGAAATAAAAAGGATCACCTGGCAGGGTAGGCAGTTGATCAAACAATCTGTGGCATGAACTTTTCCCAGTATCTTCAGTGAGATTGACTTATATCCTCACTCCCTCTGAGATGCAGCCGTCAATTCTAAAGACTCGTCGGCTGAGGATGCCCATCAGTAGCTCCTCAGAAGGAAACAGGATTTTTACCACATCGGTTGAGGGGCTGAGAGATCAGATGAAGGTTCCTTATATATTTAGCCTAGTGTTTTTTAGAGAAGCGTTTTTAAACCGGGACATCATCTCTGAAACCCAGATGGCAGGAAAATGCAGGGAGAAGTTAAGGAGCCTCAAGTATTAGTTGCCATCTTAGCTGTGCTCACGAGCGCCCCTCCCCCCCCCCCCCCCCCGTCATTCTTTATATTTTTGTATTTCATCTTTCTCATAGAACTTTAATAGACAAATTGAAAGTGGATACAAATGTACTTTTTGCAAACCCCCATCCATAAAATGGTAGCAGTTTTTAATCTGTTTGTAACACATTTTCTAGACATGAAAAGAAAACATCAAAAACATTTTGCAAATTAAAAAGGTATTTTCACACCTTCTGAACTAAACACTATTAAATTCTTTCACCCCTGCTGTGTTCCTCCTTAAGACAACGTGGTTGTTTTTAGAAAACTATTTGCCTGAATATTTCTTTTTATTGTTGTTGTTTTAAAATAAAGCCTTTCTTACTCTGAAGCTGTGATAAATATTAAAGAAGATATATGGTCAAAGCAAAATTCATACTTAATCTAGCTAATGGTCAACCAGTCAGTTCAGTTTTCAGGATATGGGCAATGAATATGCATGGGACAGATTTGCATGCACTGTGTAGAGAGTCACTGGGTAAAACTAAAGATCTTATAAACTCTGTTTTATTTCTGGCAATCTTCTGTTAAACATATCATCTGTTACAGATAGTAGGTAAGCAGACCTGTGCATCTTACAAAAGTCACATAAACGCCATCCATGTGGAGTTTTTTTGTGTGTGCTTGCCCTAATTCAGCTTTGCAAACCACACTATTACATAAATTACCTCAGGCACAAATCCCATTATCCCCTTGTAGATATGCACAGCCACTCTCCTGATGTTACTAACATCTGGAATTAAGTGATGGAACTGCAGCAATTGATCCTGCCATAATAATAGTTCAAATGAAGGGTAGGAAATGAGAAATGCTTGTCCTTACCTCAATACTGTATAATATCACTTATGGGGCCATGACCTATAGAACTCTGTAGGCAAACAATGAAAGGGAAAGATGAGCATGCAGTTTTCACTTTTGGAAAAAACAGCACATTTGTATTTTCAGGGAAGTGGTGGGGAATAATATACAGCGGCTGAGGAAACAGCACACATGATCAATTCTGAGCAGCACATCATGGAGGAACATTCTCTTCATGGAAAAAGAACAACAAAAAAAGTGTAATTGATATTCAAGAAAAGCTGAGCTCCTAAATTTAGGATCCTAAGTTAATACCCTACTTTCATCCTAATTTAAAAGCCTAAAAGGGGCATATCCAATGGCGGCAGCTAGAATGGTGAAAAGCGCATAGCCACTGCCCTAAGTTAATACCCTACATTCATCCTAATTTAAAAGCCTAAAAGGGGCATATCCAATGGCGGCAGCTAGAATGGTGAAAAGCGCATAGCCACTGCCATTTTAAATAAAACTGGATATTCAGTAGCAGAAAATCTCCAGTTTCTGCTGCTGATTACTTGGGCATTGCTACCCAGTTAGCAGTATATTCAGCCAGTTTAGCTCTCCGGTTAGTGGCCGAATTTTGCCGCAAAGTGGATCGCCCCTACTCCACCCACAGACCGCTCTGATTTTCACCAGGAATATTTTTGGCGTTCTGTGAGAATGGTCCATGGCACTAACTGCTTAGTGCTGCTAAATATTGCTGTGAGCACGTTTTAGCCAGTGAGCAGTTTTGCTCAGTGTCTAAAATGCTTTGAACATGTCTCTCTAAGTTTTCAGCTCAAAGTTTATCTTAATTTAGGAACTTAAACAGGGCTGACCCCAGAGTTTGTTCAAGGTGTCCGCGCCCTAGGCAAACCTTAAGCCTTACACCCCACCTGACTATCAGAATCTATTGTGTAGCTTTGAATGCACTGCTCTTTGCTACCCCAAAAAGCTTCCACCCTAGGTGACTGCCTAGTTTACCTGATGGGTGGGCCATCGCGGAGCTTAAAAGTTATGGGCCCGATATTCAACGGTGGTGGCTAGCATTGCTAAAGTGGCGAACCACCACTGCTGAACTTTAAACCTACATAGTCAATGCCAAGGCCATATCCAGGCCCCATCATTGAATATCTGGATTGCCCAGATTGCCAGGATGCTAACCAGGCCACGGCAATGTTCAACTGCTGCCCAATAAGCTTCAGCAGCACAAATTAGGCCAGTCTTTAATACACCTGACTTTCATCGCTTAGTGATAACAGGGCAGTGGCTCAATATTGCAGCTGCCCCCAAGATGCCCCAATGCTAACCGATTGGCATCAGTGCATGTAGCAATGGCACCAGCAGATATTCAATGGCACGAACCATTTTAGTGCTCCTGAATATCCTTGCTGGGGAGATTAACACAGTTAGCAGGTCTTCTAACCATGTTAATCTCCTTGAACATCAGGCCCTTTGTTTATAAACTTAGGCCTGCCACTAAATTGCCTAGATTTATAGGGCCTAGTGCTGAAAATCAGTGCTAAGCTCTGAGTGGTGCTAGAGGACTGGAGAAAGACATATATGGTTTCTTTACACAAAAACAGACGTAAAGATGACATTGAGAACTACAGGCCAGTTAGTCTAACCTCTGTGGTTAGTAAATTATTGGAAAGGCAGTGAGGTTTCTGGAGTCCAATGGATTGCAGGATCCGAGGCACCATGGATTCACCAGGGGCAGGTCTTATCAGACAAAATCTGATAGATTTCTTTGACTGGGTGACCATGTAGTTGGACCAAGGGAGAGCACTAGATCTGGTGTATTTAGATTTCAGTAAAGCTTTTGACACCATTCAACACCCTAGGTATGGATCCTAAAGTTACTGATTGGGTTAGAAATTTGTTGACTGGGAGGTGACAAAGGCTATAGATAAATGGAGGGGAGGAGTGGTCTAGTGGTTAGGACAAGGTACTTCAGGCCAGAGGACCAGGAGTTCAAGTCCCACCTGGGGACAGCAATCTCAGGCCAGAGGGACTGGGATTTCTAGTCCTCTAGGCACTCCTTGTGGTCTTGGGCAAGCCACTTAACCCTCCATTGCCCATGTTCCCTGTAAGTATTAGCATATGTGTCTCATATCCCCTCATGTTAAATGTATCCCCCAATTGACCACTTTGACCCAGTGAAAAGCAGGATATAAATACAGCTAAATAAACAAATACAGCTAAATAAATAAATTGTGAGGAGAAAGAAGTTACCCATGGTGTGCTGATGGGCATCTGTCCTTGGTCCAATTCTTTTTAACATCTTTGTTAGTGATATGAAGTAAAAACAGATTTTTTTCCTACTTGGTTTCTAATTTTTGTACAGTTTGCAATTGATTTATTTAACTGTTTTTAAACTGTTTTATCATTTAGTCAAAGCAGTTTACATTTTAACTTAGGGGTATGTTTACTAAAGCATGGTAATGTAGCATTAGTAACTTTACCACGTGATAATGTTATCTGATGTAACGTTAATGCGTGGTAACCTTACTGGCAGTGGTAACTGTTCCAGAGGGCAGAGAGAAGGTTTCAATGGGCAGGGAGTGGGCATGGAGAAGCCCCTGCTACACTAACGCTGAAACATTAACGCTGGGACATTACCGCCAGTGAAAACCTGTTGGTAAATGCACATTTGCAGGAGAGAGAGACCATTTCAATGTCATCAATGTAGAGCACAGACTAGGAGCCCAAAAACAGTGATGGTAGTGCCCATTTGGTGCAACAGCATAGTGCCCAAGTATGAAAGGGCACTATGGTGATGGTGCAAATGGGACAAAGGGGGCTGAAGATGGGACATGCAGTGGGGGCAACTTGAGCACAGGGTGGACTAGGCTGTTGCCTAGGTGGCACATAGGACACAGAAACTGAAAATCAGCAAGACAATGTCTGATCAAGGTCAAACATGCCCAGTACTCTGTGTTTCACAGTGTCCCATCCAGGGGACATGTACCCAGCAGGAACCCCAAACATCACAGAGGAACCACAATGGCTGTAATGGGGCAAGCAGTGCACTTCTAGGGACCACTCTAACAAGGGTCTATGGACCTTCCCCAGGATAAGTCCCAAACAGTCCATAAACTCAGCTTAATGAACACCCTTTACTATAGCCCCTGGTAAGGCAGTGCAGGGTGTGACCACACATTGGCTGAAATTTGTATACAACCAGTAATCCAAACTGGGTACACTGTACCCACATTGCATGCCCTAGCCCTTTCACAGTCTGCTGGCATAACACAATCTACTTACGTTTACCATGTCCACCTTAGCCAATAGTTGCTAGATCACCAACTTGACATCCACCAGTCATCTCTCCCCCATATGGAAGGGACATAACATTGGTAGGCAGGGATGGGGGGGATGTGTGGATGTCCATGTATACCTCCCCACCCCAGACCATGCACCCTAGGCACCCACCTATCTGCACATCGGATGGCCTAGGACTGCGCACTACCAGCACCGACAGCATATGGGCATGTCAGCATGGTGGGGGGGGGGGTGTTGGTGGTGGAGGGGGCAGTGGCACCCGCCTGCAGTGGCCCAAGGCCATGCTCTATTTCATTGCGTGGTGTGCAGTGCAACAAACAAGATCTGTCTGATGAAAGCAAAGGTAGCCCCAGGGACTGCTGTGCTTCTGTGGCAATGGTGTGGTGCAGTGCACACAGCCAATGTGTTAAGAAACAGAAAGTCACAGGTTCAGGTCCCAGCTGTGGATGTTACAAAGTATGTCCTTACATTTTACCCAACATTGCAGATATATAACATCAACATGGGGGTACAAACATCCCCACACAGACTCCACTATCCAAAGCTTCATGGAGAGTCAGACTGTTGGCCCCAGCATGGAGCAGCAGTTATCACTAGAGCACTACTGCTAGCTCCTGCACACCTTAGCAATGCTTGCACTATGATCGGGACCAGTGTGGCAGGCAGGGTTGCCATCCACCCCTATCAATGCACAATGCTGCAATAGGAATGGGTGTGTGTATGTCTACCCATTGTTTTGTGGCTTCCCATGCCTCAGCGGGCCCACTGTTCCCAGCAGTAGCCTGCAAATGTGCATACTGAGGAGCAAGGTATTGTGGGTATGGCCTAGACAGGGCAGATTGGGCAGGATGCGTCTGCATCGGGGGTAGGGCAATGGCTGGGACATCGTAGTGCCCAACCACCACGTGCATGGAGAGGGTGGCCACAGCATGTCCTACTAGGAGGACACTCTCACTCTGACCGAGCAGTGACCATGGCATAGCTATGTTCCCACATAGTGCTCTATAGCATCTGTTTCTAGTGATATCTGTGTGCTCCCTGTTCTGGGATTCAATCACTGAGGCACTTGCTGGATGTCTGTGCTGTCTATCCCATTTCTGGGTGCACATAGCTTCTCTGTGAATTTGCAATATGGACTGGTTGCAACACCTGGTGGGGTGCAGTAGGTACAGTGTGATTGTGCCTTCTGTTGGTGACTGTCAGACCTTGGTGGGGGGCAGCTCAGGTTTCCCAGTGCTATTGCTGGGCTGCCAGTGCCCTAGTAGCAGGTACAGATTGGGTCTAACCCCACCCCACCCCCCGGCCTACAGCCTTTGGGCTGTGGTTGCTGGTCCTGCCACTGCCTCAATTGCAAATACATTTACTGTGGGTAAAGGACATATATGGCAAACCACTTTGACCCTGAGAAAGTGGTATATTAGGCATTGCTATGTGACCCTCATACGAGTCTAGGTACCCCTCTGTCATGATAATAGGTGGCTATGACAGCTGCATTGTAACAGTGGGCATGCATTATTCTGGGTGGATAACAGTCTACCAGAGCTGGATGTAACTGGGGCATATTGAGGGACACAGAGTGACTCTAAGTTCCACTGCAAGGAATACCTACCACACACAGATAGCAATGGGGATCTACAGCAAAGTCTACATCTAGCACCACAGATACTGCAGACCTGATGCTGTGTGCCCATCCTCACCCTCAGGGTGAACACAGAACCTGTGCAGTGGCATGGTCTGTAGCTGCTGTGTGCCAGTATCACACACTGTCAGTTCTTCATACCACGCTGAGGTGCTGGAGAGGCGCATTCTCCATTTGGTGATCAGCTGTAAACTGCTGTTCTACATGTGCATTGCATCATGGGTACTAGTGGGGTAACCTATCCTGGCACACACAGCAGACAGTTTGTGTGGTGACCTGCAGTCTTTATGTTTCCAGCCATTGCTATGTCAGAAATCATGGAGGTGTAACCTACTGGTTAGTACAATGACTCCCTAGACAAGGGTCATGAGTTCAATTCCACTTTGTTCTCATTTTTTCTGCCTGTCCTATTCAAATCATTTTCATGCCTGTCACAGTCACATCTCTGCAGATCTATGCTGCCAGCCCATAACATCCTCACCTCAGTTGCCAACCATCCGTCAGCTCATCTATCTGCCTCTGTCAGCTGTGTAGAGTCCTGTCTTCTTGTTCAGGCTGCTACCCCAAGTCCTGCACTGGTACCCTTTTTAGCATTGTGGCTCTTCATGCTTACCTCGCCTGTGCCTGATCTGCATGGCACCACTACTCCTCTGTCCTCCTATAATTGCAAATATCCTGCCACCTCTGCCTCCACTGAGGGACACGTATTCCCATCCTCTGCCACCCACTGTCATTGCAGCACTTTACATTGCCAACACCCTGTGCATCGGTACAGCTGCCTCCAACATGTTTGTCCACTTTACCGGCTGCCACATAGGATGCCCACAGATATGGCAGGTCCATCATCTCCCACCTCTCCTTCCGTCCATCACTTGTTCATTACCTTTCCTTGGTGCTCTATGCTGTGTTAGGGTTACAGCTATTTTTATACCTTATGGTTCATGCTTGTCAACTTGAAGCACCTTATAGCCCTTAGGGCACCTTACTGTCCTTAGGGCACCTTAGCCTAAGGTGCATTATAAGGTGCCTTAACCTAAGGTGCCTTATAAGATGCCTTAACCTAAGGTGCCTTATAAGGTGCCTTAACCTAAGGTGTCTTATAAGGTGCCTTAACCTAAGGTGCCTTATAAGATGCCTTAACCTAAGGTGCCTTAACCTTATTGCTCTGTGTCTTCCTGACTGTGTATTTGCTGTCTCTGCCCAAGAGTTTGCTGCCTGCTGTGCTTATCGTCTGTTTTCTCCTCCTTCAAGGTACCCCCTGTTGGCTCTCCTCCAATCCGCTCACCACTTGCCTCCATCTGACTGTGCTTGCTCCAATCAGGGCGGGCCAGAAGTGACGCGGCTGCGCAAAGTGCGTCCACGTCCCCTCAAGGTGGCCTGCCTCTATTTTAACCTGCCTGGTGCGGCATTCCGCGCTGCAGAGGTGTGCGCCCAAGGAGCCTGTAGCACTCCTTGGGGCGAGTCCAAGAGTGAATACCAGGGCCCACCGTGTGCCCACCCCAACCCACCTCTGCACCTCTGCTGCCCAGCCCCTCTTCACTCGAATCCCCCCCTCAAGGTAAGTCCTTCTCCTCCTGCATCCCACTCCTGTCTGTTATTGTGTGGTGCTTGTGCATGTGCAAGTGTTCCATCCCAGTCCATTGGGGCCACTGCCCCCCGGCAAGATACCCCATTCATGTCTCAGCCGCATCTCTAGCTAGGAACCCTCTTAACCTTATTCCTTGCGTGTCCTCATCAAATCACTCCAGAGTCACTTCCCCTCTGTCCTCAACCACAATTCTATCATGTGCATTACTCAACTGCCACTCTCTACGTGCCAAAGCCAACCCCGTCCACGATCTGCTTCTTCATCATCTACTTGATGCTCTATTCCTCACGGAAACCTGGCTTCAGTAAGGGGAGGAGCCCCTCCTCAACAGCCGTCTACCCCCAGGCTTCTATGCCTTCTCCACTCCCAGTTGTGGTAGAATTGGTGGAGGAGTCACAGTCCTTTGCTGCTCCTACCTTCCTATCCAGGAGCTTTCCTCTCCAATCCTTCACTATCCTGAGTCTCTTCTCCATCTTGACTCCTCCCCTGCTCTTCATTTCCTTCTGGTCTATGCTCCCCCTTCCTTCCAGCCCCATCTCTGGGATTCACTTCTCCTTACCCTCACTGAGGCCTCACTTCACTTCCCTCACCTCTTAATCCTAGGTGATTTCAATGTGCACTGTGATTACCCCATTAGGTCCCGTGATACTTCTTTTCTTACCCATATTGCTGACCTCTCCCTTCAGCAGCATATATGTATTCCCACACACTCTGCTGGCCACACCCTCGACTTAGTTCTGTCTCCTCAGAACTCTCCCTTTGCCCCCTCTGCCTTCCGCTCTCTCCCGGTCCCCTGGTCTGATTATTACTGTCTCTTTTTCTCCACTCATTGTCCCTCCCCTCCCCTCCCCCTTCCTATTTCTCCCCCTCTGGATCCCTCCCTTCCTTGGCTCATCATATCAATGCCACGACCCTTTCACGTTTTCCTCCATCTGACTCTCTCTTCCCTACCTACTTCCATCTGCTCTCTCCCAGTTCCCAAGTCCAGCTCTGGAATTCCACTCTTTCAGCCACTCTGGATGACCTTGCTCCTCTTCAGCCTGTCTTTGGTGCACGTCTCCCATGTTCCCATGGTATCACCCTGGCCTCCACATTCACCATTTCTACCTTCGTCGGGCTGAAAGTCTTTGGCTTAAGCACCCCACCTCTGGCTCACTATCATGATTGTCACCGTCATTTTCGCTCCCTTCTGCATTCCAGCAAACTATCCGACTTCTCTGACCGCATATCTTCCGCTTCAAGTTTCTCCCACCAGCTTTACTCTATTTTGTGCTCCCTCTCCCACCCCCGGTCCTTCGCCTCCACAGCTTCTCCTCAGCCCACTCCTGACCCAGATCCTCTTGCTGTACACTTCACTGCTAAGGTCCATATCTTATGCTCGTCTTTCTCCTCCTGCCCTCTCCTCTCTCTCCTACCCCGCCTGTCTCCTTGCCCACTTCCCCTTCCTCTGATCATACTGGCCCTATATTCTCCCATCTCTGGTCATCCTTCCATCCTATCACTCTTCCAGAGTTGACTAAAACTTTAGCCTCCACCCATAAGACAACCTGCCCTTCTGATCCTATCCCTTCCATCTGGCTCTCTGATTCTTCTCTGGCTCTTGTCCCCCTCATTCTCTCCATGTTCAACTCCAGTCTTCTCACCGGTTCATTTCCATCCCTCTGGAAACATGCCTTAATCAGACCCATTCTCAAAAAACCCACCCTAGATCCCTCTGTCCTTGCAAACTGGTGTCCCATATCTAACCTCCCATTTCTCTCCATGCTCTTGGAAAAACTGGTCTTTTCTCAACTCTCTTCTCACCTTAATGCCACCCTTTCCCTTCATCCCCATCAATCTGGTTTTTGTCCTGGTCATAGCACAGAATCTATCCTCCTCTCTGTCATGAATGAAATCTACACCGCACATGATCATGGTTCTACGTTGCTTTTTCTCTTGATCTGTCCTCTGCCTTTGATCATGTCAAACACCACACCTTACTCTCTTGTCTTCACGATGCTGGGATCTCGGGCTCTGTTCTCCTCTGGTTTCGCTCTTTTCTCACCAACAGATCCTTCTCTGTTATCTCTGGTTCCTCCTCCTCATCTGCTCACCCACTCACTTGTGGTGTCCCCCAGGGTTCTGTTCTGGCCCCTCTACTGTTCAATGTTTTCTTGGCCCCCCTCACCCTCCTTGTGCAGCAATTTGTTGTTTCTGTGTACTATTATGCTGATGATATTCCCCTCCTGCACCACACTGACCCCTCTTCACCAGATCTCTCTTCACTTAACTCTTGTCTTTCCTCTATTGACTCCTGGATGTCAACTAATTTCCTCCATATCAATCTTTCCAAACCTCTGGCCATCTGGTTCACTCTCGGCGGTCCCATCCCCTCTATTTCCCCCTTACTCTCCTCCTCTTCCATTCCTGTTGTTCCCTCTCTGCACTACCTTGGGATCATCTTGGATTCTGCTCTGTCTTTTCACTAACCTATTTCCTCAGTAGTTTAACGCTCCTTTTTCTCCCTTAGACAATTACGTGCCGCCCGTCCTTTTCTCCCTGTTTCTTCCTTGATCACTTTGCTCCTCTCCCTCACTCTTTCCTGCCTAGACTACTGTAATGTTTGTTTTGCCAGACTCCCCCATTATCAATTGCGTAGGTTACAGCTCATCCAAAACACCACTCCTCGGCTCATCACGCACGCTTCCTGCTACGACTATGTCACTCCCCTCCTTATCGGTCTCCATTGGCTCCCCATTCCCTACTGGATCCAGTTCAAAGTCCTCACTTTTGTCCACAAGATCCTGCACACTGGTGTCCCTCACTATCTCTCCAACCTGGTTTATCTTCATGCCCCCCAATGCTCCCTCCATTCCATCCATGCCAACCGCATGTTCCTCCCCTCTCCCGCCTCTGCCCATCTTGAATCCACCCATTCTACCACTTTTTTTCTTCCTTGGCCCCAGGCTCTAGAATTCGCTCCCCCCCCCTCGCCCTCCATCTTGAACCGTCATTCACCAAATTCAAGACCGGCTTAAAATCCCATCTTTTCTGTTCTGTTTTTGACCTCCCCCCCCCCCCCCCATGGTCCCTCTTTAAGTCATCTGTCTTGTTTTCTCTGGCTCAAAGCGAGTGGGTGTCTGTGTGGTGGGCAGACCAACCATGGTGCAGGTAGGTGCTGAGGCCCATGTTATGACACCACTGATGCCTGACTGCAGAGGTGCAGGTGCACATGCCACCAAGGATGGTGCAGCTATGGGAGCTGCTGCACCACACCCCTGTCCAGACTCAAAAGGAGGCACACTGGAGTGTGCAGGGAGTGTTGCAGGGATGGACCAGCCAGGGACATGCCACAGCTCCATCAGGATCTCCACCATGATTTCCTGGAGGGTGCTGATAGCCATGGTCAGCTTCTCTGTGGCTACAAACTGACTTTCCAGCAGTGCTGTGGACTGTCGCAGCAGCTCCAGCTGTTGTTCGGAATGTGCCTGCTGAGCAGTGCTGTGTGCAGCAGATGCTCAGCATATTGACACAGGTGATGCTGTTCACTCCTGTGGGCATGCCTGTCCAGGTCATCGCCATCATCAATAGTGTGCTGTGGCGGAGGCAATGGGGAGAGGACATGGAGCTCCAGATCGTTGGGTCTGGGACATTGTATGGCTGCTGCAATGTGGCATTAGCAGTGATGCATGGCAGTGGCGCATAATCCATGGCCTCCTGGCCCCTCCATGGCATCCTCTATGGACACTGTCGACAGAGGAGGCACTGCTGCCTGTGGAGCTACAGCAGGGGTACCTATGAAGACACAGATAACATTGTGGGTCATACCTGCAATCGATGGATGGCAGTGTCGCAGCTATGTGGGTCAGGTATTTGGCAACACAGGCTGAGAGGAACTGCTAACATGGAGTGTGACACACCCTGTCTCCCTACATGGAGCCATATGGGCACAAAGGCCCATGCACAGACACACACCTTGGTGGCCTGTGCACTCAGCCCTTCCACAACTAGCTGGTAGCCATGCTGTTATTTTCCCCAACACATAGTCCAGCAGCAGAGCATCCACATGCACTCTGGCTGCCATGGTGGCATGACTGGGACACCATGGCAGCCAATGTTGGTGGCTAAGTAAAAGTGTGCGCAGGCACACAGCGGGAGGGGGCTATATGGGGTAAGAGGCAGGGACACACATCACATATGTACCTTGCTCCCAGGATGGCTCAGATGTATCGAAGGGGCCTATCCCCCCTGAGATGGCAAGATCAATTGTAGCAAGGATTCACTGCTCCAGGTCAGTCATCTGCTCCCCCTGCATACCCAAGGACCCTAGCCATGCCTTCTGGGCAGTATTGCATCGTGACTGATGCTACCTGAACTTCACATCCTCAATGGCCTGGTTCCAGTGACATATGGCATTGATATGGTGGCACACAACAAGCCATAGTCGCTACTTCTCATAGGCACCCACACATGTGGAAGCATCCGCTACCAATTGTGGCAGCGTCTGGAGGATCTCCTCCAGCATGAGGGTCACCTCACCCTCAGAGAACCTTGCCTTCCTGGTAGCGACCTTAGGTGCCATGACCTGGACTGTCTCTGTCATGGAGACAAAGCACGGGGACCTGGGACAAGCCCATTTGGACGTTCACACTGGGACATGCCAATATGTACATCCCTACAGTGACATCACCATGCCCACACGCACACATATCTGCGCCTGGACAGCCAGAAAGGTACCGCTGTCGCATAGAGTGTGTGTGTGTGGGGGGGGGGAGGGGGTATGTGCATGGGACACAGAGGGTCAGTGGTTTGCCTCCCACAGCCAGCTCAATGGAGGGTACTTTGAATATATAGCCAGCAGCCACAGAAGGGAGCAGGCAAGACATTTCAGCACTTAGGGATATGGTGAGGTCAGGCCAGGGCACATGCAAACATTATCATGCTTGGATGTGCATGCATGTGCTTGCCTGTACGTCACCACACGTGCATGTGTCTGTAAGCATGTGCCACTGTGCATGTACTGTGGAGATATCTATGCATGGCCGAGCCCAAACTGCTTTGTGGCAGGACCGACACAGTATGTGACAGTGGTGGTGCCCCCTGCAGCTCTCTGTGACACTGTGCGATGGCTGCTAATTCTTGTGCGGCAGCTTGCTGGATGAGGACAACATGCAGGACATTCAGGGCTGGTATACTCTGATCCCTCTGAACAGCTGTACCCTTGGTGGGCAGGATATGGTTCACAGGCATCCCCAATCCCATGTCCAATGGTAGAGGTTCCGGTATATGGACATGAGTGATGAGGTATGTGTGGCAAGGTACCGTTTTAATCAGGCAGCCATACATGACTTCTGCCAGCAGCTTGAGCCATGGCTGGAAAGCTCCACTCAGAGGGGCGAGCCTATCCCAGTGCAACTGAAGGTGACGACAGCACTGGCCTTCCTGGTGACAGGGTCATTCTAGATGGTGCTCTCAGCTGTGGGGGGACTCAGCCAGCCTGCAGTTTCACGATGCCTCACCCAGTTCCTGGGAGCCTATCTGTGGTCCATGGTGCAGAACATCTGCTTCCCAACAACACAGCAGGCCCAGCACTGGGCCATGCAGGAGTTCTACACTGTGGCAGGCTTCCCATCAGTCCTAGGTGTGGTGAAAAGCACCCACATTGCCCTCCGGCCACTGCATCAGCGTGAGGCTGCATACCACAACCGCAAGGCATACCACTCTGTCAATGTGCAGGTCGTCTGCAATGCGAACGAGATCACCGATGTATGCACCAGGTATCTAGCTTTCTGCCACAATATCTATGTCCTGAGCTGGTCAAGGATCCATGCGCATTTCAAGGAGTACTACATCAATGGTGGATGGTTGCTAGGTGGGCATATGCATGGATACCCTGGGATTTGGAGGTAGAGAACAATGCATGGTGGTGGTTTGGCCATGGGGGTGGCTGGGTACATATGGGGTGAGCAATCTGTTACCTTCCACCACAGTGGGGGTAGATGTGGGGCACCACCCCTCCCCCCGGGAACCCACACATACATGGGCATGGTGTGCTCTGTCCCTGTATGTCTGGGGGTTGGCCCCAGTCACCCCACATATACCCTCCACATGTGTCATGCCACATTCCCCTACAGCAGGCACAGTGGCCCTGTGCATTTAGCATGGGACCAAGGCAGCCAGCCTGCATGTGGTGTTGTCATGCAGACCCATCTAATACCACCCAGGGGTGTGCCTTCCATGGGCCAGGCACAGGGCAGGAGAACCAGACATACACAGGGTGATCAGGCGCAAACACCAGCAGGGACCCCACAGCCTTTGAGTGTGGCCATGCCTACTTGGTGGGCTGTGGACACACAGTGGCCTGCTGTCACCCTTGGGACCCTCCAGATGGAGTCCACAGATGCAGGTCAGCTGTCCACAGCCCACTACATGTCTAACACGCATCACACCCTGACCGGCACACCAGCTGATTAATAGTTTGCTGTTCTGTCTCCCCCTGCAGGTGTCCAGGGCTATCCCCTTTGCAACTGGCTGATGACCCCCATACTCCCCCCCAGCATCCAAGCACAACATCGGTACAACCATGCACACCAGACCACAAGGGGTATCATAGAGAAAAACTTCGACCAGCTCAAGTGCCAGTTCCACAGCCTGGACTAGTCCAGGGGGAAGCTGCAGTACAGGCCTCTCAAGGTATGCAAGATCACCATGGCATCCTGCATGCTACATAACCTTGCCCTTTGGCACAGGCAGCCATTGCCTGATGAACGAGACTGACAGGACAAAAAATGTCTAATCACTCCACCAATGAATCAAAACTCACATCAGATACTGACAAAACCTATGTACATGAAAGGAGAATAGAGCCTCAGAATCCAAAGAGGTAAAATAAATTGAGCTTCAAACACACGAAGCATACCTTGCAGAACATCACAGGCCCTAAAAAACTCCTTCCATCCCTTAAAAAGGATATTTTAAGGGATGGAAGGAGTTTTTTAGAGCCTGTGATGTTCTGCGAGGTATTTTTCATGTGTTTGAAGCTCAATTTATTTTATCTCATTGGATTCTGAGGCTCTTTTCTCCTTTCATGTTCATAATTTTTGTCAGTACCTGAAGTGAGTTATGATACATTGGCGGAGTGATTATAGACATTTTTTGTCCTGTCATTTTATCATTCACTCTGGGATTGACCAGTTTTTGGTTGTGAGTTCATAATTGATGAGCGAGACTGCCATGGATGACGGGGATGAGTCCAATGCCAGTACAAGTGTAATGACAAGATGGGGTATGTTGTCTCATGCTGGCCTTGTCCAGACACACTTTGCCTGACAGCCTGGTACATCTGTATTCAACCGATAACAACCAAGGCACATGCCAGTGAATGGGGAGGGGATGGGGTGCGTGCCATAGCTGGCATGATCCTGTGTATGCTCAAATCATCTGGACATGGCCTCTGTGTCCAGACCATGCTCCTGTGCATCATGGACATTGCCTGCCTGTGACATTGCTCATAGCTGTGCTTCACCGTGGTCCACCAATATGTGGGCTACCACTGTGTCAGGGGTGGTGGATTTTTGCTGACATGTGTCAGGTATGCAGTGACTGCCAAAACATATCACATGCCCCCTTCCCCCCCCAATCCCGCATATGACATGACGTGTTTGGGGGCAGTCACCAATCTTGGTCTGCATGGGTGCCCCTATGTCTGGACATGGGCATCCATGGCATTGTGCCCATGGCTGATGCACCTGGGACACACACATCACATTTTGGCTAGTGGACACATAGGCACACAGGGCACACATGTTTAATTACATAACGCTTTATTTTCCCAGCCAGCATGCATGGGACAGAGAATATGGGCAAACAGTGCCTACACACTGGCCAACAAGTGTGCCCCCCAGAGCCCACCCCCACCTTTTGCATACCTATATGGTCATGAACACCATGCTGCCTCCCCAATCTTCAGCATCAACCATTCACACTGGCCTCCCCTATGACTTGTCATGTTCTCTCTATTCCAAATACCTGAGAGCACTGACAGCTCTAGCTTGATGGTTCTGGCCCTGAACCATAGTGCTTGGGGTCCATGGGTTTGCCTCCCACCTAAGGGCAGGTACAGGGCCCTTTTATTTTGTCTCCTCAGGGGACATCTGTGTGACCTGGGGATGTGGCTGACATTCTGGGACTGCTCTCTGCTATACACATCCCTTCCATCTGTCTCTATGATCCCCTGTGCCTTCACTATAGGCCTGCATGCATCCCATTCTCCCTTATTTCCTGGGCCACTGCTGTGGGGCTGCTCTGTCTGTAACATGCTGTCTGGTCACTGAGAAGCCTGCCAGCTTTCTGCCTTTGTCAGATCCTTACGTCCCCTGCCTTTCCTCTCCACCTTGGTACATGTCTGTCTCTGTGCCAACTTGGGTGCTGCTCCAGCCCGCCCACTTCTTTCTGCTTCCATGTTTGTCTACCTCTGTTGTGCTGTACTTACTGGGAGAGGGTGGTCCCGATATGTTCCCAGCCCCTGCATGCTGCTCTGTGGGATGGCTGCTTCTGCCCTGTAGGGAGGAGAATCTCCTCCTGCTCAATGACCATGGTGACCATCCGCATCGTCTCTGCCTTGCTGAAGGTGGGATGCCTGGTAGCCATGTTGATATGTGCATTATGTTGGAGGGGGGGGGCTTTCTTCCTGGATCCAGGCACACGTAGGCTGCAGGCACTGTTCCCTCTAAGCTGTGCGCGTGTGCCCGCACACACACCTCGCCGAATGAGCGCACATATTTATAACAGAGCGCACAAAAATTACGATTCTGATTCTGATAGAAAACAACACAGACGTCTTAAAATTTAAAAGTTGTTGTGTATTTATGGTTTTCACAAGTTCTACAATATTTTCTAGTGCAATCAATGTGGTGTACATACTGTATTCTGACGTGTAATCAAATTTTAAAGTATATAACTCCGAGTGTGGTTATGTGGTGCACAAAAATTTAACCTTCCTTCAAAAACTGCACAGTTGATATTTTATGCGCACACAGCCTTCAGAAAATTAGAGGGAGCATTGGCTGCAGGTCATGGGGTTGGGGACATTTTTGGGGTTACAGGTGCACGGAGTGGCTGGGCAGTGTGTGCAAGGCTTACATGTGTCATGGCGCATGGCGGCCTGATAGACCTCCAGTTGGATGAGCTTAGCCGGTCATGGCTATATGTCGATGCTAAAGCATCCTGTACGTGTCTGTGCGCGGATGTAGAATAATGTTTCTGCATGCACGTGCTATCTGGGGATGTGCACGGGACCCAGATATGTCCCTTTCAGAATTGGGCTCTAAGGGGGCTATTTTAGAAGTCCTATTCACATTTTAAATGTAGGTGTGGAGCCAGAAAGATACAGAAGCAGTGCCTACATCTAGAATGTGATTTTAGAAAGGCTGCAAGATGTACATTTCTATGCAGAGAGGTCTCTCTGCACATTTTCACTGGAAACATTCTGGGGGAGTTTCAGGGCATAGCCTGGGCAGCACTGTTGCCTGTAAGCCCATGATGTATTTCACATAGGTTGTTGATATGTAGGCTGATGTTTTAAACATGCCAATCTACCCCTGCTATATTTCATGAATAAGGAAGGGACTTTGTTGTCCTCCACTCCTCTACTCCACCACACATAGGGCCTGCCCATGCCTGTTTGCCTCACGATTACCACAGCCCTCACCTTCCTAGTCAATGGAAGTTTCCAATCTGTGTTGGCTGTCAATGTAGGTCTCAGCCAGTCAACCATCTCCACAATGCATCCCACAGTTCCTGAGGAACTTTGTAACCCACACTGCACAATATGTAGCCTTGCCACAGACCAAACAGAAAAGGCAACAAACCATTAACAAATTCCATGAGATGGTCCACTTTCCATCGGTACTGGGGTCATCAATTGTACACATGTGGCCCTCAGGACCCCACAAGAAAAGAAGGCCACTTATCTCAACAAAAAGATATTCCACTAATTTAGCATGAAGATAGTCTGCAATGCCCAGGGGGAGATAATTGTCTTTTCAAGATTTCCAGGTTCCTGCCAGAACTCATACATCCTCACCCACTCTGACATCTGTAAGAAGTTTGAGAGTGAAGATATCACCAGTGGATGGATGCTAGGTAAGCTCCGCACTAGCCTTCTCCATCTCTTAGACAAGCACATGCTTTGAGGTTGCACTGTACCAGCACCTGAAATACTTTGGTGTAATCTCTAATATATGTCCATCCTCCATCTATTTATGCAGGTGATGGAGGGTGCCCATTGTGGCAATGGTTCCTGTACTCCATCATTGCACCATACAGAGAGCAGTGGAATGGTACAAAAGGACCCACAGGCACATATTTACTATCATTGAGAGGACATTTGGCCAGCTCAAGAGCTGATTTAAGTACCTTGACCAATCTTGGGGTGAACTGCCCTACAGTCTTGCCAGAATATGTCAGATCTTCATGTCTGGCAACATGCTCTACAATATGGCATTGAGGCAACAATAGCTCTTCTCTGAAGAACAGGACACAGCAGGACCAGACCATGATGTAGATGCAGAAGAGCAAAGGCAGAATGATGTGGCCAACAATATCATCTAGACCTGGCTGCAATAGATGACCTCATACACAGGAACTTCATGTGAAGGTAGGTGTTTATTAGCTAACACACAAACTATGTACAGTGTAGTGACCCAACCAAAACCATCCTCCCTCCAATTTAAATGTCAATCTCTGCCCACACCACAACCCTGATTCCCCAGCACCAGTCCTATGAAACACCCTCCTCCCTGCCACCTCCCCAATCTGCAGCACCAGCCCTAGGCATCTCCCTCTCCCACTAGCCCAGTGGCAGAAACACCAACTACTTCCCACTATCCAAGCATCCATCACCCTTACCTTCCCATCTTATCTTTCCCAAGCATCCCTCCATCCTTATACTCTCCCAGCAAGAAACTTCTATCATTCCCCCAAGGTTCTGATAGGAAGACAGGGTTATCTCTTCCAGCATCCCCTCCCTTGCCATATATCCCTCATTACCAAAGAACAATCTTGCCAAACAAATCTGATTGAGTTCTTTGAGTTGCCAGAGAACTAGATCAGGGGCATGCGATGGATGTCATTTAACTGGATTTCAGCAAAGCCTTTGATACTGTTCCTCATAGGAGGCTTATCAATAAACTCAATAGTTTGGGGATGGGTCCCAAGGTGGTGAATTGAATCAGAAACTGGTTGACTGACAGACATCAGAAGGTGATGGTAAACGGAACTCACTCAGATGAAAGGAGGGTGATAAGCAGGGTGCCCCAGGACTCGGTCCTGGGACCGGTACTGGTCAATGTATTTGTGAGTGATATTGCTGAAGGACTGAATGGATAAATCTGTCTTTCTGAAGATGACACGAAAATTTGCAACAGAGTGGACTCCCCTGAGGGAGTGGAGAACATGATGAAAGATCTGCAAAAGCTGGAGGAATGGTCTAATGCATGACAGTTAAGATTTAATACGAAGAAGTGCAGTGTCATGCACTTGAGAAGCAGAAATCCAAGGGAAATGTATGCAATAGGGAGCGAGAGGTTGGTGTGCACTGACCAGGAGAAGGACCTTGATGTGATTTATTTCTGAGGATCTCAAGGTGGCAAAACAGTGCGACAAGGCGGTGGCAAAAGCCAGGAGGATGCTGGGTTGCATACAAAGAGGAATTACCAGCAGAAAGGAAAAGGTACTGATGCCACTGTACAAGTCGCTGGTAATGCCTCACTTGGAATATTTTGTTCAGTTTTGGAGACCATGGGGTTTGTTTACAACACTGCGGTAGCGGTTTCCGATCGTTATCGGAGCCGCAGCCCCATTGAAATCAATGGGGCTGCGGCTCCGATAACGATTGGAAACTGTTACGGCGGCTTTGTAAACAAGCCCCCATATCTCACAAAGGATATAAAAAGACTGGAAATGGTTCAGAGAAAGGTGACCAAAATGATTTGGAGCATATACCAGAAGACGTATGAAAAGAAACCCCAGGACCTAAATATATACACTCTGGAGGAGTGGAAGGACAGGGGAGATATGATACAGACCTTTAAATACTTAAAGAGTATTAATGAACAAACAGACCTCTTCCAAAGATGGGGAAGTTGTAAAACTAGAAGGCATAACATGAAGCTGCAAGGGGGTAAATTGAAAGGCAATGCCAGGTAATATATTTTCACTGAAAGGGTGGTGGATGCTTGGAATGTCCTCCCGAAAGAAATGGTGGGGGCAAATACAGTGACAAAATTCTGAATGCCATGGGACAGACACAGTGGATCCCTTTATAGCAACAGGATAAAATCAAAATAAACTTAACTATCTCTTATATCTCAACAAACAGGGGTGCCCTACACGGAGTGGTGGGTATACCGCTAAACAAAGGCATGGGGAGGGGTGATCTACACGGAGCGGCAGGTGCACCTACTCTTGCCATCTTGCTGAGCAGACTAGATGGACCATACTGGTCTTTATCTGCCATCATATTCTATGTTACTATGTCATTTTCTTATCTCCTAGGTCTCCCCCAGTGTATGCACTCCTGTCAGGGCATGAGACTCACATCGCCACAGTAGGTGATGTTGGTGGGTTAGGATGATAGGTGGTTGCATGACCACACATGGAACCTAAGTGGAGAGGAGATAGCAATAAGAGGTGGTAAATCATTTAGGAAAAGGGATGACAAGTGTAGAAAGGTGTGCTACAGATACTTACTGTGTTCCCAGAAGGCTCTTGATGTATTGAGGTCACCAACTCCTCTCATTTTCTCCTCCACTATTGTTTGTATCACCTGCTGCTCCAGGTTGCTGAGGGGATGAGACTGGCCATCTGATCCTTTCTACATAGCCTTCTTCTAGGTATTCCTTTTTACTTCCCTTCACTTGCATTTCAATTCCTTGGCATCTCAGTTATGGTACTAGATGACATTCAGACACTGACAGATGCCCATCCAGGGTTTTTGTTTTTATAGGTATTCACATGGACACCTTTGTGACCCCGGAATACTCTCTGGTGCTTGAGGATCTGCAGCAACATGAGTTCCACCTCACCTTGGCAGGAGTTGTCTTATCTTGTGAACAACTTTCATTTGGGTGCCATGACTTGGTCTGAGACAGTACTAATCACAGTGTTTCTAATTGAAGGCTGCACACGTATATGCTCTGGTTTTAACATGTGTAGACGCGGTGCCTGTATGTCTACAATTTGCATGTTTGTCTTTCTGAAATGTGCTGCAGATGGGCATGTATATGGAATATGGATGTGTACTGTGCCCATTTTAGAAATAGTAGAAATTTGTGTAGCTACCTGGAATGAGAACTACCTGACGTGTAATCAGGGTTCAGGAAAGGGCGAGGAACGAGAGACATCATCGCGGATGTGAGATGGATCCTTGAAAAGACAAAAGAATACCAAAAGGATATCTATATGTGTTTTATTGACTACAGCAAGACTTTTGACTGTGTAAACCATAAGAAAATCTGGGCCACATTAAAAAGCATGGGTATACCAGAATACCTAATGTTCTCTTGCACAACCTTTACTTTGAATGCTTTATTTTCGTTTTATAACAACAAAGGAAAGGAAGACATACAGCAAAAGACAGATACATAAAATGTAATACATACATCAAAGTAAACCCCTACCACCCCCCTCCCCCCTGCTTCTTCTCTAGAAACTGATCATTCCCGAAGCGGGCGTGTACTTACATTATTGTGTTACAAAACCTAACGGTGATCTGAAACATGATGAGTGCACATTATACAGGCATGTTGGAACAATGAGCAGATTGTACATAATCATTAAGCATCTGCCATTTAGACAAGCAAGAGTGAGTTTGGACATGGGGAATAGCTCTCCGAGGTGTCTGCTCATATTTACTATATAAGCAGACGAGGTTCCACCATTCATTGACAGTAAGTCGAGAGCTATCCTTCCAATTCCTCGTGATTAAGCATATGGCTATACCCAGCATGAAGTCAAGGAGAAAGCGACCCTTCTTAGGAAGAGAGGGGACCTCCGCCACAGAGCGGAGTCCCACGATCTTCCAAGAGAGAGGTTCGTGAAGGTGTAAGATAAATTGAATACAACGCCAAACCCGCCCCCAATAAACCTGTAGTTGAGGACATTCATAAATAACATGAGCGAAGGTTCCCACAGCAGTATGGCAAGACCAACACTGGTCCCTAGCAGTTGTGTTCCATTTGGCTATTTTTTCTGGGGTATAAAAGCATCGGTGTGCAAAAAAGAAGAGAGTTTGGGTAACAGAGGCAGACCGGGAAACCCGCACTACTTTGCTCCAAAAAACGCTCCATTGCACAGGGGTTAAAGTGGTTTGCAGTTCGCGTTCCCAGGCTTGTTGGGCTCTAAATGTGGCCGTGTCTGTACCCTGACATAAGATTTTATAAAAGTTAGAGGCTACCCCATGTGTACTGCTAATAGAATGAACTATCTCTAATAGCCCGTCCTCAGTAGGGGCAGAGGGCGGCAGGATTCGAGCACTTTTGAGGCAGTGTTGAAGCTGCATCAATTGAAAGTAGTGTTTCGCTGGTAACGCAAATTCCTTTTGTAGATCAGAGAAGGTTTTCCAACGAGCAGCTGAGAAAAGCTGTTGGGGTGTCCAGATCCCCCTTGAGTACCAGGGTTTCCATGCTATCGTTCTATTTAGGACTTGAATTTTGGGGTTATGCCACAGCGGGAGTCCATCCTGAGGACATACGTTCGGGCCCAGTGAAAAAATGAGAGTGTTAAAGGCCGCAAGAGTATCGACAATCATTGGTGGGTGGCAGGTGTCTACTGGATAGGACATACCGGGGAGATGGGTCAACGGAATTGGGCTACTGAGCTCCTCTTCTATGTCAAGCCAAACTGGTCTGCTGTCTGTTGAGGCATCTAGCCATCGGGCACCTTGCTTAAGTAGGAAGGCTTGATGATATCTAAGAAAATCAGGAAATCTGGTACCCCCTCTTTCTTTTACAGACTGTAGTTTTTGTTTAGCTATCCTTGGTGGCTTGCCCTGCCAAAGATAACGGACGAGAAGGCCCTCAATGTCTTTATAAGTATGTAGCGGGAATAAACATGGCAGCATTTCTAAAATGTAGTTCACTTTGGGGACTATCATCATTTTCACAGTTTCTAGGCGGCCCCACCAAGTAAGAGATAAGGGAGACCACCGGTTTGTGAGCTCACGGACTTTGGAGACTACCTCTTTGGCATTAAAACTGATAGTGTCTTCTAAAGGAGAACAGTAATGGACCCCGAGATACTTCACCATGCGGGATTGCCAAAGGAAGGGAAAGGCCTGCAAGTCAGCCTCATGTACCCAGTGGTTCAGTGGGAATGCTACAGATTTGGTCCAGTTAATTTTATAGCCCGATAATTGTGAGTATCCGTCAATCAGATCCAAGACAGCTGGAACCGAATCGAGGGATACGAAAAGCATAAGGTCATCTGCATATGCAGAGAGTTTAATCTCTCTATGACTGAAGGGGACACCTCGAATACGTGCGGACTGTCTAATAAGGAGGGCTAGGGGTTCAAGAGCTAGATCAAAGAGCATTGGTGATAGGGGGCAACCTTGACGCGTGCCTCTTTGGAGATTAAATGGCGGAGACTTGATGGCATTTACACAAATGCTGGCGACGGGTTGAGTATACATGACTTGGAGATATCGGAGGAAGCCCTCCCCAAAGCCATACCATCGGAGAACTGCAAATAAGAAGGGCCATTCTAGGCGATCAAAGGCTTTTTCGGCATCCAGGGAAAGACCCACCCATGGATGATCTAAATTGGCAGCACTGGATAGCACATGGCACAAGGTCCGAGCGTTGTCAGCAGTTGATCTGCCGGGTATAAAACCACATTGGTCGGGGTGAATTAGGGTGGCCATCCTGTCAGATAGCCGGGTGGCCAAGATCGTTGCGAAGATCTTGTAATCGGCATTAAGTAGGGAGATTGGACGGTAGTTGGCGGTTAGCAGCGGGTCTCTGCCTTCTTTCTCAAATACGACAACATTAGCTGCAGAAAAGGATCCCAAAGAGGATGTATCTACCGCAAGGGCAGTAAAATAGAGTTTTAAATAGGGAACTAAATCTGCACTGAACGTTCTGTAGAATTCGGTCGGGAGACCATCGGGCCCCACGGCCCGGCCCGAGGCTGCTCGTTTTAGGGCAGATTGGATCTCTGAAGTAGAGAAGGGTTCATCCATCGCATCCCTATCATCTTCAGAGAGGGTCGGCCGCTGAATGCCAGAAAGCAATCGCTCAAATGTCTCTGGCGAGAACTCACATTCAGATTGATATAGGCGGGTATAGAAATCCCGAAAGAGTTCTACGATGTCGGAGTCTGCGGTCACTATGCCCTCTCCCTGTGGAGCTCGAAGGGCCGCTACGCGTTTGGCTTCTTTTTGACCTTTCAAGGCGTTGGCTAAGAGTCGACCGGCTCGATTGTTTCACGATAATATGTCCCTCGCTGAAGTGCAATACTCTTAGAAGCTGCAGTTGAGAGGATTGAATTATATTGAAAACGGAGACGCTGCAATCGAATTAATACACATGGATCAGTACGTGAAGTCAGAACTCGTTCGCCTGCTTTTATTTGTTGGTCTAGTATGAGTAGCTGCTGTGTGCGTTGTTTCCGCAGGCGGATTTGATAACTAGTGATCGTTGCTCGAATGGCCGCTTTGAAGCCCTCCCACCAAGCCCAATTCGCAGTATCCTGGGGTAGATTAAAATGGAAGTAATCCTGAATGGCTGCTCGAATTTCTAACTGGAACTCTGGCTGAGTTAACAGGGCTCTATCAAAGAACCAGGCCCCCGAATTCCCTTGAGGTGCAGTAGTGTGTAATTGAAAGGAGATAGCAGCATGATCTGAAATATGTTGGGAGTGAATCTTTGCAGTGTCCACCTGAGGAACTAACAGTTTTGATATTAGAAAGAAGTCTATGCGAGACTGGGATTTATGAGGGGAAGAGAAAAAGGTGAAGTCAAGCTCATTGGTGTGTAGTAACCTCCATAGATCAACTAAAGCAAGATCTTTGATCAGGGAGGTAAGCGTGGTGTGACTCTTGGGGGGACCACTTGTCCTAGGCGGCTGTTTGTCAATCAGGGGATCAAGGACTAGATTGAAATCCCCCCCAATTATCAATGAAGTATTAGCAGAGGCCTGCGCAACCTGAGCAATGGTAGCAAAAAAGGCAGGGTCATCCACATTAGGAGCGTAAAGGCATATACATGTAACTTCAAGGCTACCTATCTTGAGGTGAACTCTGGACCATCTACCTTCTGTATCTGAGCTAGTCGCAATAATAGTAGCATGCAAAGATTTCCTAACCAGTATGGCAACCCCACATTTCTTAGAAACGGCTGCGGAGTAGGCGGCCACCATGTAAGGTTTAATATTGAGTTTAAGAGTTTCCTTCGAATTTAAATGCGTTTCTTGGAGAAAAATTAGATCCGCAGCTTCCTGACTTAGGTAGCTTAGGATTTTCTTACGTTTTATCGGATTATTGATTCCTTTTACGTTCAATGAGAAAATCTTACATGGTGCCATCAATCGTAATAGACATTTTAGGTTAGGGCGCTGGAAAACATACAAAATAATCAGAATCTGTGCAACAATGACATAATCACCGAGTATACTGGCTAATACCACCCATATTGAAAAGTATGTACCATTGTATCTTAGAGAAGAAGCAAAACCCCCAAAGAATATGGCGACCATATGTCTGCGGGAGGAGGCCCTAGAGAGGAAATAGAAAGACATGAAAAAAGAAAAGAAACACCGGAGTCCATAGTTAACACTGTCTCTGATACTCATCGAGGCTACTGTGGGTAGATGGAGTCGGGTCACAGATATCATCAAAAGTAAGGCAGACAAACTGCCCTTGCCAGACTCTATGCTAGGCTGCGGCAGATCCAATATGGCGGGTACTGCGGATATGAGAATACTTGCAGGAATATTCTGGAAGTCAGCGCATCAAGTCGGCTTCTTTGGAATCCAAAAACTCCGCTAGTAGATCAGGGTCCTCAAATGTTCTTGTCTGATTGTGAAGCGTGACTCGGAGCTTGGCCGGGTACATCAGGCCATAGCGTGCTTGTAGTTGTTGAAGCCTCGGCCGGAATTCCAGAAAGCGCTTTCGGCGGTCGACCGTGGGTTTAGCCAAGTCAGGAAAGAAGGAGATCTTGTGGCTCTCAAACTCCATGGGGCCCTTTGCCCGAGAGGCACTTAGAATTTGCTCCACGTGTTGATATCTCAAAAGTCGAAAAATGATAGGCCGCGGGGTCTTCCTGTTGAGCGTTATGCTTGTGGGTACACGATGAGCGCGATCGATCTCCAAATCTTTGATAAAGGTGATTTTGAGCAGGGAAGGAAGGATTTTACATAAAAACTCTTTCATGTCTCCCGATTCCGCTCCCTCCGGTATGCCCACGAGTCGTATGTTATTGTGGCGCGCTCTATTATTGCCATCTTCCACTTCTTTCTGCAAGGCCCGCACCTGACGTTCAACTTTGTCGAGTTTGGACAACCGGGCCGCATGGGAGTCCAGTATGCTCTCCATTTTGTCCTGACGCGAAGAAAGCCCTTCTAGCCTGCCTTGCAGCACACCAAGATCTTCCCGCAGCGCTCGGAGTGCTTCACCGTTTGACTGCACGAGGTCTTTGACCCCTCTAATCTCTGCGAGGATTTCCTGCTGCATTTCGGGGCCCTCGCGCAAGGCCAGCCCCTTCTGCGGGGACGGGGGTTCAGTTTTGGAACGTTTGCCGTGAGAAGCCGCTGGAGATCCGAATTCCAGGCGCGTGGGTTTGGTCCCCGCCATCTCACCAATGTGCCCCGGCAAGATCAGAGTAGAAGTTCCAAGTATGGACGGTGTTAATTCAGGATTCTGAGTAGGCCTCTCGGGAGCCTCAGCGTTATGCGACCATCCCGCTGGACATCAGGCTCCGCCCCCGCACAACCTTTACTTTGATCAAGAAGCAACCATTTGAACGGAACAAGGAGAAACAGAATGGTTTAAAACCAGGTATGTCAAGATTGCATACTTTCTCCCTACCTGTTTAATTTATATGCAGAACAAATCTTCAGAGAAGCAAGACTGTATGAAGATAACTAAGTTGTGAAGATTGGTGGAAGACCCATCAACAACCTTTGCTATGCTGATGATACGACAATACAGGCTGAAAGTGAAGACAATCTGAAACATTTGCTTCTCAAGATCAAGGAATATAGTCTTAAAATGGGCCTGACAAATGGAAAAAGCAATAAGTTCATTATTGATGGAGAAGAAATTGAAATAGTGGACAACTTTAACCTTCTTGGATCTAAAGAAACGACAAACAGTCAAGAAATCTGACAACACATTGCTCTTGGTAGAATGACTATGAAGGACCTAGACAAGATTCTCAAGAGCAAAGATGTCTCTCTCCATACAAAGATTTGACATGTCCAAGCCATGGTATTTTCAATAATATCTTATGGATGCAAAAACTGGACAGTGAAAAAGACAGGAAGAAAGTTTATGCCTTTGAATTATGGTACTGGCAAAGAATACTGTGTATACTATGGACTACCCAAAGAACAAACTAGTCAGCACTAGAGGAGGTGAAACCAAAGCTTTCTTTAGAAGCTCAGATGATAAGACTTCTACTTTCATACTTTGGACACATCATGCAAAGAGAGAGATCATTAAAGAAAGACATCATGCTTGATAAGGTTGAAGGTTAATACAAAAGAGGACGACCAGCAATGAGATGGATCAACATTGAGCTGCCTGACTGAAGATCAAACACAGTTTAGGACAGCTATCCAGATGGTCGCCATGAGTCAACACTTACTCGACGGCACTTAACAGAAACAACCTGAATGTTTCTCATTGAAAAATAGCCAGCTCATGGGCAGCAAGTGAGATGCTGCCCCAAATGCATCAGCTGCTTCCAGTCTTAGGAATATGATGATTCCTTTTCCTATTCATTCTGAATAAGTGAATACCTTATTTTAGTCCTTGAGGAATATTTTCAAGCTTTCTATATATTTATTTATTTTTATCATTTATATTCAGTGTTTTTTTCCCAGATATATTTTTCTCCAGAAGCCATGAGCTCTGTAAATAGGGCAAAAAATATTGACAACACAAACATCATCCATACTTAAATTAGGATTATGCAGATGGACATTGGTCAATACAATTAGATTAGCTATGAACTGATTTGAAAGTACTGATACTGTATTATACATATAGGAGGACATTTTAAAACTTTAGGCACTTCTCACACATGTAAAAAGGCCATTTATTCATGTAATCCGTAAAATACACACAGCTGCCAATTTTACAAAAGGTGCAGTTCCACATGTATACAGCTGCATGCAGGATTTCCTATGTATGGAAAGAAGGTGTGTTCTGGGCATGCCCTTAAAATGAATGTGTAATCTGTATTTTATAATAGCAATACACATGCATTTCAACCTTTTTACTGGACAGCATTTACACTTTCTCAAAATCATGCATGGCCCCAGATGCATTTTTGAGACCTGAGGCATAGATGGTGGAGATTTGCTTGCCTTTTAAAATAGCAATTCCACCTCCCTGAGACAAAGGGGCATGCTTATTAAAGTGTAGTAAGCACTTAACATGGATCCACTAACAATTACAAGATGTTATAGACAATGCACAATAAAAATCCTGCGCTGTGCTTAGTATGGGTTGGGGCAGGATCTTGGAAAGTTTATTGAAGAGATTGTGCATGGTCACTAGTGTGTGTGACATTACCATGTATTAGCTGGCATGACTACCAATAATGCAGCTTCTGATATGGAAGAATGGCTCCTATCGATAGTATCATGAGGCAACTGCTAGGGGGTCAAAGCCACCATTTTGAATCCCAGTGGCTGTAAGGAAGGAACAGAGAGGGACTACTCCTGCCCTGGCCTAGTAGACATCATGGAACCCTTGAGTACCAGGGGATCTTTATTTGTAACATTTGTAACATTTGATATACCGCCCGTTACCAGGTTGTCAGAGCGGTGTACAATCTAGGGTTGGATGGAAAGCTGGGTATGTTGTTGCAGGGTGTTGATGTTGGAGGGGTTCTTGGTTGGGATAGTGACTGATGGGATATTTGGATGGGTGGTGTGGAGATGCTATTGGATAAAGGTTCTTGGCCCACTAGACTGCAAGGACAGCCATTGGTGAGTACCAGGTGAGGTCAGATTGGGGGATCAAACTTTTGACCAACTAGAATTGTCTGAATTTTCAACGAAACACCTAGCTGGTTGTGTTCAGTTTAAAAGTTTCCTAATAACAACTGGTGAAATTTAACTGGTTATCTTATCCACTGAGTGAGTTTTCTAAAATATTTTAGGGGCGTTCATGGCCCCCAAAAAATTAATTCATGTTCCTTGTAAATGATTTTCTTTCTAATTTTCAGTTAATTTTTTTTGTTCTTTTCACATATTTGTTCTTTTGACATGCATTATATACATGCTAGAACTTTAAGGGCCCCCTTTTACTACACTGAGCTTAAGCTATCTGCCACATAGCCCATAGGAATAAAATGTGCCATGCAGCAGATAGTGTAGCTCAAGCTAAGTGTTAGTAGGTGTCCTAATTGTACAAATTAATTGCACATGCATTAAATTCAAATGGAAATGTTTGTCACATTTATGATTACACTTCTAAGGAAGTTACATATATGCATACATAATTGCTTATTCAAAAGATAAAAAATTCAGGTTAAAAATAATACATATAGGTATTTTATAAGAACATAAGAACATAAGATATGCCATACTGGGTCAGACCAAGGTCCATCAAGCCCAGTATTCTGTTTCCAACAGTGGCCAATCTAGGTCATATGTACCTAGCAGTTTCCCCAAGAGACACAAGTTCCACAATGCTTGTACTGGGTCAAGCATTGATATCTTCGGTCACTTCTTAATAATGGTTTATGGACCTTTCCTCCAGGAACTTGTCCAAACCTTTTTTAAACCCTGCTACACTAACAGCCTTTACTACATCCTCCGGTAACAAATTCCAGAGTTTGATTACACGTTGAGTGAAAAAATATTTTCTTTTATTAGTCTTAAATAGTTTACCCTGTAGCTTCATTGCATGTCCCCTAGTCTTTCTATATTCTGATAAGGTAAACAATCGATCTACGTTTACCCGTTCCACTCCGTTCATTAATTTATAGACTTCTATCATATCTCCCCTCAGCCGTCTCTTTTCCAGGTTAAAGAGCCCTAACCTTTTTAGCCTTTCTTCATAGGAGTATCCTTCCATCCCCTTTACCATTTTGGTGGCTCTTCTCTGTACCTTTTCTAAAATCGCTATATCCTTTTTAAGATACGGCGACCAGAATTGCACGCAATATTCAAGGTGCGGTCTCACCATGGAACGATATAGAGGCATTATAATATATTTTTTGTTTTATTTTCCATTCCTTTCCTTTTCATACCTAGCATTCTATTTGCTCTCTTGGCCGCCGCTGCACACTGGGCCGAGGGTTTTAACATGCTATCCACAATGACGCCTAAATCTTTTTCCTGGGTGGTGGTTCCTAATGTGGAACCTTGCATCGTGTAACCATAGTTTGGGTTGTTCTTCCCTAGGTGCATAACCTTGCACTTGTCCACATTAAATTTCATCTGCCATTTTGATGCCCAGTCTTCCAATTTATCAAGATCCTCTTGCAATTTTTCCCAATCTTCTTGGGTTTTAACAACTTTAAATAGTTTTGTGTCATCTGCAAATTTGATAACCTCACTCGTTATTCCACTTTCCAGGTCATTTATGAATATGTCAAAAAGCAGCGGACCCAGCACAGATCCCTTGGGTACACCACTATTCACCTTTCTCCATTGGGAAAATTGGCCGTTTAGCCCTACCCTCTGCTTTCTATCTTTTAACCAGTTCCTGATCCACAATAGTACACTGCCTCCTATCCCATGACTCTTTAGTTTTGTCAAAAGTCTTTGATGAGGGACCTTGTCAAAGGCTTTCTGAAAGTCCAGATACACAATATCAACCGACTCACCTTTGTCCACCTGTTTATTCACTCCTTCAAAAAAACATAACAGATTAGTAAGACAAGATCTTCCTTGTCTAAAGCCATGTTGGCTGTCTCCCATTAGGTTGTGACTATCTACATGCTGAGTAATTTTATTCTTTATGATGGTTTCTACCATTTTTCCTGGTACTGACGTCAGGCTCACCGGTCTGTAGTTTCCCGGATCACCCCTGGAACCCTTTTTAAAAATTGGTGTTACATTGGCGATCCTCCAATCTTCAGGTATTAGAGATGATTTTAATGATAGTTCACAGATTACTGATAGCAGTTCTGCAATCTCATATTTCAGTTCTTTCAACACCCTTGGATGTATACCATCCGGCCCAGGTGATTTGCTACTCTTCAGTTTATCTAATAGTTGTAAGACATCTTCCCGATGTATCGATATTTCCTTCAATTCTTCTGCACCTTTAAATACCACTTCAGTCATGGGTAACATCCCTACATCTTCCTCAGTAAAGACCGAAGCAAAGAATTCATTCAGTCTCTCCGCTATCGCCTTGTCGCCTCTTAGTGCTCCTTTAACCCCTTTATCATCTAATGGACCAACTGACTCTCTCACAGATTTTTTGCTACGAATGTACTTGAAAAGGTCTTTATTTTGCGTTTTTGCTTCCGCAGCAAGCCTCTTCTCAAATTCTCTCTTTGCCTGCCTTATCAATGCCTTGCATTTGACTTGCCAGTGCTTGTGCTGTTTCCAGGTTTCGTCGTTTGGCTCTTTTTTCCATTTCCTGAAAGATGCTTTTTTGGCAACAACAGCCTCTCTGACCTCACCTTTAAACCATGCTGGCAGTTTTTTGGACTTCCTTCCACTTTTCTTAAAGCGTGGAATACAGCTGGTCTGGGCTTCCAAGATAGTATTTTTCAACAACACCCAAGCTTGATGTACGCCTTTAACCTTCGCAACTGCTCCTTTTAGTTTTTTCTTAACTGTTTTCCTCATTTTATCATAGTCTCCCTTTCGAAAGTTAAAAGGTAGTACTGTGGATTTCCTTACTATCCCTCCTCCACTAATTAAATCAAAGGCGTTCATGCTATGATCACTATTGCCAAGTGACCCCAACAACCTTATCTCTTGCACTAGATCTGGTGTTCCACTAAGGACTAGGTCTAATATGGCTTCCCCTCTGGTCGGTTCATGAACCAGCTGCTCCAAGAAGCAGTCATTTATTTCATCTAGGAACTTTATCTCCCTAGCATGTCCTGACGTGACACTGACCCAGTCGATACCGGGGTAATTGAAATCACCCATTATTATTACTGCACTGTAACTTTTGTTAGCTTCCTTGATTTCTTTGAGCATTTCATCATCCATTTGGTCATTCTGGCCAGGCGCTCGATAGTACACCCCCACTGCCATTGCCTTCCCCCTTTTATATGGAATTTCAATCCATATAGATTCTACAGCAGATTTTGTTTCCTGCAAAACTTTAATCCTTTCTGAGTCAATGCCCTCTCTAACATAGAGCGCAACCACTCCACCAATTTGATCAGCTCTATCATTACGATTTAGTTTGTACCCAGGTATCACAGTGTCCCACTGGTTGTCCTCCTTCCACCATGTCTCTGATATTCCAATCATATCTAACCTTTCATTTAGTGCTATATATTCTAACTCTCCCATCGTATTCTTTAGACTTCTAGCATTTGCATACAAGCATTTTAGAGAATGTATTTTATTCATGTTAATTTGGCTATTGTTAGACATGGGTAAATTGGGATCTTTAAGCTTTGTCTGCTCCATATTTGAGGGCATTTGGGCTACTTTACTCTTTTGTGGAACCTCTCTGCTTTTGGTAGTATCCTTCAAGGATACATTCTTCCGAACCATCCGCTCTCATAAATAAGCAGCATTCAATAAAAATGAAAATTTCTTGGCATATATTTGGGAAATGATTTCCACACACTTTAAATGTTTTGGCGCCCAGGTGAACAGAATGCACACTCATGAATGCACATCCCAAGGATAGTGATATGTTTGTAAGAAGCTTTCAACAGCTAAACGGCTTTCATCAGGTCAATTTGACAACAATCCAAAGTACTGGACTTCAAAGCAATGGATCTGACCCATGAACCAGCTGAATGCCACAACTAAAGCAGAAATTGTAAAATGGCCACCTCAAGCAAACACTAAACTTCGTTTCACTTTGAAAAGTGACAGAAAGATTGCTGAAGTGATGTATCCTTTGTCATTTTTCAGCAAAAAATGAACTGTCAAAAAAAAAAGAGAAATAAGATGAAGACCATGGTTTTATAGCAAACTGAGAAAAACAATCACAGGCTGCTGACAGAATGTTATAGGATGAGCATACACAACCTTCATATGTACAGAGAGACCAATTTTCTAATGATTTAATCTGCTAACTCCAGGAGTTTGCCAGTCAAACCTCTGCTTTTCAAAAACAATTCTCTTCATCTGTTAAATTTAAAAGCCCTATTCATGATTTACATGTGCAAATATGACCAATTTTATGTGCAAATGGATGTCCATACCATGTTGAAATTGCTGGGGTGGGAAAGAAATCTTTACAGTATACTGTATGTATTCCACATTTCAGATAGGTAATGCATAAGTAGGTCCAAAATGGTCCTTATCCAGATTTACACATGCTGCCTGACATGTATAGGTATTTCATCATAAAAACATCCAAATCAAAAAGGTCACCAGCCAAAGTCATCAAAATATCAAAGAAGGCCAACCCTAAATTAGATCAGAGTGTTCAAAAACACATTTTTTGTCGGATGTATCATTGTGAGGAACAAACCTCTACAAATGAAATGTCCATTTTATTCTCAAAACCTTTGCAGTAAAAACTACAGAAATGAATGAAGCAAGCAAAAAACTTAGCTGAAATCCAATGTGGACACTACTCCAACATTCGTTCTCCAATAGAGGTACACGACACAGTACCGCATTTCGGGTCCAATCCCCATTTGAAAAGACCCTGCTTCAGGTTCATTCCCCTCTATGAATGGTAGAAAACAACGTGAGGTGTCCGTCCTACAACTACCAAAACCTAAAGGAATCACTCTGCATTTAAATATCAGCGTTTGACGTCATTAGCTGATGTAACCATTTACTGCCAGCTGATTGGGGACTGAAAACAACCAATGTTAACAGACCACCTTAGCAGCTAGAAATGTTACCTGCCAAATAAATTCAAATTACAACAGAGTCCAGCTCTAGATTTAAACCATGTGGGGCTACTGAATTCAGAATAGAAATCCATTTTTGCTCACAATATTATAAACGCACCATTCAAACACCCCCTCAGGCTGACTTGGACATCCAGTCCATCACTTGCCAAAGCAATTGCTGGAAAGAGTGGTTGTACTGAAGGCAATGCTGTACCATCAGAGCAGTAAGGGTTTTTTTGCGTAATCGCGAAATATGTTCAGATAGTCTCACTCTCACTGTACGAGTTGTACAGCCCACATATTTCTGTGCACAGGGGTACACCACAAAGGCAGATCCACATGTAGTATAAAAACATGGTAACTGTATCAACCCAAGAAGCCCCTTCCATGATGCCTGAATAATGGGAGCAACTCCAGCAAGGAAAATGACCTCTCTGTTGTGAGGCTCAGTGGTAGTACATACCAAAAGGTCCCTAAGATTATTACCTCTGGTGTATGCTACACTACGTGGGCACTAAAAACATGAGTGGAAATTCAAAACAGACCAATATTTGTGTAACAATTGAACCACCTAATGTGATTTATCCATATAAGGTAATACCCTAGTAATTTTATCCTGTGTCCGAGGTAGTCGTTTGTCCATTGCCCATTGGTAACAACCACAAAAGACAAAAAGGTTCTGCACTAGCTGAAATCACATATAAACAACAGAACTCAATCATCCTTCCGCCAAGTTTCTTCTCAATGTACTTCTTTTCATAACAATACCCAGCCCAATTTTCTTCACATACAAAAAATATCCAAATATTAATCAAGGTACTAGTCAAAGACTATTTAGGTGTTTGACACACTTCATGGTCCAGATATACCTAAATGTGTTAGATCATCATGTACTCCAAATGTTTTTTATATACATTTTTGCACTCTGCATTCATCAAACTGTGTAAACCAAAGTCCCATTAAATGAAAATTAGTAACAAAAATTTAATACAGTTCACAGACTCTCTTGCTTGCCAAACAACATAAATAGCTTCTTCCACTTAGCTTTTAAAGAGTCCAGCAGTGCATCAATGTCTCTGTGATGTCCACATAATATCATTGGTCCCTTATTGCATCATTTCAAAGTCCAACACCTCCAAACAATGTCTCTTTTCCATGTTTAAGAGCCCTAACCTTTTAAGCCTTTCCTCATAGGGGTATCCTTCCATCCCCTTTACCATTTTTGCGGCTCTTCTCTGTACCTTTTCTAATTCTGCTATATCCTTTTTAAGATATAGTGACCACATACAATATTCAACGTCCAGTTATACCATGGAATGATATAGAGGCATTATAATAACCTTTGCCTAATTCTCCATTCCTTTCCTTATGATTCCTAATATTCTATTTGCCTTCTTGGCCGCCATTGCACACTGGGCAGAATGTATCCACGAAAGCACCTAAATCCTTGCTCTGGGTGCTGGTACCTAATGTGGAACCTTGCATCATGTAACCATAGTTTTGATTGTTCTTTCCTAGGTGCATAACTTTGCACTTGTCCATATTAAATTTCATCTAACATTAGGATGTCCTGTCTTCTGATTTAGTAAGGTCCTCTTGCAATTTTTAACAATCCTCTTGTGCTTTAACATAGTAACATAGTAAATGACGGCAGATAAAGACCAGTATGGTCCATCTAGTCTGCCCAGTACGATGCCAAGAGTAGGTATATCTGCCGCTCCGTGCAGGCCCCCCATCTCCAAGTCTTTGTCAAGGGGTGATCCCGCCACTCCATGTAGGATACCCCTATATGTTAAGGAATTAGATGGTTCAGATTATTTGGATATTTTCTTGTTGCTGTAAATGGATCCACTGTGTCTGTCCCATGCCCTTTTGAACTCCGTCACCGTATTTGCCCCCACCACTTCCATCGGGAGCGCATTCCAAGTATCCACCACCCTTTCAGTGAAAAAGTATTTCCTGACATTGCCTTTCAATTTACCACTTTGTAGCTTCATGTTATGCCCTCTAGTTTTGTAGCTTCTCCGTCTTTGGAAGAGGTTTGTTTGTTCAATATTTCTCTTTAAGTATTTAAAGGTCTGAATCATATCTCCCCTGTCCCTCCTCTCCTCCAAAGTGTACATGTTTAGGTCTTCAAGACTCTTCTCATAAGGCTTCTGACGCAGTCTTTCTCTGAATAGCTTCCAGTCTTTTTACATCCTTTGCAAGATATGGTCTCCAAAACTGAATACAGTATTCCAAGTGAGGCCTCACCAGTGACTTGTACAGTGGCATAAGTACCTCTTCCTTTCTGCTAGTAATTCCTATTCGTATGCAGCCCAGCATCCTCCGGACTTTTGTCACCACCTTGTCACACTGTTTTGTAACCTTGAGATCTTCATCACTCCAAGGTCTTTCTCCTGATCCGTACACATCAATCTCTTGCCCCCTATCGCGTACATTTCCCTTGGATTTCTGCTTCCTAAGTGCATGACTCTGCACTTCTTCACATTAAATCTTAATTGCCAAGCATTAGACCATTCTTCCAGCTTTTGTAGATCATTCCTCATGTTAACCACTCCCTCGGGGGAGTCAACTCTGTTGCAAATTTTCCTGTCATCTGCAAAAAGACAGACTTTTCCATGCAGTCCTTCAGCAATACCACTCACAAATACATTGAACAGTGCCGGGACCCACCCCTGGGGCACCCCGCTAATCACCTTTCTTTCATCTGAGTGAGCTCCTTGTACCATCACCTTCTGTCGTCTGTCAGTCAACCAATTTCTGATCCAATTTACCATCTTGGGATCTATCCCTAAGCTACTGAGTTTGTTGATAAGCCTCCTATGAGGAACAGTATCAAAGGCTTTGCTGAAGTCCAGGTAGATGACATCCATCGCATGCCCCTGATCTAGTTCCCTGGTCACCCAGTCAAAGAAATCAATCAGATTTGTTTGGTAAAACCATGTTGCCTCAGATCTTGCAACCTGTTGGCTTTAAGAAAGTTCACAAATCGCTCTTTCAGGAGCGCCTCCATTACTTTTCCTGCCACTGAGGTAAGGCTCACAGGCCTGTAGTTTGACACTTCTTCCCTGTCACCACTTTTGTGAAGAGGTACGACATCAGCCATTCTCCAGTCCTGAGGAACCTCTCCTGTTTCCAAGGATCTATTGAAAACATCCTTTAACGGCCCTGCAAGAACCTCCCTGAGCTCTTTCAGTATCCTGGGATGTATCTCATCCGGTCCCATGGCCTTGTCCACTTTCAGTTTTGCAAGTTGTTCTAAAACATCATCTTCTGTGAATGGTGTGGTATCTACTTCATTCCCAGTTTTATATTTGGGAGTCACAGGTGGTCCTTTTCCAGGACTTTCTTTAGTAAAAATAGAACAGAAGTATTTGTTTAGCAACTTCGCTTTTTCAATGTCCCTTTCCACGAGTGTGTTCCCAGCACTTCTGAGTCCTGCAATTCCACCTCTGATCCTCCTCCTTTCCCCAAAATACCTGAAGAAAGTTTTGTCACCACACTTCACATCTTTAGCCATCTTGTCCTCTGCCTTTATTTTGCTATCCTTTTTTATCTCTTTGTCTCTTTGAGTTTGATCCTGTATTCATTTCTGTGTTCCTCTGTTTGCAAGCTTTTGAATTTTGTGAAAGCTGTGTTTTTTTGCCTTTATTTGAGCAGCCACTTCTTTGGAAAACCAAATAGGTTTTCTTCTCCTCTTGTTTTTGCTTACTTTTCTTACATATTTATCTTTTGCCCCTTTTATTGCCACCTTTAGTTTAGCCCATTGCAATTCCACTTCCCTTATCTCCTTCCACCCTGTCAGCTCCTCCTTTAGGTACTCAGCCATTTTATTGAAGTCTGTGTTTTTGAAGTTTAGGACCTTGAGCTTTCTATGATTGGCCTGTACCATGGCTTTTATCTCATACCACACCATGTGATGATCACTGCTGCTTACAGGGGCACCCATGCAGACATTCGACATGTTATCACCGTTGGTGAGCACTAAATCCAGCGTTGAGCTTTCCCTAGTTGGTTCCATCACCATTTGTCTAAGTAATGCGTCTTGGAGAGCAACCACAATTTTTTTGCTTCTTTCCAGATTTGCAGAAGGAGTAATCCAATCTACATCAGGTAGATTAAAGTTACCCAATATGATTGTTTCTCCCTTTGTGGCTATCTTGGCAATATCTATAATCAATTCATTATCTATCTCTTCAGTTTGTGTCGGAGGTCTGTATTCTACAGCAGTGTGGATGACAGTGCCATCGCCTCTTTCCAACACAATCCAGAGCGCTTCTTCTTTTCCCCATGCCCCCTGCATTTCAGTAGCTTTAATATTTCCCTTGACATACAAGGCTACTTCTTCTCCTCTTCCATTTTCTCTCTCTCTTCTGAATAGATTATAGCCACAGCTATGGCTATATCCCAATCATGCGATTCATTTATCCAGGTTTCTGTAATGGCCACAATGTCCAAATCCATTTCCACCATTAGGGCTTCCAGGTCTGGAACTTTGTTGGATAAGCTTCGAGCATTAGTGCTCATTGCTTTCCAGGATTTAACTGGTTTGTGTGTATTTTGCATTGTTTTTGTTCTGCCCACATCCTCCCGCTTGTTTTTGATGTGTGGTTTAAAAGTGTGGCTGTTTCTGATGTCATTCTGCTTCTGCAGGGGGTGACGTCCAGAGCTTGACCTTCCAACATCTGTGTTCACTTTCTGCTCTAAGTACTTCAACAACGTGGTTTGTATTCCTGCTGGCTGAAGAGTCTGGGAGGCACTTGGCTATCTTCTCTCCACTGAACTGTGTTCCCAAGTTGGTACCTCTGATGATGTTAGTAGTTTGGTGAGGTTTTCTTCATATTTGGTCCTCTAGCAGGAGATTGGGCATTGTCTGTCTCATTTAAGGGCTCTTCAGTTTCTTTGGATTGGGCATTCTCATTAGCCAAGGCAGAGAAGGCATTATGCAGGGATGTGTTCTGATGCATAGGATGTCTTTGTGTCACAGGTCACAATCTACCAGATCCCACTGTGATCCATTTATTCCTGGGGTGTTTGATTCTTTGTTGGAGGGTGGTGGATGTTGTTCAGTTTGTATCTTAGAAGAGGTGTGTTTCATTTCAGCCAATTCCTCCCTGAGTTCCACGTCCTCATTAGGCAAGGCAGAGGAGGCATTATGCAAGGATATCTCTTGATGCATAGGATGTCTGTGTGTTACAGGTCGCAATCTACCAGAACCCACTGTGATCCATTTGTCCCTGGGGTGTTTGATTCTTTGTGGGAGCGGTGGTGGACGTTGTTCAGTTTGTATCCTAGAAGAAGTGTGCTTCATTGCAGCCAGTTCCTCCCTCAGTAGGGTCACGTCTTTATGCTTGGCAGCTAGGTCTTCCCATAGTAGAGTCAGTTGTTTATGCATGGCAGCTGACCTGAAGCACAGAGGACAAGCTCTCAGGTTCCAAATGATTTGTCTTGGAATAAATGTACTGCAGTTATTGCACTGAATACACGACATGCTGAATAAGCAGTCCTAGAAGAAGAAGAAAGGAAGAAGAAGGAAGAAGAAGGGGCGGGCCTTAACCCAAATTGAAAGGATAGATGGCAACGAATGTGACCACTATATAGGCAATGTAGCCCCTGGGGTGGGTGGGATGAGGGGTAGGGTGGGCAGGAACCTAAGTGTCTCTGGCCAGTAGGCTGTTCCTGAACTGGGGCACCCACAGATATCTGCTCCAAGGCTACACAGGAAAGCAGTCAGTCTGAATATCCCCAAACCTAATGTATAACCACAGTTAACCTTATATTGGCGATATCCCCAAAAAGCAAACACTTAAACTCTATATTGGTAGCTAGAAATCAGCAGAGATAATAAGAAATTTAAAGTCTTAGCTTTTGGCTTTCTGAGCACTCCAGAGCTCATGCAGTCTGCCTTAGACCGGTATTGAGTGTTCAGGTGTGAGATGGACTACAATCAGTACCTCCCTGGGAGCAAGCTATTCCCCATGCAGTGCAACAGATTTTACCCTTTAATATATAAGAACATAAGAACATAAGATATGCCATACTGGGTCAGACCAAGGTCCATCAAGCCCAGTATCCTGTTTCCAACAGTGGCCAATGTAGGTCATACGTACCTAGCAGTTTCCCCAAAAGACACAGGTTCCGCAAAGCTTGTACTGGGTCAAACATTGATATCCTGGGTCCCTTCTTAATAATGGTTTATGGACCTTTCCTCCAGGAACTTGTTCAAACCTTTTTTAAACCCAGCTACACTAACAGCCTTTACTACATCCTCCGGTAACAAATTCCAGAGTTTGATTACACGTTGAGATATGGATACTTAGGCCCCAGTAGTCTGAATATCCCCAAACTTAATGTATAGCCACAGTTAACCTTATATTGGCGATATCCCCAAAAAACAAACACTTAAACTCCATATTGGTAGCTAGAAACCAGCAGAGATAATAAGAAATTTAAAGTCTTAGCTTTTAGCATTCTGAGCACGCCAGAGCTCATGCAGTCTGCCTTAGACCGGTATTGTGTGTCCCAATAATTTTGAATAATTTTGTGTCATCTGCAAATTTGATCAAATCACTCATTATTCTCATTTCCAGTCATTTATGAATATGTTAAAAAGCAGCAGGCCCAGCACACATCCCTGGGGTACTCTACTATTCATCTTTCTCCATTGAGTAAATTGGCCATTTAGCCCTACCCTCTGCTTTCTATCTTTTAACAAGTTCCTGATCCACAATAGTGCACTGCCTACTATCCTATTTATTTATTTAGCTATGCTTATATACCGCTTTTCACCGGGTCAAAGCGGTTTACAGATATATGCTAATAGGCACTTTTTTTTTTAATATTCCCTGATCCCGAAGGGCTCACAATCTATCCTAAAACTTTTTAATTTCCCTAAGAGTTTTTCATGAGGGACCTTATCAAAGTCTTTCTGAAAATCCAGATGCACTATGTCAACTGGCTCACCTTTATCTACCTGTTTATTCACACCTTCAAAAAAATATAACAGATTAGTGACACAAGATCTTTCTTGGCTAAATCCATGTTGGCTTTCTCCCATTTAACCATTATTATCTATATGTTTGGTAATTTTTTTCTTTATAATGGTTTCTATCATTTTGCCAGTAGTGGCATAAGGCTCACTGATCTGTAGTTTGCCGGATCATCCATGGAACCCTTTTTAAAAATTGGTTTCACATTAGCCATTCTTCAGTCTTCAGGGAATACAGATGATTTTAATGATAGTTCACAAATTACTAATAGTAGATCTGCAGTCTCATATTTCAGCTCTTTCAGCATCCTCAGATGTATACCATCCAGTCCAGGTGATTTACTACTACTACTACTGATCATTTGTATGGCACTACAAGGTGTACCCAGTGCTGTACAGACACATTTAAGAGATAATTCCTGCTCATTGAAGCTTACAATCCAGTCAAGACAGACAGCACAACAGCTATGGATAAGGATACATCTAGGTGAATAGTAAAGAAACACACAGGAGACTAGGTGGATCAGGATCCAACGGTGGCTTTGAAGAGGTCAGTTCTTAGCTTGGATTTGCTATTCTTTAGTTTATAAAATTGTTCTAATACATCTTCCCGGTTATCAAAATTTGTTTCAATTCTTCACCCTCCACTGCCACTGATTCTGGTAGGGGGGGGGGGGGGGAGGCGGCTCAGCTTGACAGCAGACGGTGTGCTTTGTTTTGTGTGGCCTGCCGCTCTGACATCCCTCCGACACAACATTTTGTCAGAGGGGGTCAGAGACATCGAGCCATGTGTGCTGAAGCACATAGCCTGCTGCTTTATCTCCCACATCAGTGCCGCAAAATAGCTGACTGCATTTTATGCAGAAATGGGGGAAAAGGTAACATATATACAATCCTTGAAGTGGAATCTGGGACCTTAATCTGAGGTAGTAGTAAATGATCCTGTTTGCCCATCTTGCTTGATTATAAGCTTATGAATC
Organism: Ichthyophis bannanicus; assembly: GCA_033557465.1. Taxonomy (NCBI): domain Eukaryota; kingdom Metazoa; phylum Chordata; class Amphibia; order Gymnophiona; family Ichthyophiidae; genus Ichthyophis; species Ichthyophis bannanicus. Next base: position 613,040,714 of record CM066034.1, on the reverse strand, counting down.
ACTGCTGAGGGATAACCACAAGCCCTGAAATGTGATTTTGTCTAACTGGATTGTTTTATAAACTGATCTTTTGTGGAACAAATTCTGTCTAGGTACTGGCCAGATTTTCATCTCCCCCCTGAATTTCAGAGGAGCAAACTAGATCCTCCCATGCACCCTTCAAACCACACACATACCCACACACACACACACACACACACACATTTTCACTTTCAGTCACAAAAACAATTCTGCCAAAAAGATGCCTTAAACCTATATGCATTGCAGCCATGACATAACATAATAGCATGGGATACCAGGACTAAAAATATGATCCCCATTTCTCACCCAAACATGAATCCTTTCCCTACTCATGCCCATACTATCTCTATATCAGCAATCCCATTTTTCAGAACATGGGCATTGTTAGGGTCCCCTAATTTAGCTCCTTTTGCACAAACAGCACATTTCAGCATAGCCATAATAAACACTATTGCTCTTCTTAATATTTATGTAAGGGTGATTATTAATATTTCTATACCTTAAAAAATTCCGTCACTGCTTCTTCCTCCTTCTTAAAACTGCATCTTCTGTTTTTCCAGACTGCAGTCACACTAATTCAAAATATAATTGTTACAACCATTCTTCAATCTGGGATGTATTGCAGAGAAGAACAGTATTTTTTCTGTTCTGGGCTTTTACTAACTTTCTGCAGAAATAATGTGGATGTCTGCGGGAAGCACTGAAAACATACACAGGACTTTCCTGAATATGCTTTATATGTCTCTGCGGCTGACTACACCCCTGTTCTGCCCCTTCTGGGCACGTTCTGAGATCCTCGTGCTAGCGCCATGGACGTGCATGTTTCAGAATATGGTCGGGGACATTTTTGGCACATAAGTATCCCCGCTGCATGTACAAGCCCCTTATTCATGTTCTGGAATGACCCCCTATATGAGAAGATCGATAAAACAACTTACAAAAATAATTTATGGGTACAAGTGACTCAGGGGTGGCTCTATAATGAGGCCGAGTGAGGCAGTGGCCTCAGGAGGCAACTTTTTTGGGGCAGCAAAAATTGCCCCCAAAAAGACCGCCTCACTCGGCCTTAAAAAAAAACAAACGATCGAAGAGCCGCTGCCGGAGCCGCTGCAGTCAAAGCAGCAACAGAATTAAGTGTCCCGCAGCCGCGGCCCCCCCCCCACCTGCCCAGCAGAGCCCTCCTTGAATCAGTTCCCTCAGCACTGGCTTTTCAGAACCGTGAAGGGAGAGTTTCCCTTTCTCGCAGCTCTGTTAAGCCTGCCGGGGCTGATGGAAAACAGGCATTTCCTGTTTTCCATCAGCGACGGGGGGCTTAACAGAGCCGCGAGAAAGGGAAACTCTCCCTTCACGGTTCTGTAAAGCTGGCACTGAGGGAAGTAATAGAAGGAAGGCTCTGCCAGGGAGGCAGGGGGCCATGGCCATGGGGCACTTCATTCTGCCACTGCCGTGGCGGCAGCAGCAGCAGCCAGGCTTGTTGTTTTTTTTTTTTTACTTCCCTGGGCTGATGGGGGGAGGGGGGTTAGGACTGGTAATGGGCTATGGGGGGGATAATAATGCAAATGGGCTGATGGGAGGGTTAGGACTGGAAGTGGGCTGATGGGGGGGTTAGGACTGGTAATGGGTTATGGAGGGCTAATACTGGAAATGGGCTGATGGGGGATTAGGACTGGTAATGCGCTATGGGGGGGACTAAGACTGGAAATGAGCTGATGGGGGGTTAGGAATGGAAGTGGACTGATGGGGGGTTAGGAATGGTAATGGGCTATGGGGGGGCTAAGACTGAAAATGGGCTGATGGGGGTAAGGACTGGAAGTGGGCTGATGGGGGGGTTAGGACTGGTAATGAGCTATGGGGGGCTAGGACTGGAAATGGGCTGATGGGGGATTAGAACTGGAAATGGGCTGATCAGGAGGGGGGCTAAGACTGGTAATGGCCTATCGGGGGTGGCTAGGACTGGAAATGGGCTGATGGGGTGGTTAGAACTGGAAATGGCTTGATGGAAGGTTAGAACTGGAAATGGGATGATCAGGAGTGGGGACTAGGACTGGTAATGGGCTGATTGGTGGGGTTAGGCCTAGAAATGGGCTGATTAGGGGGGCAGGACAGGAAATTGGCTGATTGTGGGGCTAGGACTGGAAATAGACTTATTGGGGTGGTTAGGACTGGCAATGGACAGATGGGGGGCTAGCACTGGAAATGAGCTTGAACTGGTAATGTGCTGATTGTGGGGCTAGGACTAGAGTGGGCTGATAAGGGGGATGGGACTGGAAATGTTCTGGGACTGGAAATGGACTATTGGGGGAGGGGAGGAGAGTGCTGCTGGCCCTGGAAGAAAACTAGGGGCTTGTGCTACAAATAGGTTGATGAGGGAGGATGGTAGAATAGGACTGGAAGGGAGCGGATACTGAGAGGGTCTGCCAGGGGAAGGAGGGGGCAGGAAGGGAGCTGACACGGGGGAAGGAGGGGCCTAGAAAGCAGCTGACACCTGGGATGTACTGAAGGGGGTTTGGAAGGGAGATGGCACTTGGGGATGGGAGTGGTAGGTGGTTGGGTAATGAGGAGGAGGCTGGAAGGGAGCTGACATGCAAATGGCAATGGAAGGGGAATGGATAGAGGGTAGGGCGACTGGAAGGAAGCTGACTGGTGGGGTGGCACTGAGAGTGGATGTGAGCTGATATCTGGGATGGTATTTGGACTAGAAGGGCCTGGACAGTGGGGAAGGAGGGGGACTGGAAGGGAATGGACACCTGTGGCAGTCGTGGGAATGCAAGGTGGTTGATATTGGAAGGTACTGGGAGGGGAGGACTGGAAAGGGAGCTGATACTGGGGAGGGTTACTAGAACTGGAAATGGGCTGATGGAAGGAAGTGAAGAAAACAAAAGAAAAGATAAGAAATGGCAGATGGGCCATGGACCATAGACCATAGACCACAGAAAGAGAGCTAAGAGAAGACAGGAAAGCAAAAGCCTCAGATCGGGACTAGCATGATCAAAGAATAAAATGGTCAGACAACAAAGGTAAAAAAAAATAATTTTATTTAATTTTAATGATTGGACTTTGTGCTATTGTTATAATTTGCACAGTATTGGGGAACTGCATCTTATTTATTTGATGTTGCACTGCATGTGGACTCTAGCTCTTGGGGTTTCAGTTTAAATTTTGCCTACATATTTTTATTTTTACTTTAGATTATGGTTACTTATTCTGTACTTGGTGAGGGTCGATGTTGTGAGTGTGTGACTGAGGCCAGGTGTTCTGTTAACATGGAGTTTGTGCATAAAGATCTATACTGTCCTGTAGTAATTTGACTTGTTCAGCTTTTCAGACAGGTGTATAGATGTTCCAGGGCCCACTGTAGTATTTACAGTGACACTTTTTTGGATGGGCTCCTTATGTGAGTTTTGGAAGTTTGTGCTGATATGGTATGGTATGGTAGGTTTGCTCTTTGTTCTAGTGTTTTGTATTAGTTCACAATATGCCTGGTACTGGAAAATAGTGGTTGTTGTTGTTAGTGAGATGATCAGAATCAGATTTTTTTTTTTAAATATTGAGTTCTGTGGGTGAATGTCTTGGTTCTGTTTTGCACCTACTGTGGATGCCAAATATATATTGAAAAAGAAAAAGCAAGAACCATAACGCAGTTTATAACAACAACATAAAAATGAGTTATAATTTAGTTTTATAAACTGTGCTGTTGGTTCTTGCTGTCTTTTAGTTCCTTGGTGTGCAAACAGGACCGTACCTAGACCTGTGCAAGCAGTGCAGTCGCACAGGGCGCAAAAGCTTGGGGGCGCATTTCGGCTGTGTGATGTTGCCCTGCCGCCGCTGGCATGACAATAGCAGGCAGCCGAAATGCGCTCCCCAAGCCTTTTGGCAGCACTTTAAGCAGGTCTGGTCCCTCCCTCCTCTGATGCAATGTCAGAGTAGGGAGGGACAGATCTGCTTAAAGTGCCGGCGCCTTTCAGATAGGGCTCATGCCCCCCTCCTCCTCCCCATACCTCTGTCCAGCGCTGCCTGCTCTTTACCTGCTGCCGGCGCCGCCGTGAAAAAAACAGAGTATGGCAGCAGCAGGGAAAGAGCAGGTAGCGCTGGATGGAGGCATGGGGGTAGAGGGGGGCGTGCGCCCGAGCTGCAAGTCACACAGGGTGTGATTGCAGCTCGATACGGCCCTGTGTGCAAACATCTTACATTTCCTTCATATAATCTAATCTGCTTCTTAGTTTGGTTCAGTCTCTGGATTTCTGAAAAAGCCCCGCCCCCCTCTAAGGTGGGGGGGGGGGGGAGCACCATTTCATTCTTTGCCTCAGGCAGCAGATTGCCTTGAGCCGCTCCTGAAGGGACCGTCAGATCAGGACCATGCTCTATATAACTGATTTTGAGGGGGAACATGCATCACACCCTTTTTTCACCCTGATAATGTCCTTTTTATAATTTTATAATGTTTATTGCAGTAATTATTTAATTTTTAATCTTTTAATTATTTTTAAAACACTATCTTCCACACCCAAAAATTAATAAACGAATGTATGCACAGTTGCCCTGGATCTCTCTCATTTGGAAGTCAGCTCTTTTCCTCCTCTAGGCCAATGCCATTATCCCTAATGCAGTTCCACGAAACAATTTCTTCAGTGGCTATACAGATAAGTGCAGCTCTCTAATGCGCAAATGTTTTTAGATGCGACAAGATAAAAAATTAATGCTTGGCGATAAAAAGTTTGACTACATGAGAGTATGAATATTTGAAGAGTGCAGGTTATTAAGAAGGTTTGCTAAGGGATCTTATATTTATGATCCCTGCCTAGGCTGGTTATATGCACCATGACTGGACAGTAGGTTGCATGTGGTGCATTTTCTGGCAAAGGACAAACTAAAGCAATGGATCTATCCAAAAAATTGAAACTGGTACATATTACACCTTTGATCAAGAAGGAAGGTCTATTTCAGTCAATGGCAGAGACTGTTAAACTAGTATATCCAATCAATTTCGTATTACCCATCATCTACCTATAAAAAGAGAACCAATCCACATGCAATATGCCGTTTCAGATAATTTAGCAAAGAAGCATTTCTAAAAGACACTTTACCCCAACTTAGTTCAGACTTAACTGACATAGATGCCCTCCTAAACAACTGGAATACAGTTATAAGCAGAGCTGCAGCTCCCTCACAAACAAAACCACACATAAGGCATAAGCAATCCCAAAGTTGGTACACACATGAGCTAAGAAATATAAGAAGACAGCTAAGAAAGCTAGAGTGCAAATAGAGATTTACAAAACTACCAAAGACCAGCGTTTATACATGGCCACTCTGCAGACTTATTGGGAAGGAATCAACAACAATAAGAAGGCTTATCATATAAAAATCCTTATGAAATCCCTAAATTGGCCCAGGGAACTCTTTGAGAATGAAAAATCATTATTTGGAGTGCCAGATACCGAAGGCAATCAAACTACCCTTGATCCACAAGCCCTAGATAACTACTACAAAAACAAATTAATAACACAAACATTCATTTCCCCCACTCAAACATACAAAAACAATACTAACTCCACAGCATTGGGATCGTTCACACCAATCAAAATAGAGCAACTAGAACAAATCATATCCAACATCAATGCTATCATGTCTGCTTTGGACCCATGACCTGTCAGCCGGGTTAAAATATCTCAAACAGAAATGACACTCACTATACTTAAAATAACTAATTTATCATTATTTATTTATTTTCATTCTCTTATATACCGTGCTATTCTGCATCAGTGTGGTTTATATTGAACAAACTGAAATTACATTGAACAGGGCATTATAACTTGGAGATAACTATTTTACAGGGGACATGGGCTATGGAGGGTTAAGTGGCTTGCCCAAGACCACAAGGAGCACCTGTGGGACTAGAAACCCCAGTCCTTCTGGCCCAAGGTTGCTGTCCTCTAGTGGGATTTGAACCCCTGACCTTCTGGCCTGAAGTACCTTGCCCCAACCACTAGGCCACTCCTCCACTCCCAAGGACACATACCTAAGGATCTCAAAATAGAAACCATTCGACCTATCCTAAAACATATCTCTCTGGAAAAAACAAGTACAAGCTCATACAGGCCAATAGCAAGCCTTTCGTTTACAGGAATACTGAAAAGGTTGTACAAAACCAACTGCAGGAGTATTTAGACAAACGAGCCACACTTGATCCACATCAATACAATTTTAGGCTGTGATATGGAGTGGAAACAAGCTGTAAAGGGAATAGAAAAGCCAATACAAGCCTTTATTTTAATATTCTTAGATATCGCGTCAGCGTTTGACTCCTCTGAGACACCCTATTAATGACAAGGCTCCAACAAATTGGAATTGATGGAACTACACTACGCTGGTTTAAAACATATTTAGCAGACCGCACCCAACAAGTAAAAATAGGTCAAAACACATTGAAACCTTTAATTCAAAAGCAAGGAATCCTGCAAGGCTCGGCCCTGTCAGCATTAAAACTCTGGACCACATTAAGAAGCATGGGTATACCAGAACACCTGATCGTTCTCTTGCGCAATCTGTACATTAATCAAGAAGCAACAGTTTGAACGGAACAAGGAGAAACAGAATGGTTTAAAATAAGCAAAGGTGTAAGACAAGGCTGCATACTTTCCCCCCTACCTGTTTAATTTATATGCAGAACAAATCATCAGAGAAGCAGGATTGTATGAAGACAACAGAGATGTGAAGATTGGTGGAAGACTCATCAACAACCTTCGCTATGCTGATGATACCACATTACTGGCTGAAAGTGAAGATGATCTGAAACATTTGTTTCTCACAAAGAACATAGTCTCAAAATGGGCCTGCACCTTAATGTAAAGAAGACAAAGATCATGACAACTGGCATAATCAACAGGTTCATCGTTGAAGGAGAAGAAATTGAAATTGTGAACAACTTTAACCTACTTGGATCAACTATCAATAAAGAAGCAACAAGCAGTCAAGAAATCAAACGACACATTGCTCTTGGCAGAATGGCTATGAAAGACCTAGATACGATTCTCAAGAGTAGAGATGTCTCTCTCCATACAAAGATTTGACTTGTACAAGCCATGGTATTTTCAATAACATCATATGGATGTGAAAGCTGGACAGTGAAAAAGACAGACAGGAAGAAAATTGATGCCTTTGAATTATGGTGCTGGCGGCGAATACTGTGTATACCATGGACTGCCCGAAGAACAAACCAGTCGGTACTAGAGGAGATCAAACCTAAGCTTTCTTTAGAAGCTCAGATGACAAGACTTTGACTTTCATACTTTGGACACATCATGCGAAGAGAGAGATCATTAGAGAAAGACATCATGCTTGGCAAGATAGAAGGTCAACGCAAAAGAGGAAGGCCAGCAATGAGATGGATCGATACAATAACAGCAGCTACGGGTACCAGTCTGTCAACAATGAGCTGCCTGGCTGAAGACTGAACACAATTTAGGATAGCTATCCAGAGGGTTGCCATGAATCGACTCTGACTCGACGGCACTTAACAACAACAACAACAACATATATATACAACCAATCTGTAACATATTTCAAAAGCATAATGTAAACTGCACATTTATGCAGATGATTTTATGTTATACTTTCCATACAATATATCAAAACCCAACCTACAGCAAATAATCACATGTTTGTATGAAGCAATACAATGGCTTGCATCACACAACCTGAAGATAAACTGTAAAAAGACAGAAGTCCTATTTATTGCCAAGGATAAGACATTCACCCCTCCGGCCATTATAAATGTCAAAGAAGCAACTTTGGAAGTAAAAATCAAAGTAAGGTACCTTGGAATAACTCTAGATGAAAACCTAAGCCTATCCACTCATATCAACAATACAACAAAAGCAATATACAATAGGATAAGGACTTGCCAACACCTAATACCACTTCTATCACCTCACAACTTCTGTTCAGCACTTCAAGCAATGATTTTCCCCATCTAGGAATTTTGTAACGTCATCCTCCAAGGTATATCAAATAGCACAACACACAGCTGCAAGAACTATCCAAAGAGCACCAAAATCTGTGCATATCGCACCAATCTTACACCATCTACACTGGCTCTCCATTGCAAGCAGAATTGATTACCTTCAAGCTTTTTCACAATTCATCCTCAACCTATCTAAAGCCACTAATACAATACTGAACAATAGAGATAGGGGAGGCGGAGCTAGCCGCGGAGCAAGATGGAGGTATAGAGTTTGTGGTCCAGAGGAACCCTGCTAAAATCAGCTGCCCTGCTTGTCAGAATAGTTGGTTTAAAGACAAGCCTGCCTGCGAATCACGTCTGAGATATGTTGACACCTAAACCGGCACTTTGGACTTCCAGGGTAATGTTTCATTGGGTGTAAAACGTTCTAAGCAAGAGCCCCCCTCACCGCAAAAGATGGCGCCGTCAAAAGACCAACAAGAAGGACTTCCTGAACTGCTGGCAGAGATAAGAACAGTAAAATAATTGGTTCAGCTTAATGCCAATTCTTTAGGATCTCTCCAGATAGATCTCTCAGACATGAAAGATCAGTTGGTTTCTTTATCTATACGGTCAGACAAAGCAGATGCAATTATTGCAGCCCATGAAGACCGTTTCCACGTGGTTGATCAAAACACAAGGTGGATCTCACAGCTAGAAAGAAATTTGGAAGACCTGAATAATAGGGCTCGAAGGAACAATGTTCGAATTCTAGGTATCCCAGAAGGAGCAGAGGGAGCGAACCCTCTAACATTTATGGAAGAGTTCCTGCCTAAACTTCTGGGCCTCCAGTTGAGTTACCCGTTAGAAATTGATCAGGCCCATCGCATTCCATCACACTCCAGATCAACCGGGAAGTATCCGTGGTCCTTGATCTTCAGGGTTCTCAGGCATCAGCAAGTGGTGGAGATCATGAGCGCTGCCAAAACCCATGCTCCGGTGGAATTCGAGGGGCGCAAACTCTTGTTTTTCCCCAATATTGCGAAATCTACTGTGGATAGACGGAAGCAGCTGTTGGAATGCCGTCCTCGTTTGCAGAAATTACAGGCCAGATACGGGATGTATTATCCAGCACAGATGTGAGTCACAGTTCACAATCAAACACGTTCATTTGAAGACCCCAGTGCTTTAAAAGCCTTCTTGGATGAAAAAGAAGCGATGCAAATGCGCTGACTTAAGCTGTTACCTATTTTCTTCTCAACCGAAGCTGGCTGGATAGAAGTCGATGATCTTGGACATGGTTGCTTTAGGCCGGTTTGAAGGACATAAAGCTTTGTTTTTGTTGTTTTTTCTTATATGATCTCTAAACAGTATAAAGCCCTCCTAGGGCCTATGTCAGTGCTCAAATGAAGTTGATGGGTTAAGTATGTGTCGATATAAGTAGATAATATGTATATGTTGTCATTAGTAAGGATAGTAGATATAACAGATCACTGGTGTCACGCTAGTATATTTAATATCCAGATTATGGCAGATTTATAATGTATGTGTAAAGGCATGTGGGCATCCGTAGTGTGAGCCCATTGCAATGTGATTAACCAGTTTATTTTAGACCCCTTTTTGTGCAACTCCACTTTGTCTATGATAGGTGTATGTGTTCAGTGGATCCCTTCTCTTTTACCCTCTTTTCCATTTTATGATTAAAAGGAGTGTAGAAGTTAAATTGCAGGGTAGTAGAAGTTAAATTGTAGGGAGCCCTCTGGTACCCCCTTTCCTCAGAGGTTATTCTCGCCCAAAGGTTTGTTTTTAGGCTGCCCATTTGTTCAGCACCTAGTCAAGAATCCTACAGGAATGGGAGGCTGGCACGGCACCCGAAAATGAGGAAGGGTGTGGTTATGGAGAGCTACGGAGAGAGTATTCTAGAATGAGAGCGTGAGGTGTACGGGGGTTTGGCGATATATAATCTAGTGCTTATGGCGAACAAACTTAAAATTCTGTCACTGAATTCTGTCGTTAAGGGCGTTTACAACCCGATTAAACGTAAACAAATTCAGAGCTATTGCCAAAAAGAGAGAGCATACACTTTTTTTCTCTTTTATCCTGAAGTGGTCACGCCCCACCTGGGGCATGACCACTTCAGGATAAAAGAGAAAAAAAGTGTATGCTGAGGCATTTAAAGGGGCATATAGAGAAAAAAAATTTCTGTTGTACAGTGCTGCGTAAAGTTACCTGGGGCGTGACCACTTCAGGATAAAAGAGAAAAAAAGTGTATGCTGAGGCATTTAAAGGGGGCTTATAGAGAAAAAGAGAGAGCAGACATAATATGTTTACAAGAAAATCACCTAAATAGCGCTAAATCCAAGAAGTTAGCTAATACTACTTTTATGGTTGTTGCCTTCTCCCCAACAGTTAACAATAAAAATGGAGAAGCCATTTTGGTGTGCAAATCATTGCTGCCTTCTTTTACTTATTGAAGAGCTGATAAAGAAGGCAGATGGACTAGAATGATAATGCAAACTGGCAATAGAGTTCTAGAGTTGCTAAATGTATATGCCCTTAATTCAGATGTTCCCAGTTTCTTTTATGATATAGCAGAAGTCATGTCAGAGAATGTCCAGGATCCTCTAATACTAGGGAGAGATTTCAATCTAGTGATGGATCAACAAGATCAATGAATTTTTCTTGCTTAATAATCCCACAGATACACCCGGATGGGCCTGGTGGGAAGCCTTCAAGGCAACCACCTGGGCGAATATAACCAGTTATTCAATGGGGGTAGCTAAGCAGCGTAAGGAAGAGTTACTTAGGTTAAATGAGCAAATCAAAGCTGGTGAGCGATTGTTAATTGGGAGGGAAGATCTCTGTATTCTTCTTAGAATCCAGAGGTTAAGATTCCAATATAACTCCCTCTTGACTGCAGAAGCAGTGAGGACTCTTCAGGCCCAAACTGGTAGATATTACACTGAGGCGAACAAGGCCTTGAGATTGCTAGCACACTCTTTAAACAACAGAAAAGAAGCCTCCAGAATTGCTAATATTATAGATGAGGATTCCTTGCATGTAGTTACTCAAGATAAAGATATTGCAGGATGTCTTGCTGCCTTCTACTCAAAGCTTTATGCATCGGAGTCTCAAACACATAGGGAGGCATTTGAGAACCTGTTACAGGATGTGGAGCATCCCGTCTTATCGCTGGAGGAGGTTGAGAGACTAGACTCTCCTCTAACCAGTAAGGAGATTGCAGTTGTCAAAATCGGGCAAAGCTGCAGGTCCCGACGGGATTCCCGCTGAGTTTTATAAAACCTTTGCGAGGGAACTGACCCCTTTTTTGATGCAATATTATAGTATGTTGGGGCACCAGTCACCACAAATTGGGGAGTTCGCAACAGCTAAAGTAGTGGTACTTGAAAAAACAGGTAGGGACTCGAGTAAGGTGAGCAATTATCGGCCCATCTCTCTGTTAAACATTGATTATAAAATTTACACGTACGCTCTGGCAAAATGGTTGGCGGAAGTCATAAATTCTTTAATCCATCCTGATCAATGTGGGTTCATACCTGGAAGCTCCACCTCAGACAATACGAGGGTTTTGTGTCATGTGCTAGAGGAGGCGGAGAGGAAGGGTGACCCTCTGTTGGGGATTACCCTTGATGCTGAAAAAGCGTTTGATAGACTCGAATGGCCATTTCTCATGGCAGCTTTAAAATGGTTTGGGTTTGGAGAAGCTTTCATCAGTATGGTAAAGCTCCTTTATGCTTGTCCCAAAGCTATACTGGCTGTAAACAACACCCTATCTTCAACATTTTTTTCCCAAAAGAGGCACTAGGCAGGGTTGCCCCCTTTCCCCTCTCCTATTTAATATTGCGTTAGAACCTCTTGCTATTTTAATTCGCCAAAACCCAGACATTCAGGGCCTGAAAGCGGATGATATGGAGTTGAAGCTGTCCGCTTATGCTGATGACCTTCTTCTTTTTGCCATGCCGGCTTCAGTTCCAAAGATTTTTGAACAAATTCAGAAGTATTCACAGATTTCTGGATATAAAATTAACTGTGATAAATCTGTTGCCTTCCCTCTCAATTGTCTTACTCACAAAGCAGAAATCTCCACATACCCCCTGGGGTGGGAGCAGGGGGGTATTAAATATCTTGGGGTTCACTATGCAAGCTCACTTACAGATACTATGCAGTATAATGTAAAGAAGTTGTCAACGTTGTTCTGGGAATTGACAGAACGGTGGTCGCCTTTGAGGTTGACGTGGTGGAGACTGGAAACGATAAAAATGACTATAGTCGGTCACACAGTCTGCGTCCACTCTCGGGATTGCACAAAATTTGGGAAGAAGAGACGGAATTTAAGATGCTTCCTAGGATGTGGAGCCTAATGTGGGGACCTATAGTGCGTGTTTCGAAATCAGCACAGCTAACGCAGTCTATGTTCTTTTTCGCTCACCGAGCATATATTACTCCAATTAAATTGGCTAAGTGGAGCGCTGCTGGCTCTCCTCAGTGTTGGTCCTGTCGCACTGCCCTGGGCTCCCTAAGGCACATGTTTCTGGAATGCCCTCTCATTCAGGGATTTTGGTCATCAGTATGGTCACAGATTCAAAAGGTGTTAAATATTTCACTTCCTCTGTCCTGGAGGATCATAGTATTGAGATCATTGACAGACGTTCCTAGGTTACGTAGGGAGGACTTTTTTCTGTTTAACTTCATGATTACTGTCGCTATCAAGCTTATTTTATCACATTGGAAAGATCCTCATTTGCTAAATGGACCTTTATGGTGGAATACTGTATGTTTATACTGTAAATATGAAAAGGCTCAAGAGAAATATGATAGAAGTAGAGGTATTGTGATGTCTAGTTATAAATGGTACTCTTTGGACTATTATACCCGTTAAGGGGATAGTCGATCGGTGGGGTGAGTGGCAGAGACTTGCAAGGTGCAGGGTGGGAAAGGAGATGGTAAAGTGATGTGTTTCAGGGTTGTGTTTCTTTCTTTTTGGTTGCTGTTGGCTGGGTAATGACAATTGTAATTCCACAGCTGTTTTTCTTTCTTTTCATTTGTATGTGTGTTGTTGAACTTGTTTAAAAGTTGTAAAAATAAAATTAAAAAAAAAAAAAAAATGACTATAGTCCCCAAGGTAAATTACATTTTAGCAATGCTTCCCTTTTTGTTATCTGACTCACTCTATGCCACATTACAGCGTACTTTGTCCAGATATCTATGACAGGGTAAACCACCTAGGATTGCCGCGTGGAAATTAAAGTGTAGCAGAGAGGCTGGAGGTGATTTCTAGACTTCCGTTGGTACCATCAGGCGTTCTTACTAAGACAAGGGGTATTTTGGGCACAGAGGGATAGTCAGGAAAAATGGCCAAGTTGGTGGGAATTATAGAAGCGTTTGGTTAAATCGTTACCCATGGAATTTCTCCTTGAAGTGCATCTCCCGGAGGGGGCTGATTGTTCTATAATAATAAGAGACACGCAGAAGGTGTACCGATTTATGTCTAAGAAGGTCGACACTGTTGCCCATTTATGATTGCAATCCCCTCTGTGGTTCAACCCATGCCTTAAACTTATGGGGAAACCTATTAATTGGAAGGGTTGGTACTCGGGGTATTTGGTCAATAGGTCACCTTATTCAAAGTGGCCGATGGAAATTGTTTTCAGCATTAAAAGACGAATATGCTTTACCTGGTGCTTATTTTTTTCAGTGGCTCCAATTGAAACACTATATATACACCTCTGTCTCCGGTCTGCCTCTTTTTTTTATTTTTATTTATTTATTTTTTTTTAATTTATTTATTTATCTATTTCTTCTATACCGCCCCTTCCAGAGATCAGGGGCGGTTTACATGGAACAAGTAAACAAATTTGTATACTAATGTATACATTACATGGAACAGACTCGTGTCAGACTCGTGTCAGACTCGTGTCGCTCAGTCAGAGGCTAGTCCAAGAGGGTACGTCTAGGGCTGCCTCTAAGATCTATAAGCTGATTCTAGAGCATGCTCAAATAAAATGCTTGGGAATTGAAAGAAACTGGGAACAAGAGCTGGCTGAGCCAACAAATCAGAGGTTGTAGACTAAACTCTGGGATTCAGTAGTACGTGTCTCTCAATCTGCCTCTCTAACTCAGTCACTTTACTTTCTGGCACATAAAGCTTTTATCACGCTGATTAAATTAGCTAAATGGAACAATACGGTGGATAATTTATGCTGCTCCTCAGGAACATTTTTTCATATGATGCTAGAGTGCCCTAGTGTTCAGCTTTTTTGGAAGTCTGTATGGGAACATATCCAACATATTCTGAACTTTCAAGCCCCATTGTCATGGTGTATTCTTATCTTTAGATCATTAGCATGTATCCCCTCCCTTATTGTCGAGAATCATTCCCTACTGGATTTTATGGTGGGAGTGGCGTTAGCCTTAGTCTGCAGACACTGGAAATAACCTCGGCAGCTTATCTGGTGTTTGTGGTGGAACCAATTGTGTCTGTATAGTAAATATGAACGTATGCAGGCAATGGCAAGAGGACTCCGCTCCCCCCTCCACAATAAAGTGGAGGGCATTGGATCACTACATCCAGTGCTCCCAATAATTGTTGCCTTTACATTGTATGCCTCCGTCTCTCTGCCTCTCTGATAATTGTTTAACTCTTTCCTCTCATGTGGCCCCTCCTTCACTCCCTTTATTATTCCCTCTTCTCTCCCTTCTCCTACCCCTGCAGTAAAAATTGGGTGGTGAAAGTGATGGGCGTTTTATGAGAGTAGAGCTGTTATACTTGATCTCGTAATTAAACCCATGCATGGTAGGGGTTGTAGAGAGCATAAAGGCGCCGTCATCCCCCTCTTAGTGTTCAGGGATTCTGTGGGGCAGGGGGATGGGCATGGAATATTGTAAATGTTGTTAAAGTATTGGTGTGGGTTGTTTGTATTTTTCTGTTCAGGGCCGGCCCGTCCATTGAGCAAGAATGTTTTTTGCACAGGGCCCCGCGTTTCAGGGGGCCCCGCGCAAAGAACATTCTGCTTTTTTCAAAATTAAATTTTAAAAAAAAACGCTGGCTGCTACCACTGCTGCTGCTGCTGCCGCCGCGGCAGCGGCAGAATGGACTGTCCCGCGGGGCCCCCTCTGCCCGGCTGAATCCCTCCCTCCCTCCCTCCGTGCCGGCTGAGCCCCTCCGTGCCGGCTTTGAGAGTCGCGAAGGGAGAGTGTCTCCCTCGCGTCTCTGTTAAGCCTGCAGGGGCAGATGGGAAATTTCCCATCAGCCCCTGCGGGCTTAACAGAGACGCGAGGGAGACACTCTCCCTTCGCGACTCTCGAAGCCGGCACGGAGGGCTCAGCCGTGCCCCTGCAGGCTTAACAGAGACGCGAGGGAGACACTCTTCCTTCGCGACTCTCAAAGCCGGCACGGAGGGGCTCAGCCATCGTGGAGGGAGGGAGGGAGGGAGGGATTCAGCCGGGCAGAGGGGGCCCTGCAGCACAGTCCATGCTGCCGCGGTGGCAGCGGAAGCGGCAGCAGCCAGCGTTTTTTTTTTTAATTTAATTTTACTTGAGCCGATGGGGGGGGGGGGGGTTAGGACTGGTAATGGGCTATGGGGGGGCTCGGACTGGAAATGGGCTGGGGGGTTAAGACGGGAGATGGGCTGATGGGGTTAGGACTGGTAATGGGCTGTGGGCTGTTGGGGGGAGTTATAACTGGTAATGGGCTAAGGGGGGGGTTAAGACTGGTAATGGGCTGTGGGCTGATGGGGGCTGTCTGATAATGGGCTATGGGGGGGCTAGGACTGGAAATGGGCTTGGGGGCTTAAGACTGGAGGTGGGCTGATGGGGTTAGGACTGGTAATGGGCTGTGGGCTGATGGGGGGTTAGGACTGATAATGGGTTATGGGGGGCTAGGACAGGAAATGGGCTGATGGGGAGGGGTTAGGACTTGAGGTGGGCTGATGGGGTTAGGACTGGTAATGGGCTGTGGGCTGTTGGGGGGGTGAGAACTGGTAATGGGCTATGGGGGTGGGGGTTAAGACTGGTAATGGGCTGTGGGCTGATGGGGGCTGTCTGGTAATGGGCTATGGGGGGTTAGGACTGATAATGGGGTATGGGGGGCTAGGACAGGATATGGGCTGATGGGGAGGGGTTAGGACGAGGTAGGCTGATGGGGTTAGGACT
Source organism: Ichthyophis bannanicus (assembly GCA_033557465.1). Taxonomy (NCBI): domain Eukaryota; kingdom Metazoa; phylum Chordata; class Amphibia; order Gymnophiona; family Ichthyophiidae; genus Ichthyophis; species Ichthyophis bannanicus. Next base: position 613,024,579 of record CM066034.1, on the reverse strand, counting down.
GGTAATAGGCTGTGGGCTGATGGGGGGGTTAGGACTGGCAATGGGCTATGGGGGCTGACTGGAAATGGGTTGATGGGGTTAGGACTCGAAGTGGGCTGATGGGGGGTTAGGACTGGTAATGGGTTATAGGGGGGCTTAAACTGAAAATGGGGTGATAGGGGGTTAGGACTGGAAGTGGGTTGATGGGGGGCTAGGACTGGTATTGGGTTGGGGGGTTGCTAGGACTGGAAATGGGCTGATGGGTGGCTAGGACTGGAAATGGGCTGATGCAGGGACTAGAAGGGAATGGATGCTGGGTGAGGCTGGAACTAGAAGGGAGCTGATGTTGGGGGAGGATTAGAATGGGATGGGGCTGGAAGAGTAAAATGGAGAAGGGAAAAATATTTTGTGTGGGAGGGATAAAAAATCTACAATTGGCCGGGTATTGGGAGAGTAAGTGGGGATTGAGGATGGAGGGGTAAAATTTGAGTGGATGAAATAGGAATGAGGAAAGAGCAAAAGGAGTTATGTTAAAGCAGATGTAGAGAGAGAATGGAAAAAAACTAGAAGAGAGAAGAAAGGACAAATGGACAGCAGACGATGGAGAGTTAGCAGAAGACACGAAGAAACCAGAAGAAAGTGGCTGGAGCAATTGCAGCTGAAAAAAAATGCACAAAAGGTAGAAAAATATCTCTTTATTTTGAATTTATTAATTGGAATATGTCAGCTCTGGTAAATGTGCATCATTAACGTCTGCGCTTTGTTTAGTACAAGAGCAAATTATTGTATAGTTTTATTTCTACAGTGTTGTACATTCCCAGTTTAATTATTGTCTTCCTGTTTCTAAATTGTGATTACTTGTTTGGTGATGGTCTATGTTCTGCATGTGTAACTGAGCTGAGGTGTTCTGTTTATATAATTCCTATTTGACATTGCCACTTGTTTTCTTTCCCTAGTAGGTCATGTATTCTTGTTCTCTGAAATGTATTGGTTTAATATTTGCAGTGTTGCCTTTTGATAGGTAGGGTATGGTGCTTTGTGAGTCCTGGTAGTGCTGTTAGGATACGGCGGGTTTGCTATGGGTTCTAAATGGTCAGTGTTTGTAGTAGTTCCTAATGTGTCTGGCAGTTGGCACTGGATTATAGTAATGTAGAAATCTTTTAGTCTTTCTTTATCCATACACTCATTAAGAGGCACGTTTAGTAAAAGTTAGTATATGGTAACATTATGCAAATATTTATGCAAATGAGGCCCCACACCAAGTCTCCGCACATGGCCCCGCACCCCCCTTGGGCCGCCCCTGTTTGTGTTATCACTATTTTTCGTTGTATAGTGTGTTAAAATGCATAATACAAAACCCCAAAAACAATAGAGATAGGAGAGATTGCGCAAAGAATACCCTAGCAATACTGGCAGAGTTCAGAAAAACTAAGCAATCAGCAAGTAACACATCATTTTCATTCTACTAACCAATTCTCTGGAACTCCCTCCCAGACAGAATAAGAAATATATCAGACTTCTCAACTTTCTGAAAGCAACTCAAGTTACACATGGAGCCCGATGCAGGAAGCGGCACATCCTGGCCGTCTGACATCCAAAATATGGACGGCTCAAATTTGTACTTGATTCCGTACCCGTGGGAGCTAGATGTTCCTTCGGTTGCAGAATCGGACACTTAGATGGGCCGGACATGCAACGATACTGCTGCAGGAGACGTCCAGCCCACTGCATGCACAGCCAGGCCCATGATCCTGCTGGACCGCCGGTGCTGTGGCGTCCTGTCCCCATGGCACTGGGATGCCCAGCAGGAGCCCCAATACCCCGCATCAATGGTGATTCTGCTTTTACCTCCTTCCTGACCCCCAGCGGGCCATGCCAGGGCCGGGATCAGGCAGAGTGGATCCCCCTGCTGCCACTCACCTCTGTGCTGGTGACTGCCAGACCCAATCTCTGCAAACTGGGAGACTTATTCCACCTCCGAGGTGGAACATGTCCCCTATCCATTTCCTTCAAGCTGGATGTACAGGGCCGTGACCTAAATTGGCCCTGGATGTCCAGATTCATAGGCCCGCCTCTGTTCCACTCACTCTCTGCCTAGTTGCCGCCCCCTCCTGCCCCTGTCCAGCTGTCCCCACACTGAGCCTTTGTGCATGCAGGGAGCTTTAGAGGCAGCATGTGGTCCCAGTGAATAGCAGGGCTGGACATTTATCCAGGACGTCCAACCCCACTATTTGCATCTCTGCATGGGGGCCTTACTTAGAGAATATTTTGGAACTCAGCTAAACTGCCCTAATATCTACGCAACATAATTGGCAGTCCAGTTCACTTTACAACATCTTCCATAAAGCGAATTGATCACAGCATCATAATGATAGGAGGTCAAACTATGGACAAGAGCATGCATACTCACACAGTCCCTCCCCCAGACCTGAACTAGCAAAATTTTAGTTCATATTTACTAAAAGTTTAGAATGTTATTAATCTATGTTTCTTGTTAATTACCTAGGGCCCGATTCTGTTCCGCATGTCCATCCCCTCTGTGCATCCGGTCTGAACTGCATGCACAGAGAGGCTTGTGATTCTGATCCCGTGGGGCACATCTAGCCCCGTGGGATCAGACTCGCAAACAGCAATGTACGTGCAGGCCAGGACTGCAATACATTAAAAGCCTGACTAACTTAGTCAGGGCTTTTAAATGGAGCTTTAGAATCACCTTCTCCTTGTTCAAGGATTAGACCTGCTCAGTTCAGTTTCAGACTTGCATTTAGCAAGGAAGCTTATTGTGACTTTAATAGATGATATGCATAGTATTAGACAAAGGGGTATTTTTACTAAACCGTCTTAATGTTACCAGCGTTAGTTGAAGTCTTACTGTGATGAATGCTATATATGGTAGTGGGTGAACAAGGAGAAGATGATTCTAAAGTTGTCTCCGCATTCACATCTCAAATACTTTAGCTAACACTGGAAGATCGGATACTATTAATTTATTTATTTAATCTATTTATGTATTTGTTATACTGCGTTATCAATGAATAAAAGCAGTTTAAAGATAACAACACCACCCTATAGTTAACATAATTAATACAAGTAAGGTAGCATTTCGGGTTATCGCGCGATAGAAGGAGCCGTGGCACGTTAACGCGCGTTAGCCTTAATTAGGCGCGCTGACCTGCAAACATAGCAACAGAGGTGTAGCACAATGGCTAATACATTGACTGCTGATCCAGTGGTCATGAGCTTGATCCCCCAGTGGGCTCAGTTAAAAGACTGTCTGAAGCAATCCCTTTTCCTGCTTGTAACAATCAGACACATCCCAACAATTTGCACTGCCAGCCAAAAAAGCCTCACCCCAGTGCCGCAACCTAATGCACCTTTTAGGGCGCACCATAAGGCACATCATAAAGCACCATGTCATCCAAGGCAGGTCATAATGTGCCCCAGAGGGTGGCAGGAAAGGTTGGCACCCCCCAAGGCAGCATATAAGGCACCCCATAAGCTGGACAAACCTAAGGTGCTGCGAAAGATGCCCCAGGGATGCCAAAGTGACACAGGAGATGGTGCCCAGGGGCACAAAGATGCCCCAAAGTCACAAGCATGAAATATATGGCTCAAACACAGATGTAACCATAACACTGCACAGAGCACCAAGGAAAGGCAATGAACAAGTGATGGAAGGAAGTAGATGACGGAGCTCCTGGACCAGCCAAATCTGCGTGCAGCCCATGTGGCAGCAGGTAAAGTGGACAAACGTATCGGGGGCAGCTGTACCGATGTACAAGGTGATGGTAATGTACAGTGCAACAATGACAATGTGTGGCAGAGGATGGGGATATGTGTCCACCAGAGGAGGTAGAAGTGGCAGGATAAGTGCAATGACAGGAGGACAGAGGAAAGCAGTGCCATGCAGAGCAGACACAGGAGAGGCAGGCATGAAGAGCCACAATACAGAAATGTGTGTCAGTGCAGGACATGGGGTAGCAGCCTGCACATTAGGGCAGGACTCCACACAGCTGGCACACACACATAAACGGACAGAAGGATGGATGGCAACAGTGATGATGGTATAATGTGGCAGCAGCACAGATATGCACAGATATGACTGTTACACAAATGAAAAGTAGTTGTGTAGAACAGCCATAAAAAAAGGGAATAGAGAGGAATTGAACCCATGACCTCTGCTGTTGAAGTCATTGCATTAACCATTGTGCTACATCACTATGGGAGCTATCACACCAATGGCTAGCTACAGACAGAGTGCATGTCACCATAAAACTGTCTGCTGTGGCTACCAGGATAGGATAGAACCAACAGTACCCATAATGCAATTCACATGCCGAACAGCAGTCTACATCTGCTCACCAGATGGGGTATGCACCTCTACAGCACGTCAGCTTGGTAGGGGGGAATGACTGTGTGTGTTACTGGCACAGAGTACCAACAGGCCATGCCATTGTGCGTGTTCTGTGCTCACCCTGAGGGTGAGGTGGAGTGGCCAGCACCAGTCCGCATTACCGGGGTTGGTTGAGGTGGGCTATGCTGCAGGTCTTCATCAGTGCCAGTGTGTTACAGACATTTGTTGCAGACACCTTTAGGAGGTCTCTGTATCCATTTGTAATTGCCAGTCATGTGTGGACCACGATGCACACAACATAGTGCATATCCACTGTGCTTGCTATGGTCACCTGTTTAGGGAGCAGGGGTGTTTCAGGGCTCATATGGTGACAATGTACTTAGCAAACCACCCACTCTGGGTCAGGGTGGGGGACATAATCTTCACCCAACAGACCTGCACTCTCACCCCTTTGCAAGGGTAGCAGTAGAAGTACATGAGGACAGGCTGTGGTACCAGCAACCCCAGTCCTGGTGGCAAACAGACAGCTGCTGAAGATCTGCACATGGGACAGGGCCACTGGCAGATAGGTAGTGAGCCCAGTCAGCTCAGCTGCAACCCACTACAATCTGAAATTCACCAGCAGAGGGCAGTCAGGGTGCACCTGCTGCACCCTGCAAGGTGGTTCAGCCATACAGATGCTAACTACAGACAGTCTGCTAGCTAGTACATAGTGCATGTTCCTGGAGGAACTGTGTGCACCCAAAACTGGGATGTCAGCACACACACCTTGCAGGTATATCAGTGATTGGTCCCCAGAAAATAGAACCCATAAATACCACTTGAGAAAAATACTATATATAGCACTATGGGGGAACCTAGCCATGCCGTGGCCACTGCTCAGTCATGGTGAGAGCGACCTCCCAGTATGACATGCTGTGGCCACCCTGTCCGTGCAGGTGGAGGTCGGGCACTACAATGTCCCGGCCATTGCCCTATACCCTGTCCGGACCATACCCACAGTACCTTGCTCCTCATTATGCACATTGAGAGGCTAACACTGGAAACAGTGTAAGCAATGTGGGCTCAGTAAGGTGTAGGCAGCCACAACACACTGGATAGACAGACACACACTCCCACACCTATGGCAGCATTGTACAAATATAGAGGTTTGTGGCAGCCCTGGCCGCCACACCAGTCTTGGGCACAGTGCAGGCATTGCTATGGTACTCAATACTGTTAGGGTCACTCCCTGGGGTGGTAAACACTGTCAGAATCAATAAATGAAACACACTCCACAGATACCAGAAAGGTTGATATGATGAATCTCTATCAACAAATTGTGTTTAACTTAGGATTTGTTAGCTGACATTAATCATAGCAACCTTTTGATATATGTGGAACGTGTTCCCAAGTTTAGGATGACATTGCTAAGGTAAGCAGATGCCAGTATTGGGAGATGCTGCTCTGCCCAGGGCCCAACAGCCTGACTCTCCATGAGGCTTTGGATAGTGGAGCCTGTGGGTGTGGGTGTTTATGCCCCTGTTGGCCACTGCTCTAGGGCAGAGGTTCCCAACTCCTGTCCTGGTGGGCCAAACACTGTTCAGGTTTTCATGCTGTCCCTAATGAATATGCATGGCTACATTTGCATGCAATGGGTGCGGAGCATACAAATGCAGCACAGGCATATTTATTAGGGTCAGCATGAAACCTGAATGGTTTTTGGCCCTCCAGGACTGCAGTTGGGAAACTCTGCTCTAGGGATTGCACATCTTTATGGTGTCTGTGCTCTGTAGGGGAAAATATAGGCGTTTCAGGCATGTTTATTTTATCTGCATTAGTCTTTATTACCATGGTTTAGTACTGGGTAAAATGTGGGGACAGGGTTGGCAGGAGCCACAGCTGGGACTTGAACTTGTGATGTTTCTGCTTCTGAGTAGGCTGGCTGTGTGCACTGCACCAAACTGTTGCCACAGGGACAGATCATTCCCTGGGGATACCATGACTGTTTGTCAGACAGACGCTGTCTGTTGCAGTGCACGGCACCGACATAAACGGGGCTTGGCCATGGTCTGCTGTGGGCAGATGCCACTGCCCCCTTCGCCACCAGCACCCCTCCGCCACCATGCTGACATGCCATTATGCCGGTGGTGCTGGTGGTGTGCAGTCCCAGGCCATCCAGTGTGCCGGTAGGCAGCTGCCTATGGTGAGGGTTCTCGGGTAGGGGTGCCTACATGGACATGCGCACTTCCTCCCGGCACCGCCTGCCAATATTATGTGCCCTTGGGGGTACCTGCTGGGTAATTTCCCCTGTGACACTGTGGGACACACACTCGTGCCCATGTTGGACCCTCATTAGTTGCTGTCTTGCTGCTTTACAGTTTCGGCATTCCTATGTGCCACTTAGGCATCTGCCTAGTCCACACTGTGTCCCAACTGGACCACAGCATTTGCCGTCTGCAGCCCCCTGTATCCCATTTACAGCATCAGTACAGTTGTGCTTTCCTACATGCCCACTCTGCTGTTGCTGCACTTGTGCATGCCATAACAAACCTGCCCAATCTAAACGACAGAAACCCTGATCAACGCTATTTTAATGTGGGATCATTCACTTTGTAGGGGGACAGAGCATAGACACTTCCAAACATGATATCTTAATTTTTACACTTTGTCAGTAGCGTTGCTTTATGTTTATCATTAATATCACTATTGGCCAGCTTTGTTTATTGGGATTTTAAATGTGGTTCTGTTCATTTTATATGTTTATTTGCTTTTTTGGTCCCTGCACATGTATCACAACTATCACTTTTTATAGGTTTCCCTGCCTTTGCTGCACATTGCTGACTGGAATGGTTTCTCTTTCCTTCAAATGTGCCTTAACGCGAGGGTTTCTCTTGTGTTAGTGTTCAGACCCGGATTTCACCGCATTAGTGTGCCTGGAGCCTCTCCCCTCCTACTCTCCGCCCATTGACCCCTTCTCTCTGCCCTCTGGGAAGCCTTACTTCACCCTTCAGACACGGAGTTTACAGCGTTAGTGTGCCTTAATGCTGCCGCCACGTTATCGTGCGATAAATCACGCGATAATGTCACTTATCGTGCGATAATACCACCGCTGCGACGTTAAGACGGTTTAATAAACATACCCCAAAGAGAGAAAAGAACTTCTTATCCTATTAAATCTCTCATAAACCTTTGAAACCTTAGATTAGGGCCCGATATTGAAAAGGCATTTACTGTGCATGGTTTACAGTCCAGTAAACAGTGTAAATGTCTTAAATGGGGATAATCAATGGCACCTACATGGTTAGTGCTGTTGAATATCCCCATCTATTTCCTGTATGTGCCCTGATGCTATCCAGTTAGCATCGGGGCATGGTAGGGGTGTTTTGGGGAAGAACGGAGGTGGAGATTGCTGCTGCCTCGGTAGCGGCAAAATATATATATTTTTGGCCACGGATGCTAACTGGGTAGTGGTGCAATATCACCGCTACCTGGTTAGGCTCTGTGGTGTTTTCCTCTGGACGCCAAAACTGGATATTCAGTGCAGTTACCGTGGCATTGAATATCCGGGATAAAGGGTGTGCGGGCAGGGCTATGTGTCATAGAGGAGCATAGGCTGCCTAGTAGAATATCGTGCTATCTTGGTTTCAGAATTTTTTACAAACAGAAAAATGATGGCACATAAAGACCATATGGCCTATCCAGTTTGCCCTTCCATACCAATTACTGAGCTTTATAGTCTTATTTTACACCCTCTATAATATAGATCTTTACAGTGATGGTGGCTGGGGAAAATTCACATCTTTCTTATTTAATATTTATATTCAACCAGTGTTTGCTATTATTAGGGATGCCAGATATGCTTCATATTTATGTGTAGATGATATGCAATTTTTGTGCCTTTAAAATGGGTACTGTGGCTCACTGAATCAACTGAATAGTTGCTTGGATGGGGTCAAGGCATGTTTGGGAGCTGAGACTATAACTGAATATTAATAAGACTGAGCTCTGTGGGAGGGTGAGTAGAAGTGAACTGTCCATAACTTGTCCAGTCACTTCTGCCCCCCCCCCCCCATGCATACAGGAAGTCAGCATCATGCATTGGAGGGGGTGGAAGCACAAACAGCCCCAGAGTGCCAAAGGTTTTGATAAAAGCTGTGGGGCATCTGTTTGAAGTAATTGCCACCACTGCAGGTCCCAGAAAGGGGCAGCGGAAGTGTCAATGGGCTTAGTTCACCTAATGTTAGCACGAGCCCTATCTGGAAATCATTGCTAGAGGATGTGGTAAAAGCTGTTAGCATAGTCAGGGCTAAAAAACCTTTAGCCAAGTTCCTGGAGGAAAAGACCATAAGCCATTATTAAGGTAGATGTGGGGAAAGTCACTGGTGGGCATGTAGCATGGCAACTATTTACTTTGTGTAATCCTGTCAGGCTTTTAGATATCCAGAGAAGGGTAGGGGAGACTCAACCCTAGGTTCCTTATGAGTCAAGGCTCTACAGGAATGGGATGAATGGCCAAACAAAGTTCCTCAATTTGCTCTGGCAACTGAGAAAAGCTCTGGTTTAATTCCCTTATATTATTTCCTTGAACAGCTAGGACTGTAGCCAACTCATCAGGTTCCATTCTGGTCAGAGCGTGATGTGGTGGTTCTCTTCAGTAGGAAATACCCAAGAACAATGAGTGGGCAAGGTCCAAGGACAGGTTCTTCATGGGACAGAGCACCCTGGGTCCAGTAGTAGCTAGGACAGGGTCTTCTGCCTGTAACAGCCATCTTCCCTTCCTTCTGATGCTGGTAGCCACCAGGGTTTTGTTGCACAAACTCAGGACACAAGGTGAAAACCAGGAACCAGAGGAACTTCAAGGAGATTGAAAGTGTGTGCCTTCTTATGTTTTTACTATATCTTCCAGGGCACTCACCAAGATGGAGCAAGGCATAAGAAAAGACAAGGCACAACCAGAACTGGAGCAGGATCTAGAAGGATCTGACAAGATGAATCAGGATCTGAAGTGAAGCAGGGTTCCAAACACAAGGCAATACCTAAGTGTAGACTAAGCTCTGGAAAAGAGGTCTAGCCAGAGCTGAGTTTATAAATAGATCCTAGACAGAAACAAGGTGGCTTCTGAAAGAAAGTAGAAGACATAAAGCAGACTAAGGCTTACAGTCAAGTGGAAACTACTACACCTGTTGGTTGGAAGTACAAGATTCATCTGGTAAGGATCTTGTGGGAACTGAGCTACCTGCAGACTGCCATAGAAACCTCATAGAATGTGTGAAACAAATTAAAAATTCTGAAAAAAATCATGGAAAAAAGGGGTAGGGTAAGCTGGCTGACTGCTAGCTGAGCCTCAGAACACTGCTACTTACTTTTTTCCTTGATTTTTTTCCCTTTTCTTTTTTCTGATAGGGAAACCAAAATATAAAGGGACAGCCAGAAACACCCAGAAGAGGCAGTTAGCAGCCACTATGTAGGTCTGATGGACAAACACCTTATTTGAAATCTGGATACTGATGTTGAAGATGGAGGTGCCTTACTGGATTTGACATCAGGAGGAGGTAATCTGCTGCCACTCCTTGAGATAGAAACTTTTTTTAAACCTCTCCTGCAAGTGCCTGTTCCATGGCCCAAGGCACCTGAGGATAGGAGTGGGTAGAATTTGGAGGTGTTGCTGATGACAGTAAGAGCTAAAGGACTGTTAACCCTCTTAAGAATACAGTGAGAAGTGGCAAGAATAGAGGGAGAATCTACAACACTCCTTGTCATTGAAGCGGAGAAGCTTATTCAGGAGAATTTTCAACAGTCTGATATTCAGGTGTGGGAAGACTCTGTTGGTGACAGTGGGACCAGAGCACAATGAGAAAGAAATATAGGAAACTCTGTCAATTGTATCAACTCAAATTCTAGAATCAGTCTCAATCAGGCTTTTTGAAATTTCAAGAGGAAGAAATCAAATGATTTTATGAGGGATTGATCATTATTGGACAAAAAGCATCAATGAAGAATGAAGCTGTGGTTTCTTGGTTAAAGGAATTTCATTTTGGAAAATAAGACGAGGCCTTAGAAAATGTTATACATTGGGGAGAACAGCTTGGTTTCCTGGGAGCTGCCGCGGAGTTTTCCATCGCCGCGGAGCAGTGTAGCAGGCGGGAGCTGACTGCCTGTTGGGTCAGCTGCAGGCATCCGGTGGCCGTCCTAGGCACTGAGGACCCCCCACGCCCTACAAAGCTCAGCAGGGGCTGCGCTTCAGTGGAGAACAGCTTGGTTTCCTGGGAACTGCCGTGGAGTTTTCCATCGCCGCAGAGCAGTGTAGCAGGCGGGAGCTGACTGCCTGTTGGGTCAGCTGCAGGCATTCGGTGGCCATCCTAGGCGCTGAGGACCCCCCGCGCCCTACAAAGCTCAGCAGGTACACTCGCGACCGCGAGTTCGCGGCCTGCGAGGTTGTGTCCAAAGGGGCGTGTCACAAGGAGCATGTCACAAGGGTCGTGTCCAAAGGGGCGTGTCACAAGGGGCAAGACACGCTCCTTTTGTGCTCCATCGGTGCTTCCTGAGGTCTTCGGAAGGCGCCGTTGAGTGAAGTGTTGTATCCATGGGGAAACGGAAGGCCAAGGTTGTGGCTAAAGTTCCAGCTGGAAAGAACAAAAGAGCGGAGCCTGGACTGACAAATCGTGAACCTTGTTTATTATGCCCCAACGCGTTTCGGCCAACCGGCCTTCTTCAGGGGGTCTTGAAGAGCACACCTCAAAAATAATTAATAAACATAAACATAAATAAATAAATACAACATAACCTAAAATGCACTATCATATATCAGTAAAAAAGATTAAAAACATATAATATTCCAAAATGTATAAAGGACAATCTGTAAAAATTAATAAAAACAACTTGTAGACAAAAATTGTTAAGAAATTATTAAAAATAATATATAATAAGAACATGTTAAACAACTAAAAAGGAAGAAAGAGAGACGAGGAGGAACCAAAAGAGAGTAAATACCTTATTATGGTCAATTTGAATATTATCATGGATCAAACCTGTAAGGTGCTAACAGCTGATAATAAATAAATAAATAAATAAATAAATAAATAGGTAAGTGTACATTTGTAAAACAAATATATACAATTCTAAAACTGACATTCCATATTGATTAATATATAACCAGCTAATAATAAATAATTAATTACATAAATAATATACATATACATAAAATATATGAAAAAACATATATATACAATTTCAAAACTGGTAATTCATAACGTTCTGTATATGAACATCAAAAAGGCACTTGAAAAGCAAGAAAAGCATGTAAATATGAAAATATACAGAAAAAAGATAAAAAAAATTTGAAAAAATATTATAAAAAATATTTGAAAATAATATAAAAATCAGCTAAATGGAAACCACATCATAAATAAAATGTACAAAAAAGGTGGAGACGCTCTTAAAATAAAAACCATATATTAAACGTTTATACAAACGCATTAAGGAGCCTTACAAAGAATTATGTGTCTGAATTAAGTGACCTATATGGGCGCCTATAACATGCATATTATTCAAACGACATATATTCCAGAATGATCGCAAATGGTAAACAAAATAGATTACCAGTTGTAAAACCTTTTTGTAGAATGAAACAAACATAAGTCAGACACAAAGGTGTGCTGCACAGTAGAACTGTTAAACAATGCAGTGACATTTACTGCTAGTAAAACGTCTAAAAATAAACGATTTCCCACCTATATAGGCAACGGATAACCGACTAAAACAAGGAAGCAAAAATGAATTCTTAAAAATGCAAAAATCATTCTTAAAAATTAAACAAATATATATTATGTTAAAAAATAAATCATGAAATGTTGATACCGGCATTTTTTAAATAAACAGAGATCGGCAATTAAAAGGCTTCTCACAGCCACGCAGCGTTTTTCCATATTAGAAATGCTAGTAGAACAAAATAAAAATATGTACACGGTTTCTTTGCAGAAACATTAGTGATGTTGGCACGGCCCAGCCAATATATTAAAAAAGGAAAAGATCGTGTAGAATTGCTGCTTACTACTACTTGCTTGGCTTGCCCCTTTTAAAACTCACAAAAAGTAAAAACGCACCTCGTGAAGTCAGATAAACCGGATGATCAAAAAAGAACTTTGAACCCGTGATCGCAGTGTAAGATCGCTGAAAAAATAAAAGAATATATATAATGACCTGTAGCGGAAGCATCTAATTATGTCGCTCAGGTATGTGTAGTATTTTTTAGAAAATCTAAAAAGATGTCAAGAAATTATAAATAAAAGTCCAAGTTTACCAAAGAACAGCGTTCTGCACTGCTGCACTGCTGAATAACGTAGTAGGACATACTATGAGTGGACGCCTAAATACTGGCATTTTCCCGCCCGTGCAGGTTAAGGGTCACTGACTCAAAATAACGAATAAATGTATAAATGCTAACAAAAATACTATTTATGTTGGATGCACATCAATCAATTATGAAAGCTATGGAGCAAAAGGAATCTGAAGAAAAAATATAAACTCATAAAGAAAGAGATAGAGAGGAAGGGAAGAGAGGAAAGGGAGAGAATGAAAGGGAGGGAAAGGGGGGAGGGGGGAAGGGGGGGAGAAGGGGGAAATCGTTTATTTTTAGACGTTTTACTAGCAGTAAATGTCACTGCATTGTTTAACAGTTCTACTGTGCAGCACGCCTTTGTGTCTGACTTATGTTTGTTTCATTCTACAAAACGTTTTTACAACTGGTAATCTATTTTGTTTACCATTTGCGATCATTCTGGAATATATGTCGTTTGAATAATATGCATGTTATAGGCGCCCATATAGGTCACTTAATTCAGACACATAATTCTTTGTAAGGCTCCTTAATGCGTTTGTATAAACGTTTAATATATTGGTTTTTATTTTAAGAGCGTCTCCACCTTTTTTGTACATTTTATTTATGATGTGGTTTCCATTTAGCTGATTTTTATATTATTTTCAAATATTTTTTATAATATTTTTTTCAAATTTTTTTTATCTTTTTTCTATATATTTTCATATTTACATGCTTTTCTTGCTTTTCAAGTGCCTTTTTGATGTTCATATACAGAACGTTATGAATTACCAGTTTTGAAATTGTATATATATGTTTTTTCATATATTTTATGTATATGTATATTTATTTATGTAATTAATTATTTATTATTAGCTGGTTATATATTAATCAATATGGAATGTCAGTTTTAGAATTGTATATATTTGTTTTACAAATGTACACTTACCTATTTATTGATTTATTTATTTATTTATTATCAGCTGTTAGCACCTTACAGGTTTGATCCATGATAATATTCCAATTGACCATAATAAGGTATTTACTCTTTTTTGGTTCCTCCTCGTCTCTCTTTCTTCCTTTTTAGTTGTTTAACATGTTCTTATTATATATTATTTTAATAATTTCTTAACAATTTTTGTCTACAAGTTGTTTTTATTAATTTTTACAGATTGTCCTTTATACATTTTGGAATATTATATGTTTTTAATCTTTTTTACTGATATATGATAGTGCATTTTAGGTTATGTTGTATTTATTTATTTATATGTTTATGTTTATTAATTATTTTTGAGGTGTGCTCTTCAAGACCCCCTGAAGAAGGCCGGTTGGCCGAAACGCGTTGGGGCGTAATAAACAAGGTTCACGATTTGTCAGTCCAGGCTCCGCTCTTTTGTTCTTTCTTGCTGTGCGGATCCTTAGCTCCCTTTAGTACTGTTGCTCCTTTGAGCTATGTTTTCCCCGTGGAAGGAGGTCCTCAGTTACAGTGAGAAAGACTTGCAAGATATGTTACCTGAGGACCCCTTTTTTAACCAAGAAGAAATGAGTATTGGATTGGAAGAAGAATGGGAAAGGACTGTACATCTTACCCAGAAACTTGTCAAAGAAGAGATGCACGCTTCATCCCTTCTTGAGAACTGTCATCACAAGATCATCCCTAGGGGGCTAAGGGTCTACAAGGCCCCCGGGATGTATCGTGACAACTCTTCTTTTATGGCAGATTGGATTAAAATTTTAAACAAATGCTCTCTGGATTTGATGATCCTTCTTATTAATACCTCACGCCGAAAAGCTACAGGATTAAAGGAAGATGTGGCATCAAAGCTTACTTCATTGAAAGATATGGACAATCAATACGATAAATCTAAAAAAAGATTTTGACAGAAATATGTCAGAATATAAGAAAATTATTAAAGATAGGAAATTAAGGAAATTTAAGAGAGACGAGGAGGATTATAAAACTGGGAATGTTTATTTTTGGACCAACAATACAAATCCCTCTAGAAGCGTTTCAAAAAAGCGCAAATTTGATTCTAAATCAGAGAAACAGCATAAGAGAGTTCCCTCCGTTGCAGGTAGTCCCGAACCCTTTCGGAAGAGGAGTAGGAGTATCCACATTGAATCTGCTGGCTCAGCAGCCCCTCGTACCCCCCCTAGAGATGGGCCTCCCAAGAATCCACCCAATAGAAATCAGGGTTTTTCCATGGACGCTTTATGGAAAGGAGGGGGTTCCAATCGCTTTCAGGAACAGCCCTCCACGTCCAAGGATCCTCTATACCATCAGTCCGGCACTCACTCCAGAGGCAGGGGCAGAGGGAGAGGACAAGAGACTCAACAGTGGGATCCCTAGAGGGCATTTTTAATTTATCTAAATATGTCCTTAGTCCCCTTGAGATTTCAGTTTTACAAAAGGGGTTGTCTTTTGTTCCTTCAGTTCGACATGACCGTTTCAATACCCAAGTAGAGTTGTTTAAATTTTTCAGAAAGCTTCATATTAAAGATTTTTTTAAAAATCAGGAAGCAGGTAATGGAGATCTTTCTGTTATTAAAAACCACTCTACTTGGATGCCTAAAGCTGATAATGCTATTATTAATACGTTCCAGCAAGTGGTACTTCATGAGATACAAAAAATGTATGACACAAAAAAGACGCATACTTATTTTAATTTAAGTAAAGAGGAAAAGCATGCACTTTCCAGTTTAAAAATGAATTTTGAAATCATCATAAAACCGGCAGATAAAGGTGGAGCGCTCGTTATTCAAGACAGAGATGATTATATTCAAGAAATTTTACGACAAATTAAGGATACAAGATATTATACAAGATTACGTGAAGATCCCACTCCGGCTCTTAAACAACAGGCTGACACGTTAATTTATATTGGTATACAAGCTGGGTATCTTACACCTAAGGAAGCATAGTTTCTCACAGTATCTCATCCAGTAATGCCTACGATATATGTTCTACCCAAAATTCACAAATCTTTAGATAATCCCCCTGGCAGACCCATTGTCTCTGCCATAGGGTCCTTGTTTGAGCCCATATCGAAATATCTGGATGTGTTTCTTCGTCCATTCGTACAACTCACTCCGTCATTTGTGCGAGATTCATCACATATGATTCATTTACTCAGTGCCTATGATGGTGCTCATAATGGGATTTTTCTTGTCACATTGGATATTAAATCTCTCTACACTAACATTCCTCAGAAAGCTGCGATTGAAGTTATAGCAGATTATTTGATCACTAGGATTACACCTGTTCGCACTCCTACTAGTTTTCTTATTCAATTAGCGTCTTTAATACTATGCAATAATTTTTTCTGTTTCCAGGATCTATATTACCATCAAATACAAGGAGTTGCAATGGGCTCATCGGTAGCACCAGATGTGGCCAACCTTTATGTCTCACATTTTGAATCAGTCTTTCTAAATGCACACCCTTATAAGCTGAATATAAAAATGTGGAAACGCTATATTGATGACGTGTTTCTCATTTGGGAAGGCACAGAAAACTTGTTGTTAGGTTTCATTCGGTGGCTTAACTCCTGTGACCCGCACTTACAATTTGAGCATATATATAGCCCAAATGAAATAGCGTATCTGGATATATTAATTAAAAACACTCCAGAAGGTTTCATTACTACCTTGTACCGTAAACCTACCGATAGAAATTCTCTTCTACACTTTAGTAGCTTCCACAACCGGTCGTTGAAAGAAAATCTTCCCATGAGCCAGTTCCTGCGAATCCGACGACTCTGTACTACAGATGAGGATTTTACAATCCAGGCTGGCAGCTTAGGCCAAAGATTTAAAGATCGTGGATATCCAGATGCCTGTATTACTAAAGCCTGCCAACGTGCTTGGTCAGCTGATCGAATGTCCTTGTTACAGAAACGTGTGCCCAATGCATCTAATAATATTGTCTGTACAATTACGTTTTCAGAACACTCAAAGGAGATTGCTAGTATATTAAGGAGAGCATGGCATATTTTAGATCCTCTTTCCTCCTTAAGTGAGACAAGACTTTTGGTTGCATACAAGAGAAATTCGAATATAAGAGACATTTTAGTACCATCTGCTTTAGGTAAACCGAAATTTATTCCAAAAGCGTGTGGACATTTCAAATGTGGCACATGCTGCATTTGTGAAAATGTTCTAGTAACTAAGAAAGAGTTCTCTAAGCCGAACTCAACATATAAAGTATTGTTAAAAGATTTCTCCAACTGTAATACTCAGAATGTCATCTATTTGGTTCTTTGCCCGTGTAACCTCTGTTACATTGGAAAGACCAAAAGGTGCATCAAGACACGAATTATCGAGCATAAGAGTAACATTCGGAGACAGGCGGTGGACAAACCTTTAGTAGATCACTGGTTGGCAGCTCATCACACTCTTTCAGATCTGAAATTTTTGGTATTGAAAGTAGTGCGGCCTCATTGGCGAGGGGGCAATTTAGATAAACTCCTCCTACGTCTTGAGCAGAGATTCATTTATGAATTACGTACATTACATCCATTGGGTTTAAACCAAGAAGTTGATCTTTCTGTCTTTTTATAAGGTTGGTTCATCTCTTTTCATTTCCTTTTCTTCTCTCCCCTTCCCCTCCCCTTCCCCTTCCTCCTTCCCTCCCCCTTCCCCTTCCTCTCTCTCCCCCTTTCCCCCCTCCCCCCTCCCCCTCCCCCCCTCCCTCCCTCCTTCCCCTCCCCCTCTTCCCCCCTCCCCCTTCCCCCTTCCCCCTCCCCCCTTCCCTTCCTCCCCCCTTTCCCCCCTTCCCCCCTCCTCCCCCCTCTCCCCCTCCCCCTCCCCCCTCTCCCCTCCTTCCACCCTCCCCCTCCCCCCACCCTCCCCCCCTTCCCTTCCTTCCTCCTTCCCCTTTCCCTCCCCTCCCTTTCCCCCTCTCCTTTTTCCCCCTTCCTCCCCTTTTCCCCTCCCCCCTCCCCCTTCCTTCCCCTCTCCTTTTCCCCCCTCCCCCTTCCTCCCCCCCCCTTCCCCTTTCCCCCTCCCCTCCCTCCCCCCTTCCCCTTCCTCCCCCTCTTCCCCTCCCCCTTCCCTCCCCCTTCCCCCCTTTTTTTTCCCCCTCCCCTTCCTCCCCTTCCCCCTTTACCCCGCCTTCCCCTCCCCCTTCCCCTCCCTCCTCCCCCTTCCTCCCCCTTCCCCCCCTCTTCCCCTCTCCTTCCCCCCCTTCCCTCTCCCCTTCCTTCACTCTTCCCTTCTTCCCCTTCCCCCCTTCCCCTCCCCCTTCCTCTCCCCCTTCCCTTCCTCCCCTTTCCTCCCTCCCCCTTTTTCCCCCTCCTTCCCCCCTCTCCCCCCTTTCCCTCCCTCTCAATCCCTCCCTTTCTCCCGTTCCTCTCTTCCCTTCCTCTCCCCCTTCCTCCCTATCTCTTCCCTTCTTTCCTGTTTTCTTATGAGTTCATATATATTTTTCTTCAGATTCCTTTTCCTCCATAGCTTTCATAATTGATTGATGTGCATCCAACATAAATAGTATTTTTATTAGCATTTATACATTTATTCGTTATTTTGAGTCAGTGACCCTTAACCTGCACGGGCGGGAAAATGCCAATATTTAGGCGTCCATTCATAGTGTGTCCTACTACGTTATTCAGCAGTGCAGCAGTGCAGAAACGCTGTTCTTTGGTAAGCTTGTACTTTTATTTATAATTTCTTGACATCTTTTTAGATTTTCTAAAAAATACTACACAAACCTGAGCGACATAATTAGATGCTTCTGCTACAGGTCATTATATATATTCTTTTATTTTTTCAGCGTTCTTACGCTGCGATCACGGGTTCTAAGTTCTTTTTTGATCATCCGGTTTATCTGACTTTACGAGGTGCGTTTTTACTTTTTGTGTGTTTTAAAAGGGGCAAGCCAAGCAAGTAGGAGTAAGCAGCATTTCTACACGATCTTCTCCTTTTTTAATATATTGGCTGGGCAGTGCCAACATCACTTATGTTTCTGCAAAGAAACCGTATATATTTTTATTTTGTTCTACTAGTATTTCTAATATGAAAAACGCTGCGTCTACAAAAAGTTTTTACAACTGGTAATCTATTTTGTTTACCATTTGCGATCATTTTGGAATATATGTCGTTTGAATAATATGCATGTTATAGGTGCCCTTTTTCCCCCTTTCCCCCCCCTCCTTCCCCCCTCCCCCTCCTCCCTCCCCTTCCCCCCTCCCCCCCCTCCCTCCCCCTCCTCCCTTTCCCTCCCTTTCATTCTCTCCCTTTCCTCTCTTCCCTTCCTCTCTATCTCTTTCTTTATGAGTTTATATTTTTTCTTCAGATTCCTTTTGCTCCATAGCTTTCATAATTGATTGATGTGCATCCAACATAAATAGTATTTTTGTTAGCATTTATACATTTATTCGTTATTTTGAGTCAGTGACCCTTAACCTGCACAGGCGGGAAAATGCCAGTATTTAGGCGTCCACTCATAGTATGTCCTACTACGTTATTCAGCAGTGCAGCAGTGCAGAACGCTGTTCTTTGGTAAACTTGGACTTTTATTTATAATTTCTTGACATCTTTTTAGATTTTCTAAAAAATACTACACATACCTGAGCGACATAATTAGATGCTTCTGCTACAGGTCATTATATATATTCTTTTATTTTTTCAGCGATCTTACGCTGCGATCACAGGTTCAAAGTTCTTTTTTGATCATCCGGTTTATCTGACTTCACGAGGTGCGTTTTTACTTTTTGTGAGTTTTAAAAGGGGCAAGCCAAGCAAGTAGTAGTAAGCAGCAATTCTACACGATCTTTTCCTTTTTT
This sequence comes from Ichthyophis bannanicus, assembly GCA_033557465.1. Lineage (NCBI taxonomy): Eukaryota > Metazoa > Chordata > Amphibia > Gymnophiona > Ichthyophiidae > Ichthyophis > Ichthyophis bannanicus. The sequence continues at coordinate 613,005,168 of CM066034.1, read as the reverse complement.
AATATATTGGCTGGGCCGTGCCAACATCACTATGTTTCTGCTAAGATTCCGTGTACATATTTTTATTTTGTTCTACTAGCATTTCTAATATGGAAAAACGCTGCGTGGCTGTGAGAAGCCTTTTAATTGCCGATCTCTGTTTATTTAAAAAATGCCGGTATCAACATTTCATGATTTATTTTTTAACATAATATATATTTGTTTAATTTTTAAGAATGATTTTTGCATTTTTAAGAATTCATTTTTGCTTCCTTGTTTTAGTCGGTTATCCGTTGCCTATATAGGTGGGAAATCGTTTATTTTTAGACGTTTTATTAGCAGTAAATGTCACTGCATTGTTTAACAGTTCTACTGTGCAGCACGCCTTTGTGTCTGACTTATGTTTGTTTCATTCTACAAAAAGTTTTTACAACTGGTAATCTATTTTGTTTACCATTTGCGATCATTCTGGAATATATGTCGTTTGAATAATATGCATGTTATAGGCGCCCATATAGGTCACTTAATTCAGACACATAATTCTTTGTAAGGCTCCTTAATGCGTTTGTATAAACGTTTAATATATTGGTTTTTATTTTAAGAGCGTCTCCACCTTTTTTGTACATTTTATTTATGATGTGGTTTCCATTTAGCTGATTTTTATATTATTTTCAAATATTTTTTATAATATTTTTTCAAATTTTTTTTATCTTTTTTCTGTATATTTTCATATTTACATGCTTTTCTTGCTTTTCAAGTGCCTTTTTGATGTTCATATACAGAACGTTATGAATTACCAGTTTTGAAATTGTATATATATGTTTTTTCATATATTTTATGTATATGTATATTTATTTATGTAATTAATTACACAGGTACACTAAAAAAATTTTTTTTTAAACTGCCTCTAATGTTTCGATTGATTTTTACGTTTTTTGGTGCGCTGAATCCAAATCTGGTAACCAATTTGCTCCATCACGTACAGATTTTTTGCTACATTGGGTTAGCAGTTTGAGGTGAATGTTTCAGATTGAGTGCGATCGAGATAAAAGTTTCTTGGATGAATTCTTTATACTAATTGTTTAGTAGTTATTCAAATAAGAATAAAGAAAATTGTAACAAGGCAGCACATAAGAATAGAGTAATGTCAACAAAACACACTGTGATGGTAGCAAAATTGTCTGCACTTAAAACAGCCACATACATGTGCACAAACATTGAGCATATAAGAGCAAGGTTAGACACAAAGCAAAGCAAAGGAATGTGCAAAAAATGTTGTACAGGTATGTATGTAAGAATAGAAAACGCAAACCGCACCATTGCAATACATGAAGACAAACACCCGATGGTGTGAAAATAAAATTCTAGTAAATGAGATCCGACACTGTGGTAATAACTAGCAAATTTTTATTTCAAAGTTTAGTAAAAACACGATATTTGTCAACACAGTTTAGATTTTAAAGTCATTCTTGGGTCAATCAATCTCCTGGTGGGCCCGTTTCTTCTTCCCCCGAATGCTTCTCTTGGTGCGCTGCTTGGCGTATTTTTCATCTGGGGTTTCCCGCAGCAGCAACCAGCAGAAATCAGCCATCATAGTGGTGTTCCATCTTCCTTGGTACCTTCTCTCTGCGTCCTTGATGTCCTGGTGAAACCTTTCACCTTGTTCTTCACTGTACGCCCCCAAGTTTTCCGGGAAAGTAGTTCACATGGGAGTGCAAGAAATGGACTTTCAGGCTCATGTTACAGCCTTGTTCTTTGAAGGCATTGAGCATCCTGGCAACAATATCCTTATAGTTCTCATCCCGCCTGTTCCCCAAGAATTTGAGAACAACATCCTTGAAGGAATCCCAGGCTTCTTTTTCCTTCTCAGACATCGTTTCAGCGAATGCTCCATCTGAAATGAGTTTCCTTATATCAGGGCCAACAAACACTCCTTCCTTTAGCTTTGCTTCAGAAAGTCGGGGGAACTTTGAGCATAGGTACCGAAAGCACTCACCATCTTTTGGAAGGGACTTGATGAATTGCTTAATGAGACCCAACTTAATGTGGAGAGGTGGTAATAGAATTTTATCACGAGGTACCAAGCTCTCATGAAGAACATTTTTCTCACCGGGTCTCAAATACTCCCGAATTGGCCAGTCTTTTTTCCCCCAGTGTAGGTCGTGGGCCCGGCTATCCCACAAGCAAAGGAAGCAGGGATATTTGGTGAAACCGGATTGCTGCCCTAATAGCATGGATAGAATTTTAAAGTCTCCACAAATCATCCACTTATTCTCATCATAACGAATCTTCTGAAGAATCAGGGCCAAATTCTCATATTTTTCTTAGAGAATAACAGAGTGAGCAATAGGAACTGAAGCGAATGTGTTGCCATTATGAAGAAGAACACCTTTTATGCTGTCTTTTGACGAATCAATGAACAGCCGCCATTCAGCAGGATCATACTTGAGTTTAAACTTGTCCATCACTCCGTATATATCGTTGCAAAATACCAAATCTTCCTCTTTGCTGAAATACTTCAAAAATTGTGTCTCGCGGTTGCGGTAACCAATAAAAAGTTGTTCCTGGTGACAATAGATTTTTCTGTTTAAGCCGAGAACCTAGCAGTTGGGCAGCATCTTTTGGGAGTCCTAAATCCCGGACTAAATCATTCAATTCAGCTTGAGAGAAAAGTTCAGGTTTCGGATCTGGTTCAGTTTCAAACTCGGAAGTACTGGACTCATCGGGAAAAGCCATCTGATGAGTCACATCATGATCAGAACCGTCCACACAAATATGATCCAAAGATTTTGGTGGTTCAGGCACAGGTACTTCGTTGCTATGAGGCATAGGCCTAATTGCTGAGGGAAGGTTGGGGTAACTTATTACGTTCTTATATTTTAAGTTGTATCCCTTCACAATGCAAGAGCAAAAATAGCAGTCACTGCTGTGGTCTCTTTGTTCACGCCACATCATAGGTATTCCGAAACGAAATGCTTGTTTTTTACCTTTCATCCATAAGCGTAGATCTTCCTCACATGTCTTGCACACTTTGTGAGGAGCCCACGGTTTGTCTTGATCGCCTAACTTCAAACCGAAATAGGCAAAATATACTTTTTTAATAAATGCAGAAATGTTCCTCTGCCGCTTTTTCACGGTATATTCCCCACAAATAAAACAAAAACTGTCCGGAGAGTTGACGCAACCTCTGGCTCTGTGAGCCATCACAAATACACAGCACTGCAAACTACAACTGTAGTGAACCACTTCGGAATAAAGCTGGATTACGACTGAGCAAACAAAAGGTAATAATGAACTTGCAAGAAACTGAAATTTGACAGGAACGTTCATGTCGCAACCACCGTGTTTATGCGAGCGAACGAGGCGAGGCGAACAGGAAAGAACATGCGCCAGCGCGAGTACTGGATTTAGCCCCCCGCCTCCCAATTGTCCTGTTAATGTATAAAATGAATACAAAACACTCTAAAATATCATGAGGGAGTGTTTCTAGTTAGTTAAACATTACAACCTCTATTTTGGGCCAAGAAAATAAACTGCAGTCGACTAAAAAGAAATTATGTGAACATTCCTTATATGGGTAAGAAATCTAATTTTGCAAGAAAACGTGACGTGATGGAACATTTTGGCTATTTTTCCTGGATTCAGCACCCCAAAGTCTATAGGAATCAGTTGCAAAACTGGAGGCAGTTTTTTGGTAGTGTACCTGTGTTATTTATTATTAGCTGGTTATATATTAATCAATATGGAATGTCAGTTTTAGAATTGTATATATTTGTTTTACAAATGTACACTTACCTATTTATTTATTTATTTATTTATTTATTTATTATCAGCTGTTAGCACCTTACAGGTTTGATCCATGATAATATTCCAATTGACCATAATAAGGTATTTACTCTTTTTTGGTTCCTCCTCGTCTCTCTTTCTTCCTTTTTAGTTGTTTAACATGTTCTTATTATATATTATTTTTAATAATTTCTTAACAATTTTTGTCTACAAGTTGTTTTTTATTAATTTTTACAGATTGTCCTTTATACATTTTGGAATATTATATGTTTTTAATCTTTTTTACTGATATATGATAGTGCATTTTAGGTTATGTTGTATTTATTTATTTATATGTTTATGTTTATTAATTATTTTTGAGGTGTGCTCTTCAAGACCCCCTGAAGAAGGCCGGTTGGCCGAAACGCGTTGTGGCGTAATAAACAAGGTTCACGATTTGTCAGTCCAAGCTCCGCTCTTTTGTTCTTTCTTGCTGTGCGGATCCTTAGCTCCCTTTGGTACTAAAGTTCCAGCTGGAAATGATTTGCGAGGAGGTAAAGTGACCGGTCCTATGGATAAACATTTGACCTCCCTGTTGCCTGTTAGTCATTCTCAGGACGGGGCTTCTTCGAGCTTGGAGAACCGGACACCACCCCCTTTCCCTCAGCCTTCAGGTCCCTCTACACCCGTGGGGTTGTCCCCCAGCCCTCTTGCTTTGACTCTTTGTCCAGTTGAGCCAGCTGTACCTGAAGCTGTATCCCCCCCTCTCAACCGGGAGGTGAAACTTTCGGACATTTGGTTGACACTTCAACAAATTGATTCACGTTTGTCTTCAACTGTTTCCTCGTTGTGTGGGTTTACGCATGATGTGGTAGCCAAAGTTAAAGATATAGATACTCAAATGGTTTCTTCTATGAAGTCTATTGCCCGTTTGGACTCTCAGTTGCAAACCCATAGTGATTTTTTTGCCACTTCTACTAAAGATGTTTCTTCTATATCCTATCGGATTGAGTCACTTGAGAATCATCAACGGGCAAGAAACTTACGTTTTTTAAATTTTCCTTCTACTCATTTGCTTTCCTTTGAGTTATTGTTGCATAAATATTTTTCTGAGGTGCTACACTTGAAGGAGACCCTAGAGATAGTACAACTTTATTCTTTCTCTGTGGGTGTTCAGGGTGATCCGATTGCAGACGGATTGTCTTCCCTGCCTGACAATTCAGTCGCCAATAACCTCACGGCATTTTTGGAAGATTCACTTGATGTTATAACCAAATGTTGCACTTTGGTGGTAACATTTAAGTCTGAATCTATCAAATTATCTGTTTTACGTGCTTACTTTAAATATAGGGAAGTTGTATTCTGTGGATTTAAAATCCAAGTGTTCCCAGATGTCAGCCGGGTCACTCAGCTTCGGCGGAAGCAGTTTCTTGAATTAAAGTCTAGGGCTGTAACTTTGGGAGCTTCTTTTTTTTTAAGTTTCCATGCCGCTGTTTAATAAAACTTGAGGGGAAAAATTATGTTTATATGGACGCTTCTGTGTTGCGTCAGTTTTTGTCTGCAAAGGAAGTACTGGGGGATGGGTAGGTGATTTGCATTTGTTGCTCCCTTATGTGGAGTTTATACTCCTTATTTCTTTGTTTATTCTTCTTCCTTTTTGGATTGAATCAGGCCTTCTCCCTTGATGTGTATATTATGTTGTGATTTCTGTTATTCTTGAATAGTATTATAATTGGTGTTTCTGTAGAATTATGGATTATGTATTCTTGTATTCAGGAAAAGCTTAAATAAAATATTTAAAAAAAAAGAAAATGTTATACATTGGAAGAGCCTTCATCTGATTAATTTACAAAGATCAAAATATATATCTCCTATAGACATGTTTGGAAAGCATCTATTTGAAATCTTGAAGATTCCAGAAATAGTGTGCCTATTCATTCCAGCGCTTACCTCGTATTAATTTGCCTTCCTCAAAAGATGAGTATGTTTGGGGTCTGATAAAGGGGTTCCAGGTCTGAATACATCAGCATTGACAGCTTTGCTAGAAACATCTGTTTGGATTCTGACCTGGACTTTCTGTTAAAACTTTTCTTTCTGCATAAAGATTAATTATTTAATAGTCTGAAAAAGTCTGTATGTTTCTTGAAGTTGCCAAGGCAATTCAGTTTGAAAAGGCAAAGATGTCTTTTTATGCACCCTGGCGCAATTTTGAGTTCTTTTCTGACTGAAGTTTCCCTTTATAGTGTGATTAAATTCCAAAATGTGACATATGTTTTCTATGACGCTGCCCAGTTAACTCAGTTCCTTTTGGGAGCTGGGAGATTTGGACTGAGAGTGCTTCTTTCTATACCTGTTAAGGATAGGGTATCAGATTGAACATGGAGTGGAGGAGTGGCCTAGTGGTTGGGGCTAGGTGCTTCAGGCTGGAAGGTCAGGGGTTCAAATCCCACTAGAGAACAGCAACCTTGGGCTAGAAGGAGTGGGGTTTCTAGTCCCACAGGTGCTCCTTGTGACCTTGGGCAAGCCACTTAATCCTCCATAGTCCATGTTCCCTGTAAAGTAGTTATCTCCAAGTTATAATGCTCTGTTTAATGTAAACCACACTGATGCAGAATAGCATGGTATATAAGAGAATGTAAATAAATAAATTAAGAAATATATTGAGCTGCCAGAAGGTTTTTTCCTTGTTGGTGAAGATGTGGTTCTTCTTTCCTTAAATTTGAGTTTGCTCACTCCCAGGAAGTTTTATGGAACATGTCCCCACAGTAACTGCTGAGAACATACTGGTCATGTCTTCAACAATTATCGCAGAGCCTTTGCATTTTCTGTGTGTTAATTTTTGTGATTAGAGCGTGGTAAGTGCCGTTGTTTAGTAAAAGGGCCCCCTTGTTTCGTTTGTGATTTACCTGATGACTTTGTCATTTTGGTAGAAGAGGATTCTTTGGTGTAAAAATTTAAACCCAAATAAAGACTGGTTTGCACTTGGTTTGCAGCTTGTCGTGCTGTGAGGGCTTGTGTGCATCAGTGATGCTGAGAGCTAAACTATCGGTAGTTAACTACTGGCAGGGTCTCCCAAGATGGACAGGTCTCAGCTGAGGTGCCAGACCAAGACAAACCACCCATCTGGGCAGCAGCAGGATGGGATAGTGTTGACGGTGGAGGATCACATTTCTGTGACAACGGCAACAACACCAAACTTAAACTGCGCAGAAGGAAGGCCCAGCAATCTACTTCTGTATCTTGCCATGAAAACCCAATGGATAGTTGCAACAAAACAAATTGTGCTATAGTGCTGGAAGATGAGACCCCCAGGTCGGAAGGCACTCAACTAGCTACTGGGGAAGAGTTGAAGACTTTTCAGAGTAAAGCCAGCATTTATGATGTGGTTGGATCAAAGCCCTTGGGACGTCTGACTGCTGATGTAGCTGCGCATGAAATGAGAGTCAGAAGCTGTAAAGATGTCTTACACATTGGAACATGGAACGTACGAGGCATGAACCAAGGGAAGTTGGAGGTGGTCAAGAATGAAATGAAACGTGTACAACTTGATCTGTTGGGTGTCAGCTAACTGAAATGGACTGGCATCGGGCACTTTGCATCAGATGATCACATGGTCTACTATGCTGGAAATGAAAGACAAAGAAGAAATGGTGTTGCATTTATAATAAAGAAGAAACTTGCAAGAACTGCAATGAAATACAATGCAGTCAGCGAACTCTTAATCTCTATTCGCCTACGAGGAATGCCTATCAACACAACTATAATTCAAGTATATGCCCCAACAACAGATGCAGATGAGAATGAAATTGAAGAGTTCTATAAACAAGTACAAGCTGAAATTGACAGAACATGCAAGCAGGATATCCTGATAGTCATGGGTGAATGGAACGCAAAAGTTGGCAACAAAGGAGAAGGCAAAGTAGTTGGAAAATATGGACTTGGCAACAGAAATGAAGCTGGAGAAAGACTGATAGAATTCTGCAAGACCAACGATCTATTCATCTCAAACACATTCTTCCAGCAACACAAGCGGCGACTGTACACATGGACTTCACCCAATGGATTGTATAAAAATCAAATTGACTATATCTGTGGAAGTCAACGATGGAAAAGCTCTATAACATCAACAAAGACAAAACCTGGAGCTGACTGTGGTACAGATCATCAACTACTAGTATGCAAACTCAAACTAAAGTTGAAAAAGAGCAAACCACTCATGAATGCAGCAAAATATGACCTTGAGAATATACCACTGGAATTTAAAGACTGCCTGCAAAATCGATTTGCTGCTTTAGATACAAATGACAGAGCTCCAGAAGAGTTATGGAATGACATCAAGAAGGTGGTGTTGGAAGAAAGCGAGAAGTCTCTACAAAAGGTGAAAAAGAAAAAACGGCCAAAATGGATGACGGAAGAAACTCTGAAAATTGCCCAGAAACGCAGAGAAGCTAAAGCCAGAGGAGAAAGAAAGACAATCACAGAACTCAACAGAGATTTCCAACGTGCAGCAAGACAGGACAAGGAAAAGTACTACAATGACGCATGCAAGGAAATAGAAGCAGAAACTATTAGAGGAAGAACAAGATCAGCTTTCCTAAAGCTACAAGAGTTAAAGAAAACGTTCCAGCCTCGAATTGGAATGTTACAAGATGCTCAAGGTTCTATGTTGAATGATGCTGAGAAGATCAAGAAAAGATGGAAGGAATATACAGAGCTTTTATACGATAAAGATCAAGTGGACCAACAGCTGTTTCAACCTGTACGTTATGATCGGGAACCATTGGTGATGAAAGAAGAAGTTGAAGCAGCATTGAAAGCCTTATCAAAGAACAAAGCACCAGACATCAATAGCATTCCTATAGAAGTATTACAGCAATCTGATGCAGCTGTTACTGTACTTACAAGGCTCTGCCAAGAAATATGGAAGACAGCATCATGGCCAACTGACTGGAAAAGATCTGTGTTTATACCAATACTAAAGAAAGGTGATACAACTGACTGTGGAAATTATCGCACAATCGCTCTGATCCCACATGCCAGCAAGATTCTACTGAAGATTATTCAAAAGAGACTACAACCATACCTGGAACAAGAACTACCTGAAGTGCAAGCAGGGTTCAGGAAAGGGCGAGGAACGAGAGACATCATTGCGGATGTGAGATGGATCCTTGAAAAGACTAAAGAATACCAAAAGGATATCTATTTGTGCTTTATCGACTATAGCAAGGCTTTTGACTGTGTAAACCATGAGAAACTCTGGGCCACATTAAGAAGCATGGGTATACCAGAACACCTGATCGTACTCTTGCACAATCTGTACATTGATCAAGAAGCAACAGTTAGAACGGAACAAGGAGAAACAGAATGGTTTAAAATAAGCAAAGGTGTAAGACAAGGCTGCATACTTTCCCCCTACCTGTTTAATTTATATGCAGAACAAATCATCAGAGAAGCAGGATTGTATGAAGACAACAGCGGTGTGAAGATTGGTGGAAGACTCATCAACAAACTTCGCTATGCTGATGATTACTGGCTGAAAGTGAAGATGATCTGAAACATTTGCTTCTCACAATCAAAGAACATAGTCTCAAAATGGGCCTGCACCTTAATGTAAAGAAGACAAAGATCATGACAACTGGCATAATCAACAGGTTCATCATTGAAGGAGAAGAAATTGAAATCGTGAACAACTTTAACCTACTTGGATCAACTATCAATAAAGAAGCAACAAGCAGTCAAGAAATCAGACAACGCATTGCTCTTGGCAGAATGGCTATGAAAGACCTAGATAAGATTCTCAAGAGCAGAGATGTCTCTCTCCATACAAAGATTCGACTTGTTCAAGCCATGTTATTTTCAATAACATCATATGGATGTGAAAGCTGGATAGTGAAAAAGACAAACAGGAAGAAAATTGATGCCTTTGAATTATGGTGCTGGTGGCGAATACTGTGTATACCATGGACTGCCCGAAGAACAAACCAGTCGGTACTAGAGGAGATCAAACCTAAGCTTTCTTTAGAAGCTCAGATGACAAGACTTCGACTTTCATACTTTGGACACATCATGCGGAGAGAGAGATCATTAGAGAAAGACATCATGCTTGGCAAGATAGAAGGTCAACGCAAAAGAGGAAGGCCAGCAATGAGATGGATCGATACAATAACAGCAGCTACGGGTACCATTCTGTCAACAATGAGCCGCCTGACTGAAGACCGAACACAATTTAGGATAGCTATCCAGAGGGTCGCCATGAGTCGACTCCGACTCGACGGCACTTAACAACAACAAAGACTGAAATTCAACAAAAAAGAAAATCAGAAAAAGGCTACATTTTCTGCAAACAAGCCATTTTTTTTACCTGTGTGCATCCCTATTCTCCATCATTACAGGCAGAAGATCAGTAATGATAAATCTTTGGTCTGTGGTTCCAGATGAAATACTGCTGGCGTAATCATGAACACATGCAAAAAGTTAAATAAGGGGCATGTTTACTAAGGCATGACAGACTTTTGCAGTTAACACATTTGGTTAGCGCTGTGTTAGCTGCAAAAACCAGGTGTTATCTTTTGGGGACACACACAGCATTTCTCCAGGAGATAATGCTGCAAAAATGCAGAGATCATAGTGTGGCAGCGCAGTGGATGCAGATGATGTCTCCCATTAAGGTGGCATTAGTTGCACCTGCCATATCTGTAAAACGTGCAGTTACCACATACTGCTGATGCACGCAGTGACCCCTTGCTGTAGACACGCCGACACTCTGCCCACACCCCGCCCACATGCAATGCTAACTCTCAGGGGTATGTTTACTAAACCATCTTAATGTTACAGGCACTAGTTGCAGCGTTAATGTGAAGAATGCCATATATGGTAGTGGGTGTTCCAGAGGGAAGGTTGCAAGGAATCGGTATCGCGCGATAGTGGACGCTGTGGCATGTTAACGTGCATTAAACCTAAGTTCATGCCAGCGAAGTGTTAGAAGCTATAAAGATGTAGCCCACTGGTCACTGCAATGACTGTGGAGCCAGAGGTCATGGGTTTGATCTTACAGTGGTGTTATGTAAGAAGGCTGTCTGAGGTGTTTCCTTTTAATTTAAATCAATGCTGCCAGTAAAAACCCTCATTGTGCCGTAACCTAAGGTGCCGCATAAGGCGCCCTATAAGGCATTCCATAGGGCACATTATAAAGTGCCCTGTTTGCCAAGGCACCTTATAATGTGCCCTATAGGGTGCCCTATGAGGCACCTTAGGTTACTGCACTGTGAGGGTGTTTTTGCTGGCAGCACTGATTTAAATTAAAAGGAAATCCCTCTGACAGCCTTACTAAATAGCACCACTGTGGGACTGAACTCATGACCTCTGCCTCTACAGTCATTGCAATAACCAGCAGGCTACACCTCTATAGCTTCAAACACAGTGCTGGCTGTCTACAGAAAGACTGCAGGTCACCGCACAAATTGTCTGCTGTGGTTACTGGGATAGGGTAAACCCACCCGTACCCATGATGCAGTGCACATGCAGATCAGCAGTCTACATCTGATCACAAGATGGGGTATGTGCCTCCACAGCACCTCGGCCTGGTAGGGGGAACTGACCGTGTGTGTTACTGGCACAGAGTAGCTACAGACCGTGACATTGTGCGGTTCCTCTGCTCACCCTGAGGGTGATGTGGGGCACCCAGCACCAGATCCGCAGAACCTGGCTTAGTGGAGATAGGCTGTGCTGCAGGTTCTCATCAGTGCCAGTGTGTGATAGGTAGTCCTTGCAAACACACTTAGGATATCTCTGTGGTCATCTATATCTCCCAGCAACATCTAGCCCTTGTAGATAAAATTTGTCACATTCCTCCTATTAGACAACTTTTTGGTGGTGGTGAGAATCGAAGAGGAATGTAACAAATTCTATTTACCCTTTTGATGTCTAGTACATCTGTACCTTGCCCACTCACAATCTCAACTGACAGAGGTGTAAGGCATGGGTCTCCAAATCTAGTCCTGGAGGACTACAAACCAGTCAGGTTGGCAGGATATCTCTAATGCATATATATCTCATGCATATTCATTAGGGCTATCCCAAAATCCTGCCAGGATTGCAGCCCTCCAGGACCCCTGCAGTAAAAGAACATGATGAAAGCTGTGGGACCATCAACCCCAGTCCTGCAGGGGATGGGCGCCCTCTGGGGCAGTCAATGCAGATCTGTACTTATCACACAGGGCACTGGCAGACAGGTAGTATGCCTGGAAAAGCTCAGCTGCCCCCCACCACCAAAATCTGACATTCACCAGCAGGGGGCGCAGTCAGTCTTCACCCGCTACACCCTGCAAGGTGTTCCAGCCATACACATGCTAACTACAGACAGTCTGCTAGCTAGTACATAGTACATGTTCCTGGAGAAACTGTGTGCACCCAAAAGTGGGATGTAAGCACAAACACCAAGCAGGTATACCAGTAATTGGGTCCCAGAAATGGGAACCCCCAGATATCACTTGACAAAGACACTGCATAGCACTATGTGGGAATCTGGACATGCCATGGTCCCTGTTCAGTCAGGGAGAGAGTGACCTCCCAGCATGAAATGCTGTGGCCACCCTGCCCGTGCAGGTGATGGTCGGCCACTACAATATCCCAGCCATTGCACTATTCCCTGTGCAGATGCATCCTGCCCAGACTGCCCTGTCCGGCCCATACCCACAATACATTGTTCCTCATTATGCACATTAGCAGGATAACACTGTAACTGTGAAAGCATTGTGAGCTCTGTAAGGTATAGGCAGCCACAAAACACTGGATAGACATACACACACTCTCACACCTATGTCACCATTGTGCAAAGAGAGAGGTGGCTGGCAGCTCTAGCCGCCGCACCAGTCTTGAGCACAGTGCAGGCATTGCTATGGTACTCAATACTGTTAGGGTCACTCTCCAGGGTGGTAAACACTGTCAGTAACAAAATATGAAACACACTCCACATATATAAAAAGGTTGCTATGATGAATCTCTGTTAACAAATTGTGTTTAATGTAGGATTTGTTATCTGACATTGATCATAGCAACCTTTTGATATACGTGGAACGTGTTTCCATGTTTATGATGACATTGCTAAGGTATGCAGGTACTGGTATTGGTAGATACTGCTCCACGCAGGGCCCAACAGCCTGACTCTCCATGAGGTTTTGGATAGTGGAGCCTGTGGGTGTTGGTGTGGGTGTTTCTGCCCCTGTTGGCCTATGCTCTAGGGCAGAGGTTCCCAACTCCAGTCCTGGTGGGCCCAACATGATGGAGGTTTTCATGCTGTCCCTAATGAATACATACAATGGGGGCAGTGCATACAAATTCATCTCAAGCATATTTCTTAGGAACAGCATGAAACCTGAATGGTGTTTGGCCCTCCAGGACTGCAGTTGGGAACCTCTGCTCTAGGGACTGCACATGTCTATGGTGTATGTGCTCTATAGGGAAAAATATAGGCATTTATGGCATGTTTATTTTATCTGCAAATAAAGGTTCCTTCTTTATTTCCAAGGTTTAGTACTGGGTAAAATAAAGGGGCATGACCTGCAGGAGCCACAGCTGGGACCTGAACCTGTGACATTCTGCCCCTGAACACACTGGCTGTGTGTACTGCACCAAACTGTTGCCACAGAGGCAAGTCATTGCCTGGGGATACCATTACTGTTCGTCAGACAGACCTTGTCTTTTGCAGTGCACGGCACCCACCTAAACAGGGCTTGGCCTTGGCTGCTGTGGGCAGATGCCACTGCCCCCTTCACCACCAGCACCCCTCTGCCACCATGCTGACATGCCCTTATGCTGGTGGTGCGCAGTCCCAGGCCATCCAGTGTGCTGGTAGGCGGCTGCCAATGGTGCATTATATGGGGTAGGGGTGCCTGCATAGACATCCATGCTTCCCCCGGCCCTGCCTGCCAATGTTATGTGCCCTTTGGGGTACTTGCTGGGTAATGTCCATTGTGGCACTGTGGGACACACACTCGTAGACATGTTTGCCCTTGGTCAGTTGCTGTCTTGCTGGTTTTCTGTTTCTACATTCCTATGTGTCACCTAGGCATCTGCCTAGTCCACCCTGTGCCCCAGCTGCCCCACTGCATGTTCTGCCTGCAGCCCCCTGTACCCCATTTGCAGCCTCACCATAGTGCCCTTTCGTACTTGGGCACTATGCTGTTGCTGCACATGTATCACTACTATCAGTTTTCTTGGTCTCCCTGCCTTTGCTGTACATTGTTGACTTAAATGTTTTCTCTCTCCTGAAAATGTGCCTCTAACACAAGGTTTTCACTGGCGTTAATTTTCAGACCCTGATTTCACAGCATTAGTATGCCTGGAGCCTCTCCCCGCCCACTCTCTGCCCATTGACCCCTTCTCTCCGCCCTCTGGAATGACTTACTCCACCCTCTGTGTGCTTTAAGCAACGTTTTTGCACGGTAATGTTACATTATCACATGATAACGTTACTTATCACACGATAACGTCGCCGCTGCGACGTTAGCGGTGTTTAGTAAACATACCCCTCAGTCTGCAGATAGTGTAGGGGACTTTCTCTGCTTTCTGCATTCGGCCCACATCAGATGTTATTGTAGCACGCTTTTCCCATCTTATCGCAACTTTAACAGCTAATTCGTTTTAGTATGCATGCCCCTAAATTCCTAGAGACTATACGTAAAATAAAAGATAATCCACCTAGATTTTTGGTGTTTATAAATTCTTCCACTGGAAAACAAAATTGTCCTTAGAAAATAGTTGTTTCCTTCTGCCTTCCCCTAGATTACCATTATGGAGATTTTAAAGAAATACCCAGATGGAGAAGAGAGGAAAAAATGGATTTCTTGTCTCACTTCAACTTAACGTACTGTGTTATTGTGTCTAGACTAAAATCATTATTCAAAATAATTAGCATTATTTATTCAACCATAGTAATTAATATGAATAATAATTTTCAGAACATGAGCATGTCTACATTATAAAATAAAGCTGTAGGTTCTTCTCACATCTAGGGCCTCAATTAGAATGTAGGATACAGTAGACAAGTTGCTGGCAATTTATCAGTGAGGGTGATATTGGCCTTGCCTTTCTCTGTATGATGTATAGTAATTAATTACTCCATTAACCATTCTTTTCAAACAAACAAGGTCAGGAGAAGTCACAAGAATTCATTAATTCTTTACCGCAAAATAGTTCTGGAACACTTCTTTAAGCTGTTTAGGAAAGAATGCACGTAATCTAAACTGTATACATATATTTTCCCAGATGATAGAAATGTTAGACGTGAATGAAAATAATATGCAGTTAACAAGAAGGATAAATATACTGTTCTGGATTAAATCCAAGTTTCATGGACTATGAGAGACTCCACAGTAGCTAAACTGCCCAAGCTATAATGATTTCTGATTTGATTGTGTAAAGAACATAAGAATTGTCATACTGGCTGATACCAAAGGTCCATCAAACCGAGTATCCTGTTCCCAGCAGTGGCCAATTCAAGTCACAAGTACCTGCAGGATCCCCAAAAAAAGAAAATGTCCATGCTGCTTTCCTCCAAGTCTTCATTAATAACAGTTTGGGGGCTTTTTCTCCAAGAACTTGTCCAAGTATTTTTTAAACCCAGCTATGCTAACTTCTTTTACCGTATCTTCCAGCAATGAATTGCAGAGCTTAATTATAAGTTGACTGCAAACATATTTTCTCCTATTTGTTTTAGTAACTTCATGGCATGTCCTCTAATCTTTCTACTTTTTAAAAGAGTAAAGAATGGATTTGTGTTTAGCAGCTGCACTCCATTCAGTATTTAACAGATCTCGCACTCAAACCCCCTTCAGTCTTCTCTTCCTTAGCCTTCCTAGAGACAAGTGAGAAAAGTACTCTGACTCTACTCCATGAGTAGTCTATCTGCAGTACCAGCTGCATCATAGCGTAAGTTCTAGCCAAGTGTCCAGAGTGCTGCCGTGATGCATTCATTCTCATGTCTGGACAAGAACAGAATGCAAATGGGTTGTTCCTAGAGAAATAAGTACTTTTCCAGAAATTTAATGGCAAGGCCTTTCTGTCATGAATCAGGGCCTGGGAACCAAGAAAGCATATCCTGCTTCTCACCCTCACTCCTTTTCACTTGGTTCCTTCCACTTCACCTCCCCTCCCAACACCTATTCACTTGCACTGAAAGAAGACATGAGCATAGACTAAGTCACATCCTACTTAGGGCCCTCACTTGTGCTCCTTTTTTTCAAACATGGTGCCCTTCTTAACGCTAAACAACTATTTTTCTCTCCCCAGTAAATGATTTGGGCTACCCACTGAAAACTTTACCATTGATTCTTACTAGACACCTTTATACTTCTTATCTGAAAAGGAGAAATTGTGCTCTATAGCATACCAGTTTGGTGATGGAGTGCACTTCTGGCGCCCTGTAAACCCCCTTTAAGTACCTGAATAAAACAGAAGGGCATTACTCTTAAGTGCCAAGATGAAGTTTCTCAGTGAAGTCACATGTTCTGAAAGGCAAGTGTGGCCAGATCCTTTATCAGGATGCCTTCTCTTTTTTGTCTGTTGCAGGTCAGCATGACATATATCTCTGGAATTTATGGACATGCTAATGCAGTGATTTTCTTTTGTCTGCAGAGGGAAAGCTGGTGAGAATCTTGTTGCATGTAGAGGTTTACCTACTAGCAGAGTGGATACGGAGGAGTGAGAGAGAGAGAGAGAGACAGAGAGAGAGAGAGAATCATAATTTTGTGTGAGCCTGTAATAACTGAAATCGTACAGCTGTGATCAACATTATTGGCACCCTTGCATTTTAGGTATATTGTATACAATATCTTGAGAAATATTTGGAAAATAATCCAAATGTATGTCATCTTAATATTTTAATAATGTGTTAAAAAGTATGCCAAAGAAAGAGATGTCTGTGCGACTTAGATGTAGTAATTTCTGAGAAAAAAAATAAAATATGACTTAGAAAGGATTAATGGCAACCTTCATTAATATTTGGTTACACAACCCTTGGCAGTGATGACAGCTTCCGAACATTTCTTGCAGCCATCTAAAAGTTTCATACATCCGTCTGCTGGTAGTTTCTCCCACTTTTCAACTGCAATTTGTTCCAGCTCAGGAATGTTTCCAGGATTCCATTTACCAATGGCAGATTTCAGCTCTTTCCAAAGGTTCTCGATTGAATTGAGATCAAAACTCATTGCTGACCATTTTAAAACAGTCCATTTTTTTCCTTTTTAACCATTCTTTTGTACTTTTCGATGTATGTTTTGGGTCATTGTCCTGTTGAAGAACCCATAACCTTGACCCAGACCTAGCTTTATGACACTAGTTAGTAGATTTCATTCCAAAATATCTTGGTAGTCCTCTGACTTCATGATTCCTTTAATACATTCCAGGCCTCCAGTTCCTGAGGCAGCAAAACAGCCCTACACCATTATGAAACCTCCACTATATTTAATTATAGGAAGGGTGTTTATTTCCTTATAAGCTTCTTTTCTTCACCTGAAAATGTATTGTTGGTCTGCATTGCCAAAGAGCTCAAATTTGGTTTCATCTGTCCACAGAACATTTTCCCAGAAAGATTCTTGCTTCTCAAGGTGGGTTTGAGCAAAGATCAGACATGTCTTTTTATGTATTTCTTTGAGCAGTTGCGACCTCCTTGGCCTTCATCCATGAAGTCCTTCTTTGTTTATTGTGCAGCGTATCATGCGGGTTTAAACCACCACTCCAGATTGCTCCAGGTCAGCATTAACCACTTTGGATGTTGTATGTCGTGTTTTTCCAACAATTTGCACTAACTTTCACATACATCTTGGATTAATTTTCCTCTTCCCACCAGTCATGGGAAGTTTTTGACAATTCCATGAGCAAAAAACTTCGTAATAACATTGTGAACTGTAGACACAGGAATCCCAAGGTCTTTGGAGATGGCCTTGTACGTCTTTGAAGTTTGATGCTTGGTGACTATGGCTTTTCTGATGGTTTCAGGCAGCTCTCTTGTCTCTACCATTGTGAAAATGGAACAGGGAGTGAATGTGCCTTTTTAAACATTAGAACCATCATTCTTTGGTTGATTCAAGCTATGTGAGTACTGAAAATTGTTTGCAGGCATGTCTAATTTTACTGCAGTGAGAATGTGGTTCTTCTGTTCAAACTGACTTGAATTGTTTACAAGGGTGCCAATAATCATGTCCTGGTAATATCCCAGTTTTCCTACTGTTTCCTTTTTTCATTGGTCTTGTTTTATTTGATTTTTTTATGTGTCAAATATATCTGCACATATTGTATAGTCCAAAGTCATTTCACTGGCCACTTTTTTTTAGGAGATGTTGGATATTAAGGGCCCGATTCTGTCCCGGTCTGGACCGGACGCACAAAGGGGATCGTGATTCTGATCCCACAGGGCACATCTAGCCCCACGGGATCAGAATTGTGAACAGTCCTGCACATTCAGGCTGGGACGACGATTCTGTCTGGCCTGCATGTGCAGAACTGTACCCACTAACTCAGCCATATTCTTTATGCTTTGGCCAGGCATGGCCACATTCTATTTGAATGGCTGTCCTTTTGTTCTCTATAAGCTATCCTCATACCTCAAGTAGTCAGGGATGATTTGTAATTTAACAGGATGAAAAGCAGCTCTTGAAAATATCTTTTAACAATTGTTATGTACAACCAGGGCACATCATATTCATGAAGCCAGTGTAATTAATAATTAAGTATAAAATACATCACTATACAAGGCTATTGTGTAAGGAGCTGCTAGGCACAAATTATGCTACTCAGTCATTGGGCCTGCATGGTCAAATGTTGGATCTACAGCTTCTGTATAGTCCCTCACCACATTTTCTCCAGCAGTTTGTGGGTGGAGGTCACCAAGAAAGGCTTTAATCTAGGATCATTGGAGATGAATGAACAAAGTCCCCAGGTCAGTAAAAGCCCTAAGGTAAGTAAAACATTAAAAAATGGCATAGAAAAGGGAAAAAGGGTAATATCTGGAGAACTGCCTGTACTAATGCCCATAGCATCTGAAAGAATATTCCAGATTTAGAAGCTGTAATGTAACTTGGAATATAGTAGCAGTCACAGAGACATGATATACGGAAAACAATAACTGAGATGTAATTATATCAGGCTGTAATCTGTTCAGGAAAGACAAGATAGCTGAAAAATATAATCATCGAAGTAGAGAGATTTTAAAAAACGTATTGCAGATTTTGGTATCAATGATAAAGAGGCAAATCTCCCCTTATGACCTTTCCGCAATATCACTTAGAAAAAAGTTAAAAAGGATCAGAACAAGGACCATTCCCTGTGACACACCACTTATCCTCAGAATGAACTCCATTTACCAGAGCCTTTGTCACCTCTTATTCACCCAGTTTTACCCAGTCTGTCACTTTAGGGTCCATCCCAAGGGCACTCAATTTATTCATAAGTCATTAAGAAATGTTTCAAAGACTTTGCTGAAATCTAAGTAAACCACCTCTAGCACTCTCCATCAATCCAACTCTCTGGTCACCTGTCAAAGCAATTAATCAGATTTTTCTGACAAGACTTGCCTCTAGTAAAATCATGCTGCTTTGGATTCTGCATTCCACTGGATTTCAGAATCCTCTGTTTTAGCAGCGTTTCCATTAATTTACTCACCACAGAGGTCAGACTAACCAGTCTGTAGTTCACAACATTCTTCTTACTTCTGCTTTTGTGTAGAAGGACCACATGTTGGGTAGCTGAGTTCAAAAAACATTTGGATGACTTCCTTGAGGAAAAGTAAATAAACAATTATTAAAGAGGACTGGAAAAATTCATTGCTTATCCCTGGGATATGTAGCATGGAATATGTATACCTTTGGGAACCTGACAGGTACTTGAGACCTGGAATGGCCACTGTTGGAAACAGGATACTAGGCTTGATGGAGTATTGATGGAGTCTTGGTCTAACTCAATATTGCATATAGAAACATAGAAACATGACGGCAGAAAAAGACCACATGGCCTATCTAGTCAGCACCTTCCATATCAACTTCAATAGTCCTTTTTTCCTTTAGAGATCTATGTTTGTCCCATGCTTTCTTGAATTCAGATATTGTCCTCGTCTCTACTACCTCTACTGGGAGACTATTCCACACATCTACCACTCTTTCCGAAAAGAAATATTTCTGCATATTGGTCCTGAGACTTTCCCCTTTAATCCTCATCCTCTGTCCCCTCATTGCAGAGCTTACTTTCAACTGAAAGAGGCTCTCCACTTGTGCATGCATGTTTTTTGCACAGGGCCCCGCATTTCGGGGGGCCCCGCGCAAAGAACATTCTGCTTTTTTTTTCTTAATTAAATTTAAAAAAAAAAAAAAAGCTGGCCGCTGCTGCCGCGGCGGCATGGAGTGTCCCATCTGCCCCTGCGGACTTAACAGAGACGCGAGGGAGACACTCTCCCTTCGCGTATCTGCAAGCCGGCGCAGAGGGGCTCAGCCGCGCCGGGAGAGTTCCGCCGGGCAGAGGGAGCCCCGCGGGACACTCCATGCCGCCGTGGCGGCAGCGGCCAGCTTTTTTTCTTTTTTTAAATTGCCATGAGCCGAGGGGGGGGGTTTAAGACTGGCAATGGGCTGGGGGGGGGGTTAAGACTGGCAATGGGCTAGGGGGGGTTAAGACTGGCAATGGACTGGGGGGGGTTAAGACTGGGAATGGGCTGGGGGGTTAAGACTGGCAATGGGCTGTGGGCTGATGAGGGCTGCCTGGAAATGGGGTGATGGGGGGGTTAGGACTGGTAATGGGCTATGGGGGGGGGGTTAATACTGGCTATGGGGGGGTTAAGACTGGCACGGGGCTGTGGGCTGAGGGAGGCTGTCTGGAAATGGGGTGATGGGGGGTTAGGACTGGTAATGGGCTATGGAGGGGTTAAGACTGAAAATGGGCTATGGGGGGTGGGGTTAAGACTGGCAATGGGCTATGGGGGGGTTAAGACTGGCAATGGGCTGTGGGCTGATGGGGGCTGTCTGGAAATGGGGTGATGGGGGGTTAGGACTGGGGGGGGGTTAAGACTGGTAGTGGGCTGATGGAGGGGGGTTAGGACGGGTAATGGACTATGGGGGGGGGGGTTAAGACTGGTAATGGGCTGTGGGCTGACGGGGCCTGTCTGGAAATGGGATGATGGGGGGTTAGGACTGGTAATGGGCTATGGGGGGGGGTTAGGACTGGTAATGGGCTATGGGGCGGGGTTAGGACTGGTAATGGGCTATGGGGGTGTTAATACTGGTAGTGGGCTGATGGGGGGGGGGTTAGGACTGGTAATGGACTTTGGGGGGGTTAGGACTGATAATGGGCTATGGGGGGGCTAGGACAGGAAATGGGCTGATGGGGAGGGGTTAGGACTTGAGGTGGGCTTATGTGGTTAGGACTGGTAATGGGCTGTGGGCTGATGGGGGGTTTAGGACTGGCAATGGGCTATGGGGGGCTGACTGGAAGTGGGCTGATGGGGGGTTAGGACTGGTAATGGGTTATAGGGGGGGCTTAAACTGAAAATGGGGTGATGGGGGTTAGGACTGGAAGTTGATGGGGGCTAGGACTGGTAATGGGTTGGGGGGTTGCTAGGACTGGAAATGGGCTGAGTGGAAGGGGAGGCTTGAACTGCAAATAGCTGATGGGGAGGGGGCTTGGAATGGAAATGGGCTGTGAGGGAAGGGAGCTAGGACTGAAAATGGGCTGATGGAACAGCTAGGATAGGACTGGAAATGGGCTGTTGGGGGGAGCTAAGATTGGAAATGGGCTGTGGTGGGGGCTTGAATTGAAATGGACTCATGGAGGGGCTAGTACTGGAAGTAGGCTCATGGGGGGGCTTGGACTGGAATTGGGCTGAGTGGAGGGGAGCTATGATTTGACATGGGCTGATGGTGGGGCTAGGAAATGACTAGAAATGTGCTGATGGGGGGCTAGGATTGGAAATGAGCTGATGAAGGGACTTGGACTGGAAATGGATGGGGGAGCTAGGACTGGAAATGGGCTGATGGGCTAGGACTGGAAATGGGCTGATGCAGGGACTAGAAGCGAATGGATGCTTGGTGAGACTGGAACTAGAAGGGAGCTGATGTTGGGGGAGGATTAGAATGGGATGGGGCTGGGAGAGTAAAATGGAGAGGGGAAAAATATTTTGTGTAGGAGGGATGAAAAATCTACAATTGGCCGGGTATTGGGAGAGTAAGTGGGGATTGAGGATGGAGGGGTAAAATTTGTGTGGATGAAATAGGAATGACGAAAGAGCAAAAGGAGAAAGATTAGTATGTTAAAGCAGATGTAGAGAGAGAGAATGGAAAAAAACTAGAAGAGAGAAGAAAGGACAAATGGACAGCAGATGATGGAGAGTTAGCAGAAAACATGAAGAAACCAGAAGAAAGTGGCTGGACCAATTGCAACTGAAAAAAAATGCACAAAAGGTAGAAAGATATCTCTTTATTTTGAATTTATTAACTGGAATATGAAAGCTCTGGGAAATGTGCATCATTAACGTCTGCGCTTTGTTTGGTACAAGAGGAAATTAATTTATAGTTTTATTTTTACAGTGTTGTTGTACATTCCAAGTTTGGCTTTTGGGGTTCCCAGTTTAATTATTGCCTTCCCGTTTCTAAATTGTGACTCCTTTTTTGGTGATGGTCTATGTTCTGCATGTATAACTGAGCTGAGGTATTCTGTTTATGTAATTCCTATTTGACGTTGCCACTTGTTCTCTTTCCCCAGTATTCTCTGAAATGTATTGGTTTAATATTTGCAGTGTTGCCTTTTGATAGGTAGGGTCTGGTGCTTTGTGAGTCCTGATAGTGCTGTCAGGATACGGCGGGTTTGCTATGGGTTCTAAATGGGCAGCGTTTGTAGTAGTTCCTAATGTGCCTGGCGGTTGGCACTGGATTATAGTAATGTAGAAATCTTTTAGTCTTTCTTTATCCATACACTCATTAAGAGACATGTTTACTAAAAGTTAGTGTATGGTAACATTATGCAAATATTTATGCAAATAAGGCCACTTATACAAATGAGGCCCCGCACCGAGTCTCTGCACATGGCCCCGCACCCCCCTTGGGCTGCCCCTGTGTGCATGTATGTCATAGAAGTATTTAAATGTCTCTATCAAATCTCCTCTATCCTGCCTTTCCTCTAATGAATACATATTAAAATCTTTAAGTCTGTCCTCATTTGCTATATAATAAAGACCACAAACCATTTTAGTAGCCATCCTCTGCACCAACTCCATCCTGTTTATATCCTTTTGAAGGTGTGGTCTCCAGAATTGTACACAATAGTCCAAATAAGGTCACCCACAGGCCTATACAGAGGCACTATCATCTCTTTTTTTCTGCTGGTCATTCATTTCCCAATGCACTCAAGCATCTTTCTGGCTTTCACCCTCGCCCTTTCTACCTGTATAGCTACTTTAAGATCATCAAAAACAATCACACCTAGGTCCACTCTTCTTTTATGGACAGAAGTACTTTGCCCCCTACACTGTACTGCTCGCTTGAATTTTTACAGCTCAAATGCATGACCCTGTATTTTTTAGCATTAAATCTCAGCTACCAAATTCTCGACCATTCTTGAAGCTTAGCTAGATCCCTCCTCATGTTATCTACTCCTTCCTGGGTGTCTACTGTATTGCAGATTTTGGTATTATCCTCAAAGAGGCAAACCTTACCTTACAGCCTTCTCACAATATCACTAACAAAGATGTTAAAAAGAATCGGACCAAGGACAGATTCCAGCAGCACACCACTGGTAATCTTCCTCGCCTGAGAGTGAGCTCATTTTACCTGTACCCTCTGTCACCTCCCACTCAACCAATTTTCTAACCCAGTCAGTCACTTTAGGGTCCATCCCTAGGGTGCTCAATTTGTTTATGTCACCTGTGCGGAATGGTGTCAAAGGCTTTGCTGAAATCTAAGTACACTATATCTAGGGCTTTCCCTCTGTCCAACTTCCAGGCCACCCAGTCAAAGAAATCAATGAATTTGTCTGATAAGACCTGCCTCTGGTAATCCCATGCTGCCTCAGATCCTGCAAGCCATTGGACTCCAGAAACTTCACTTTTCTCTTTTTTAGCAGCGTTTCCAATAATTCACTTACCACAGAGGTTCAACCAACCAGTCTGTAGTTCTCAACCTCATCCTTACTCTACTTTTGTGTAAAGTGACCACATGTTTCTTTCTCCAGTCCTCTGGAACTGTTCCCAACTCTAAGGAAGCATTGAAAAATTCAATCAGTGGAGTTGCTAGAACATCCCCAAGTTCCTTCAGTATTCTTGGATGTTCTTATGCATCTTGCTCCAGTCTTTTGGGACCACTCCCATCTCTAAAAAATCCTTCTGAAAATTGTTTGTGGCCTACCTCACTCCCATTCCTCTAAGGGGTATGTTTACTAAACTGCGGTAATGTCACTCGCGTTAGGTTCCGCGGTAAAGGTATAGATGCCCATATAAAGGTGTGGGCGGTGCATCGTTACAGCAAGCCGTATCAACTAACACATGTTACAAGGCACCTTAGACTAACGCGCGTTACAAGGTGCCTTGCAAGGTGCATTATAAAGTACATTATAAGACGCATTACAAGGTGCCTTGTAAGGTGCATTATTTTATTTATTTATTTACAATTTCTTATATACCGCACTATTCGGCATCAGCGCGGTTTACATGGAACAGAAAAATCAGAACGTGTACATAGGTCTGAGTTTACAAATAACAGGATAGTAAAACTTGGATAACCAGGGGAAACTATTTACACACTGGAGTCATAGAATAAATGTAACATTAGAAACAATGGTCAGTACACCTAGCTAGGGGTGTTTCCTGGCTGAATAGGTGTGTTGGTGTAGCTACAAGTATTCAGTGTATGTGATTCAGTGTTCTCTGGGAAGTATTTGAGGAAAAGGTAGTGTTTGAGGGCTTTTCTGAACTGTGTTAAGTTAGTGATCGCTCTGATGTTTGAAGTAGAGCGTTCCAGAGTCTTGGGGTACAGAATCTGAAGGCCCTATTTGCTGTTGTCGCTGTGCATTTTGTTCATTCTCTCGGAATTGTTAGTGTGTTTATTGCTGTAAATCTTCTTGATCTATTAGGGGTTATGGTTTGGATGAGGTCGGTTAATGAGGAAGAGGAGAGATTATTGACCACTTTGAATGTCAGTAACACTGTCTTGAAGATGATCCTGGCCTGTATGGGAAGCCAGTGTAACTGCTTCAAAAGGGGCGTCACATGGTCTCTCCTAGATGCCCCATTTAGAACCCTCGCTGCGCTATTCATTGCGAGCTGTAAGGGGTTCAGGGTGGATTGAGGAAGTCCTTGTAAAATGGCATTGGCGTAATCAAAATGCGGTATGATAAGAGCTTGGTAAATTGTACGGAAATCCTCTGGTTCGAGCAAGGGGCGAAGATGTCTGAGGGAACGGATCTTGAAATAGATAGCTCTGACAGTGTTAGCTATGTGTGCCTTCATGTCAAGGTTTTGATCCAATATAACACCCAGGTACCGAATTGTGGGCTTTGCTTGTAGATCAGCTTCTTTCACCTTTAAGTATTGTGGTGGGTTGAAATTCGGGTTCCTCGTAATGAAGAGCACCTCAGTCTTCTTATGCTGAATTCGGAGGTTTTGCGATAGGAGCCATTCAGATATTTTATTTATTTATTTATTTAAACAGATTTATATCCCGCTTTTTCATTCAATCAAAGCGGACACAGTACAGTACAATACAAAGTTAAACAGAGGTGGGCGAAACATATACCACTCTTCATAAAATCAGAGCGGTAATAACGGGATAACATAACACAGACTACATTACAGTATATACATAGAATAACTATACCAAATAAGTTACAACATGGGTTATAATACATAACATACCATCTGTAAGGGGTGAAAACAGTCCCGGAAACCACTTCATAGATAGACGCCACGGACCGACGCCTAAGGGCCACGCCAAAGGGCCCTCTGGCGAGGCCCTCAGGCGCGGGCCCGCAAGGCGCGGGCACGCCCTTGAAACGGCGGTTTTTATGCCGTTAAGCATGCTGTCAGCTTGGCGATTTAAGGAGGAAGGGGGAGCTCCTGCTCTCACCCCTGATGGAATGCCTTCTCTCACACTGCTCTTGAAACGGCGGTTTTTATGCCGTTAAGCATGCTGTCAGCTTGGCGATTTAAGGAGGAAGGGGGAGCTCCTGCTCTCACCCCTGATGGAATGCCTTCTCTCACACTGCTCTTGAAACGGCGGTTTTTATGCCGTTAAGCATGCTGTCAGCTTGGCGATTTAAGGAGGAAGGGGGAGCTCCTGCTCTCACCCCTGATGGAATGCCTTCTCTCACACTGCTCTTGAAACGGCGGTTTTTATGCCGTTAAGCATGCTGTCAGCTTGGCGATTTAAGGAGGAAGGGGGAGCTCCTGCTCTCACCCCTGATGGAATGCCTTCTCTCACACTGCTCTTGAAACGGCGGTTTTTATGCCGTTAAGCATGCTGTCAGCTTGGCGATTTAAGGAGGAAGGGGGAGCTCCTGCTCTCACCCCTGATGGAATGCCTTCTCTCACACTGCTCTTGAAACGGCGGTTTTTATGCCGTTAAGCATGCTGTCAGCTTGGCGATTTAAGGAGGAAGGGGGAGCTCCTGCTCTCACCCCTGATGGAATGCCTTCTCTCACACTGCTCTTGAAACGGCGGTTTTTATGCCGTTAAGCATGCTGTCAGCTTGGCGATTTAAGGAGGAAGGGGGAGCTCCTGCTCTCACCCCTGATGGAATGCCTTCTCTCACACTGCTCTTGAAACGGCGGTTTTTATGCCGTTAAGCATGCTGTCAGCTTGGCGATTTAAGGAGGAAGGGGGAGCTCCTGCTCTCACCCCTGATGGAATGCCTTCTCTCACACTGCTCTTGAAACGGCGGTTTTTATGCCGTTAAGCATGCTGTCAGCTTGGCGATTTAAGGAGGAAGGGGGAGCTCCTGCTCTCACCCCTGATGGAATGCCTTCTCTCACACTGCTCTTGAAACGGCGGTTTTTATGCCGTTAAGCATGCTGTCAGCTTGGCGATTTAAGGAGGAAGGGGGAGCTCCTGCTCTCACCCCTGATGGAATGCCTTCTCTCACACTGCTCTTGAAACGGCGGTTTTTATGCCGTTAAGCATGCTGTCAGCTTGGCGATTTAAGGAGGAAGGGGGAGCTCCTGCTCTCACCCCTGATGGAATGCCTTCTCTCACACTGCTCTTGAAACGGCGGTTTTTATGCCGTTAAGCATGCTGTCAGCTTGGCGATTTAAGGAGGAAGGGGGAGCTCCTGCTCTCACCCCTGATGGAATGCCTTCTCTCACACTGCTCTTGAAACGGCGGTTTTTATGCCGTTAAGCATGCTGTCAGCTTGGCGATTTAAGGAGGAAGGGGGAGCTCCTGCTCTCACCCCTGATGGAATGCCTTCTCTCACACTGCTCTTGAAACGGCGGTTTTTATGCCGTTAAGCATGCTGTCAGCTTGGCGATTTAAGGAGGAAGGGGGAGCTCCTGCTCTCACCCCTGATGGAATGCCTTCTCTCACACTGCTCTTGAAACGGCGGTTTTTATGCCGTTAAGCATGCTGTCAGCTTGGCGATTTAAGGAGGAAGGGGGAGCTCCTGCTCTCACCCCTGATGGAATGCCTTCTCTCACACTGCTCTTGAAACGGCGGTTTTTATGCCGTTAAGCATGCTGTCAGCTTGGCGATTTAAGGAGGAAGGGGGAGCTCCTGCTCTCACCCCTGATGGAATGCCTTCTCTCACACTGCTCTTGAAACGGCGGTTTTTATGCCGTTAAGCATGCTGTCAGCTTGGCGATTTAAGGAGGAAGGGGGAGCTCCTGCTCTCACCCCTGATGGAATGCCTTCTCTCACACTGCTCTTGAAACGGCGGTTTTTATGCCGTTAAGCATGCTGTCAGCTTGGCGATTTAAGGAGGAAGGGGGAGCTCCTGCTCTCACCCCTGATGGAATGCCTTCTCTCACACTGCTCTTGAAACGGCGGTTTTTATGCCGTTAAGCATGCTGTCAGCTTGGCGATTTAAGGAGGAAGGGGGAGCTCCTGCTCTCACCCCTGATGGAATGCATTGAAGCAGTTTGTCAAAGGGAAGAGGTCCAATTTATCTATGGAGAATGGCATATAGAGCAGGACATCGTCGGCGTACATCGTGCAACTGACATTGAAGGACCGGATGATATTACAAATGGGTTGCATGTATACGTTGAACATCAAGGCAGAGAGGGAGGATCCCTGTGGAACTCCCTGACCTTGATGAAACGGTTCTGATGTTGCTCCGCCGGATCGTACCTGTTGCCATCTTCCAGACAAGTATGAACTACACCATTCAAGTGCTGTTCCACAGATGCCTTTATCCTTTAGCCACCCTAGGAGAAGCTCATGGCTAACTGAATCGAAGGCTGCAGCAATGTCTAGGAAAATGAGTGCAATCCCCTAATGGATGTTGTCAACACCAGTGATTATATTATTGAAGAGGGTGGTAAGGAGTGTTTCCACTCCATGTGACTCCCTGAATCCATGTTGGCATGGGTCTAGTGGAGCAGCCGAGTCAATGTGGTCTTGCAACTGTCTTTGCACCTCCTTTTTGATTATCTTTGCGAGTAAAGGTATACTTGAAATGGGTCTGTAAGAGTCTATCTTTTGGGGATCTAGCTTGCTATTTTTTAGTAGTGGTCTGATAGATGTGTGCTTGAGTGCAGAAGGGAAGGAACCGGTTGTGAAGGATAGGTTCATTATCCTGTTTATTATTGGGCTGAGGTCACTGCGCAGTTCCTTTATCCAGAAAGCTGGGCAAGGATCAGTCTGCTCAGTAGTGGTGTTGATGGTCATGATCATGTCTTCAATGCTCCTCTTGTCAGGGGTCGAGAAAGAAGTTAGAGATGTTGGGGACTCTTGTGCTGTGGTATCGACCTCTATTGAAGGTTTATTTGTCTGACATGATTTGGATTGTAGGAAAGCGGCAAACTCTTGAGGATGGATTTCAAATTGGTGTTCGGGGGCTGGTTCCTTGGATAGAGTCTTGACTAAGTTAAACAGATCATGAGGTTTGTTTAACGAGCGCTTCAAGGTGTCAGTGTGGTATTGCTTCATCTTCTCTGTGATAGCTCTGCGGTGGACGGTTAGCTGATAGATGTATGCTGACTGGTCTCCAATGGAGTGTGACCGATGCCAGCATTTTTCAAGTTTCCATAGTCGAGTGAGTGAAGATCTCAACTCCGCTGTGTACCATGGGGCTGTAGTTCTTTTCCTTGGTGACCTGTTAAGTGATGGTCGTAGCGCTATCGCACTGAGACTACTGTTCCAGCAAGTGATCAGTTCTTCAAGGTTTAGGGTGGTCTCATTAAGGAGTGAGCGCATTTCAGCAAGGATAAGATGTCTATTGAATGGACAGAAACTTCTAGCAGGTAGTCTGGTAGTCTTGCTTGGCACTCTGTTGATCTTTGATTGGTTGTCTTGTGTGGGCATCTGAAAGATGATGAGTTTGTGATCTGACCATGGTACAGTAGTTATGGACATCACAGCGTCGTGGAATTGGTCACAAACTGTCTGTGGGGCGAATACAAGGTCTAGTGTATTTCCCTTTACGTGGGTAGGCTCATTAACTAATTGTTTGTATCCTAGGATCTCCAGAGCTTCGAGAAAGGCCGATGAATGGTTATCCTGAAGTGCTGGCAGGTTGAAATCGCCTAGAATCCATCTTGGTGTATTAGGATTCTGGGTGTTGGATGCGAAGTTTATTATAGTTGGGAGGTCATCCGGGGAGGCTGAGGGAGCTCTATACAGCAGGTTTATAGTGCAGAGCTTGTTGGAAATGGAGACTGTCTCCAGGTGGTTTGTGCTAGTGGAGTCATCCATCTGGAAATGGAGGTCTGTCCTGGCAAGGATGAGCACTCCACCTCCTCTTTTGTTTTGTCTATGACTAGTAAAGACAGTGAAATTTAAGGGGAGGAGCTGGTTGAGTATGACATTGTCTTCGGGGGATAGCCATGTTTCAGTAACCATGAGAATATCGAGGTTATGGAGGGATATAATGTCTGCAATCACTGGCCACTT
The DNA here is from genome assembly GCA_033557465.1 of Ichthyophis bannanicus. Classification (NCBI taxonomy): domain Eukaryota; kingdom Metazoa; phylum Chordata; class Amphibia; order Gymnophiona; family Ichthyophiidae; genus Ichthyophis; species Ichthyophis bannanicus. The sequence continues at coordinate 612,975,353 of CM066034.1, read as the reverse complement.
CTTACAGATTGAGCGGGCATTGATGAGGGTACATTTTAGGCTTTGTGGGTACAGGCTTTTATCCTGTTTAGCTCTCATAGAGTGTTGGAGTGCAATGTGTAATAGATGGGGGTGGTGCAAGCGAGTGTCCCAATTTGCGTTGTGATTGGATGTGCCTGTCCATCTTCTCCCATGGCTCTGTAGGATTGGGATCTGATTGTAAGCAGGGGCTAGGGCTAGAGAGTTTGGGAGCCAACTATTGAAGAGGAAGTAAAAGCCAAGCATGGTAGTGATAGGGGCCCCCATCCTGAAAACACTAGGCGCTGTAATCAGGACAATGAACTGGCTAAGGTGTGGGAGAGAATTCAGAGAGATATTAGTGGGTTGGATACTGTTGAAAGGACATACAGACAGTTTGTATTGACATACGGACAGTATTATCTCTATTGTATTGACGTCCAGACAGTAATCAGATAGGCAGCATAGAGAAAAAAGCCTACAGTCATGTACATAACTGAAGAAGTAATGATGGCAGGCAAATCTGTTTGCAGGTGTATAGGTCAGACCGTCAGTCTGTAAATATGGTGTCTAACTGCTCAAGTAGCGAGGTATATGAGACCGTTACAATATGTTCAAACTATCCAGATAAACAAAAGAGTGCAGGAGACATAAAACAAGCAATAAGGCTGCATATAATGCAAATTGACTCACAGATTGTCCATAAGATGAAAAGTTTGTGTTATAGGTTGTTGATCGCTTCCAACTGGTGTCACAGCTCTGGATACTTCAACCTACACCTCAGTGCCACGCCTAAGGACCACGCCAAAGGGCCCTCTGGCGAGGCTCTCAGGCACGGGCCCGACAGGCATGGGCCCGCCCCGCGGTGGGGATCTTTTGAGTGTCCCTGCTCCTCCTCTCACGGCCCCGATTGGGCCGGAGTGCCAGAGCGGGAAGGCTGGCTGGCCCGCTCAGGTGCTCAACCCTGGACGGGGAGCCTGAAGATGGTGGCGGCTTTCTCCTGCACCCGCCCGGTGGCGGGGATCTTTTGAGTGTCCCTGCTCCTCCTCCCACGGCCCCGATTGGGCCGGAGTGCCTGAGTGGGAAGGCTGGCTGGCCCGCTCAGGTGCTCAACCCTGGACGGGGAGCCTGAAGATGGCGGCGGCTTTCTCCTGCACCCACCCGGTGGTGGGGATATTTTGAGTGTCCCTGCTCCTCCTCCCATGGCCCCGATTGGGCCGGAGTGCCTGAGCGGGAAGGCTGACTGGCCCGCTCAGATGCTCAAACCTGGACGGGGAGCCTGAAGATGGCGGCGGCTTTCTCCTGCACCCGCCCGGTGGCAGGGATCTTTTGAGTGTCCCTGCTTCTCCTCCCACAGCCCTGATTGGGCCGGAGTGCCTGAGCGGGAAGGATGGCTGGCCCGCTCAGGTGCTCAACCCTTGACGGGGAGCCTGAAGATGGCGGCGACTTTCTCACACTATTATAAGTCACACTATTACAAGGTGCCTTGTAAGGTGCCTTATAAGTTGCCTTGTAAGGTGCCTTGTAAGATGCCCTGTAAGGCGCCTTGAAAGGTGCCTTGTAAGGTGCATTATAAAGTGCCTTGTAAGGTGCTTCATAAGGCGCCCTATAGGGCTCCATAGGCTAAGTGACGTATTAGGCACCCCTGGACAAGGCACTGTAGAAGGCACCCTGGGCTATGGAACCATATGTTAAGGTGGCCTAACAAGGTTATGGTGCCCTAGGTTAGTGTGCCCTAAGGGCTGCAAGGTGCCGCAGGATGACATGCATGACCTGTGAGGAACAGAGACAGATGTAGCCCTAACACTAGATAGACCACTCAGGAAAGGCAATGAACAGGTGAGTGAAGGAGGGAGAGCTGGGAGCTGCTGGACCCTCCATATCTGCGGGCATCCCATGTGGCTGCCAGTACTTATGACAAACATGGTGGGGGTAACTGTACCACAGCACAGGGTGTTGGCAATATAAAGTACTGGAAAGACAGTTGGTGGCAGACAATGGGAATACGTGTCCCCCAGTGGAGGCGGAGGTGGCAGGATAGTTAAAATGATGGGTGGACAGAGGAATGGTGGTGCCATGCAGATCAGGCACAGGCGAGGCAAGCACAATGAGGAGCAATGCAGGAAAGTGTAGCAGTGCAGAACATGGGGTGGCAGCCTGCACAGACAGACAGGACTCTACACAACTGACAGACACAGATAGACAGACCGAGGGAATGTTGGCAATTGTGGCAAGGGTATTATGGGCTGGCAGCACAGCTCTGAAAAAATATGACTGTTACAGGCATGCACACTATTTGAGTAAGACAGGCATGAGAGGAGGGAACAATGAGGAATTGAACCCATGAACACTGCCGAGAATGGCATTGTATTAATCAGTAGGCTATACCTCCGTGGTGTATGTCACAGCAATGGCTGGGTACAGAAGGACTGCAGGTCACCGCACAAACTGTCTGCTCTGAGTGCCAGGATAGGGTAACCCCACCAGTACCCATGATGCAATGCACATGCTGAATAGCTGTCTACAGCTGATCACCAAATGGGGTCTGCAACTCTCCGGAACCTCAGCTTGGAAATATGAACTGACAGTGCGTGATACTGGCACAGTGTAGCTACAGACCATGCCATTCTGCAGGTTCTGTGTTCACCCTGAGGAATAGGATGGGTGCCCAGCACTAGGTCCCCAGCCCCGCTGTACATCCCCATCACTACCAGTGTGTGATAGATGTTCCTTGCAGTGCAGCCAAAGGTAATTTGGTGTCCATCTGTACCCTGCAGTCACATGTGGCCCTCTGGGACCGGACACCACCCAGATTAGTGTGTACCCCGTGTTAGGGTCTGGCTGACATGGGCACTTGTTTTCAGGGCAGAGGGGTTTCTAGACTTGCATGAGGTTTGTGTAGCAGTGGCATATACACTACATACCCCAAAGGGCCCACATCACCCTTTTTGTAGATAAGGGACAGGCAAAGCAACCTCCATCCTACTGGTATAATACAGCCCTCCAGGGTTGGTGGGCCAGAGCCCTACCTGTGACTAGGGCAGTGGAAGACCAGCAGCAATGTTGGGGGTTAGGTCTGGAAAACCCCAACTGCTGCACACCACTGTCTGCCAGTTACAAGCAAACAGCACCTTATAGGTGTTCCAACCATGCACAGTCTAACTGCAGAAAGTCCACTAGCCAGTTCATAGTGCATGCTCACAGAGGAACTACATATACCAAGCAGCCATCTCAGTGATTGGGGCCCCAGCACTGAGAACACAAAAATATCACTGGAGGTAGATAAAGTAGAGCGCTATGTAGGAACCTAGACATGCCATGGTCACTGCTCGGTTAGAGTGAGTGCCCTCCCAGCATGACATACTGTGGCCACCCTGTCCATGCAGGCAGTGGTTGGGCACTACAGTGTCCCAGCCATTGCCCCACACCCTGTGAGGATGCATCCTGGCCAATCCGTCCTGTCCGGGCCATACCCACAACACCTTGCTCCTCATTATGCAGATGTGTACAATACTGTTAAGCTGTTACATGTAAACCGCCCTTGATCTCTGGAAGGGGCAGTATAAAAGAAAATACTTAAATAAATAAATAAATAAAATAAAATAAATAAATTATGCATATATTCAGGCTAACGCTGGTAACAGTGGAACATCTTGGGCCCAGAGAGGGGTGGGCAGCCACAGAACAATGGATAGACATACACACACACATACACTCCTATTACAGCATTGTGCAAAGATAGGGGTGGTTGGCAACCCTGCCCTTCACACTGTTGCCACAGATGCATGGTGGTCTCTGGGGTCTACCTGTAAATTTCTTCAGCCAGACCTTTTATGTTGCACTGCTCACCATGTACTGGTACAGAGCATGGCCTAGGTCCACTGCAGGCAGGTGCCACTGCCCCCTCCAGCATGGGCACCCCCCTGCCATGCTGACATGACCATATGTTGTCAGTGCTGGTAGTGCGCAGTCCCAGGCCATCCACTGTGTGGGTAGGTGGTCGCCTAGGGAGCGGGGTGTGGGGCATGGGGCATACATGAGCATCCTCGCATCCCCCCCCCATCACCGCCTACCAATAGTCTGTCCCTTCCGCTTGGGGGAGGGTTGGCTGGGGGGATGTCAGGTCAGTGCCTTGGCAAATTTTAGCTCAGGTGGACCAGGTAGATGTAGGTAGATTGTGGATGTGTTTGGCCTTTGTCAGCTGCTGTCATGCTGATTTCCGGTTTCTGTGTTCCTATGTGCCACCTAGGCGCCCGCCTAGTCCACCCTGTGCCACAGCTGTCCCCGCTACATGTCCCGCCTGCAGCCCCTATGCCCCACTTGCACCATCACCATAGTGGCCTTTCATACTTGGGCACTATGCTGTTGCTGGAAATGGAGCACTACTATCACGTTTCTTGGGCTCCCTGTCTATGCTGTACATTGCTGACACTGAAATCGTTTCTCCCTCCTGCAAATGTGCAACTAATGGCAGATTTTCATTCGCGGTAGAATTCAGCCCTTCAGTTCAGCGCGTTAGTGTGCAGGGAGCCTCTCCCTGCCCATTCCCCGCCCATTGACCCCTTCTCTCCGCCCTCTCTCCACCCTCTGCGGTGTTTACCTCGGCCGGGAACGTTAACGCTCGTTAGGTAATGCCTTGTAATGCACCTTGTAATGCACCTTGTAAGGTGCCTTATAAGGCGCCTTGTAACGCACGTTAGTCTAAGGCACCTTGTAACATGTGTTAGTTGATACGGCTTGCTGTAACGATGCACCATCCACGCCTTTATATGGGCATCTGTATCTTTACCGTGGAACCTAATGCGAGTGACATTACCACAGTTTAGTAAACATACCCCTAAGAGTTTGTTTTCTGTGGTCCCATTCCCAGATCATCATTTGTGAGCACAAAAAAGAAATATTTGTTAAGCAATTCCATGTTATAATCATTTTCTACATATTCTTCCCCTTTATCTTTGAGTCTCACAATGATATCTTTGCACTTCCTCTTGTCATTAAAATAACCGTGAAAAGTATTGTCCCCATATTTAACTGTATGGGCTATTTTTAATTCCATTTCTACCTTTGCTTTCCTGACTATTTTACCAGCTTTCCTTAGTTTCTCCAAATATTGTTTGTTTATCTTTTTCTGCATGCTCTTAGTTTATAAAGGTTAACCTTTTTTTTTCTTACCGTTTCAGCTACTTCTTTTGAAACCATAGCAGCTTCCTATTCCTTTAGACATTTATTTACTTTCCTAACAAGAATGTTTGTGGTCCTTAAAATATCCTCTTTAACCACACAAATGTTACTATAATACCTGGTATATGCTGTTCATGCAATTAGTAATATTAATAATAAAATAATAAATGTGTTTGTATCACTGTTAATTGATTATTTCCTCTACTAATATTTTCCTTATCTGATAGCTTACTGTCTTTTATGAACTTTACTTATCCGTAATTTTTATTCCATTTTATTTATTTTATTTTATTTGTTTTATCTTTATTCACATAGAGGCCAATTCCATCCTGCACATCCTGCCCCTGTAGGGCTGGGCAGAATCGAGGCGTGCAGCGGTAGCACCTGATTCTCATCCCGCGGGGGCTAGACGTGCCTGAGGGATCAGAATCGGGTCTCCCGGCCTGGATGTACAGGCCGGCCCCAATGCTGATCGGCCACATGCCCAGCCACATACCTGGCTAACTTAGCCAGCCACCTGAGTGGAGCTACAGTGCCATGGTGTCCCGTCACCATGGCACTGCAGCTCCATTCAGGAGCCGCAATCACCAGCCGGCACAAGGAGCTCTGTGTCCCCGCAGCCCGACCACTGATCAGGCCTTCCAAGGCCTGACCCCCCTCACCTACTTCTCTGGGTCTCATGCTGTGATCCCCCGCCATCGAGGGGGACTTATTCCACCTTTGAGGTAGGGGAAAAAACAGTGGGGATGTACGTCCTGTCTGGACGTACATCCCCACTGTTTGTGGCACAGAATGACCCCCTTATTTACTTATTACCCCTCTCCTTCTTCTGCCATCTCTTATGGCTCCACATCATTCTTTGTTCCTTTTTCTGATCCTCCCTAACCTTTTTCCCTCATTGCACCTACCTAATACCCCTCCTCTCTCTTACCTTCTGTCCACATTCTCTATTTCCTCCCCCATCTTATCCTTCACCCTTTCCTTAGCTCTTGAGCTTCACCTTCTGCTTCCTCTCATTCATCCCTCTCCTTCCTCTTAAACAACCTCACCCTCATTTATTTATTTATTTATTTATTTATTTATTTTACATCTCTTATATACCGCACTCTTTGGCATCAGCGCGGTTTACATCGAAAAAAAATTCAGCACCATAAGCAAGCGTCTGAGTTACAGTTAAACAGGGGAATAAAACTTGGATAACAGGGTAAAATCAGTGCTGTCTGCTCTGTCCCTTGATCTCTTCTTCCCCTTCTTCTTCTTCTATTTTCTGGTGACATTAATCCTAACCCTGGTCCCCCTTCATATTTTTCTCTCATGCCCATATTAGTTCCTCTTTCTACCACCCCAATCTCATCCATATCCCCCTCCGTTCCCCCTCTTTTCTCCTCTTCTGATATGGCTCATTCCATTTCTAGCAAATTTCCTTTTACCCATGATTTATCTCTCATGATTTCCATCTTCTTGCTCTTACTGAAATCTGGCTCCTCCCTAATGCCACTGCTTCAGTTGCTGCCCTCTCTCATGGCGGCAATCAATTCTCCTATACTCCTCGTGCCAATGGCCGCAGTGGTGGTGTTGGGCTTCTGTTTTCTCCTTCTTATCAATTTCAACCCCTCTATCTACCTCAGTCCCATTCCTTTCCCTCCTTTGAAGTCCACTCCATCCATCTTTTTAATCCCCTTCCTTTCCAAATCGCTATTATATATAGACTCCCTGACAAGTCCACTTCTACCTTCCTCACTGATTTTGACCCTTGGTTCTCCTTATTCCTGGATTCTTCCTCCCCATCCCTTGTTCTTGGTGACTTTAATTTTCATGGGCTCAATTTTTGAAGGCCTTTACATCGCTAATTTCCCTAGTTACCCATGTAAAGGCCTTTTTTGCAATTTTCGAAGGGAACATACATGGGTAGTGCCCTTCGAAAATCCCAGACAAGTCCCTAACGCACCCGGATGCTATGCAGGTAGCATTGGGGCATGCTAGGGGCATTCTGGGATGGAGCGGGGGTGGAGGAAAGGCCTACATGGGTAGCAGCAATTTTCGATGCTACCTGTGTAGCACTTTGCGCCTTAAAAATAGACAAGGTTTTTCCTCGCCTATCTTTAAGGCGCTGAGGCTAAGCAGATAGCATCAAAAATCGCTGCTTCCCATGTAGCCCTTTCCTCTGCTACCACGGAAGTGAAAATCTGGGTTAAGGGGGTCGGCAGGCAGGCTATGTGCCGTTGCAGTGCATAGCCTGCCCAACTCAAAATTAAGCCCCATATTGATAACCCTTCAGACCCCTATGCATCTAAGCTCCTTTCCCTTACCTCCTCATTCAACCTCTAGCTTTGCTGTTCTGCCCGTACTCATCAACTTGGTCACTGCCTTGATCTCATTTTCTATTCTAATTGTTTACCTTCTAATTTCCACACCTCAGTTCTTCCCTCTTCTGACCATCATCTCTTAAGTTTCACTCTTTATCATATCCCGCCTCAATATTGCCCATTTTCATCCTATCTTTTTAGGAATCTTCATGCTATTGATGCACTGACTGTTCCACTACTGTTTCTTCTCTGCTTTGTTCCACTACATCCTCTAAGTCTATTGATGAGGCCATAGTTTCCTATAATACCATTCTTTCCTCTACTCTGGATACTCTTGCTCTGCCCATAGTATATTCTGTGAGACACACTTCACCTCAGCCCTGGCTGTCTTCAACTACCCGCTACCTATGCTCATGTGCCTGCTCAGCTGAACATACTTGGCTTAAATCCCGCTCCCTTTCTGACTTCCTTCCCTTCAAATTCATACTTATGTCTTTCCAGTCCACCATTGCACTCGCTAAGCAAAACTATTTTATCCATGTGGAGAAGAATTCCCTTCGGGGCCCGTCTAGCCCGTCCAAACGTCCAAAGTCTGGATAGACCTGTTGTGCACCTGATTCTGCACCTGCGGGAGCTAGATGCTCCCGAGGGAGCAGAATCAGCTGCAATGGGCCTGGACACATCTTTCAGTCATCACTTGATCACCAACTATAACATTACTAAGACTGTCCCCATTTGAATGCATAAGGTCCCATATGGTACCCTTCCACATGGGCAGAAATAGTTCTTCCTGTAGAGAATCCAGGATCTTCTCACTTCTAGATAATACTGTGGCAGGGCTGTTCCAGTCAATATTTGACGTAGTGAAATCACCACATCTCCTCTCATAGCAATACTGTAAATGTCTTCAATTACATCTCTGCCCACTTTTTCTGCCTGTGAAGGAGGTCTGTATATCATACCAGTTTAAACAGTTATTCCATTTTGAATCTGGGTGACAATGGGGCAGAAGAGAAAGGGGAAGTGCTTTTGCCCCATCCATTAGGCATCAGTGAGTTTGACCTCATGAGTAGCCAGGGGGGAGGGTTAGAGGGGCTACTGGAGCTGGGACTACTAAGGGACTATCAAAAGAGACTGCTATAGCTGGAAAAATATCTACATTTGTAAATACTTATCTTCTGAGAAATACTCTAAATCATGGGAAAAAGGGAATTCTTTGGGTTAAAGCTGATAAATCTGTGTATTTTAGAATTCAGTGTTTTTTGCTGAGTCAGGTGTTAGTACCACCAGAAATCTTTTCATTTAAATCAAATCAAAGCATAACTTAGCATAGAATGTAAAACAGAGTAAATAGTCTTTGAGTAAATAGAAAGAAATTGTTTGTAGAAAGCTTTTTATTTAAAACAAATCTTCTTTCCCTCCCAACTACACCAACTTCCATCTACCCCAGGGATAATCTTAGCTTTATAGGCTCTTAAACCTAGTAAAGGGAAAGAGGTGGTCAAATTCACTTTCAGTTTCAGCTGATTATCCTCATCAGGAATAGATTAATTAAAGACCTGAAATGAATTAATATTGAGGTAAACAGAGTCCATTGAATGTATTAGGTATAGCTGCATTAGTACAAGTATCCCTAGCAAACATAAGTAAGCAAATAACTGAAATAGCTAAACAAAAATTTAAAACTAAGATGCAGACAGCAGTCCAGCAGCAAGATGGGGGCTATCCAGTCTTTTGCAGAGTGTCACATGTATGATTTTCTCCCAGTTGGTGAGGGGTCTTAAGTGTGCACTAGGTGCAAGGAGCTCTTTGCTCTCAGGGAATGAGTCTAATCTCTGGAGGCTAGAGTAGCAGACTTGGAGGATATAAAGAAGACACAGAGGTATATAGATGAGCCATACAGGGATCTAGTACTGAAGTCCCACCTCTGACCTCTCTCCTCCCAGTTGTCACGGAGGAGAGAGGTCACGTGACAAGAGAGCATCACCCTGGTGTGGTAAGAAATGATCCTGTAGCTAGGACCTGTCCTCCAGGTGACAAAAAGCTCTTTCATATCAAGAAGGTTACTCCAGGATCAAGTGCCCATGAGGGAAGGGATTTGACAGCTGTTATAATTGATGATTCAGTCATTAGGCATGTAGATAGCTGGATGGATGGTGGACATGAGGATCACCTGGTAACATGCCTGCTATTGCAAAGGTAACATATCTCATGAGTCACCTAGACAAAGCTAGTAGTGCGGAGGAGTCTGCTGTCTTGGTACATGTTCGTAAAAATGACATAGAAAAGTGTGAGAGGGAGACTTTGGAGACCAAATTTAGGCTTTTAGGTAGGAAGTTGAAAACCAGAACTTCCAGGGTAGCATTCTCTGAAATGCTTCCCGTTCCACACGCAGGACCCAAAAAGATAGGCAGAGTTCCAGAGTTTCAATGCATAAATGAGACAATGGTGCAAGGAAGAGGGTTTTGGATTTGATAGGAGTTAGGCAACATTCTGGGGAAAGGAGGGGTTTTACGAATGGATTGGCTTAATCTTAACCGGGATGGAACCCGGCTGCTGGCATTAACCTTTAAAAAGGAGATAGAGCATCTTTTAAACTAGATTATAGATAAATGTGGCGAGAAGAAATCAGCACAATTCTCCGTCACGCAGGGAATACCACAAGGCTCGGCACTCTCATCCATACTCTTTAACATATATATTCAACCCATATGCAACATCATCAAACGACACAAAATACATTACCACCTCTATGCTGACGATATCATGGTCTATGCCCCAGTCACCTGACATAAACTCGATGACAAAATGCCTTAAAGACATGAATACGTGGCTCACCAACAATAACCTGACAGTCAGCTTTGACAAGACAGAGGCTATATTCGTCACTAGGGATCCCACATTCAATCCACCCCAGGCAATCAGTATCCTAGACGAGACAATAGCAATAAAGGATGAAGTAAGGTACCTGGGCATAACCCTGAACAAAGCTCTTAACCTACAATCACACATTACCAAAACTGCGGCTAAAGCCTATCACCGACTACAGACCATCAGGAGATTTAAACCAATACTCAACCAAGACCACTTCCACACAGTATGCCAAGCAATCGTAACACCAATTCTGGACTATGGAAACTCACTATATCAAGGACTTCCAAAACAGACTATCCACCCACTACAACTGGTCCAGAATACTTCAGCACGCATCATCACGAGCACTACAAAGTCGGAACCATCATACCCATACTTCAGCAACTACATTGGCTCCCAATAATTGCAAAGGAACATATTCAAAGTCATCCACTGCTGTTCAGCAGACGCACTCCAGGATTTAATAATCAGGGAAGTAACTAGCAGACCTAGGAGGTCCAACAATGGTAACAGACTCAGCATGCCAGCAGGATATCATAAAACAAAACAAGCCATGTCTAAAAGGGCTCCCTCACTGTCAGTTCCCGCCCTATGGAACACTCTCCCTGAGGAACTAAGGGCCCTACATGACACCAAGGACTTCCGCAAGTCTCTCAATACCCTCCTGTTCACGGAGTCCTATGGTCAAGTAACGTAATTTGCCAAGTACTGGTCTCCACTGCAATCGACCCACCGACAACCACACTCATATGAGAACTAAATGTAGATAGTCTGCATGTTTGTAAGTATGACCTCCCTTTCCTGTAAAATGTATCCCTACAATTTGTGTTAACCACTTTGATTGAAGGATAAGGTTGTATACAAAACTGGCTAAATAAATAATAGGGGAAAGCCTACAGTCTCCTAAGAACACATTGTTTGGAAGAATGTATCCTTGAAGGATACCAGCAAAAGAGGGCAACTCGACAGAGAAGTTCCAATAAAACTAAAAGTAACCCAGATGCCCTTAAGTACAGAGCAGACAGAGCTGAAAGATTCCAAATTACCCGTCTACTGATAACAAGATTAATATAAATAAAATACAACCTCTAAAATGCCTGTATGCAAAGGCTAGAAGTCTAAAAAATAAGAAGGGAGAGTTATAATATATAGCACTAAATGAGAGGTTAGATGTGATTGGTATCTCAGAGACCTGGTCGAAGGAAGACAGCTAGTGGGACACTGTGATATCTGGGTACAAACTATATCACAATGATAGAGTAGATCAAATTGATGGTGGGGTTGTGCTCTATGTTAAAGAGGGCATTGAGTCACACAGGATTAAAGTTTTGCAGGAAACAAAATATACTGTAGAATCTCTATGTATTGAAATTCTATGTAAAAAGGGGAAGGCGATAGCAGTGGGGATGTACTATCGACCACCTGGCCAGAATGAACAAATGGATGATGAAATGCTAAAAGAAATCAGGAAAGCTAATAAAAATTATAACACAACAATAACAATGGGTGATTTCAATTACCCTGGTATTGACTGGTTCAGTGTTACATCAGGACATGCTAGGGAAATAGTTTCTAGGTGAAATAAATGACTGCTTCTTAGAGCATCTGGTTCATGAACTGACAAGAGGGGGAGCTATTTTGGATCTAGTCCTCAGTGGAACACAGGATCTGGTGCACAGGATACTGGGACCAATGAAAAGTTTGCCTATGTACAGAATGGAGAAGAAAGGTATAAAAGTTGTAACTAGTAACTGGCCACTTGTAACTTGGAACTTGGAATTTGGTAAGAGAGCTTGATCACCTCTCAAGACGGTCCGATTAACCTTGCATAGTGTATTTGCGGGGTGAAACTACCGTCTTCTTGGAACTTGGAAAAAGCCGGCATAACTTGTATAATTTTGGTATAGCCTAGTCAGAAAAGACAGGATTGGGCTATTTGGGAAATGCTAGCATGTTTGTCGTTCTGTGTGTCTTTGTTTTTTGGTATTTGTTGAAACTACGAGTTTCCCTTCTACTATAATGTAAGATTATATTTGGTTGGGTAAACGCCTAGAGTCACTGTAAAATCAAGAACATGTCTCACTCATCCAGCCTTCCTACAGCACAGAGTGAGACTGACAAGGGGCGTGTCTGTGCAGAGGTGCTTTTTAACCCTATGAAGGCATGTTTTCAACGTTTTGCTGCTGGGCTAATTGGAGCTTATTTTAGGACAATTATACCTGTTTTTATTTACTTTGTTTTAATAGTGATGTTCATTCTACTATGGTCATGTATTATATACCATTCGATAGGAATATTTAGTCAGAATTTTAGTTTTGAAGGTCGTATTAACCTCATCGGAGCTCCGTAAACTGTTTTTAGTTATATTCTCTGCTCTGTCTGTATTTTTACGTCAACTGCTCCTGTTATATTATTGTTACCTTTCAGAACTATCCAGGAGGTGAAGGGTCTAGTTCAGTTTTAGTGTGCAGGGTGAGATTACTTACTCTGGTCAGATAGGCTGCTAGGTATCATTCATACATTTGTGGGCTTAGCTTTGCCCTGTGTTTTATGGTTCGAACAGAAATGATAGAGAAACTAAGCAAACTGTTTTTTGGGTTTTTTTTCCCTTGACCTACAAAGTAATTATTAGATCACAACTTGACACTGATTTAAATTATTCTTGCTAGCATGTCTCTGTGTGCCTGTGAAACTAAGTTGTTTCATTTCGTTTCCAGTGAGCGAAGGGGTGTGGCTTTCACACAGCTTGCTAGGAGAAAAAAAATGAGACAGCTGCTCCCGATTGAAAAGTCTCTTGCTTGTTTAAAAATAAAGGATTCATTCAATCAAAGTGTGACAGGAGATTAATTTATAATTAGTTTTCTAGTTATTACTTTACAGCTGTGATAACTACAGTGACTCAGAAGCTCTTTTGTTTTTGAAGTATATCTGTCGTTTCAAAAACTAACTGACACGGACAAGAGAGAGCAAATAAAGTATTTTTCCTTTGACCCTCAAAGTAGGGGTTAAGAACCTTGGGGGACGGTGCAGCATTCTGGGTTGGAAGTGTACCAGATTGCAACCTGAGAATGAATGGTTTAAATTCTGAGTGAATAAGAAATTGTGTTAGGATTTTATCTTTGAAATCTGAAAGTTTAAAAAAAAAGAGAAGAGTTTATCTTGCGGAGTGTTTGCATTCCAGATATTCACCAACCTTTTTATGAACAAGTATAAGTCATTTGAATGCATGCTTCCCCATACTGTAAGATTTAAGGTAATTACTTTGAATTGTTAAACTCTGTACTAGTGACTAATGAAGACCTTTACAATTCAAGATAAATTCATTTGTTTTTCTGTATTTGAATTTTGTGTGTCCGTGTCCAGAGGAAAAGGGGGTATTTTGGGGTTTTTTTTAAAGTCTTTTAAATTTCAAGACGTTATTTCCTGATATACTGTGGCAAGCACCTGATAGAAGACATATTTATTGTTAAAAAGGGTATATATGCATTCTAGATCTCCACCAACGCTATGGAAAAGTATCCATTTCATGTCTCTTGAATATCTGCTTTCTGAACTGTAAGATTTAATAAAAATAAAATAATAACTTCTTTTGCAAAGACATGCAGACTACGGCTGGCAGTTAGTTTCCATGCTAAGTAATTTCATTCCAGTTATACGTAACAGATAGCTATAGTTCTCTCTATAAGAATAGATGTTATAACATGTTGCAAAATAATAGTTTTATATTTTAAGAACTGTATCTAAATTGTCCCTGTTTGGGAAAAAAGTTGCAATAAGCATAATGGATGTCTGTGCTCAATCTAAGCTTATGTTTTCTGCCTGCCCTATGTTTACAGTAATAATAAGGTTTTTTAATAAGTTTCTTTTCAAGTATGATCAAAAAGCAGCTCCCTAAGAAGCCCCGGCTCCGTTCAGAGTGCTTAAGGGGGGGAGGGGGGCCCAGTCCACCGATGATGCCACCCCCCGGTAGGCGTGAACTAATGTGCCCACAACAGAGAAGTAGAGAAAAAAAAAAAAACCTCCCGGATAGAGCGTTGCTAGGAGAAACAGTGTGGGCCTAGGGCAGGGGGGGGGGGACTCCTCCCTGCAGATTCCCAAGTAGTTTGCCAGCTAGTCAGCTGACCAGACTTGTTTAGGTGCCTTTCCCTCTGCCACTGATTTACTGAACTGAAAGCTTTAGGATTTAATTGAACTAATGAACAATATTATTCAAACCCATCAGTCTTGATAACCCCAAGTGGAATCCAAATAGTGCAGGCAGCCCTCACTATATGCCCCAATGGATTCAGCAGCCCAGGAGAATTTGCATTTTTGTCAGTCAGTCCCAGAGAGATATAAAACAGAAATTACAGAAACTGGATGGATTTGCTGGCATGATAGTTAATGGAAGTTGATCAGAAAGTATGTGAATTGTTGAATGTGACAGAGAAAGTAAGTGTAAAGATGGAGAAGAGAACAGATCTTCTTGCTGATACTTTAGTTGAATGATGTGGAGGAGGTTATCCTGATCGAAGGAGCAGAGGAAGTAAAAACTGGGTGTGAGTCAGTGCGCCCATTGCAGAGAAGGACATTAGAGAAGTGAATGCCCGTATCTTGACTCCACCCCAGGGGGGAGGAGGGAGTACTTGATTTAAAAAATAATATTAAACCGAGCACAGTGTTCTAGCAAGAAAGGGAAGCAGCTATAGAGTAAGTGGCAGCCGGAGAGGGCTCCCCTGTCATCGTCACCCTCAAGCCAGAAGCGGAAATAGTGCATGTGAAGCAGTATCCTCTTCCCTGACCAGCCATTGCAGGAATCCACTGTCATTTAATGAAACTGCTGAAGTATGGACTTCTCAAGGAATGTCAGTCACCTTGGAACACTCCCCTTCTTCCTGTTAAGAAGCCTGGGACAGGTGATTACCGCCCAGTGCAGGATCTAAGAAGAATGAATGATGCAGCTGAAACTATACACCCAGTGGTACCAAAATCCTTATATTCTCTTGGGACTGATCTCTGCTGAAGCTACACACATTTCACCATTCTGGACTCAAAAGATGTTTTTTTTCTGCATACGCTTAGCCCAAGACCCCACTACAGGAAGGCGGGGCCAACTCATCTTGTCAAGATTACCTCAAGGATTCAAGAACTCGCCTCACTCAGCAAAAGATTTGACAAGTTATCCAGTAATTCCAGGAGAAAGAATTCTACTTCAATATGTGGACAATTTGCTCATAACCACCAACTCAGAAAGTGAATGTCTACAGGCCACCAGTGAACTCTTGCACCTTTTTAATGAGGCTGGATACAAAGTCTCAAGAGCCAAGGCACAATTATGTCAAACCAGTTAAATACCTAGGATTCCCGTTGTCCAATGGAATTCAACGCCTGGGACCCTTACCAGAACGCAAAGAAGCTGTATGCAGTATTCCTACTCCAACCACCAGGAGGCAAGTGAGAGCCTTCTTGGGTGCCACAGAGTATGTTGTATATGGATCCCCAATTTTGCGCTGCTAGCAAAACCATTGTATCAAGCTACCAAAGGAATGGAAAAGTCTCCATTGGAATGGGGACTTGAACAGGATGCAGCCTTTTGATCTTTGAAAACCACTCTGATGTTGTCACCAATTGTGGGTCTACCAGATGTCCAGAAAACCTTTCAGTCTCTATGTTCATGAGTCACAAGGAAATGTTCTAGGAGTATTGACTCAATCTCTTGGACCTTATTTGAGAAGCTGTTACAGCTACAGACCTCCTAGTGAGCAAAACTAACAAGATCACTTTGAGACAGAATCTTCCAGTTACTGTACCACACTCTGTTCTAACCAATATGAAATACAAAGGAAACTACTAGCTAACAAATCTACGAATGTTGAAGTATCAGAATATGTTGCGTGAAAACCCCCAGATACAACTGAAGGTCAGTCAAGCTTTGAATCCTGCTATGTTGTTACCAGTTGGTCTTGATCCCCTGATCATGACTGTTTAGAAATTATGGACACTGTATTCTCAAGCCGCCTGGATTTGACTGATGTCCCTCTGGAGAACCCTGAACAGACTTTCTTTGTGGCTGAAGGCAGTTTCATCATCAATGGACATTGTTGTGCTAGATATGCAGTGGTGACCCCTGATTTGGTAGTTGAGTCCTCAGCCCTGGCCCCAGAAACTTGACCACAGAAAGCTGAACTGATAGCCCTCACTAGAGCACTAACAATAGGAAAAGGGCTCTGTCTAAATGTGTACCCAGATTCTAAGTATGCCCTCACAACCTTGCATGCACATGGGACCCTGTACAAATAATGAGGGTGGATAACCTTAGGAAGCAAGTCCATTAAGTATGGCCCCAAGATATTGACATTATCAGGTGCATACTACCTACAGCTTTCAAAACTCTAGGAAAAGTAGAATGTATGAATAGAACCTTGAAATCTCAGTTGTCCAAACTTTGCCAAGAGGTTTTCCTGAAGTGGCCCCAGGTTCTTCCTATAGCCCTTCCTAGGTTATACTTAGCCCCTGCTAAGTCTTTAGGAGTTCCCCCTTTTTGAGATTCTGAGAATCTGTAGCCTATTTATAGGGAATAAAAGGAGATGTGAGACAGATAGGATCTGAAATTATTAGGCATGAACTATTGGTTTTAAGTTCTGTTTTGCAGAGTCTTCATACCTGGATACACAATCGATTACCCATCAATTTGCCTGAACCCCTGCATCCTTTCAAGCCTGGAGTCTCGGTGTGGATCACAGAGTGGAGAAGGATACCGTTAGCCCTGCATTGGAAGGGACCCTATGTTGTCATCCTGTCAACTCCAACTGCAGTAAAAGTCGCAGAATTCGAACTTTGGATCCATCATAGTCGAGTAAAGCCAGCAACTGTTTCTGAACCTGATCACTGGACTACTGTACAGCATCCTGAGACTCCATTGCGCCTCACCCTACGACAACAGCCACGGACCTAAGACTTATTGGTCCCTCGGAAACTGCACTATTTCAAGACTGTCCGTTTATCTGAAGGTAAGCCTCGCATCTGGAGAAAGCTGCAATCATCAGAAATAGACTGTGTTGTGTTAAGAAATTGAGTCTTCTAAGAGACTGTGTTCAAATGCTCTGAGAACAAAACTGTTTTGATCTCCTAAAAAGTGAACTGCTCTAAGGAGGCAATAATAGCCTGAGAGACTGTACTATGATATTTTAAGAACCTGAGACATCCCAGAGGACAGTGATACTTGGGAATCTACAGTCCTACTCCTGCCTCAAAGCTGGTAGGTCTACGTATGGCAGAAGCTCGAGGATCTACAATCAACTCTACATCTGTTATCTGTTGTGGATGCCGACAGTTCCACCAATTTTCCAGAGACTATGCCCATTATGAATTCTTATTATTGCTTTATTTCGGCAGCAGCCTTGGGGTGCTTTGAAATGACTTTTAATTTACCTCCCTGTGCAGCCTGTATAAGTACCACGCGAACTGGGCTGAAGGTTCCTCATGCCTCCCAGAACTTGTTTCTTGAGCTTGCCGAAGCAGTAGCATCTAGTCTCCACATTTATGACTGTTTCTTTGTGGAGGAACCAAGATGGGAGATCAGTGGCCTTGGGAGGCTCAAGAACTGAATTATTCCATCCCCTACAATCAGACTGATTTATATAATACTACTAGTGAGTGGGTATTGGCCCACCCCATTGTTGACAGTTTGTGTTTTGTTCGCACCGGACCACAATTTGCTATGAAGATTGGACAGCTGGACTGTCTAAATCAGAAGTTTTACAACAGCACAACAAAGAAGACATCTTGGTGGTCCGGCATAAATGCTCCTGAACCTTCTACTCCTTTAGTTCTTTTTCCCACTCTTGCCAAACTATGGACTCTGACTATCTGCTTGTTGCTCCCTTGTTTCTTGCCACTTTGCTTGCGAGTGATAACTTCCGTTATTAATAACACTGTAGAGCGCAAGACAGCTACAAAGATAATAGCTATGTGAAACTACTACCCTATACCACAGAGTGATACCTTTACCTAGTATTATGTGATTTGATTCTCACCCTTTCTCACTTGTGGGTGAGAATAATCAAAGGGGGGAATGTGGTAGGCAAAGGCCTATGATCCATGCTGCTTGAACTAAACAGACAGGTCTAAGCAGCTTGACCTGTAAATGAAGCCTGTGGTTAGGCCCAGAGGAATGAAAACCCTCCTGAATGCTGCCTCCATAGAATCGAAACTTAACTAAGCATAACCAAGCATAGCTAAGCAGAATCGAAACTTAGAAAAGATAGAAAAACAAGCTTTAATTGGTACTGATAAGAGTGTGAAAGCTTCTGTGAACTAATTAATTCTGCTGAGAGAAGGGTTACAGTGCCCTGCTTTCCCACATGTTCTAGTCAGCTAGTGACCTTGGAGGAGAATTGTATCAAGAGTCTAAGAACTGTCCATTGTAATGGGGACTGTAAGGGGGGCAACCAGGTGCTGAGCCCAGACCAAGGTCCTCATTGGATGATTACGTAATGGTACCGGGACCAATAGATGGGATAGAAGGGGTTACTGGGACCAATGAAAAGTTTGCCTATGTACAGAATGGAGAAGAAAGGTATAAAAGTTGTTGTTTTGCTAGAAACCATTGCTCAGCCATTTTGAATGTGATTCTGCTTGAGTCTTGTGCACAATAAATGATTTGGACCTTCTGAACAGACTCCTGGTATTATTGGATTGTTTGCGCTCTGCCGCTACACTATGATTACACGATGTAAGATTCCACATTAAGAACCACCACCCAAGAAAAAGATTTACGCATCATCATGGATAATATGTTGAAACCCTCTGCCCAGTGTGCAGCGGTGGTCAAGAAAGCAAATAGAATGCTAGGAATCATAATGAATGAATGGAAAATAAAACAAAGAATATTATAATTCCTTTGTATTGTTCCATGGTGTGACCACACCTTGAATATTGTGTGCAATTCTGGTCGCCTTATCTTGAAAAGGATATAGTGGAATTAGAAAAGGTACAGAGAAGAGCCACCAAAATGGTAAAGGGGATGGAAGGATACCCCTATGTAGAAAGGCTTAAAAGGTTAGGGCTTTTCAACCTGGAAAAGAGACAGCTGAGGGGAGAGAAGTCTAAAATTTAATGCATTTATTTATTTTTATTTATTTAACAGATTTTGCATACAGCCTTTTCCTATAATCAAAGTGGTTTGCATGGTAAACAAACATGATTCATGAATACATAGTCTTAAGGGGTGGGGGGACATGTGGGAGGTTTTTGGTAGTAACTTATTTACAAAGAGGCATATATACCATATTTACAAGGCAGGGTCATGAGGTGGGGAAGCTGATTTTGTCAGGGGTGGACGGGTCAATGGGAGGGAATGGAATGGAATGAGTAAATGTAGATTGATTCTTTACGCCATCAAAAGTAGAAAGACTAGGGGACTCGCAGTGAAGCTACAAGGTAACCCATATAAAACTAATAAGAGAAAATATGCACGATGGATGCAGAAATGTATCACAATTTAGTAAAGGGACCCCTTAGTTCAATAAGCACCTTATGGTTCAGCATTCCACAAATTGGGTCCAAAATGACTAAGGGCTATCGGGATATGTGCAGGCAGAAAAAATTGGCTTACTTTTGTTTTTTCTTGTATTTTTTAGTAAGTTTCACAAATTTATTTTAATAGTGATATTTATGCATACACTATAGCATTTTCACAGACATGAATAAGCTTAACACACATTAATTTCTAGGTTAAAGCACATTAAATCACTTCAGCATGCACTAAATGTTTTAAGACACACTAGCAAAAAAAGGTGCTGGTACCCAGTTTTAGCAGACAATGAAAAAGATACCAACACTCAGTATCGCCGAGCACCCCCTCAAAAAAGCTGTGGGCCCACTAATGAATTGAATGTGCGCTACTGAATGCCTAAAAAAGACTGTCTACCTGAAACTAGAAAGATTAAGTAGGAAGCGGTACAACTATCAGAACCTGCTGGGAGGATCTAGGGTGCCAACACCTTGAATCAACTCTGGGGTTGGCCCTGGTTAGTGTGTGCTAACACCATTAATGTGTATTAGTAGTAGCTTGGTGCCATTCCATAAAATGGGACCTGTGGTAAAATAACATGCATTAACAATGCTAGAACACACTAAGGTGGTAGCAGACATTAGAAACTCTAGCTGAATTTGGTTCTCTTGATTGAATTTTTCTTTCTGCACTTTTTTCATATCTAGTAGACAGGTGCTGCCATTTATTGACTTTTGTGAATGACTTCTGAATATTATATAAGCTACGTATTCTCATTTTGGTGTTTGCATTTAGGAACACATTTTTAAGCCCTTTAGAATATGAGGCCTAGCAGTCTGTTCAGTTTCTCCCAGCACAAATCCTTCTGACCCTCCTGGCCTTGTAACTACACTTGACTAGTGCTTTGTTCTCAACTAGTCTTTTGAGTAAGCAGATGACTGCAGGCCATCTGGCCTTGTTTTTGCTGCTCCAGTGTTGCTTTTCCCATGCTAGTATTTGCGCATTTACATTTCCCAAAGCATTTCACTAAAGCAGTCTGAGCTACAGCTCCATGCATGAAATATGGCACAACTCAGACTGAATAGTCTGTCCCTACAGAACTATTGCCATCTGGTATGCCTAAAGTTTTCCACATGGGCCATTAAAACAGATTATAGATGGAACGTATTTGCTGGACACAGAAGTTTTGGTTCCTCTGGAAATTGAATAAAAGGCCCCTTACAGAAACAGACTCTCTTGGATTAGACTACACTTCATGGGCCCATCTTTCATGTGGAAAACCTAACGTCTATATCAAAATTCTGTGGATATTAAAAGTGATCATATTGCAGAGCTTGAAAAGTGCTCGGAACCAAATATCACAGGCCAGTCCCTCTAAGTAAGCTCTCTGGGAAAAGAAATAAGCAATCTATTCCCTTTTCATAGATGCGGCAGGACACCGGTGTACCAATTACGTAGATACTTAGCATAGGCCTCTAGTTTGCCGCTTTCACAGCTCATATAAAGGCTCCCCGTAAAGCTTAATCAAGAGTGCATTTCAAACAGACAGTAAAGTTACAGATCTCAGTTTGTAAGATTCTCCATAGTACAGACCTTAGTTCTGTGCTTTTACATCCTGATTCCTTCATTCTTCTATAATAACCATTCCCCCTTAGTGTTATCCTACTTTCCTGTGAATAGTAAGCTCTAATAATCAGCGGCTGTCTCTCATGCGTATGTGTATGGTTCTGGGTATGCCTTGTAGTGCTATACAAATGATGAGTAGTAATAGTAGCAGCAATCTGTTCAATTGTCAGCTCCCAACAGCTGACTGCTCCTTAATTAACGAGTGAAAGTCTGCAGCAGCATTTCCATCAGGCTCCTACCTTACTGCAGGGTCTAGCATTCCTGATCTCAACAGCCCTGAGAGCCTGAAGGTCACTGCTGGTATCGTCCATCATTGCTGAAGGTCCATGGGGAAACAGTATCCCGCAATATGCTTTTTTCAAAAAAGATTCCCTGGTCATTAGAGGATTGGCAGCATTTTGTGAAGAAGTTCAAAGAGGGACAGCTGAAAATAGTTGAACACTGGGAGGAAAAGGGAAGAAGAAGCAGCTTTCATAGCAGGTGTGTCTAAGGAGATTTGTATTCCAATTCTGAAGGGAAAAAGACAAAGAAAATAGAGAATAGCAATGGCTATTTTACTATTGAGCTATTCTAGATACTAAAAAGTGTTTAATACGACTCTTAAATTTTCAATTTCTACTTTTGACAGTATTTCTCACTGATGTATTAATATTGACTGAATCTAATTGGTCCCGTTGTATATTTTATTGTTCTTTTGTTCTTTGGTAACTGATTCTTCTTCATTTTTCAAATTAAAAACCACGCTAACCTAAATAAGCTGTGTATCTTGCCAATTTCAACTTATGTCTGGATCTGATACCCTTTGCTAATGAATATCAGAATTTTTCAGACACAATGACAGCGTTAGGATGCCTGACTTTACTTTTCTAGGAGAATGCTTAAGAGTTATATAAACAACACTTAAGGCCCCTTTTACTAAAGCCTGTTAGTCAATTAACGTGCATTTTAACGAGCAGCAACTGGCAGATGGGAACACTAACACAGGAACGTGTCTGCCACCGTATGCTAAAACGTATGTTAATCAGCGATCATGGGATGGGGTGGGGAATGGGTACAGTGTGGACAAGGAGAAGGAGCTACCACTAGCTCCAGGGCTATTGTTGCATGCTCAGCAGCAGTGCGACCCTTAATGCAAGTTCACCTAATGACTCCTCTATGGGAGTCATTAAGTGAACCCACCTTGGAGGAGTGCACATTGGGAGAATCCGTCACTCATTAGCTGCCTGGAACATTTCAGTCACACCCCCAACAGCTAACATGGAGGCTTTGTAATTAACAAGATTTATTTGGCATGTCAATTGCAAATCCTTAGCGGTCTTTAGTAAAAGGGGCCCTTAGTGGTTTATCCTGTCCCCTGGTCTCATCACCATTGTTTGTATTTTTCTCCAAATTTCAACTAAACCAATAGTAGCTGACCACTCTATTTTGTTTGAGAAAAGAGAGGAACATATTGATATGAGAAGCTGATTGCTGCTTGGCTTTCACAGATGAGAGACTTACTGATTTGGATTGTCAGGATATCCTTAGAATAATTTCCTGAAAGATGCCTTGGATTTAGTTGCACCAGTTAGAGAACAAAAAACTAGACACAAGCCTCAGAAAACCTGGTATATCTAAGCTTAAGATTAGAGAAAGAACAGAGAGGATTACACCCTAGTGACTCACTTGAATCATATCAACTAAAATTTCTTGATAAAACAGACACTTGACATTATGAGAAACAACAAAGATTAAACTGGCCTTAAACAGACCAAGAAAACTATTTGAGACAATGAAGTATCTGACTTTAAAAAATAAATCAGTCTAGATTAATAATAAGCACACAGTAGACTTCTCCAATTATTTTAACCCCAAAATTAAAGGTATTCTCCAGAATTGTCTTTATATACCATTTCCATCTCGTCAAGTCTCACCTGAAATTGACACATTTTGGAGTGGAACCAGTGTCTTAAAATGAAATCTGTGCGAGATTAAAATCTTTAAACCCCTCACAGTCTTTATAAGATCATTGTTCTCCATTGATAGGCAAGTTGGTGAAACTATTACCCCAATACTAGATAAAGTAGTGAACACATCTTTTTCTAGCGACATCCGCTCTTCATCTTTCAAACAGCTACTGTTCATTCTTTGTTAAAGAAGTATTTCTTAGATCGTTTATACAATGTTAGATATAGGACAATAATTGTTGAATAGCAAAAGATCTAAGAAATACTTCTTTAACAAAGAATGAACAGTAGCTGTTTGAAAGATGAAGAGCGGATGCCACTAGGAAATGAACCTCCCATTCTTAGCAAAAGTCATTGAACATGCAGTTTTTGCTTCAGCTAAATGATTCTGTTGATAAGGTAAATTCACTTAATCCATTTCAATTCAGATTAGGAAAGCACAAAGCATAAAAACTCTTTGTTTGTCAACTACAGACACAGCATGTCAGGGTTTTCAGTTTATATTCATTTTATGAGCCATTTCAGCCATCTTTGCAGAGTTGCAAGTTACCAGGCTCCATGAGTGAGATATTTTGCCAGTTTGGGCTTTAAATTTGCATTGCGATGTAGTGTGGTATTTGTAGACCCAGATGTAGCCCATTGGATTCAGTGCTGCAGGTCTAATAATGCATCAGAAGGAGAATGTCAGAAATCCGGGCTTAAAATCGGACTCCTGGAGCTGGACAACTTGGCATCTCTGCCTCAGATAAAATGCATCACAGAATTCTATTGGATAGACTAATATCTTTTGCTTTCTCAGGAATGGTTTTGAAGTGATTTTCTTCATAGTTGGAGAATTATTATCAACAAGTGTGCCCATGGGGCATGTTTACTAAACCGTCTTAACGTGCGTCCGGCGTTAGTGTGCAGGATGCCATAAAAGGAGTGGGCGTTTCGGTCTTAATGTAGCAAAACGGGATTATCGCACGATAACGTGCGCTGCGCACATTATCGGGCGAGACACCGCTAAGCACGTTAACGCGCGGTAATCTTAAGTAGGCGTGCAGACATACATAGCAAAGAAACAGAGGGGTAGTGCAATGGTAAATACACTGACTGTTGATCCAGGGGTCATGAGTTTGATCCCCCAGTATGCATAAGGCTGGCTGAGGCATTAGCTTTTACGTGTAATTATTGCTGTTTGAGGCATTTTAGTTGTATTTTAATTAGTGCTGCCAGCAAACACACCCTCACATGCTGTAACCTAAGGTGCCGCATAAGGCACCCTATAAGGCACATTATAAAGTGCACTGTCTGCCAAGGCACCCTATAATATCCCCTATAGGGCACCCTATAAGGCGCTTTAGAGGCACCTTATAAGGTGCTTTATAGGGCGCCCTATAAGGTGCCTTATGGTTACAGTACACTGAGGGTGTTTTCGCTGGCAGCACTAATGTACATTAAGAATAAACAATGCCTTGGACAGCCCTATCAAATAGCTCTACCATGGGTTTGAACCCATAACCTCTGGCTCCACAGGCAGTGAAGTAACCAGTGGGCTACAGCTGCCAACCAACCCCTGCCTGCCTGCCGGCCGAAGGACTGCATGTCACTACACAAACTGTCTGCTGTGGTTACCAGGATAGGGTTAACCCACCCGTACCCATGATTCACTGCACATGCAAATCAGCAGTCTACAGATGAGCACAAGATGGGGTATGCAACCCCACAGCACCTCAGCCTGGTAGGGGGTACCGTGTGTGGTACTGGCACAGAGTAGCTACAGACCGTCACATTGTGCGGGTACTGTGCTCACCCTGAGGGTGAGGTGGGGCGCCAAGCACCATGTCCACAGCACCTTTCATGGCTGAAATATGCCATGCTGCAGGTCCCCATCAGTGCTACTGTGTGTGATAGGTAGTTCCTGCGGATACACCTGTGTCCTTCTGTATTTCTCAGTCATATCTAGCCCTTATGGGCTATGATGCACCCAGAATAGTGCACATCCTGTGTTGGTGCCATGGTCACAAGATGTAGGTGAAGGGGGTGTGTTTGGACCCATAGGCAGATTATGTACCACCCCCAACCCACCCTCTGTGGCCCAGGGTAGGAAACAGGATCTCCCACCAACAGATCCAAATTCTACCTCCCTGCAATGGTAGCAGTAGAGGGGACCATCAACCTCAGTCCTGCTAGGGAACAGATATCCTACAGGGTAGTCAATGCAGAGCTGTACACATTCATAAAGCAATAGTAGACAGACAGTAGACCTGTAAATGCTCAGCTGCCCCCCCCCCCCACCACTATCTGACATTCTCCAGCAGCAAGCCTCCAGATGCTGCACTCTGCAAGGTGTTCCAGCAAGACACATAACTGCAGACAGTCTGCTAGCTAGTTCATAGTGCATGCTCCTGGAGAAAATGCATGTACCCAGAACTGGGATGTCAGCATACCCACCAAGCAGATAAGTCAGTGATTGGGCCCCAAAAGAGAACCCATAAATATCACATGAGAGAACTACTATATAGCACTATGGGGGAACTTAGCCATGCCATGGTCACTGCTCAGTCAGGGTGAGAGTGACCTCCCAGCAGGGCATGCTGTGGCCACCCTGTCCTTGCAGGTGGTGGCTGGGCACTAAAATGTCTGAGCCATTGCCCTATGCTCTGTACAGTTGAATCCAGGCCAGGCCACCCTATCCAGGCTATTTCCACAGTACCTTGCTCCTCATTATGCACATTGGCAGGCCAATACTGGCAACAGTGCTAGCAGTGTGGGCTGTGGAGAGTGTTGGCAGCCACCACACACTGGATAGACAGACACACACTCCCCACACCTATGCCAGCATTGTGCAACTATAGAGGTGTTTGGCAGCCCTGGCCACCGCACCAGTCCTGGGCACAGTGCAGGCATGGCTATGGTACGCAATACTGTTGGGGTCACTCCCCAGGGTGGTAAACACTGTCAGACACAAGACCTGTAGCACACTCCACAGACATCATAAAGGTTGCTATGATGCAGCTCACTCAGAAAATTGTACTTAACTTCGGAATTGCTATCTACCAGTAATCATAGCAACCTTTTGATAGCTGTGTACCATATTCCCAGGTTTAGGGTGGCATTGCTAAGGTATGAAAGTGCTAGTATTGGGAGATGCACACAGGGCCCAACATCCTCCCTCTCCAGGAGGCATTGGATAATGGAGGCTGTGGGTGCAGGTGTGTTTGCCCCTGTTGGCCGCTGCTTTAGGGCAGAGGTTCCCGACTCCAGTCCTAGTGGGCCAGACACTGTTCGGGTTTTCATGCCGTCCTTCATGAATATGCATGAGATACATCTGCATACCATGGGGGCGGCACATAGAAATGCAGCACAGGCATCTTTATTAGAGACAGCATGGAACCTGAAAGGGGTTTGGCCCTCCAGGACTGCATTTGGGAGACTCTGCTCTAGGTAATGCGCATGTTTATGGTGTCTGTGCTCTGTAGGGTAAAATGTAGGTGTTTTGGGCATGTTTACGTCATCTGCAATAAAGGGTCTGTCTGTATTAGCACATTTTAGTAGTGGGTAAAATATGGGGACTGGGTTGGCAGGATCCACAGCTGGGACTTGAACCTGTGACCTCCTACTCCTGAATACACTGGTTGTGTGCACTGCACCACCATGTTGACAGAGGGACAGTGCATTCCCTGGTGATACCATGACTGTTCGTCAGACAGGGCCTGTCTGTTGCAGTGCATGGCACCCACCTACACAGGGTTAGGCCACGGTCTGCTCTGGGCAGCTGCCACTGCCCCCTCCACCACCAGTATCCCTCTGCCACCATGCTGGTGGTGTTGGTGGTGTGCAGTCTCAGGCCCTCCAGTGTGTGGGTAGGCGGCTGCCTATGGTGCGGGTTCTGGGGTAGGGGTGCCTGTATAGCTGTCCACGCTTCCCCCCAGCACCGCCTGCCAATGTTCCGTGCTATTGGGGGGACCTGCTGGGTACTATCCCTTGTGACACCATGGGAAGCACACTCGTGCCCATGTTGGGTCCTCAGCAGTTGCTGTCTGGCTGCTCTACTGTTTCAGTAGTCGTATGGGCCAGCTAGGCATCACCCTAGTCCGCACTGTGGGCCAGTTGCACCGCAGCATGTGCCGCCTGCAGCCCTCTGTGTCCCCTTTTCCAGCATCTGTCCAATTGCCCATTCTGACATGCCCGCCCTGCTGTTGTGGAACATGTGCACGCCATAGGAAACCTGGCCAATGGGGTCAGAAACCCTGCTCAGTGCAATTTCACTGTGAGCTCATTCACCTTGTATGGGGACGGAGCATAGACCCTTCCAAAATTCATATCTTTTTTTGGAGCTTTCTTGGGAGTGTGTTTTGATGTTTCCCATTGATGTCACTATTGCCCAGCTTGGTTATGGTTTTTTTTTCCATTTTCTTCTGTTCATTTTCACTGTTTATTTGCCCTTTTGTTCCGTGCACATGTATCACATCACTTTTTGTAGGTTTCCCTGATTTTGCTGTACATTGCTGACGGAAATGGTTTCTTTTCCCTTTAAATCGGCTGTAACGCCAGGGTTTCACTGGCATTAGTTTTGAGCCTCGGATTTCACAGCGTTAGTGTACAGGGAGCCTCTCCCCTCCCACTCTCTGCCCATTGAACCTCTCTCTCCGCCCCTGGGGATCCTTCCTCCGCCCTCCGGGAGCCTTTCTCCGCCTTCAGCGCTTGTTTTTCACCGCTGCACGCGTTATCGCGTGCTAAGGTACCTGTGTGCCCGATAAAGCACCATTATTGCGCGATAAGGTACCTTATCGGGTGATAACATTGCAGAGCACACATTAAGATGGTTTAGTAAACATACCCCTATGTGATTCTCATGTTCCAGCCAGATTTTTAAGAGCTGGTATGCCGCAGGGTTCAGCTTTGCTGTCTATATTATTCAGCCTATTTACCTTCTGTACTCAGCCTATTTGTCAAGTACTTTGGAACCTTGATGTGCATTACCAGGTTTATGCTGATAACATCCAGTTCTTTTTCTTGGTTGATACTCATTTATCTGAAACATTAATTAAGTTACATACTATCTTCGGACAGTTATAGGATAGATGACAAAAAAAGGCTCTCCGTCAAAGTTAAATGTTTCAAATTGCCCTGAGACTCCAGGCACATTTGCTTTTGATGGTCGCTAAATTCCAATTTCTCAATGAGTATACATTCTAGGGTGATCCTTGACAGCTTACTGTCAAGGAAGCCACATCTTAAACCAATGCATCCAGATGATGATTTTAGAATGGTCCTGCAGAGTCATTTTCTGTAAATTAGATTATTGTAATTTGCTGCAGCAAGACTCCTTACTGGAACAACACATTATTCTCATCTCTCCCTGTCTGATTGCCTTATATTGGTTAGCTATCAACTCTAAAATAAAATTCTAAATAGTAATGTTGATCTATAAAGCCTTGAATGGAGGCACTCCATCTTAGTTTAATTTGATTTTTAAAATATAAAGGTGAGGGGTTATGCTGCGGTAAGGAGTTTTCTGTGCCTTCTCAAATTGACCCCTGGTCTTCATGTATTAATGAAAGAGCCCTGCATGAGTACCAGCACCGTTTTTGCCAAGAAAAATATACTGAGGCGGAGTCAAGCATTGAGGTCCAATTATTCACAGCTGCTTTCAATTTCAAACCTTCAACTCACTTTTCTAACATCCAAAAATGTTCATTTTCTATTGTAGGTCCAACTAAGTGGAAATGCTGCCATCTGAGTTAAGAACTATGGCAGATTCCAGACTCTTCAAAAAGTAGGTGAAATATTATTATTTTCCTAGGCCTTTAACAACTGAATTATTTTTATACTTATGAGAGTTGCTGTTGTTTCTGTTTTCGACTGAGCATAACTGTTCTATTGCTGTCCATTTTATGTTTGTATTGTCTCTTGTTTCCATTACTATTATGTATGTTCCATTGTAAAATCATTTAGATGATGTGATTCATAAGCTCCTTTAAATAAATAAAATGATATGTGAATGCACCTTTATAAAAGAGTTGGCAGATCCACTGGGCTTCTTACTTCTGTCGAAGGAGGAAGTGGTGTTGTGAGAAATTGCTGAAGATAGTGTGCAGAAAATCATGTGAGTATATGCACCCAGCAAGAGATAAAAATAGAACCTGTAAATAAAAATAACAAAGACATTCTTCCCAGTTTTAAAAGGGAAATCACACAAATGCTGGACATAGTGGGGGTTTTAACACTTTCTAAAAAGGAATATTGGCTAGCAGCCCATTTTGTCTAAAAGAAGAAACTCTCTAATTGAACTGACAGTTCCTGTTAGAAAGGTCCTTGACAGCAACGGGTTAGCGGGAATTTGGCTATATAGGCTGTTCCTCATTTTCTGACAAAATTCAGAGTCAGCAAACGTATAATTAGCAAGGTCCTTATTTAATTAACAGACTGAAAGTTCTAAACTGACATGATAGTTAATGAGTGACTTGATCTTGATTCAAATTGGTCAAAGCTTGAAACTGCATGAGCATTATTACAGGCCTAGAGAAGTTCAAAAGATGAAATGAATGAATGCAAAATAAATGGGAATAAGTATATGGATGCTATGGCAGGCACATTTGGGGAAAATAGTTAGGGAAACACTGTTTGCTTTTATTTGTACATGTCAGTTAGTTACAGTGACAAACTAGGATCCTGAGGAGATAGGGAACACTCTTACTAGGGATTTTTGTAAATGGTGGGCAGTTCATAGTAGTCAGGTTTCTTTAATTGTTTCCTTTAGAGTTAGAAAGAAAGTACACAAGAAATACCAGAATCAAAATCAGAGGATCCTGCCAGAGGACTTGGCCAAACAATTCTAGATGGATATTCCTCAGAGGACGTCATAACACAGGTGTGCCCTGCACATCCTAGGAGTGAACAAGTGGGGCAGGGTTGGTATTTTTCAATTTCTGGCCAGGAATAAGATACTTATAATTACCCTAGCGAGGGTTCAGTTCTCTGTTCTATAACTACATATATTTACCTATAAGTCTTATGTTGCAAATGTAAAGAGCTCTTTGGGCAATTGACAAACTTAGGGGCCTTTAACTAAAGTGTGCTGTGGTTTTGCACTTAATACCTGAATAAAGCAAAAATTCACATATGTTAAGTGCAAAGCTACCGTGTTAACTGTTGGGGGCATGCACAGCATGTTCCTGGCAGTTAATGTGCAGCTCCTTACCCTAACATGGGTGCTATTACCACAGCTACACTTACATCCACCTATTGAGGAGAAGGTAATTGCCCCTGTGCTAATAGCATGAGTGACAGTGCACTTTGTTTACCCCTATGTTGACTGCAAGGCATTTACCACACCCACTCTCTGCCCCGAGCTAGAAATGCATCCTGCGCGACTAGTGAACTTGGTGCTCCTCTGCCTCCCAGGTCGCATGCTCTTGTTGGTCTTCCCGAAAGCCCAGTGGTGATATCAGTGTCCCTGCAGTATTTGCGCCCTCTGCAGCCACATCACTCGCGCAGCCCTTGCTATGCCCTGCTCAGCCCCTAACCTACCCAGTTAGCAGTTAGTGCAGAAATCAGCCTGCACTGTCATGTCACTGCACTAGCAGTTACTGTGGGCCCCACTGTGTTGGTATTTTGTGAAATCTATGCATGTCAACATGATAGGCAACACATTTCTGAATCTTGCACAGATTCTGCATGCCATGGAACTGTTGATTTTTCTAATCAGTATATCATCATGGCTTATAACCCAATGTTAGAAATGCAGTTTAAGGATGACAATGACTTGTATACATTTTTTACCACTGCAGTTCGTCTTAAGTGTTACTTTGTACCAGATATGGAAGGTCATTTGAGAAGGTGTCAACATATTAAACAGTGCTGTTTACACATATATATGTGATACACACTTGAAAGTGACGATTTTGTGCGTGCCACCATTTATGCATGTAGAACTGAAAATTTGAAGGGGCATCTTCTTGGTGGTCCCAAAAATACATGTGTTTGTCATTTTGCAATGGAAATGCACATCTATTTTAAAAACAGTTCTGATGGCATTACCATGAGGTGGGTGCTAGTGTCAGCTACCTGCTTGTTCGAACCTGAGATCTCCACCAATGATTAAGGGTTCAATTGTGCTTGAATCATGATTATTGATATTCTGGGCTAGACAGTAACATTCTAGCCCTATTTGGGACTCCAGTCAATGCAGCTAAATAAATAAATCAAGTATTATCACCCCCTCCCCCAGCCTGTGATGATGCCAGGCTGAGACATACTTTTAGTATGCGGGAGCTTTCCTTTAGGACATGCACCCTACATGACGGTTGGCTACAGTCCACTATTCTTGTAGCTCTTTCAACACTCTCTTTGGGGATGAATTAAATGTAGGTGGAAGTTTCTAATCTTCCTTTCTGCCACTCAACCAGAGCTTAGTCATAGAGAATCTTCGACCTCTTATGAACAACACAACCCTCAACTTAGATGATCTCATATCCAAATGGGACGAGAACCTTAGAGCTGCCTCCTGTCCATCATACACCGAAAAGAATATAAGAAAACGGGAACATGCACCATGGTTCGCCATGGACCTACGGACATCTCTCCACCACCTACGCAAACTTGAGAGACGGTGGCGCTGAACCCACTCCCCCGAGACGCATGCTGCATACAACTCATACTTAATTACCCACCGTGCGAAAATAACACAGAGTAGGAAACGTTACCATACAGATATATTAAAACGCTCCATCAATAAACCGCATGCCCTGTTCAATATAGTAAAGTCCATAACAGGAGAGCCGGTTTCAGCCCAACCTCCAATGCCTCAGCCACAGGACTACGCAAACTATTTACAATCAAAGATGATTAAAACCAACACAAACATAAGTGTCAGTAACCCATCCGTATCGCCTAAAGCAGAGGTGTCAAACTCAAATACACAGTGGGCCAAAATGTAAAACTTGAACAAAGTCGCGGGCCAGCATTGAACAAATGAACCTTTTAATATTTATTTATTTATTTATTATTTATTTATTTATTACAGTTGCTTATATACCGCACTATTCGGTATCAGCGCGGTTTACAGTATAACAAAAACAACCTAAACACAATTTGTTTGGTTTTACATAGAACAGGAATAACAACTTGGATAATGGGGTTAAACTATATACATGAGGGGTCACTTAAATAACAGGTTGGATTATATACATGAAATTTTAGTTGCTTACTACATAATGCTTACTTTAGGACGGAATTTGTCTGATCTGCAGGAAGGAGCTTGGGACTGTGGTAAAGGCTTAGATTGGGTGTTATTAGGTGGGTATTTTAGGTTCCATTGCTGGCTGGGTAGAATTGGCAGAATAGGTGAAACTTGATTGCCTTCCTGAATTTAGTTAGGTCTGCAATAGCTCGAATGTCAGATGGTAATGCATTCCAGCATTTGGGGACGTAAAGACTGAAGGCTCTGTTTGCCGTTGTACAGTTGCATTTGGTCAACATCTTCGGTGTTAATAGTAGATTTGACGCTGTTGATCTTCTGGATCTGTTGGGTGGCATGGTTTGGATCAGATCAGTAAGTGCAGTAGAGGAAATGCGGTTGATGGCCTTGAATGAGAGAAGTAAGGTTTTGAAGATAATTCTTCCGTGTATTGGTAGCCAGTGAAGCTGTTTCAGAATAGGAGTAACATGTTCACTTCTGGATGCACCATGGAGGATTCTTGCTGCAGCATTCATGGCCAGTTGTAAAGGGTGTAAAGTGGAATGAGGGAGACCTTGTAAAATGGAATTAGCAAAGTCAAAATGCGGCAGGATCAGAGCTTGATATATGGTCCGGAAATCATCTGGGTCCAGTAGGGAGCGCAGATGCCTGAGTGAGCGGATTTTGAAATATACAGCTTTGACTATGTTGCTTATATGAGTTTTCATGTTCAGATGTTGGTCTAAGGTGACCCCCAAGTATTTTATTGTTTCTTTGGTTTGTAGTTCAGCTTCCTTGACTCTTACATGAGATGGTGGAATAAAGTTGGGATCTCTGGAGATGAACAGTACCTCCGTTTTCTTGTGCTGGATACGGAGGTTTTGTGATTGTAGCCAGTCTGATATTGCATTGAAGCATTCTACAAGTGGTGTAAGGTCCATTTGCACAGTCGAGAAAGGCATATATAAGAGGATGTCATCTGCGTATATCAGACAGCTCACGTTAAATGATCTAATGATATTGCAGATGGGCTGCATGTATATGTTAAATAATAGAGATGATAATGAAGATCCTTGAGGCACACCTTGTGTTTGATGGAAATGTTTTGATTCTTCTGAACCGGATTTAACGTATTGCCACCTACCATCTAGGTAGGACTTGCACCAAGCAAGTGCAGTATTGCAGATTCCCTTTTCTTTCAGCCGCCCAAGAAGGAGCTCGTGATGTACCGAGTCAAAGGCCGCAGCAATGTCTAAAAAGATGAGCACAAAGCCTTGTCTAATGTCATCAACGCCTGTGAGTATGCTGTTAAACAGAAATGTGAGAAGGGTCTCGACTCCATGATACTCTCTGAACCCGTGTTGGCAGTGATCTAAAGGAGCTGTGGAGTCTATATGATCCTGAATTTGCCTTTGTACCTCTTTCTCAATTATCTTTGCTAGTAGGGGAATACTAGCTATTGGTCTGTAAGAATCGACCTTTTGAGGATCGAGTTTGGGGTTCTTCAATAAGGGCCTGATTGAGGTTTGTTTGAGTGTTGTGGGGAAGGACCCAGTGGTGAAAGAAAGGTTTATTAGTTTTGCGATGACTGGGCTGAACTCCTTGCGTAACTCCTTAATCCAGAATGCTGGGCAAGGGTCCGTTTGAGCTGTGGAGGTATTGAGGGAGGCTATTGTATCTTCGATGCTTTTTCGGGATGGTGTGGAGAATTCGAGCAAGGGGGTTATTTCAGTAGGTGTTTGAAATGAGGCTGATGAGATTTTGTCGGTCTGTATGATCTTTGATTGGAGGTATTCAGCGAATTTTTGTGGTTGGATATCCACATGTTGATCAGGAGATGGTTCCTTTGAAAGGGCTTGTACCAAGTTGAAAAGATCCCGTGGTTTGTTCAGAGATCTCTTCAGAGTGTCGGTGTGGTGTTGTCTCATTTTCATTGAGATTGCTTCTCTGTGCATTGAAAGGTGAAGTTGGTAGGTGGTCAAATCTTCAGTGGAGTGCGATCGGCGCCACTTTTTCTCAAGTCTGCGTAGTTGTGTTAGAGAAGCTCTCAGCTCTTGGGAGAACCATGGGGCAGTGTTTCTTATTCTCCTGGATATGTTATTGGACTGAGGACGTTGCGAGATGGCATTGAGGTTGAGGTTCCAGGAGGAGACGAGTTCTTCAGGATCAGAAGTGGTTTTGCTCAGGAGGGAATGGGTTTGAGACCCAAACAAGATTTGCTTTAACACTGAATATGAAGCAACACTTATTACTATACAATTTATAACTTAATAGTTCAGATATGCAAAAACCAATTTCAAATAAAAAAAAACATCAATGACATTCATTTATTAAATAAGATTTAAATAATAATAAATAATAATTTTTAAAATAAAATAACAATAATAAAATTAATCAACAATTCAAGCCCATGTCTTGGAGTAGCAAGAAAAAGTGCATAAAGAAAACGTTAATTATTGCTCAGTTTGCTGCACACTGATCTAATCTGATGTGCCCAAGCCAGATACCTGGCATCTCTTCTTGGATGATAGTTCATCAATGTCTGGGCTCAGGCTTTGAGCTGAGGAAATCCTCAGTATCGAGCGAAGGTGTTCATCAGTCAGACGTCTCCTGTGAGATGTTTTGGTCATCTTCATCGAGGAGAAAAGTTGCTCACATAGATAAGTGCTGCCGAACATGGAGAGCATCTGAGCAGCTTGGGTGCGGAGCTGAGGCATTGTGTCAGGGATGAACTGTGGAAACTGGGCGGCGCCCACAGCATCATACTTTGACTTCAGCGTGTCATTACACTGGAGTTCAATTAGCTCCATTTGGAGGTTGGTTGGTGCGTTTTCCACATTAACTGCAAAGGGATTACTGAGCAGTTCAAACCTACATTTCTGGACATCAAAGTCGGCAAATCGCCGGCTAAACTCAGCGCCGAGTACACTGAGTTTTTCAGCAAACTGCGCGCATGGGAACAAGTTGGTAAAGAACTGCGTTTTCATGGTTTGGCAGCAGGGAAAATGGCCAAGGTTTCCTTGCAGCATCTGATTCTCCCACAGGCACAGTTTAGTTTTAAAAGCCCTCACTGCAGCGTACATGTCTGTGATGATGCGCCCCCGCCCCTGAAGCTGCAGGTTCAGCGCATCGAGATGGCTCGAGATGTCACACAGAAAGGCCAGCTCACACAGAAACCTTTTCTCCCGAAGCTCTGCTGTGTCCTTCCCTTTGCTTTCCAGAAACTGACATATTTCCTCATGCAGCTCAAAACATCTATTCAGTACTTTTCCTCGGCTTAACTATCTCACCTCTGTGTGATACGGCACGTCTGCGTATTCCGAACCACACTCCTCCAGAAAAGACTTAAACTGGCGGTGATTCAGACCTTTGGCTCTTATAAAGTTAACTACTTGTGTTACTGTGGTCATAACATGTTCCATCTTTAGGGCTTTGCCACACAATGATTCCTGATGTATGATGCAGTGATAAACAGTTAGTTCACCTGCACAGTTCTCTTCCTGCATCTTCTCCCGGACCCTGCCCACCAGTCCACTTGTTTTACCGCACATCGCTGGCGCACCATCTGTCGTTAATCCCACGAGTTTATCCCACGGCAGCTTTATTTCAGTTACGCATTTGGAAACCTCCTCAAAAATTTCCTTTCCTGTGGTTGTGCCATGCATTGATTTGAATCCCAATAGCTCCTCCGTAACACACATATTTGAGTCCACTCCACGGATGAAGACTGACAGCTGAGCAGTATCAGATGCGTCGCTGCTCTCATCCACAGCAAGGGAGAATGCAACGAAATCTTTTCCCTTTTCCAAAAGCTGGTCATACAGATTGGTGGCAAGATCACATGTGCGATCAGCTACTGTGTTTCTGCTCAGGCTCACGTTTGAAAAGGCTTGCTTTTTCTCTGGGCACACGATGTCACAAACTTTCAACATGCACTTTTTCACAAACTCTCCCTCATTAAAGGGCCGGGCTGATTTTGCGATCTCTGCTGCCACAATATAACTAGCCTTTACAGCAGCCTCACTTTGTGATGTGGCTTTTTTGAACATATTCTGTTGTGAAACCAAACTTCTTTTCATCTCCTCCACTTTCTGGCTCCTTTGAGTCATGTCCAGGTCCTTGTACTTGTCATGGTGTTTTGTTTCATAGTGTCGTCAAATGTTATACTCCTTAGTTATAGCCACGTTGACTCCACAAATCAGACAAACAGGTCTGTCTTTTACATATGTAAACAAATACTCTGTCTCCCACCTGTCCAGAAAGTTCCTGTTGTCTGCCTTTCTTTTTGCCATTTTTGGGAAGGGGTTCCACAGTGACAGTTGTAGCTTGAGATCGCTATGACTTCTGTCACACAGGAGAGGGAGTTTCTGGGACCTGTCCTGATTGACGCGCCAAAACAACAGCAAGGCATTATGGGATTTGTAGTATTAGCGATGAATGAATGCGCTGTATAATACCGGCGGGCTAGCTCTAGTAGTCATTTGGTATAGCCTCGCGGGCCAAATATAATTACACTACGGGCCAAATTTGGCCCGCGGGCCAGAGTTTGACACCTATGGCCTAAAGCATCCCAAGCAACACCATTATGCAATTTCACCAAGGTATCCAATAAACAGATTGAGAACATTATTGCTTCTATCAATCCCAGCACAGCACCTAATGACCCCTGCCCAGCCAGCTGGATCAGAGAACTGCGACATGACCTAAGCCAAATCCTGAGCAAAATACTGAACCAGTCCTTTTTAACGGGGTCGTTCCCACAGAGTCTGAAACACACCTCTATCAGGCCGCTACTGAAAAACAGCAGACTAGACCCATCCAAAGTTGAATCTTTTAGGCCAATCTCAAACATCCCCCAGCTTGCCAAGATCATCGAAAAAGCTGCTCAACAACAAATCCAGCATCATATCAATACTGAAGCACCGCTAGATCCATCCCAACACGGCTTCAGGGAAGCACATGGAGTGGACACTGTCCTTACAACCCTATTCAACGAATTGGTCACTGGAATAAACAG
The DNA here is from genome assembly GCA_033557465.1 of Ichthyophis bannanicus. Classification (NCBI taxonomy): domain Eukaryota; kingdom Metazoa; phylum Chordata; class Amphibia; order Gymnophiona; family Ichthyophiidae; genus Ichthyophis; species Ichthyophis bannanicus. Next base: position 612,937,747 of record CM066034.1, on the reverse strand, counting down.
CATCCAACAAGGATTTGTCCTCATCTTTCTGGACATCTCTGCCGCCTTCGACTCTGTGAGCCATGACATACTTCTACAACGCCTGAAAGAAAAGGGGATTCAAAGCACAGCACTGGAATGGTGTAAATCCTACCTATCCAATAGGTGGCAACAAGTCAAGGCAGGCCACACATCTTCAGAACCATTTCTGCAGACACAGGGGGTACCTCAAGGATCGTCCTTATCGGCACTGATGTTCAATATCCATATACAGCCAATATGTGATTTGATCCGATCCTTCAATGTACAATGCCTTGCTTACGCAGATGACATCCTCCTTTACATGCCATTCACAATTGACCAACCAGTGTTCTCCCCAATAATCGGTTGCTTCGAAGCTGTAGCCGAATGGCTGTTGACACAAAACCTACGGATCAATCATGACAAAACTGATGTCCTATTCGTCACGAGGAACCGAAAGTTCAAACCTCCCCCATCACTACTTGTCAACTATGTAGAGTTGAAATCCAAACCCACAATCCGTTATCTCGGCATTACACTGGACCAACACCTGGATATGACAACACATGTGAAGAACGTCACAAAGGCAATATATCATAAGATCAGAACGCTACATCACCTACGCCCCCTACTGGATTTCACCAACTACAGAACAACCTTCCAGGCATTAGTCCTCCCACATCTGGATTTCGCTAGCATCATCCTCCATGGTCTCTCTCAATCAAACTTAAATCCGCTCCGCCTAGCTATGAATGCAGCTGCAAGAGTCCTTTCTGGATCATCAAGATCTGACCACATAACACCTATCTTGAAAGATCTGCATTGGCTACCTTTACATGCCAGACTCAATACAAGTCATTAGTCCTTACCTTCAAAGCCCTAAATAACTACCCTCCTATGCCAATCAGCAAGCTAATCCACGGTACCCTGGAAAATAGAAACAGGAGGCCTACTGCAATGAACACCTTAGTAGTCCCCAAGATGATGACTAAGTGTACAAAAGCTACCTCCAACAGGGCCTTCTCTATATTTGCTCCTTTAAGCTGGAATGCCCTTCCCCATGAAATCCGTGGCATCAAAAGCCTAGTCCTATTCAGAAAAGCCTTGAAACACCACCTGTTCACAAAATGCTACCCAGAAACCATCCGAGGCAAACACACAACCGGCAAGCTTCCCACATGCCCCAGCCGCCCTAGCACCTTAATACAAAGAGAAAATGGTTAGACTACACACAAGCCCATTCGCCATTCACCATACGTGTACCACCCACCAACAAGAGCACATGCAATTTCCAAATGAGTTAGAGTATTGTACATAGTATCGAGTTAACTTGTATATAGTTTTCCCGGTTTATTCTCATGTTTAATTTTTCTGTTCATTGTAAACTCAATGTTGCTTGTATGCATTGTGGTATGTTTTTGTTCGATGTACACCGCACTGATTATAATAGCGTGGTATAAAAGAAATGTTAAATAAATAAATAAATAGTTGGAGACTGCAACTTGCATGCCACTGCCTCCCCCATCCCAAGGTGAAGCCATGAATGCCTTACCACACTCCTCTAACACATCCTGAACACTAGTTGCTCTCACCCTCTTCCCTCATACTGCCCCACCTTAACACATGTCACCAATTCCAACAACCTCAACTCACAACTGTGATGCATGTTAACCTCTGGCTTGCAATTCTGGGATTGTTCATCATTGTCATCATGGGCAAAATCTCTCACTGCATCAGCATGTCTCAATCCCTATCATCCACAACTCAAGATAGCTAAAATACCACAACTGCTGGTACCATCCTCTATCAAACAAAACTTGAAACCACCATAACCTCATTACACTATTTCCTAACTCCTCCTCAACCTCAGTACACAAGCAACATATCCACTCAAGCAGCTATGCACCTCTCAATCAGCCCATAATAAAATCCACTTACTGCAAGACTACATGTTGTTGTTATTGTTGATGTTATGTGCTGGCGAGTTGGTGTCATAGCGACCCTCTGGATAGTTGTCCTAAACTGTGTTAGATCTTTAGGCAGGTGGCTCATTGTTGATAGAGTAGTACCCACAGCTGCTGTTATTTATCAATCTATCTCATTGCTGATCTTTCTTCGTTTGCGTTGACCTTCTACCTTTCCAAGCACGATGTCTTTCTCTAACAATTTCTTTCTTCGCATCATGTATCCAAAGTATTAAAGTTGAAGTCTTGTCATCTGAGCTTCTAAAGAAAACTTGGGTTTGATCTCTTCTAGTACTGACTGGTTTATTCTTCAGGCAGTTCATGGTATACACAGTATTCTTTGCTAGCACCATTATTCAAAGGCATCAATTTTCTTCCTGTCTATCTTTTTCACTGTCCAATTTTTGCATCCATATGACATTATTGAAAATACCATGGCTTGAATAAGTCAAATCTTTGTATGGAGAGAGTCACCTCTGCTCTTGAGAATCTTGTCTAGGTCCTTTATAGCCATTCTGCCAAGAGCAATGCGTTGTCTTATTTCTTGACTGCTTGTCCTTTCTTTATTGATAGTCGATTCAAGTAGGTTAAATTTGTCAACTATTTCAATTTGTTCTCCATCAACAATGAAGTTATTGATTTTGCCAGTTGTCAAGATCTTTGTCTTCTTTACATTAAGGTGCAGGCCAATTTTATGGCTATGTTCCTTGATATTGAGAAACAACTGTTTCAGATCATCTTCACTTTCAGCCAGTAGTTATGTGGTATCATCAGCATAGTGAAGGTTGTTGATGAGTCTTCCACTAATCTTCACACCTCTGTTTTCTTCATATAGTCCTGCTTCTCTGATGATTTGTTCTGCATATAAATTAAACAGGTAGGGGGAAAGTATGCAACCTTGTCGTACAACTTTGCTGATTTTAAACCATTCTGTTTCTCCTTGTTCCGTTTGAACTGTTGCTTCTCGATCAATGTACAGATTGTGCAAGAGAACGATCAAGTGTTCTGGTATACCCATACTTCTTAATGTGGCCCAGAGTTTCTCATGGTTTACACAGTCAAAAACCTTGCTATAGTTGATAAAACACATATAGATATCATTTTAGTATTCTTTTGTCTTTTCAAGGATCCATCTCACATCCGCGATGATGTCTCTCGTCCCTCGCCTTTTCCTGAACCCTGGTTACACTTCAGGAAGTTCTCATTCCAGGTATAGTTGTAGTCTCTGCTGAATAATCTTGAGTAGAATATTGCCAGTATATGGGATCAGAGCGATTGTGTGATAATTTCCACAGTCAGTTGGATCACCTTTCTTTAGTATTGATATAAATGCAGATCTTTTCCAGTCAGTTGGCCACAGTGTTGCCTTCCAAATTTCCTGGCAAAGCCTTGTAAGTATGGTAACAACTGCATCTCATTGCTGTAATACTTCAACAGGAATGCCATCAATGCCCAGTACTTTGTTCTTTGATAAGGCTTTTAATGCTGCTTTGACTTCTTTCATCACCAATGGTTCCAAATCATAAAGTACAGGTTGAAACGGCTGTTGGTCAAGTTGATTGTTATGGTATAATGACTCTGAATATTCTTTCCGCCTTTTCTTGATCTTCTCAGCATCATTCATCATGGATGCTTGAGCATCTTGTAGCATTCCAATTCGAGGCTGGAATTTCTTCTTCAAATTTGATAGCTTTAGGAAAGCCAATGTTTTTCCTCTAATAGCACAGGTCTGCGACTAAAAAGCTGTTTGATTATTTTCATCTAATTTCCATGTATTTTGGTGTGCTGAAAACAAATAAAATATTGAAAAATCTCCTAGACGTCATGATTTGCCACAACATGCAAAATTGTCTTCAAATTTATCAATTTTTTTCAAATTACTATTAATTAATTCAAATTACTATTAATTAGTGCATTTAAGATATAAAATGCCAAAAAAACCTTAAAGGGGTTGTCCGAGTTATGTAAAAAAAAAATATATAGCACTTTAAATCTGATGGTCAGCAATATATACATAAGCTAAGCAAGTTTTAAATCCGTGCTTCTAATGGTAGAAGGGGTTTATCTTTCCTGAAGAATCCAGTGGGAGGGAGACACAGGGCAGTTAGCAGCAGCTCCGGTCAGTGCAGGGGGGCGTGGCTAGCACTGTGACGTCTCGTGTACAGACACAGAGCTGCTCTCTCCTGCATGCCACACTTGTGCACAAATCATCATCAGGTTCTTGGTTCTAGGCTGTTCACACTTTGTCATCGCAATTCATGTTAGCTCGTCATTCTTCAACCGTTATGTTATGGCTCCGCGAAAGTGTATTAATTCGCCAGACAGTTTCTGTTTCATCTGTGGTGAATATACAGTGTTGAAGCAACAGCAGAATATTACAGACTTTGTGAAAAAAGTATACTTTGCATACTTTAGACTAAAAATTGGAGATCAAGATAAAGTCTGGGCGCCTCATAAAGTGTGCAAACAGTGTGTTGAGGACCTCTGAAACTGGTTCAAGGGTAAGAAAAAATCTTTCCATTATGGGATTCGTATGGTATGGTGAGAGCAAAAGAACCATGGTGATGACTGTTACTTTTGTTCATGCGATGTGAAAGGGTTTAATTCCAAATGGAAGCATTCCATTTCATACCCCAATCTTCACTCGGCAATTCGTCCCATCCCCCTTGGCACAGATATACCAGTACCCAAGCCCCCTGCTACCTTGGAAGAGATACCTAGCTCCGATGAAGGTGAAGTCATACCTGAACCAGATGACGAATCAAGTTCTGACTTTGAAGATGATACAAGACCAAAATTGTTTTCTCAGGAGGAGATGAATGATTTGGTAAGAGACTTGAATCTTCCCAAAGATGCCACTGAGTTACTCGGATCAAGGCTGAAAAGCAGGAATTTATTGTTGCCAGGAGTGTCATCTTCATGGTTCAGACATCATGAAAAGGAGTTTGTTCCTTAGTTTGCCCAGGAAGACAAGTTGGTTTATTGCATTGATGTCGAAGGTCTGATGGGTCAATTTAAAATCCAATATGATTCAGAGCAATGGCGTCTTTTTATAGATTCTTCAAAAAGAAGTCTCAAAGCAGTTTTACTCCACAACGGTTTTTATGCTTCCATACCTGTAGGTCATTCCATACACTTGAAGTAAACCTACGAGAAGTTGGAATTGGTTCTTCATAAACTTAAATATGAAGACCATGGTTGGCAAGTGTGTGGGGACTTGAAGGTCTTGTGCATGCTGCTCGGGCAACAAGCTGGGTATACCAAATATCCTTGTTTTCTGTGTCTATGGGACAGTCGAGACCGACAAAATCACTGGACCAAGAAGAGTTGGCAGCCGAGGGTGCTAACAGTCGGTGAAAAAAATGTCCTCCGAGAAACTTTGGTTCCTTCCCATAAAGTTCTTCTACCAGCTCTCCACATAAAATTGGGATTGATGAAGCAGTTCGTAAAATCACTTCCAAGAGATGGGGAATGCTTCAAATACTTGGTCACCAAGTTTCCAGGCCTGTCGGAGGCAAAATTGAAGGAAGGTGTGTTCGTCGGACCAGACATTAGAAGGCTTATAGTTGATCAAGAGTTTGTCAATACCATGATGGATCCTCAAAAAGAAGGGTGGATTGCATTTAAAGAAGTCGTACAGAAATTTTTAGGCAATAACAAAGATCCTCACTACAAAAAAATCGTCGGACGAATGCTGAAAGCATTTCAAGCTTTAGGTTGCCTGATGAGTTTGAAAGTGCATTTTCTCCAGTCCCACCTTGACTAGTTTCCTGAAAATTTGGGAGCTGTGAGTGAGGAACAAGGTGAACGATTCCACCAAGACATTAAAGAGATGGAAAGGAGATACCAGGGAAAATGGAGCATTTAAATGATGGCAGACTACTGTTGGATGCTTCAGAGAGACATTCCAGATGCTACTCACAAGCGTAAATGCACCAAGAGGAGCCTCACAAGGAAGAAGAATCGAGTTTAGTGTGTGTAGGTGAGCTCATTTCAGTTCAAAAAAGGATTTTCATGAAAATATTGTAATAAAACTTTAATTTCATGTCTATTTCCATTTATTTTGAGGTATTGCCTTATTTAACATAGTTACCTAAATTGTCAGGAAACGTGATGTCCTATGACAAAAAGTTGGTCATTTTCGGATTCAGCGCACCAAAAAACATAAAGATTACGTGGAATAACCAAAACAGCTCTCGAAAAAAAATTATTCCTCTAATAGTTCTTCCTCTAATAGTTTCCAATTCTATTGCCTTGCATACGTCATTGTAGCACTTCTCCTTGGCTTGGCTTGCTACATGTTAGAAATCTCTGTTGAGTTCTGTGATTGCCTCTTTTTCTCCTCTGACTTTAGTTTCTCTGTGTTTCTGGGCAATTTTCAGAGTTTCTTCAGTCATCCATTTTGGCGATTTTTTTTCTTTTTCACCGTTTGTAGAGATTTTCACTTTCTTCCAATGCAATCTTCTTGATGTTATCTCATAACTCTTCTGGAGCTCTGTCATTTGTATCTAAAGCAGCAAATCGATTTTGCAGGCAGTCATTAAATTCCAGTGGTATATTCTCAAGGTCATATTTTGCTACGTTCATGAGTGGCTTGATATTTTTCAACTTTAGCTTGAGTTTGCATACTAGTAGTTGGTGATCTGTACCACAGTCAGCTCCAGGTTTTGCCTTTGTTGATGTTATAGAGTTTTTCCATTGTTGACTTCCATAGATGTAGACTACATAAAGAACAAAATCATAGACATTCTCTGTATAACTGAAACTTGTTTTTCTGAAACAGAAAACATCATTATAAACCAATTGAACACAACCACACACAAAATCCACAACTGTCCTTGAACTGTCAGCAGAGGTATCAGAGCCTGAATCCTTACCAACAAATGACTAAACTTCAGCAGAGTTGAATTATCATCCACTCTAAATCTTGACACAATCACAATCCCAAATAAATGTTATAAAATATGGGGTCTATTCTGTCCTGCGAATAGTGGGGATGGACGTCCCATTGGGATGTCCATCCCCGTTATTCACCCCCCTTCCGTCCCCAGCAAATGCCTCCCCATATGAACAAGGAGTATGTATGGGGAGGCTTAGATGGGGACAAGAGGAGGCATTGCAGAGGTGGAGTGAGGGCGGTCAGCGGGCGGTCTGCGACCCCGGACCTATAGAGCTGATTCTGAAGTTGGCCCTCTACATCTGGGGTTGGCAGACTGAACAGGGGACTTATTCCATCTTGGAGGTGGAATAAGTCCCCCTAGACATCGGGTGATGGCAAGTCCGGGCACGCCAGTGAGGTGAGGGTTGCAGGAGGTTCCCCACAGCCCAACCCTGGCCATGGAAGGCCAGATCGAGGTTGGGCTGCGGGGAAAGGAAATTGTGGTCAGTGGCTGGTGATCATGGCTCCTGAATATAGCCACAGTGTCATTGCAATGGGACATCATGGCACTGCGGTTATATTCAGGAGCCTGACTGAGTTAGCCAGGCAGGGGTCTGTACACGCAGCCTGTTCCTCAAAGGCTTATTCAAGACAATCCCAAAAGCAGTGGCAATAATCCAGTAGAGATCCAAAAGTGACACAGACTGTATTTCAAGCTCCATATACTTTTCAAAGAGCTCTGCATCAGGCTTATTCAGAAACAGGGCTTGAATCGCCTTTGAGGAGCGTGCTTTTGGCAAAAAAAAGCTAAGTGCAGTGTTTTATGTCTTGTGGTTCACTTGGTAGTATTCTCACAGTCTATATGGCATCTTTAAAGTAAAAGAATAACTAGGAAACTTTGTTAGGTGAGTAGCGTGCAGCTCCTCGAGACAAAGATTCCAACAAAAAAATGGATCCACTATCTTTTTGAAATTTGGTGGCTCTATTTTTGTTTACATGTTCTGGCTTCATTTTGTTGAGGACATGATTATTGGCATCCTTCAGTATGAGCAGAAGAGCCACATTCCCATTGCAGTAAAATTAGACACAAAAAATGACCACCAAAAAATGCTACAAATATGGATACTATAATAATAGAGATTGAAGCAACAGACCATATAAACAGATCACACATAAACACACTCTCAAATTTTGCTATAATGCAAACACTGTTCTTTACCATGCAGAACACATTCATAAAAGAGTGTTTGGATTACAGAAAAGTTTGAGAGTGTGTTTATGTTGTGACATGATTATAAGGTCTGTTGCTACAATCTCTCTCATTACAGCAAAATTAGACACACCTGTGATCAATTTTCAATATTCATATGACTTGAATTAACCATTGAATGATGGCTCTAATGTTTAAAATGGCCACATTCACTCCCTGTTCTATTTTTGCAATGATGAAGTTAAGAGAACTACCTGAGATTGTCAGAAAAGCCATTAGCACCAAACATCAAACTTCAAAGGGGCGCAATGCCATCTTCAAAAAACTTGGGATTCCTGTATCTACAGTTTGCAATGTTATTAAAATGTCTGCACATTAAACTGTCAAGAACCTCCCAGGACATGGTGGGAAGAGGAAAACTAATCGAAGAAGTCTTTAAAGGTTAGTGTGAACTGTTGGAAAAACACCACATACAATATTCAAAGAGCTGAAAGCTGACCTGGAGCAATCTGGAGTGGTGGTTTCAACCCACACCATGTGCTACACAATAAACAAAGAAGGACTCCATGGGCAAAGGCCGAGGACCCCACTGCTCAAAGACAGACATAAAAAGGCACTCCTGATCTTTGCCCAAACTGAGAAAGAAACCACAATCCTTATGGAAAAATGTTCCATGGACAGATGAAGCCAAACTTGAGCTCTTTGGCGATGCAGACCAGTGATGCATTTACAGGTGAAGAAATGAAGCTTGAAAGGAAAAAAAAAACACTCTTCCTACAGTTAAATATGGTGGAGGGTCCATAATGTTGTGGGGCTATTTTGCTGACTCAGAAACTGGAGTCCTGGAATGTATTAAAGGAATCATGAAGTCAGAGGACTAGCATGGTATTTTGGAGCAAAATATGCTACCTAGTGTCATGGGTCTTCCAGCAGAACAATGTCTCTTCAGACTTGGATTCTCTCTCTCTCCAGCCAAGCTCCCCTGATCAGGCTTGAGCAGGCCTGCATGTGTCCTTGTAGGCCAGCTCCAGCCTAATCAGAAGCAGTGCTCACCAACATAAAAAGGAACAACTCCCGGTGAGCAACCTCTTTGGACTTGGACTTTCTCTCTCTCTCCAGCCAAGCTCCACCAATTGGGGTTGAGCAGGCCTGCACGTGTCCGTGTAGGCCAGCTCCAGCCCAATCAGGAGCAGCATACATCAACATAAAAAGGAACAACTCCTGGCACGCCCGTGCTGCCATGCTGCGCCAAAGGGCCCTTTGGCATGGACCTTGGGCAGGGCACTTGGAGCGGCATGCTACATATCAAATTCATCATCTGCATGAATCCTAAACATGTGAGTTTTATTTGAAATTCTATTTCCTGCTGACGTTCAAGAGAATATCTACTTTTATCTGCCTAAACAAACAGCTCAGTAACTGTAATTTCTAACCGTTACGCATGTCTTCTGCAAATGAAACCACTGAGAATTCACCATATACTCACTAATGAAACTCTGCCGACATACCTGCAGCCTAACTTTACTCAAATCTCTTGAAACGCTATAAAATGTATAGTACTGTTCAGGGCCGTACGGATGGCGAAATGCGCCCTGTGCAACTTGCACATCGGGCGCGCCCTCCCCCCGCACCCTCATCTAGCCACTTTATGGGGGTGGGAGAGAAGAGGGATGCACCTGATGTGAAAGCCGCCTGCCGGCGGGAAGACTTCAGGGGAGCATTTCAGCTCTCTGCCATTGCCTGCTGCCGCGGGCAGCAGGCAATGGCAGAGAGCCAAAATGCGCCCCTGAAGTCTTTGCACCCTGTGAGGCCGCACCGCTTGCACAGGGCTCGGTATGGTCCTGGTACTGTTACAGAATAAGCATAACAATCTGTTCAAGTCTTTTAAACCTATACTATAGTAACAGAACTATAATGACCCCAACTCAGCTTCTTCCTTAATACAACTTCTACCTTACTTATGTATGTCACCAACCATTTTGCATAATCCCTAAATTTCATTCAGTATCTGTGAATCTCCGGTTAACATACGGATCCCCATCTATAGCACACCCTTGTAACAAGTCTTACCCTCCCTTTCGAACTCTCAAAATCAAGACTCTGTACCCATTGCATACCTCTTCAAACCCATTTCGATACGTACAACCATGAAGTTCATTTTATTACTTAGTCTCCTCCAACTTCTGGCACCTATAGCCGTTTCCCTCCAACTTCAATATCACTACTACCACAATCCCATTTTACCCCATCACCCAAGGAACATTTACCCATTCACACAACACACATTGTTATCTACCACCATAAACATCATGCAAATAGACTAATATATGTATCACTCACACATACCCACCCTAAATATTTGCCGAATCTCGTAAAATACCCTATAAAATCGCTCTGCTAAACTCCAGATCCATCAGAAACAAAATTCCTACTATCATAGACCTCCTCCAGGATGGTAAATCAAATGTGCAGTGTCTAACTGAAACCTGGCTAACCCCTTCAGATTCAGTCTTACTCAACCAACTAGCCGAATCCAACTACAATATCTTCCATTGCCCCAGGTCTGGCAAATGTGGTGGCAGTGAACATAAGAACATAAGATATGCCATACTGGGTCAGACCAAGGTCCATCAAGCCCAGTATCCTGTTTCCAACAGTGGCCAATCTAGGTCATACGTACCTAGCAGTATCCCCAAAAGACACAGGTTCCACAATGCTTGTATTGGGTCAAGCATTGATATCCTGGGTCCCTTTTTAATAATGGTTTAGGGACCTTTCCTCCAGGAACTTGTCCAAACCTTTTTTAAACCCAGCTACACTAGCAACTCTTACTACATCCTCCGGTAACAAATTCCAGAGTTTGATTACACGTTGAGTGAAAAAATATTTTCTCTTATTTGTCTTAAATAGTTTACCCTGTAGCTTTGTTACATGTCCCCTAGTCTTTCTATATTCTGATAGCGTAAATAATCGATCTATGTTTACCCGTTCCTTTTATAGACCTCTATCATATCTCCCCTCAGCCGTCTCTTTTCCAGGTTGAAGAGCCCTAACCTTTGCAGCCTCTCTTCATAGGAGTAGCCTTCCATCCCCTTTACCATTTTGGTGGCTCTTCTTTGTACCTTTTCTAATAACACTATATCCTTTTTAAGATACGGCGACCAGAATTGCACACAATATTCAAGGTGCAGTCGTACCATAGAATGATACAGAGGCATTATAATATCCTTTGTTTTATTTTCCATTCCTTTCCTTATGATACCTAGCATTCTATTTGCTTTCTTGGCCGCCGATGCACACTGGGTGGAGGGTTTTAACATGTTATCCACGATGATTCCTAAATCTTTTTCCTGGGTGGTGGTTCCCAATGTGGAACCTTGCATCGTGTAACCATAGTTTGGGTTGTTCTTTCCTAGGTGCATAACTTTACACTTGTCCACATTAAATTTCATCTGCCATTTGGATTCCCAGTCTTCCAATTTATCCAGATCCTCCTGCAGTTTTCCACAGTCCTCTTGGGTTTTAACAACGTTAAATAGTTTTGTGTCGTTTGTTTTAATATTAACTAAAAAAGGCCTATAATTCTCCCTCCATCGAAGTGAAAATATAGAAAGCATGGATATAATCATTGAAAATATAGAAAGCATGGAGTAATCCTTGAAAATAAAAAATATTAAAATCAGCTTAATTTACAGACCACCATCTCCCAGCCCTGACAACCTTTTAACCATATTAGAAACTGCCTGTATCTCAACACCCAATAAATTCTACATAATTTTTGGTGACTTCAATCTCACTCCTCCCATTTCATGAATGCTATGCTTGACCTAGGATTTCATCAAATAGTTCAATCACCCGCACATAGAAAAGGAAACATCCTTGATCTCATCTTCCTCCCCTCTCACATTTTTCAAGACACACTTTTCTCGCTCCCTAATGCCCTCCCCTTGCCATGGACAGATCATTTCCTAATAGATTTTTCCATCCCTGCCATGCCCTCACCTCACGAAACCAATGAAATTATACAATTTAAATTAAGTTTAAACCATTAAACCAGGAATCCTTCCTTAATGACACCATCCCACACTTAGCTCCATCTAGCACAAATCTAAACAATATCATAAATAACTGAAATGCCACCATATTGAAAGCAGCACAAAACACAACAACACTAAAGAAAACAAGACAAAAAAAATCTAAAAATTGGTACACATCTGAACTATGGAACGAAAGCAAAAACTGAGAAAACTGGAGCACAAATGGAGAGTTAGAAGAACAGATATTGACAGACAACTTTATATGTCCATGCTCAAGCCCTACAAAAAGGCAATACATAACAGGAAAAAAGAGTACCATTCCAAACTCTTAACTCATTCCCTTAACAGAGCAAGGGAGCTTTTCTCCATCGTCAAGTCTCTCACTAAAACCCCTAACCCTGATTCAGACCTCACCCAAATTAAACCTCAAATGTTTATATGGGAAACTACTATTATATGGGAAAACTCATCCCCATATCCACTGATAACTCAACGCCAAAAACCAACTGCCTAAAATTAAATGCCACTAATCAGCATGACCATGGCACAAGGCCCACATTCTACTATATTGACATCAAGCAACTCAAGAATATATTAACAAACCTTAACACTACTACCTCTCCAGCTGACCCATGCCCAGTCAGCTGGATTAAAGCCACCAAGGATGATTTCTCTCCTATTATAATAGATATAGTAAACCTATCCCTAAAGACTGGACAAATGCCCTCTGCACTAAAACAGGCAATCATACGCCCCATACTTAAATCTAAGGTAACAGACAAATCACTCCCTAACTCTTACCGGCCCATCTCCAATCTTTTATTTCTAACAAAAGTCATACAAAAACAGTTCAGATTCAATTGCAAGACTTTGTTGACTTAAATGCCCCATTAGATGACCAACATCATGGTTTTAGACAGCATCACAGTGTCAAGACCCTCATGTTATCACTTATGATCACACTCCTCTGTGGTATTAGTAATTGCAAACAAGTATTTATGCTTGTTTTTCTTGCTATTGCTGCTGCATTTGACAGCATCAGCCATAAATCCCTTATTTCAAGACTACGACAAATAGACCTACAAGGCACTGTCATACAGTGGCTCAAATCTTACCTCACAGATCGCACACAGCAAGTTTAGATCTGCATGGCAACCTCCTCATCCTTCAAATAGAGCCAGAGTGTCCCCCAAGGTTCCTCTCTCTCTGCCCTCCTCTTTAACCTCTATATGCAACCCATTTGTAACATCCTAAAAATACACAAAGGGGCATGTTTACTAAAAACCGCTAATTTGCACGCCGCAAAATAGCACACTAAAAGCGGTACTTAAGAGCGCTTAAACGCCCCGCAATCGTGCGTGTCACCCCCGCACAGGTGCGCAGCACAATAACGGGCCCCGCACAAGTACGGGCCCGCAAATGTCCGATAGAGGCGTGGAACGGCTAACGGAGGGCGGAGGAAGGTTCCTGAGGGGCGGAGAGACGGGTTTAATGGGCGGGGAAGGGGAGGGGAGAGGCTCCCCACACATTATCGGGGCCGAATCCCAAAGCAAAACTACCGCGAGTGAAACACTCGCGGTAGAGGGCATTTAAAGGGAAGAGAAACCATTTCCGTCAGCAATGTACAGCAAAATCGGGGAAACCTGAAAAACGTGAGCAGTGTGATACATGTGCACAGCACAAAAGTGAAAATAAAAATAGAAAGTGACCACAACAAAAATATCACAAATAGTAATGCAGCTGGGGAACAGTTATAGTAATGGGCAAATATAGAAAACACACCCAGGAAAGCTCCAGAAAGAAGAAATGAATATTGGAAGGGTCTACGGAGCGGAGACTCATCCAAAACAAATGTCCTTTTTGGAGCTTTCCTGGGAGTGTTTGCTATGGTTGCCCATTAATATCACTTTTGCCCAGCGTGGTGATATATTGTCCCCCAGTGTCTGTGGTCATTTCCGGGGTTTATGTGCACGTTTGTCACCAGACAGAGTGCATGTGCCCACAGTAAAAATGCGTAGAACAGGGTTTGTGACTCCATCCTGCCAGGTATAGTACCTCCAGGGGCTGCATTGTCACTGTGGCCATACTGTGGTGTAGCAGACAGAGCCAGTACCTCTAGGACCAGAGGGTCAGAGGTTCAAATCCCAGCTGGGGCACATGCCAGCCCAGCCCCTATATTTTACCCACCACTAAACAAAGATAGCGCAGACACCCCTGTATTGCAGGGAACATAAGCATGGGGAAAATACCCATATTTTACACAACACTGCAAAAACACAACAACAATGGGCATTACCTACAACCAAATCCCCCAAATGCAGTCCCGTACTGCCACATTGCAATCTGGTCATCTGCTGTTTCTGAGAGAAGCTCATGCCAGCATGTTGGTGGATGAGTACATGTGGTGCAGGGGGCAGTGGCTGCTAGCCACAGAAGACAGAGGCCTAGCCATGCGCAGGCTGGCACAGTCCACTGCAACAGACAGGCCCTGCCAGATCCACAGTCATGGACATTCCAGGGAAACCACCCAACCCGTGGCTACACGGTGGTGCAGTGCACACAGACAGTGCATGCAAAAACAGAAGGTCACAGGTTCAAAGCCCAGCTGGGGCTACCACCAATCCTAGCCACATATTTTTCCCACACCTACACAGTGATAGTAAGGACACACCTTTCGTGTCGAGGACATATGCAATGGTAATACGTCTATCTTTTACCCCACTGAGCACAGACACCATGAACAGGGGCAGTACCTAGAGCAGACTCTCCCAAATGCATTCCTGGTGTGCCACACACCAGTCAGGTTCCATGCTGCCACTCATACAAATGCCTGTGCTGTATATCTATGCACCACCCCCATGGCATGTAGATGTAGCTCATGCATATTCATGAGGGACAGCAGGAAAACACGAACAGTGTGATGCAGACCTGGACTGGGGTTGGGAATCTCTGCCGTAAAGCAGCAGCCAACAGGGGCAGACACACCCACACCCACAGGCCCCATTGGCCAATGTCTCCTGGAGAGGCAGAACAGTGGACCCTGCGTGCATCTCCCAATACTAGCACCTGCATACCTTAGCAATGTCACCCTACACCTGAGGTATACGGTACACAGCTCTGAGACGTTTGCTAGGAGTACTGGCAGATAGATATCCATACGTTACGCACATACTGCTAGTTGACCCCATCAGAACAATCTGCTAGGTGTTTGCGGGGCGTACTCCAGGACTGGCCTCTGACGGTGTTTACCACCCTGGGGAATGACCCCCAGCAGTACTGCGTACCATATCCATGCCTTGCCGTGCCTAGGACAGGTTTGGTAGCCAAGGCTAATTACCTCCTCAATAGTAGCACCATGCTGGCATAGGTGTGGAAGTGTGTGTCTGTCTATACAGTGGGTGCTGGCTGCAAGCCCCTTCCACAGCCCACACTGCCAGCACTGTTGCCAGTATTGGCCTGCTAATGTGCATAATGAGTAGCAAGGGACCATGGGTATATCTCAGACAGGGTGGGCTGACCAGGATGCAGCTGCACAGGGCATAGGGCACTGGCAGGGACATGGTAGTGCCTGGCCACCACCTACACAGACAGGGGGACCTCTGTATGTGCTGCTGGGGGATCACTCTCACCCTGAGTGTGCAGTGATGGCAGCATGGCTAGGCACACCCATAGTGCTGTATTGTGTTTCTCTCTCATGTGATATATATGGGTTTCCTGTTGGGGCCTTTTCACTGACTTATTTGCTTGTGTGTGCTGCCACCCCAGTTGTGGGTGCATGCATTCCCATCAGGACCAACCAGCAGACTGAGCACAGATGGTATGTGTCTTGATGGAGTGCCTTGCAGGGTGCAGTGGCCGATGGCTTGCTGCAGGAGAATATCAGAGAGGGGTGGGGTGCATCTTTGAATACCCAGGCCTAATGTCTGTCTGATATTGTGTTATGGATGTGTGGGGGAGCTGCTTGGACTGCCCTGTTGGAAGGGGGGGGGGGTGGTCTACTTCCCCAGCAGGACTGGGGTTGATGGTCGACTCCAGTATGGGGATCTGTTGGTGGGTGACCCTGTTTTATCCACCCAGGGGGGGGGGGGGTGTGTTCCACTAACTGTGGCAGACAGCAATCTCCAAGATGTTTATGCAGCACCTACCTATTTCACAGGTTATTGCTGCTTTGGAGCTCTGGCATGGCCGCATTCAACCATGCAAGGTGTTGTGCACCTGGTCCTGGGCGCATCATCACACACTCAGGGTGAGCATAGTAACCGCACAATGTGATGGTGTTTAGCTACTCTTTGCCGTTTGTCCACCCACTCAGGACACCCTACCAGGCCGAGGTGCTGTGTGGGTGCACAAGGACACCTCCCCCTACCAGGCCTGGAAGCTTTAGGGGTGCAGTTCCCATCTTGTGTGCATCTGTGGACAGCTGATTTGCATGTGCAGTGCATCATGGGTACGGGTGGCCTAACCCTATCCTGTTTACACCAGCAGACTGTCTGTGATGTGACGTGCAGGCTATCTGCAGCCAGGCAGGAGCTTGCTTACAGCTATAGAGGTGTAGCCCAATGGTTACCCCACTGCCTGTGCAGCCAGAGGTCATGGGTTCATACCCACAGTGGGGTTCTGTGATAGGGTTTTCCAAAGCATTTTTTACATTTACTGTACATATGTTGATGCCTGCAATAACACCCTCAGCGTACTGTACCCATAAGGTGCCTCTGAGGGTGCTTTATTGGGCGCCCTATAGGGAACTTTATGGTTGGCATCCATATAGGGTGCACTATACATTATCCTGTGTCGCAACATACATGCTGCCCTATAGGGGACATTCTAGGGTGCCTTGGCGGACGGTGCACTGTAACATGTGCCTTATGGTCCGCCTTATGTTAACATGCTGTGAGAGTGCGTTTGCTAGTAGTTATCACAAAATAGAATTAAAAAGCCTTCTAAAGCACTCCACAACATAAAATATACTGCCTCAGCTAGCCTTTTTCAATGGGCATTGTGAGGGATTGAACCCCTGGTCCCTGCACCATTGATCAGTGTCTTAACCATTGTGCTGTGGCTGTGTTCCTTTGCTTTAGCATCAGCGCGCCGCCTTGTGGCCATCAGCGCGCCGCATCCTGCTGCCCACAATTAACAGTGCGCCGCATCCTGCTGCCCACAATGAACAGTGCGCCGCCTTATGCCGCCCCACAATGAACAGTGCGCCGCCTTATGCCGCCCCAATATGAACAGTGCGCCGCCTTATGCCGCCCCACAATGAACAGTGCGCCGCCTTATGCCGCCCCACAATGAACAGTGCGCCGCCTTATGCCGCCCCAAAATGAACAGTGCGCCACCTTAAAATTATTTTGCCTCCTGACACACATTTCCACATTCAAGGTGGTGCCTCAGCCAACCTTTTTGGGCTGCACACACTGGGGGATTGAACCTGTGTCCCCTGCACCATTGGTTATTGTCGTCACCGTTGTGCTACAGCTCTCTTCCTATATGTGCCCAGCTGCGCCCCACTTAGCCTTCCCACGCGCTAATGTGGGCCCCACACATTAACGTGACGCGCACACATACTGTCTTTTTTTTTCCTTTTTCGGCCTGAACCGCCCACTCCTTATATGGCACAGGCACACTACCGCGGCCCCGCACGTTAGGAATGTTTAGTAAACATGCCCCAAAGTCTTTTATCATCTTTATGCAGATGACATAATGTTCTACCACCCAATTGACATCTCCAACCCCCATTGCCCCCAGATCCAAAAGTGTCTCACTGACATAACTGATTGGCTCAATTCACACAACCTATGTATCAATTACAATAAGATAAAAATACGTTATATATCTCACAACCAGAGCTTCACTCTGCTCACTAAAATCCACATCAACGATATTGACATTGAAATTAAACAAGAAGTCAAATACTTAGGTATTATTCTCGACCAGTCTCTAACCATGACCTCATATAAAATCTTTAACCAAGACGATCTACTTCAAACTAAAAACAATGCAACTTCTCAGACCCCCTACTATAGAACCACGATTTCTGTTCAGTTCTACAGGCCCTTATCACACCACACTTCAATTATTGTAATAGCAGCCTCTATGGATTACCCAAAAACACACACACACCAACTCCAAGTGGCACAGAATCTAGCCACACATATAATCCACAAGGCCACCACTGCAATCACATCACTCCATTATTACAGGACTTCCACTGGTTACCTATCAAGCTAGAAGCAAATACAAATATATAATGATAATTTTCAAATTATACAGCAAAATTACCTCCTCATATCTCTTCTCCCTCCTCACCCCTCCAGACAACACTAGAACCAGAAGAACATGCTCCCAGAATACCCTCACAATTCCTGCCCAAATCCGTAACACCAGTAAAACCACCAGCTCAAGAGCATTCATTTACGCTGCCTCTATCTTCTGGAATGCGCTCCCAGATAATTTAAGGCTTATAAAAGATCTTCAGTCTTTTTGAAAGGAACTCAAACGTTCCTCTTCATTCAATACTACAACCACAATACCTCTATCCAGCCATCTCAAACATCATAATCTCCCTCTTACCCTTTTGACAACCCCTCTTACCTCCCTACATAAATAAAGTTTATATACCAGAGATCTACATATAGTCCTGAAATAGCTTCTCCATTATATCCTGCTGATTGTAAAATTAACTGTTACATTTATTGCTCTCTGTAAATAAGTTCCTCTGACCTTATACTGTAAACTAATTAGTGTTCATTGTATATCGCCACTGATCTTTGGAAGTGGTGGTATATAAAAGTTTATAAATAAATAAATAAAATAATCATACAACCAAAAGTACAAAAGAATGGTTAAAATGGAAAAAAATGGAATGTCCTCAATCCAATCGACAACCTTTGGAAAGAGCTGAAATCTGCCATTGGGAAAAGGAATCCTGGAAACATTCATGAGCTGGAATAAATCGCAATTTATTTATTTATTTATTTATTTAACAGGTTTTTTATACCGCCTTTCTTACAATCAAAGCGGTTACAAGACTACATCAGGTTAGCATAAAATACAAACATACAAACATCAGACTATACAGATCAAACAATAAATCCAGTTTATACCACCTTATCAAAATATCAAAGTGATAAGCAAAGGATCCATAGGTAACAGGGAAAGACTACATCATGTTAACATGTAATACAGATATACCTCTAAACGGAGGAACAGCCTAAGGGAGAGACAGAAGGAGGAGGTTGTACAGAGAATAATTTTTGCCACGGGCCCGCGCCTAAGGGCCACGCCAAAGGGCCCTCTGGCGAGGCCCTCAGGCGCGGGCCCGACAGGCGCGGGACCGCCTGTCGGCGGCTGCTGTTTAAAGGAGCTGCTGCTCCCCTCCCACAGCCCCGATTGGGCCGGAGGCAGTTCGCTGGTCTCGCGCCTCTCAGGAAACCGTCTCAGCTGTTCTTCCCGCCGTCGGCGACTGCTGTTTAAAGGAGCTGCTGCTCCCCTCCCACAGCCCCGATTGGGCCGGAGGCAGTTCGTTGGTCTCGCGCCTCTCAGGAAACCGGCTCAGTTGTTCTTCCCGCCATCGGCGGCTGCTGTTTAAAGGAGCTGCTGCTTCCCTCCCACAGCCTCAATTGGGCCGGAGGCAGTTCGTTGGTCTCGCGCCTCTCAGGAAACCGGCTCAGCTGTTCTTCCCACCGTCGGCGGCTGCTGTTTAAAGGAGCTGCTGCTCCCCTCCCACAGCCCCGATTGGGCCGGAGGCAGTTCGTTGGTCTCGCGCCTCTCAGGAAACCGGCTCAGCTGTTCTTCCCGCCGTCGGCGGCTGCTGTTTAAAGGAGCTGCTGCTCCCCTCCCACAGCCCCGATTGGGCCGGAGGCAGTTCGTTGGTCTCGCGCCTCTCAGGAAACCGGCTCAGCTGTTCTTTCCGCCGTCGGCGGCTGCTGTTTAAAGGAGCTGCTGCTCCCCTCCCACAGCCCCGATTGGGCCGGAGGCAGTTCGTTGGTCTCGCGCCTCTCAGGAAACCGGCTCAGCTGTTCTTCCCGCCGTCGGCGGCTGCTGTTTAAAGGAGCTGCTGCTCCCCTCCCACAGCCCCGATTGGGCCGGAGGCAGTTCGTTGGTCTCGCGCCTCTCAGGAAACCGGCTCAGCTGTTCTTCCCGCCGTCGGCGGCTGCTGTTTAAAGGAGCTGCTGCTCCCCTCCCACAGCCCCGATTGGGCCGGAGGCAGTTCATTGGTCTCGCGCCTCTCAGGAAACCGGCTCAGCTGTTCTTCCCGCCGTCGGCGGCTGCTGTTTAAAGGAGCTGCTGCTCCCCTCCCACAGCCCCGATTGGGCCGGAGGCAGTTCATTGGTCTCGCGCCTCTCAGGAAACCGGCTCAGCTGTTCTTCCCGCCGTCGGCGGCTGCTGTTTAAAGGAGCTGCTGCTCCCCTCCCACAGCCTCAATTGGGCCGGAGGCAGTTCGTTGGTCTCGCGCCTCTCAGGAAACCGGCTCAGCTGTTCTTCCCACCGTCGGCGGCTGCTGTTTAAAGGAGCTGCTGCTCCCCTCCCACAGCCCCGATTGGGCCGGAGGCAGTTCGTTGGTCTCGCGCCTCTCAGGAAACCGGCTCAGCTGTTCTTCCCGCCGTCGGCGGCTGCTGTTTAAAGGAGCTGCTGCTCCCCTCCCACAGCCCCGATTGGGCCGGAGGCAGTTCGTTGGTCTCGCGCCTCTCAGGAAACCGGCTCAGCTGTTCTTTCCGCCGTCGGCGGCTGCTGTTTAAAGGAGCTGCTGCTCCCCTCCCACAGCCCCGATTGGGCCGGAGGCAGTTCGTTGGTCTCGCGCCTCTCAGGAAACCGGCTCAGCTGTTCTTCCCGCCGTCGGCGGCTGCTGTTTAAAGGAGCTGCTGCTCCCCTCCCACAGCCCCGATTGGGCCGGAGGCAGTTCGTTGGTCTCGCGCCTCTCAGGAAACCGGCTCAGCTGTTCTTCCCGCCGTCGGCGGCTGCTGTTTAAAGGAGCTGCTGCTCCCCTCCCACAGCCCCGATTGGGCCGGAGGCAGTTCATTGGTCTCGCGCCTCTCAGGAAACCGGCTCAGCTGTTCTTCCCGCCGTCGGCGGCTGCTGTTTAAAGGAGCTGCTGCTCCCCTCCCACAGCCCCGATTGGGCCGGAGGCAGTTCATTGGTCTCGCGCCTCTCAGGAAACCGGCTCAGCTGTTCTTCCCACCGTCGGCGGCTGCTGTTTAAAGGAAGAGTGGGAGAAACTTCCAGCAGACAGATGTATGAAATTTATAGATAGCTACAAGAAATGTCTGGAGGCTGATATCACTGCCAAGGTTTGTGCAACCAAATGAGTGAAGGGTGCCATTAGTCCTGTCCAGGTGATATTTTGTTTATTTCTCAGAAATTACTATATCTAAGTTGCACAGACATCTTTTTTTGTTGTATACCTTTGAACATATTATTAAAATATTATGATGACGTATAGTTGGAATATTTCCAAGATATTGTACACAACATACCTAAAATGCAAGGGTGCCAATAATGTTGACCACAACTGTAGGTGGCATCGCATTTTCTGGCGGGCACTAAAGGCGTGCTGGGACAAATATTGCCAGCTAGCACAGGGCCACGGCAGTTAGATGATCCCCATGCTAACTGTACAACCTGGGTTAGCGTTCTGAGTGGGCAGGTTCCAGAGTGTGGGCATGGTGAGCTCGGCGCAGTTAGTGATGTGTTCACACCACACGCTACCCTGCATTAGTGTAGAATCACGTAACACCACCTCAGTAGGTGGAGTTATGAGCACCTGCATTAATGTGGCATGTGCTAAGGGACAGGGCTCTTCATTAAATGCTTTCCATGCCCTCAACAATTAACACAGTGGCGGCGCACTGAATGCACCATCATTTCTATGCTAGTGCTACGTTAGGTGCAACACCTTGTGCCCTTTGATTAAAGGGCTCCAAAGTATATTGCCAGTGCAAGTTCAGTGCACAGCCTTACTGTGATTTAGTAAATGGCCCCTAACTGGTAAATTAAAAGGCTAACTCAGAAATGGAAATGTAATCCTTCCTGTTTCCTTTGACATAGAATTGAGAATTTAGTTTACATTTATTTGAGCAACAAAATGGATATCAAGCTGCCATGATTTAAAAAAAAATAATAATTTAACCAAAAGATTAAAAGCACTTTCACAGCTGAAAACAATTTTCCATTCAATACTCACTGAGTAGTATTACTTATTTATATCCTGCTTTTCACCTGGTCAATTGGGGGATACATTTAACACGAGGGGATATGAGACACATATGCTAATACTTACAGGGAACATGAGCAATAGAGGGGTAAGTGGCTTGCCCAAGACCACAAGGAGTGCCTATAGGACTAGAAATCCCAGTCCCTCTGGCCTGAGATTGCTGTCCCCAGGTGGGACTTGAACCCCCAGCTCTCTGGCCTAGAAGTACCTTGTCCTAACCACTAGACCACTCCTCCCTCATAAATTTTTGCTATCTTTTGCAGAAATCTATCCCTGGAAAACTCTGAATTACATACTTTCCTTTTTGGACTTTACCGCTCTCTTAGTATTTTTCTCTTTTTGTAAGGTGGTATAAAAATATGGATTCTTTGTTTTGACCTCTGTCTATCAGAATTCTTTTGAAAGCAGCTTCACAATAAGTATGGTTTTCTTTGTTTCTCTGTCTTTTCTTGTTTCCTCTTTATCTTTCCCTTGTCTTCAAAATGTGCTTTTTCACTGCAGTTTGTTCTTTCCTGTCTTCTGTTAGCTTGTATATGTTTCTTTATTACCCAATATGTTCCCTTTAATATACATCAGTCTCTTGTAAATTTTCTGGCTAAAAATCCCATCTAGTGGAGGTGTATACCACTTATTTCCCCCATACCACATGAATGTTCTTTTTTTTCTTTTAGCTCCACACATCACCTGCTTCTTTGCTTGCTTTCTCTCTGGTCACAGCTCGGTGGTATGTACCTTATGATGCCTATTCCACTGCCTTTAAATCTCAATAAAAGAGATTATCTACACTCTCCTCATGTTTTCTTCCGCAGCCTCTATGGACTGGATACCTAAGTGACTTTTTTCTAGCTATTGAAAATAAAGGATAATCCAATTTCACAGATTAAGAGAGTTTTAATCCTATATATATATCACTTTGTGATGCTTCAGTTAACTTATAACTTGTTCCACTCTTTCTGGAGTTCTGCACCTTGGTTTTATATTCCAGTACTGCTGTCAGTTCATAAGACTACAGAACTGATAGGTTACTCGTTTTCCATCTTGTTGCCTCACAGCAGGTTATGTCATTCTGGTCTATTGTTTTACCTTTGAAAGAGAGGGAATTATTTAGAAGGGATTTTCCTCAGGCATTCTCTGCTCTTCATGTGGTAACTCCTTTTGCTTTTCTGTATTAAAGCGTTTCTTTCTTGGAAAGAATTGATTAATTTAGACCAGGGATTCTCAACCCAGTCCTCGGGACACACCTAGCCAGTTAGGCTTTCAAGATAACCACAATGAATATGCATGAGAGAGCTTTGCATGCACTGCCTCCATTGTATGCAGATCTCTCTCATGCATATTCATTATGGTTATCCTGAAAACCTGATTGGCTAGGTGTGTACTGAGTACTGGGTTGAGAACTTCTGATTTAGACTATGTTCTCTCTCTCCATTGTGCTTCTTGATTGCTGTCACTTTCCACTGCCACCTCTCTCTCTCTCTCTCTCTCTCATTTTGCAGAACAGCTAATGTTTGTTAAGTGCAAAGTCTTCATGGTTACTGTTGGGGACATGACCAGTTAATGTGCGGGTGGGTATCCGAATGCATGACACTAGTGCCACAGACACACTTACCTCAACCTACTGTGGTGGCATCAGATGCACCGTCACTAATAACAGCATTAACAGTGCATGATATGTCCCTCCATCTAAGTGCAATGTGCTCTCCACCCCCATTCTCTGCCCCTACCCCACCCATTCAGCATCCCAACATTTGAGTAACAGCTCATGAATCAGAGTACAGCAGCCGTCAAGCCGCCATGGTGACAGTTACCACAGGTCCTTTAGTAAAAGGGACTCTAAGGGTTCCCACGAGTGCTCACAGTGGTGTGAGGATTTTATTTTCTATTGCCACCCTCCTGACTCTAAAATAATTTGGTGGATCCATTTTGCTCTCACACACACACAGCAGTTTTATTTCCCAGCTCTCCTAATTTAGACATGAATTTTGGCAATTTACTTCTCTTCAGTTCCTTGGTACCTGAGCAAGACCCAAATAAGAATCTTATTTTTTTCACTGTCCGCTTACTGTCCCAGTTTGCCCCTCCAGGATCCTTAGATCCTAAATCAGCATTGTTCTTCTCTCAATCAAGTTACACTGACCACAGTGCTGCAGCACATGTTTATTCTGGATTTAGCTCTAGGTACTGTTTGACGATAATTGCTCCTCTGCTGTTCTGACTCAGCTTCCCAAGGTTCACAAAATTCCTTGGTAGCTCTCTAACTTTCTATGTCTTAATCAGGCAAGCCTTGACACAAAAAATCAACACATTCATTGTAATCATACAAAGATACAAAGAAAAAGTAAAAATGTTTAGTCATCATGTTTACAAGTCACATGGTCACACTCAGCCCAAATCCCAACGCAGGGGGCAAATGTGCTCACATGCAGCATTCATCCCAGGGACTCACAATACTTATATCTTATCATACAGAGCTTGAGCTATTTCCAAAAGAATGTGCCAACTTCGCAGTCAGTGAAGTCTCCATGGGTACGCCCGCTCAAGAGCAATGGAGGGGATGTCCACACTTATGCTATGATATATCAAGCACATCAGTCAATTGATCTCACACAGGAGAAACACAAATCCACTGACAGAAATACAATAATTCTTCTGTATCTTCAATAGAATTAGATAAGAAATCAATTTCAGCAGTGGTGTCTCTACATCTTTTTTACTATATTCCTTTAAAATTAAAATTATTAACAGAGAGCCCATCAGTAGGGGGATGTTCATGTCAATATTCAGACATCTTTCTACCCCTCAATTTCATTTGTTGGTCTCTCTTTTTGGTCTATATTTTTATATATATTTATCAAATGCACTTTAAAAAATTACTTATCTTCCACTTATTGGCACTCTCAACATGAATTCATGTTTCAGCCACAAACTTTGCATCATGAAACTCTCAATCGCCACATTGCTTTTCTATAAAGTTGATCTCACAAACACTGGCTTGACCACAGCCACCGCCATATGGGGGTTTGGAGAGCCGTGCAAAACTATGTTGAATTTTATTAGCAAAATCTCAGTGGGGAGGAGCCTATCAGCCTGTGTGCCTAAAATTTAATTGAAAGGACTGAAAAGTCTCCTGGAGTTCCTAATACACTTGCACTGGCCTAGCACAATTTTATAAAAACCCTTTTTTGCATGAAAAACAGGCTTTATACATAAAAAGGGGATCGCCTAAGTTAGGAGTGGAAATAGGTGTGTATATTTTGAACATATTTTAAACAGACACATAGGTAACAATGGGGGTCTTTCACTAAAGGGAACTAGCTGGCAGCACATGTTTGACATGCACTAAGAGCATACCTTGAAACGCATTGCTAGCTAGCATGGGGCCATCATGGTTGTTGGTGCAGGCTGATTCCCACCCTACCTGTGCACCCTGTGTTAGGGACATGAGTGGGTGGGTTAGGGGTGATGAGCTCTATGTAGTTTGTGTGCTGTTCACACCAAGTGCTAACAGTGTCCCACATGATTAACATGGTTCACCTAATGCCACCTCAATAGGTGGAGCTGAGTGCACCTGTGTTAATGTGGTATGCATTAAGGGGACCGGAATCCACGTTAACTGCTAGAAAAATGCTGTCCACACCTTTAACAGTTAATGTAGTGGTGTTGCACCTAATGCACCATGGTTTTGGAGCCATTGGCATCTTAGGTGCAACACCTTAAAGCCCTTTAGTAAAAGACCCCCTAAGGAAGTCATTCCAGAACAGGAAAAAGCCGTTTGGATGTGTGACTTAGATGTTTTTCTTGCAAAAGCATCTAGGATTCCATTCAGAAACATCTGCTGCCTACACGTACATGGCACTAAAACAGGGATCTCAGACTGTATGTGGGAGGGGGCGGAAAGGGGGCATGGTCAGTTATGTAGACGTATAAAGAGTATATAGGAAAGGGACATGTACATCCTCGGTGTTTCGCCCATACATCCACGTTATACCTGCTGAAATGTGGAATAAGGGCTGGACTTAGAAAATATTCTGCTCTTATCTCCATGTCCCACTGGAACGGATGGTTATGAAATGTCTGTATTGAACTGGTGTGTCTGCTGTCTGGGAGAGCACAAGATGCAGTTGTAAAGAATAGAATGAACAGGTGAGGGACGTTTGTAAAGTTGAGTAACAATAAAAAAACACCCCTATAGAAATGTACTGCACTGCAATAGTCATTATTCTGACAATGCTTTCATTTGCTGTTTGTGCTAAAGGGGCTATTCTAGACTTTCGTAACAAATTATTTGGAAAATTGGGAATGTAGCTGTAGAGATGGTATGTGTCTGGCTAAGAATTGCAGATCAGATATGTAGTCGTGTGTGTGTGCGTGCGCGCGTGTGTGTGTTTATGTGTGGTATGAGGAGAGGGCTGCAGGAGAGGCCCTAGTGTGCTGATCTGCAACTCTGGGGGGATATGTATGCCTGGCCAGTACCTGGACCGTAGGGCTTACCGCAGCATCACCAGGTGCCAGTGTGAATGGACAGTAAATTCTGAAAGCTGTTCTGCATCAACATAGTAGGGCATGTCCCTGTCAGTGCTGGGGGACCCTCAGAGTGGGGGTATGCTGCAGTGCAAACAGCACTAATACATATCCATATGCACCCTCTGAGGTCTCTAACATTGTCCACATTTGTAAGGAAAGATGATGCTGCTTTTGGGCATGTATTTCTGATGTTTGCACTGTAGCATGTTCTCATCCTGATGGTTCCCTATTATTGACAGGGATATGTTTTGACATGTGGCTATAGAGACCCATTTTGGTTTTTTTTTCTGGTCCATACTTAGCATTGCAAATGCTGTTTGCAGCAATGGCGACTGCAGGAATACCTAAGGTGTTCTTCAAATGCATTTATTTTGCTGTCAGGACAAACATCTTACTTTCCACTTGTTTTTATAATAGCTTTGGTGCATTTTGATAACCTTGTATTGTTCTGGACATGCAACAGACTAGTATAAATAGTCTGGTTTGCATGAACATACCTATTTCATTAGTATTAAAGTGTTGCTTGCATGAACACAACACTGCCAATGTTATCATCAGCTTAGGAGATGAACGTTTTTCCATCAGAGGCGTGGCCGCATGGAGACGGGAAGCATCCAACACGTATAGCTTTTCAGAATATGGTGAGCATAAGGACGTACAGGTCATTTGCTGTGTATACCCATATCCCATTATGGCATTGAGGGCATCTGTTCCCCAGATGTGTTGTTCAGAGACGTATATCTCCCTAATTCCTGAACCATGGGTGCATCTATACCTGTGGTTTCGGAATCAGGTCAATAATATGCCCGTTTTTAATTTAGACATTTCTGAATACTTCTGCAAGGATGTTTAGTAATGTGTCTTTACTATACAATCTTCCCACATCTCTGCATTCTGTTCTTTACAACTGCATCTTTTGGACTTCCAGACTGAAGACACACCAGTTCAAAACATATTTGTCACATCTATGGGACGCATTGCAGAGCAGAGCAGAAAGGTTTCTGCTGGTACAATGTGGGTGTCCTCAAGAAACACGCAGAACGTACATGAGCCTTTCTTGAATACACATTGCATGTTTCCGCTGTTGGACACCCCCCCATTCTGT
Source organism: Ichthyophis bannanicus (assembly GCA_033557465.1). Classification (NCBI taxonomy): domain Eukaryota; kingdom Metazoa; phylum Chordata; class Amphibia; order Gymnophiona; family Ichthyophiidae; genus Ichthyophis; species Ichthyophis bannanicus. The sequence continues at coordinate 612,909,818 of CM066034.1, read as the reverse complement.
CCCCTCTTGCACATGTTCTGAGATCCCTGTGCTAGCGCTGTGTACATGTAGGGCCACAGGTGTTTCAGAATACGGTTGTAGATTTTTTCGCTAGAAAAACATCTGTGCCACATGTTCAAAGGGCTTATTCCTCTTCCAGAATGACCCCCTAACTGAGTAACCAGGATCTGGATTAGGTAAATATCTGTTAAATGTCTCTCATAATATGCTTAGATATGGTTTCACAGAATTTCTGACATAAGGACATGGCAAAAGAAAGTATTTGAAGTAATTCTCTATAGCAGGAGTCAATAGATTCATAAGGCAAAAAATCAAGGAATGGTTTTGCACAGTGTTCCAGATAGACAAACCTTGAGCCAATCTGGAAGCAGGAACAAAAATCACTAGCAATACAAGACACAGTTAAGAGTAGGCTAGCTAGAATCAGCCCCAATAGAGATGTAACACCTTTTTTGTAAGGTGTTTCACCTTCTAATCCAAATGTCACTTGCTTGAGGCCAGTCTCTGATCTGAAAAAGGCCTTTTTTTTATTTGCCTGAAACCTCAAATAACATTTTAGCAATGCTTTTGTTTGGGCAGCAGCCACAGCCCCCTCTTTAATTAAGAAAATTGCCCTGAAATGGCAATGTATAAAAACAAAATGACACAAAATGAAAATTTAATGAACAAAACCAACCTTGTTTTTTAAATGGATATTTTTTTCTTTGGTCTGATGCTTTTATGTTCTTTCTTTTCTATGTTTCAGAGATGGAGTTTCTTTCTTTTTCATGATATTGATGTAAACGGCCTTGATCCTTTGGATAAGGCGGTATAACAAGAATTCCAATAAACATAAACATCAACCTGCAAAAGACACAGGAAACTAAACAAAATGAAGGGGGGGGGGGGGGTTGCCTGCACATCCATAGGCGTTAAATAAAGAAATAAATATCAATGAATGCTTCAAGGAAATTGTCTTATGGCTACAGCTTCACAGTCATATGATAAACTTTAACAAGATAGAAAGCCTCCAGAGACCTCAACTTCACACTTCCCCCAAGTATCAAACTTGGAGACACAGACATACAAATCAAATCTCAGACAAAATATCCCAGTATTACCTTGGACCAACATTTAAGCTTCCATCATCACATCAAGAATGTCACAAAAAGCACCTATTTTAAACTCCGAACCCTCCGCGATCTGCGACCCTTCCTATCACCTGACAGCTTCCATACAGTCTGCCAAGCCTCCATCATGCCACTTTTTGACTGCTGTAATTCTCTCTGCCATGTGCTCCCTAAGGCCACCATTGCTCCTCTTCAGCTTGCCAAAAATACCGTAGCTCACATTATAGTCAGAGTCTCAAGACATTCCCACATCACTCCCACTCTAAAATCCCTTCACTCGCTTTCCATCACATCCCGAATTAAATTCAAAATACTTGCCATCATTCATAGAGATTTTTCCAACACCTCGGCTGAACAGCTCCAATCCCTAATTAAGCAACCCAATAACAACAGACTCCGCCGACAGAATGCATCCAATCTTTTCCTCCCACCAACACAAATTTGCAAGAAACCTCAATGCATTCGCACCAGAGCATTTGAATTCAACACCCCCACTATGTGTAACCAACCCCCCCCCCACACACATTTTACGCTGTATACCATCCCACACCATCTTCAAGAAACACCTCAAAACATTCCTCTTTGAAGAATACTATGGCATATCCACCACAACCAACCTCCAGCAAGACTATCCCCCATTCTCTCACACCATTCCCCTTTCCCCTCTCCCCTCCACCATAACCATTTCCTTACCTTTCTGTTCTAGACATAATCAAATAAATTATGCTATCCCTTAGATCTTCAAGCATTCCCACTACGCAACCCCTCCCTCGCCCTCTTCCACCCTCTCCCCTTCCCCCTTATTTATTATAAAATACTGATGATGTCAATGTCATCCAGACAAAGTCATTGTATGAAAAACTCGGCTCTTTGCTCTACGGAAAACCCCGAGGGCAACCATGGACCCATCTGTGGTGGGGTCCAGACATTTGCTCCAATCTCTTCCTGCCACTGTAGGACAAGCTGAAAATTCCAACAGAACTCCAATAGAATTCCTGACAAATGTCTATAGAATGCTGCCTGTCCAGTACTGGGTCTATAAATACAGATGAACACAAATTTATGATTGTAGAGAGTGCTCTAATGCTAGAGTAATTTGTTTCATTTTTCTTAATTTTATGAATAATAAATAAACCATTACCTTTGTGCCCTTTTGTTCCTCGGGTATTTATTTTGTCTTTGAGACCAGAAGAATTGTTGTGCTACTGCTTTCCCATCCTTTCATTCTTTTCCCTCGTCTTGTCTTGTTGCCTTTGGTTGTTGGATTATTTTTGTCACAGTGCTTTGCTTAATAGTTCTGTAAACCATTATGATGTGTATTCCATTAGCAGTCTACTAAATCTTGTTAAATAAATGAATAAATGGAAATTTTATTATGGGGCCTGTTTACTAGAGGAAATGTTAGAAGACGCCCCCTCCTGTTTCTGAACTGAATGACGAACTGTGCACCTGGCTCACCCACTTGCTTAGAAGCTTCCCATGTTCAGCATCAGTAGAGGGATCTCCTACGGCAAAGCTACATGAGTAGCCTGGAGAGCTCAGGGAGCACTAACATTGCTACCAGGATGCCAAAATATCAGTTGCGAAAAGGCTACCTTGAGCCTAGCTCTGATTTACAAAGCTTTATTGGGACAAGCACATTATCAGAGATACAATGTTATTTTCTGTTTAATTTCAAGCAAACAGCTGACTTGGTTGTTAAAAATCTATTTTTAAGAAGTATTATTTACACTAATATGTCACTCAGTTACCTTCCAGGATCGATTCCTATCAAATCCCAGTGCCTTAAGGTAAATAAACCACAACCTTTCAAAATCTTTGGAGGCAGGCCTCCCACAGATGTGTAAGAATACCATTCTTCAATCCCGTTCCAGTCAGGATTATTTATGAGGCCTCTGCTCGAGAAGAGTCTTGGGGGAAGATCAAGCTGGCCAGTCTGTGAGCAGAGCTACATGGATGGCACAGAATGGGGATAAGCATTCAGACAGCATGCCAGTTGTAAAACGTGTGAGGTGGTGGCCAAAAAGCCAACAGTAAAGGAGTAATTTTGTAAAGTCATTCCTGTGCTAATTTGGCCAGAAACACGTGTAAATGGCCTCTTCTACTGACTAGCATAAAAGTGCATACTTTGGTATGATGGCATATAGTTTGCTTATAGGCACGCGCATGAGAGGAGTTTGGGGCGGAGCATGGGCAGAATACACAAACATGCACATAGATTATAAACTATTCTAGGCATCGACATTTACATCTCCTCCGAATGCTGAGCTGTTAGAGGGTTTTTTTAAGACATTCCTTCGATCGTATTATTACTTCTTGTTAATGTCTAGATTCTAGAAGAGGTCACAACAGTCCTGAAGACCCGGGTGAATTTCTGGCATCTGATCTACAAAAGGCTTCAACTTCCTTGGGCAAGGAAAACACATGAGCTTTTCCTACATTATCAACACAAGCCTTGGTCAATAACAACATAGCATGATTGATCCCTTTACCACCAAGAGGCACCTCTCTAGAGTTGAAGCTCTGTCTCATTTTCTGTGATTCCAGTGAGAAGTCATGAAAGAGGTGGACCCTCTTTACTGAAACAATATCTTCCCCTTAACTGCTGACAATATTTTCAACATGTCCTGGAAATTTTCCAGCCCTCACTATAGTAGCCTAGGAACAAGTTGCCTGCTGCTGAGCAGAGGCAATCTGAAGGGAATGCGGGGCTATGTATGGAAACAAATTTTTAGGGCTTCATCTGCATAAATATTTATATACCATATTTATTTGGTCAGTGCCGTGACTAAGTTAATGATGAGGAGAGATATTATAAAATGATTAAAAAGGAATCTTGGGTCCCGATATTCAGTATTGGTGATTAGCACGGCTAAAGCGGCTAGCTGTCGCTGTTGAACTTTAGACCCAGCTATTTAATGCCAGGGCTATATCCGACCACTGGCATTGACTATCCAGGTTGACAGAATAGCGATGAAGCTAACCAGGCATCAGCAATATTCAGCAGTTGGTTAGCTTTGGCAACAAAGGTTAGGCCATCCTTTCAGGTGCCTAACTTTCATGGCTTAGCAATAAGCAGGCAGCGGCTCAATATCCAGAACTTAAAAAAATCCAGAAAATCAGGAACAGTGAGGCTATCTGGCCAAAAAACAAAATTAAATTGTTGTTCCCTTCATTTTAAATTTCCTTGAATCTGATCTGAGAAAGCGTAGTTACTCACCTGTAACAGGTGATCTCCGGGAACAGCAGAAATTTAGTACTCACATATGGGTATTGTCGGTACCGACGGAGCCTGCACGGGAACGCTCTCCAGCATCCAATAGGAACGCTTTTGGGAGCATCCCTCAGCACATGCTTGCTGCCTTCCCGCCTTTCCAACTGTCCCTCTTCAGTTAAGTTTGTAGCTGAGTGAAAGGATAGAGGGAGAGAGGAAAGAGACAAAGAGAGAGAGAGAGAACTCCTAGGGGAGGTGGGTGGGTTGTGAGGACTAAATTCCTGCTGTTCCCGGAGATCACTTGTTACAGGTGAGTAACTACGCTATCTCCAGGAACAAGCAGGAATGTAGTCCTCACATATGGGGACTCCCTAGCTGAAGATGCCAGGGAGATAGCCCCAGGAAGGTGCCACCATCGAAGGTGAGAATCCTTCCTCCCATGGATCTCTGGCATCCCACCAGGGTTGGTGGGTTGGAGTTGGCTTAGGTTTGAAAGAGATTTTGAAGAACAGCTTGGCCATAGAAGGCATCCTGATGGGAGGCTTTATCTAGGCAGTAGTGGGCTGTGAAGGTGTGTACCGAAGACCAGGTGGCTGCTCGACAAATGTCATTGATAGACACAGAGTGGAGATTAGCCTTAGAAGCTGCCATGGCTCTCACATTATGAGCTTTGACATGGTCCTGAAGAGGAAGACCCTTACTCTCATAAGCAAAGGATATGCATTGGGCAATCCATTTAGATAAAGTTCTTTTGGAGACTGGAAGTCCCAAATGACTAGGGTCAAAAGCTATAAAAATTTGTGAGGACTTTCTATGTTGCTGTGTTCTTTGTATGTAAAAGGCCAAGGCCCTTTTACAATCCAAAGTATGAAGGTTTCTTTCTGCATTAGAGGCGTGAGGCCTCGGAAAAAATACAGGAAGATAAATTGATTGATTTAAATGAAAAGGCGAAACCACCTTTGGCATAAAATGTGGGTGAGTTCGAAGAACAACCTTATCATGATGAAACCTAGTATAAGGAGGATCAGACACTAAAGCTTGCAATTCACTGATGCCACGGGCAGAGGTGATTGCAATTAGGAAGATGACCTTTCAGGTCAAAAATCTAAGGGCTGCAGTGGCTAAAGGATCAAAAGGCGGCTTCATGAGCTGCCCAAGAACTAGATTTAGATCCCATGCCACTGGTGGTGGCTTGATGGGAGGTTTAGTTAATAAAAGGTCTCTCATAAATCTTGATAGGAGTGGATGAGAGGAAATTAGTTGTCCATTTAGAGGCTTATAAGAAGCTGCAATTGCACAGATGGACTCTTACCGAATTGGCCTTTAACCCAGAATTCGATAAGCGAAGGAGATACTCTAGTATCGATTCTAAGGGTATGACCAGGGGATTTAATCCCCTCTTGGAGCACCATATAGTAAAACGTTTCCACTTGAAGGCATACGATCTTCTTGTGGAAAGTTTCCTAGAAGCCTGAAGGATATATTTTACCTGCTGGGACAGGTTGAAATCCTGGAGGTCTAAGCCTTCAGCATCCAGGCCGTGAGGTGCAGGGACTGGGGATTCGGGTGCCATAGTGTCCCGTTGTCCTGGGAAAGGAGATCTGGAGCATGCCCTAACTCCAGAGGTGCCGCTTGAGAGAGATGCAGAAGCAGGGAATACCACGTTTGGCATGGCCATCGTGGTGCTACGATTATCATGCGACCCCTGTCTCTCTGAAGCTTGAAGAGTGTTTTGGGGATGAGGGGAATGGGTGGGAAGGCATAAAGGAAGTCCTGATCCCAGTGAAGGAGGAAGGCATCCCTTGCCTGACAATTGTGTGCCGGAATCCTGGAACAGAACCGGGGAAGTTTGGCATTCAGTGGACTTGCAAAGAGGTCTATGTCTGGAGTGCCCCAGAGATGAAATATCTTTGCCACCTGGTCTAGGTGGAGTGACCACTCGTGAGGTAGCAGTACTCGACTGAGTTTGTCTGCCCAAAGGTTTTGAATGCCTAGAAGATATACAACTAGAAGGTGAATTTGATGCTCTCTGGCGAGGGCCCATAGTCGTAAAGCTTTGTTGCATAATGACAGAGAGCCTGTTCCGCCCTGTTTGTTCACATAGAACATGGCTACCTGATTGTCTGTCTGGACTAGGACTGTCTTGTAGCTGAGCTAGGCATGGAACACTCAAAGAGCTAAATAAATTGCCCTTAATTCCAGAAGGTTTATGTGTAAACCAACCTCCTGTGGAGTCCAGGTGCCCTGGGTAGAGAGATGATTCAGGTGTGCTCCCCAACCCACCTGTGATGCATCTGTTGTTAGGGTGACCTGAAAGAGGGGTTGATGGAAAGGAGACCCCCCTGTCAGATTTTCTAGTGATTGCCACCATTGGAGGGACAAAATTAGTCGTTGAGAGATTGTTATTTTGTCGACAAATGACCCATGGCCTGTGTCCACTGTGTGGAGAGGGTCCACTGAGATGCTCGCATGTGGAGGCAAGCATATGGGACTACATAAACTGTGGATACCATGTGTCCCAGTAACTGCAGTAGCTCCCGAGCAGTGAGGGAGGATTTGCCTGCTGCTTGGGAAGCTAGCTGCATTATGCGAAGACACCGGGCTTGTGGAAGGAAAGCCCTTGCCTGTCTGGTATCCAGACAGGCTCCTATGAATTCTAAGCATTGGGAAGGAACTAGTTGAGATTTCGGGAAGTTTATTACCAATCCCAAGTATTGGAGGATTTGCATTGTACGGGACAGAGCAGTGCTGGCCTCTGCAACTGTGGAGGCTCGAATGAGCCAGTCGTCTAAGTAAGGGAAGACGAAAATCCCCAGGGTTCATAGAAATGCAACTACTACTGCCATGCATTTCGTGAATACCCTTGGTGCTGAAGCCATACCAAAAGGAAGAACCCTGTACTGGAAATGTCTTCCCCTGAAAAAGAAATGTAGAAATTTCCTGTGATCTGGATGGATGAGAATGTGAGTGTATGCATCCTTTAATTCTAGAGAGCAAAGCCAGTCCTGGCTTTGAAGGTATGGCAGAAGAGTTCCTAGAAAAATCATTTTTAATTTCTCTCGAAACAGATATTTGTTCAATTCTCTGAGGTCTAGAATGGGTCTGTGTCCTCCTGTTTTCTTTGGAATAAGAAAATAGGGGGAGTAGAACCCTGCACCCTGTTGAAGAATGGGTACTTCCTATATTGCCCCTTGGGCAAGAAGTGTGGAGACCTCGTGATCTAGCAGATTGTCTGCAGAGGTTTGTGAATTGAACTGCTTTGGAATTGTATTAGGGGGCATGCTGTGAAAATGAAGTTTGTACCCCTCTCCTACAATGGACAAAGTCCAATCTTCTGCTGTTATCTGATGCCATCTGTTGACAAAATGGCATAACCTGCCCGGAATATTGGGGGGTTGGGGACCCCTCAGAGGCAGGGAGGCAAAGCTCTCTAGGAAGGAGTCAAAGCCCTTGAGGGGGCTGAACCTGGAGAGCTGGTTGGGCTCTCGGACCTTTGGTTTCTTTTGTTGTCTAGGTTGTCCCTTTTGGGCAACCTGACCTGGAGTGTGACTCTGCTGGGTATAGGAAGGATAAAACTTCCTCTTTTTGCTAAAAAAGGGTTTTTTATAAGGCTTCCTTTTGGCTGCAGTGGCTGTAGACTTTGACAATCTATCTAAGGTAGAATTGTCAGCATCTAACTCGTTAGCCTTTTCCTGCCAGTCCTTGCCGAAGAGATTCTCCCCCATGCAAGGAATGTTGCCTAATTTGTCCTGTACCCAAGTCTCCAAGTCTGATGCCTGTAGCCAGGCAATCCATCGTGCACCAATGGCAATAGCAGAAATTCTGCTGATGCATTCAAAGCAGTCAAAGGCTGCATGATTGACAAACTTTGAGACATCTTGAGCATGCTTAACTAGAGCAAGAAAATCTTGCCTCTTATCATCTGGGAGAAATGGGCTCATAAGTTCCAAGTCTCCTGTGACTTCTTTGAGGAACATTCCCATATATAGGATATATGAACTGATTCTAGCTGAAAGCATGGAAGCTTGAAAAGTTCTGTGTCCAAAAGCATCCAGAGTCCTGTATTCATGACCTAGAGGATTGGATGCATGCCTCTTTGCACTTTTCATCCTACGCATGGCTGATTCCACTACCATTGAATGGTGTGGCAGCTGAGGTTTCTGAAATCCAGGACATGGTGGAAATCGATACATAGTATCGAGTTCCACCAACCAACTGAAATGTGTAAGTTTGTGTTCCATGTAAACCGCACTGATGTGGAATAGCGCGGTATATAAAAGAATGCAAATAAATAAATAAATTAAATAAATAGTATCAAGTTTCCTAGAGTGAGGAGAAGTAGTCAGAGGTGTCTCCCACATTCTGAGCATCAAGTTATGCAGAATTTCATGGATAGGCAGAGTGGCTGCCTCCTTAGGAGCTTTAGGATATTGGGGAATTTCCAATTCCTTTGCTCTGGGTTCCTCTGCAGGAGCTACTGTGATTGAAAGACCTTTGGCCATATCACGGATGAAAGCCTGAAATGACATGTCTTCTGGAGGTGACATTCTGCATTGGGGAGAAGAGGGATCTTCTAGGAGAAATCCTCTAGTGCCAGCAGAATTGTCAGAGTCTTCGGAATCGGAGGAATCGAAGTATTCCTGACCCCGATGCTCTTGCAAAGCACGATCCCAGTACCGATTGAAGTCGGTACCAAGGTGACCAGGTACCGGTTCGTCAATTCCAGCCAGAGATGGCATGGGAAGAGTTCCCACCGGGGCCGGTACCATCTGTACCGGCATCGTCGGTGTCAGTACCGGTGTCTATACCGGTGTCGGTACCGGCATCGGTGTCGATGTCGGTACCAGTGCCCTTGGGACCACTGGTACCGCAGCTGAAAGAAGAGCTGCGATACTGTGCTTGATAGCAAGAAACCTCTGGTCTATCGACGCTGCCGATGCCTGAGCGTCGGTACCGCTAAGAACGGCCGAAACCCCTGAGCATGGCACAGGTAGTTCTTGCGAGGTTGAGGCCTCGAGAACATCCTGAAGCCCCATTGATGCTTTGGAAGCCAAAGCCTCCCGTCGGGGCTGTTTTGCCGGTGTGGTTCTCTCAAGGGCAATGCCAATGGCCTCTCGATGCTTAGCAGGACAGCTACCCTTTGAGGACCGGCTTTTATGTTTAGTTACCTGAGATCCATGGGAGGAAGAAGAGGCCCTTGACAATGTCGATGCAATGGATCTGGCATCTGAAGAAAAAAGGGTACCGAGCTTTGCGGCCCATTTCTGTCTTCCTCTTTTGGTCATCCCCATGCAGAAGAGACATTCAGTTGGAGAATGATCAGGTCCTAAACATTTTAGACACCAATCATGGGTGTCAGTGACGGAAATGGTACCACCACACTTAGTACATGTTTTAAAACCACTAGTTGGCTTTTCCATGATTTAAGAAAATGGGGCCTAATGCCCAAAATGGTGCCTAGCACCAAAGAGGAAAGGTTCTGAAAAGAAACAGTCTAAGTTTAAGGGTTTTTTTTTTGGGGGGGGGGAAGAAAAGAAAAGAACCAGCGGTACTGGTAGGCATCGTGTGGTAGGCAAATGCTACCACAAGAAAGAAATTTAAAGACGGAATTTTCTGCGGTGACAGGGAATAGATCCTGTTGGCTCCGCAGAAAACGAAGAACTGAAGAGGGACAGTTGGAAAGGCGGGAAGGCAGCGCGCATGTGCTGAGGGATGCTCCCAAAAGCATTCCTATTGGACGCTGGGGAGCGTTCCCGCGCAGGCTCCATCGGTACCGACGATACCCATATGTGAGGACTACATTCCTGCTTGTTCCTGGAGATAATATTTTAAATTTCAGACTGTCAGCATTAAGAACACAAAAGTGCAAATCTCAAAGACAATCCATACTCCACTACCCCTCATCAACACACTATAGGTTATCCCATCAACCTCAGAACCCTCACGACACAAAACTCAGCCAGCTAAGTTGCCATATGCTTGATGCTATCTTGAAAATGTATTAAACATTTCCCCATAAACCCCCTAATTGACTTGACCGATAATATGCCCATTGTCTTATCCATGTGAGTCTTCAACTCCCCATTATTAACTTGGTAATACTGTAGTCTGGCTACCCACAGGCTACCCTGAATTCAGGCACTCTCACTTAGGATCAGCTTTATGGTTATATTTATTAAAGTAATGACTCTTGTCTCCAAGATGGCTGATGGCTATGCCAGCTTCTAATTTAACAAAAAAATAGGTGCTAACCTACAGGTTGCAGAGTTGCCAAGTCACCCAGTTGCAGGAGTGGGATTTTTAGCCACTTCTGCTTTTAAACTTGTATTGCAAGTTCTCTCTCATCCCCTCCCCATACAAACCATCTCCTTCCCTCTTCCACCAAGCTCGCCAAGGAACTTTCATTCCTACTCCCTTGTCCCTCTCCAAAGGCACTCCCTTCCCTACAGCTCCCATGCTGAGGCCCTCCTGCTACCCATAGCTTTTACAGTAGTGCTGCATTACATATGCATACAAGCTAATGAAATTGCCCTAAAATGGGAAAACAAGCCATGGCAGTTTAGTAGGCAAATAATGGGAAATACACATACTCCCTGTTGATGCTCCCTATGAATCCACTTAATTTTTGTCAAAAAAAGAAAAAAGATAAATTAATGGTAGATGATCCTAGTCTGTTCCAGTGGTGGTTGCAGAGACAGCTGCACATCAGCTTGGGGTTTGACCCCCTTCCTTTCCCACTCCCATCTCCAGTTCACTATCCACTCTAGTCCAGTCCACCATCTCTAACCTCCAAACCACAAGTCAGGTCAAATTAACTGCCAGAGGAAAACAGCAGGGAATCCTGACCAAAGCTAAAATAGAATTGTTTTCTAACCTTTACAGTCTCTTTGCAGCATTTCAGACGCTAGCCCACTGTCTTACTAGTTTCACCTACACCATAGAATCAAAACCTGCACACATACACATGCTCACCCCTCTGCTACACTTGCATGCACTGGCACATGCTCAGCAAAACCTGCCTATTTGTAGTGCTTGTCAGCATTCACTTTCCAATTTATTCTTTATGTATTTGAAAAATCAAATCCTTACCCCCCCCCAGTTTTTTTTAAGAAACTGTTGAGATATACCTTTCATAATATATATGTAAATGATGAAGTAGGAGGTTTAACGAGCCAAAATGGGGGCTTAGTAAGCTGGCAAGACCGACCATTGAGCCCTGGACACATTACACACAGTAAAGATCCACAGTGACAGCAGTTGTTGGCATATGAAACCTTATTAAATCATAAATAAGATATGGATTTTACACACTATTTTGGTATTTACTAATAAATAGATGGCGTGAGGGAGTAGCCTAGTGGTTAGAACAACAGCCTCATACCCAAGAGATCTGGGTTTTATTCCCACTGGAACTCCTTGTGACCTTGGACAAGTCACTTTATCCTCCATTGCCTCAGAAGAAAAGGCCTGGCAATCTACTTCCAGCCAAGAAAATCCAGAGGCTGCTGGGTCACCAGGAGTCAGCACTTTAAAAAAAAAATTATATATATATATATATATATATATATATATATATATATATATATGTACACCACATCCAAATGGCAGTGATGGGAGACAGAATTAAGTTCAAGTCTAAATGAAACATGCACTTGCAACCCTTTGTACTCTAGGGGCTTAATATGAACAATGACCCTTTCTTTAGTTGGCTTTTTTCAGCCCTTTACATTTGAGCTGGAGGAACTGCGAATCTTTTAACCTAAAACATTCTCTTGTTATGGGTATGAGGGAGGAGTGACTCACCCAGGAAGAGGTGTATGAAACCTATGGGCTGTGCAGAAGAAGGGCAAATGAGGAACTTGGGAGCCCTCCTGCCTCAGGAATATCTGCAGAGTGTGTGGGGGTGGGGACTCAGCTTTCCCTTTTTTTGGGCTGCTCTAATATGAGAGAGGATGGTGCATAAGAAAGGATGCCTGGGCTGGAGAAGACCCAAGGAATCCGCTGCTACCAGATGTCTTACTGCCCTCCCCCCCCCCCAGTTGCACTATGGGAGAGGTAGAGGTGATGTGCAAATTGCTGAGTAAGCAAAGCTCAAGGCAAGGAAATAAAGTTTTTGTTTTATCACTTATCCTGTGTGCAGCACCAGGACTGCTTTTGAAGTATGCTTGCATTTGTAGTGGAAATGGAGTGCAAAACAGGCTGAGGAGTCTTTTCTTTTTTAATTTGTTTGCAGTGGCTGGAAGGGGTTACAATCTAGGAGGAGCAAAGGGAAAACCTACCGAGGCAGGAACATGGAATGCCAGAAGCAGACAACAGAAAGGTTGTTTCTGAACCACATGGATTTCTAAATCACACTGACGACCCCATACTAGCTACTCCTTTCACCATCTCCCATTGGTTGGTTCCCTCTTGTTTACTGCATGCAGGAACAGGGCTTCTGTGAGATTGGGGCTATGTGTAGGAACTACTCCCAAGCATGCCTAGGGATGACCCTGCCGCCGAGATCTAGTGCTGGTGGAGGAAAGAGAGGCAATCTATTATTTTAGTCTTCTCTTTGATGCTAATAATTCACAAGCTGTTTCTGCCATCCCAGATTTGGGCATACTGCTGATACTCCACCAGTTTTTTACAGTTTTTTTCTCCATTGTTTCTAACCTAGCAGAGCAGGCTGGGACAGCAATTTCTAGACCCAGAACTCTACATAATCAAAACACACTGCATGCACCTGCCGAATTGTAGTTCTAATGACAGTTGGCTTCTTTGATCCAGACTTGCCATAATTGTAATAGACAGGTCATATGTACCCTTATATGGAAATTTATACTACAAGACTACTACTATTGGATTCCCCCTTTCTGAAACCCAATGGCTACTGGGGCAGGGGTAGAGGGAATCACTCCCATACTGTTCCACTAGACTATCAGGGAGACCCTTGGGTGGGCCTGAGTGGAGAGGGGGGGGGCTGAGGGATGGATGAGGCTAGGGTATGGTGTCTGGGAGACTTATGCTTGGGGGTTCCTATAAGATATGCCATATTGGGTAAGACCAAGGGTCCACCAAGCCCAGTATCCTATTTCCAACAGTGGCCAATCTAGGTCACAAGTACCTGTCAAGTTCCCAAAAGGTATACCGATTCCACACTGCTTGTCCCATGGGTAAGCAGTGGATTTCCCTGTTCTTTAATAATGGTTTATGGACTTTTCCTCCAGGTTGTCATCCAAACCTCTTTTAAACCCAGCTACACTAACAGCTTTTACTACATCCTCTGGTAGCAAATCCCAGAGTTTGATTACACACTGAATGAAAAAATATTCCTCAAATTAATGTTAAATGTGCTATATTATAGCTTCATTCCATGTCACCTAGTCTTTCTACTTTTTGAAGGGGTAAACAACTGATCTACGTTTACCCGTTCCACTCCATTCATTATTTTACAGACTTCTATCATGTCTCCCCTCAGTCTATGGAGGGGATGATCTTGGGGGCTTATTCTGGGGGATCTAACTTTGGATAGGTTCATCGTTTAGGGATACCATCTGGGGAGTTATAGATTGGGGGACTGGTTCAAGGAGGATATGATAAAGGGGATCCGATAGGGGAGGGGATATGTTTACCGTTCAGAAAAAGAAAGCCGAGGGAGAGGAATATAGCTTAGCACTGGCTTAAGGGACTCCCCCGACCCAAGCCCTCTGGAATGTGTAGTCCTCAGCCACATGCAGTGCAACAGGTCTCTCTCACACAGGGCTTTTTGGTTAGACAGTAGGTGGGCAGTCTTTGTTCTCAAGGTCTATTTATACTCCCTCAGGAGATATTAGCACCTCTCCTGAGGCGTCAAAGTACTGGTTGAGAGTGTCATCCCAGGTGCTGATTCCACAAATCCCAAAGTTGCTATCAGTTCTCTGGCAGAGGCAGAGAGAACCCAATTAACAGGCCAGATCTGTCTTGACTCCTTAATTGACGACAGCTAGGCTCCTTTGGAGGCTAGTACAGTTCCTAGTCAGTCAGATCTAGAGTCATCTTATGCTGATAAGTAGGGCCATACCAAGCCATAAATATGCCTTGTGCGACTTGCAAATCTAGTGCACACCCCCCCCCCCCCCAATGACATCAGATTTTTCTCATTTGCCCCATCCCCACATGCCCAGTATCTTCTATCTTACCTGACTTCTTCATGTCCAGCTGGTTCCCCACCAAGCTGCCTGCCCGGCCTGCCCTTGCCCCACCACCACTTTTCCTGTTCCCTTGGCAGCAGTTGCGGACCTCTAATTAATAAAAAAATGCAGGTCTTTCTGACTCCATGCTTGCATAACTGGTCTGATCCCTCCCTCCTCTGACATATGCTTGCGCCAGAGGAGGGAGATACTAGACCAGCCATGCAAGCGTGGAGTTGCAAAGGCCCTCTTTTTTTTTAAATTGGAAGTCCACCACTGCTGCCACCAAGGGAACAGGAAAAGCAGTGGCAGAACAAGGTCAGGCATTGTGGAGGGAGCCAAGGCCGGTGGTCGGCAATCCTAAATGTGCCCTGTGCAGCTGCACTGCTCACACAGGCCTAGGTATTGCACTGCTGATAAGAAGCACAGTCCTGGGTCTTGTGATTCTCACTGCTGCATGTGTAAAGGACTTTGTTCAGCCTCATGGTAGGACAGAGTGCAGAGGCTCCATTCTGTCTTTGTTTAAAATGTGCAGCCATACCATGCATCCTACAGGATCAGGTGGGGGCTTTTGGCTGAAAGATTGGTTATTCTTCTGCATGGGGTAGGGGCCATGCATTCTAACTTACGTTATCACAGCTGCACTTAATGTCACCTCTTGAGGTGGTCTTAAGTGTAGCCACGCTATCGACAGTCGTGACAGTAATGTACTGCTCAATAGCTGTCAGAGCAGGTCACGCCTCATCTCTACTCAGATCACATCTCAGTCCCACCCCCAACCCTGGATAAGCACTCACAGAGTTAGGCTGTGTTAACAAGTACCATGTGTTAAAACTTTCAATAATTACTTACTGTGCTTTAGCAAACATGCCTCTTTATTTTATCATACTACAAAGGATATTCTAATCAACCAGCCAAAAATTGTCTTTCCTGATGATAAGCTATGAGCAAAAAAATCTTATCAACAATAAAGGCTGAAAACATTATAATTCCTATGAGGAAAATGTCAATAACTGTAGCAATTGGAGAAATATAATTGTAAAATCAATAGCCCTAGTCTTCTAAATAGTAAAACAGAATTGAATCAGCAATATTGACTGGTTGTGCAAAAGGGAAAATGATATCAACAGATATGCTTCTCCATTTCAAAAGATGACAATTCCCCATCTGACTGGCAATTGCCATGTCTGATAACAAATCACAAACACAAAGCAGCTGGACTAGATTTCAGGTTGAGTTGCTTCGGGCATACTTTATAGAGAGCTACTTCAAGAGGTAGAATGGAGACAAATTTCTATTATATCCCTCAAGGAATAAAAATATATATTGAGACTGATATTCAAAGGGCTTAGGGTTTTAAGAGTTAGGTTTCTAAATGGCCTCTTTGATAATTTAGTAGAATCAGTGCCGAGGCAGATGTGCATGGACCTGTGTACAGAAATGGGGGCAGTGACATGCAGGCATGATGCAAAATAGCAACTCACATGCAAAATTTTACTTGCAAGAAGACATGCAAGCAATGTCTACTTGTTCTTCCCCCATGGAGAAGATGGGCAGCATACCAAGCTGCGCATAGAATTTGGATCTGGATCCACTGGACCCTAGATCTGTAAGTCCCAATGGTTTACAAACATGATAGGGACCATGACCCCAGGGTAAATAACAGTGCAGGAGAAGGTGGCAATGCACAGCAGTGAAGAGCATCATAGATGGGCAGCAGAGCGGTGAACTGATGCATATGGGACTAGGGAACAGATAACTACAAGAAATTGCAGAGTAGCACCAGACAGCCAAGACTGATAAAAGTGATTGCAGGCAAGGTGAAAGGTAGCAGCAGACTTGTTGCACATGGCACAGATATATGCAGGGTTCAGGGGAGGGAGGGAGGCAGAAAATGCATATGAATGTAGACAGATGAGCCAAGGAAAAGGGGAAGCCTGGTAACATTTGCTATCTACAGTACAGTTGATGGCACATGCAAACCCCAATGTGCACCAGGGTGAAGCCAGTAGTGAAACACAGAATTAGCAGCAAATGCTTGCACTTGCACAATGACCAGATTGTGGCACCACAGAAAGGTCTGCAGAATTGAAGCCTACAAAGTTCAGAGAACAAGGAGGGGGGAGGATTAAATCCCTACTAACAGCTGGCAGAACAGATCCCCATAGGCAGAAGACACAATGGGAAGCAAAGAGGTGAAGGTACAACAATGGTTAGTGGGTGACATGCGTAGGGACAAAGAAGGGTCACGGGGAAGCCAGTTTACTAGAACAGCACAATTAAGCATAATCTGGGTAATTGGTTTAGGCGACTGGGTGAATCTTTTTTTTTAGTGCTGTGGCCTCGCAAACTGCTGCTGGATGTGCACCCCTCTCTATCAGTAGCCTTGACAGTTAATGTGCAGTAATGTACCATGCACTAGTTGTCAGTGCTGGCCATGCCTACCACATGGTAGCCATTAGTATGAACCCATGCAAACAATTAGCATGTGTTAAATCCCACACTAACCATTCAGTACACTTTAGTAAGCATACCCTTTAATCTCTTGTTTGTGAGAACATTAACACCAACTTGCTGTGCAGTTTGGATTTACCAGACTCTACATATTTCTAAAATATTCATGAGTTTTCTGAATATGAAAACAAAATGAACAAAAGATATTTTGCATCTCACATGCAGATGATTACATTCTTTCATTCTCTTTTTTTATTAATCAATAGATTTCCTCTGCAGGATAGACTACTAGAATTAGACATTTATGTTTGAAAAGTATAATAGGTTCTCAAAAAAGTATTGATCTTATGATCACTCAAGATCATGATGTCTGCTAAATAACATACTTAGTGTCAGAAACAAGACATTTTTATGGAGGTGGGTACAGAATGCTTATTGCTAAAAGCCTTCTGTGTCAGACCTTATCAACAGAATGACTGGATTAGACTTTCTGTGCCACTGATATACATTCGAACTAACATGAATCTTCCATGGAGCAGCTCTCAGTTATATTTCAGTCAACATCAGCTCTTCAAAGCTCTATACATGTTCTCTTTACTGATACAGAAATGTGGTAACATTTAACTATCGAACCTTTTTAACATGGTCAGTCAGTTCTCTTTATAATATCCAAAACAATCATCTTGGTTTAATCTAATTTTAACTCCTTAAGAAGAAAGAAAGCCATCTTTCATTTTGATGGAACATGCAGAACTTCCAAGAACTACTAAACAATTGCATTATAGAGTTGAATCATGTAAGATATGTTACTGCTTTATTAAGGAAAATGTTTACTAAACTGTGCTAAGTAGTTATCTCAGGTTTAAGACATGCTAATCATTTAGTGTGGGCCAAAGCTAAGAGCTACTGCTTGGTAAAAGCAGCTGTGTGGTGTAAACCCTTGAGATAGGGCGTGGTACAGATTGACGATAGTGTGGCTGAATTTAACACCATCTCAAGAGGTAGTGTCAAGTACAGCCGTGCTATCAGCAATCAGGTAGTATGACAGCTGCCCATGATCAAGTTTGAACAAAATATATATTGTGGCCAAATACCCCCCTTCCAAATCACCCATCCCTACCCTCCCTACTCTGAGGTTTAACAACCAATGCAACCACCCACCACCCTGATCTGATCTCCTCCACAAGATCAGACCCATGATCTGATATGCTCAATAGGTCATACCCTCTGAGCTGATCTCGTCTCCCATGAAAACTCCCCGGCTGATCTCCACAATCAATCCCCCTTGACTAAAGACCCCGACTCTCCCCTTTGCTTACCCAGGCAATCCCTGATAGTGTAGTGGACAGGGCGCGAGCAGTCCTCCTTCGCTCCTGCACCATAGCTGCATGCACAAATGCTCTACTTTTCATCACACCTTGCAAATACTGCCCAGGGGCTACAGCATTGTGTAGGGACTGTATGGCACACATTCCCTTTTCAGTGGGTGAAATATTTTGGTCTATAAAAGAAGAGTGGGACCTTTGTGTGATTGTTTCTGATGATTTTAAAGTGGCTAAACAGGTAGAAAAGACAATGGTGAAAGCCAGAAGGATTCTTGAGTGCATAGGGAGAGGAATAGTCAGCAGGAAGAATGAGGCGATAGTGCCTCTGTATAAATCTATGGTGAGACTGCATTTGGAGAACTGTGTGTAATTCTGGAGACCACACCTTCAAAGGGATATAAACAGGATGGAGTTGGTGCAGAGGATCGCTATCAAATTGTTTAGTGGGCTTCATCATAAGGCATATGAGGGCAGACTTGAAAATCTCAATATGTATACTTTGGGAGAAAGACAGGAACAAGAAGATATGATAGAGACATTTAAATACCTCTGTGGCATAAATGCACAGGAGGAGAGCCTCTTTCGATAGAAAGCAAGCTCTGTTGCGAGGAGACATAGCATGAGGGTGAAAGAGGATAGACTCAGGAGTAATATATAGAAATATTTCTTTATGGAAATAGTGGTAGATGCATAGAATAGTCTCCCAGTGGAAGTAGTAGAAACAAGGACAGTATCAGAATTCAAAAAAGCACGAGTCGAACACAAAAGATCTGTTAAGGAAAGAAAACTCTGCAATGAGGGGACATAGGATGAAGGTGAAAGGGGATACAGTAGACTCAGGAGTAATTTGTGGAAATATTTCTTTACAGAAAGAGTGGTAGATGCATGGGATAGTCTCCCAGTGGAGGTAGTAGAGACATAGATTGCATCTGAAGTCAAGAAAGCATGGGACAAACACAGAAGATCACTAAAGGAAATAAAGGGGCTGTAGAGCTTAATAATTGGTATGGAAAGGAAAAGGAATTCACCATTACTCATAGAGTAACCTGATATTTACATTCAAATAA
Source organism: Ichthyophis bannanicus (assembly GCA_033557465.1). NCBI lineage: Eukaryota > Metazoa > Chordata > Amphibia > Gymnophiona > Ichthyophiidae > Ichthyophis > Ichthyophis bannanicus. The sequence goes on along the minus strand of CM066034.1, from coordinate 612,890,498 downwards.
AACCTTCCAAACTAACTGCGTGCTCTTGGGAACACCTGGTAAACGTTTTCACCACAACAAAGGCTTATGAAAATTTTTGAAAAATAGCTTCAAAGAATGAACCTAGTTAATATCCAATGCAAAAGTAATAAAGTACCATGAGGACTCATGTGAACAGACATCTGTTCCTGTGAGGATTCCAAAATATCAGTTAAATATAGAGGGGGACATATTCAGTGGTGGCAGCCAGCACAATTAAGAGGGCTGGCTATTGCTGCTTTAATAATGCCTGGATTTTCAGTGCCAGGGCCATCTGGTTTCCCTGATGTACCATCTAGTCAATGGTGATATTCAGCCATTGGCCAGATAGCTAAACTGGAGAAAGTTAGGCCAGCTTTTTTTCTTCCTAAATGTACCCATTTTCAGTTAGCTGGTTAGAGGCTCAACATCACTACTGATTGGCTAACCATGGGTGCTGCCCCTTCTTCACTCCTGTAAATGCCCCAATGCTAAGCTATTAGCATCAGAGCACTCAGCTGGCTTAGGCGGAGATATTCAGCAGCACAAACTGAATAGGTACTGCCGAATATCCCACTCAGTGGATTAACATGACTTGCAGGTCTGCAAACCATATTAGTTCCTTTTAATATGCTTCAAGAAAATTATTGGTGTCAGTGTCTCCAAGGATCTTTTTTATTCAGAAGACACTTGCTTCAAATCCAACAAAAAATGCATCTTAATGACTGAACCGTGGTAGGTGTAAAGTCTGTGTGGTAAATGTTGGGGTCATGACCAGCATCTGTTCTGCAGACACTTAGGGCCCGATATTCAAAAGGCATTTACATGGTTTACAGCCCAGTAAACCACGTAAATGCTTTAACCAGGGATATTCAACAGTACCTACACAGTTAGTGCCACTGAATACCCCCGTCTATGTCCACTATGTGCCCCAATGCTATTCGGTTAGCATCAGGGCATATTGGGAGGATTCCAGGGCAGAGCAGAGACGGGAAGTACCGCTAAGCAGATAGTGGTGATATTGGACCAAACTAGGCTAATTTTTTGTTTGCCTAGTTTTAGCCACAGATGCTAACTGGGTAGAGGTCCAATATCACTGCTGCTTGGTTAGGCTTTGCAGCGGTTTTCACTGGGCGCTAAAACCAGATATTCAATGCCGTCACCATAGCACTGAATATCCAGGGTTAGGGATGGGAATGGGAATGGGAATGGGAAGGGCTATTTGCCATAGTGGCGCATAGCTTGCCTACTTGAATATCAGACTCTTACTGCATGAGCCTGTATTACATGCTTCAGCAGTATGGAGGCATCCGTGCTATCTGCCAATGCATGATAGACACCATACCCAATCGCATACCTCCCTCCAATGACAACTTCCCTCATAAACTAACACTACCCTTCCCCTCCCCCAATGCCCCCCCCCCTTCACTTATTGCAGTCTAGTAGATGGGTCAGGAGTGATACCAAAGGGTTCAAAATAGAAGATATAGGGCCTGATATTCAATTAGGCAAGCAGTGCACCACTACGGTGCATAGACATGCCCGCCAACCTCTAACCCTGGATATTTAATGTTGGCAACATATACAGTCCTGACATTGAATATTCAGGGTTTGCCACAAATGCCGGAAGCCACATTAGCTAACTGGGTAGCTGCCCGGTTAGCTCCTGCACCTTAAAGATAGGCAAGGGTTTTCCTCATCTATCTTTTCGGTGCATATACCTAACCGAGCAGCATGCAATATCGCTGCTACCTGGTTATCACTTGTCACCACCTCTGCTCCTCCCCAGAATGACCACAACATGCCCCGATACTAAGTGGCTAGCATTAGGGCATGTAAGGGAGATAATCACAGATATTCAATGGCACTAACTGTGTTTGTGCCTTTGAATATCGCTCTCAATAACAGTTGCATGTTTAGAGGGCCATAAACCATGTAACTGCGCTTCGAATATCAGGCCCATAGAGTCTAGTGGTAGTCTTGTGGTACTACAACTGGGAATCAATCTGCCAGATAAGACCAATTGTTCCTTATTTGGCAGATTTATCCCTAGTGGTAGTACCACAAGATTCCCACTAGGAATCATATTTGCCATTTTGAACTTGAGCAGCAGTGGGGTGGGAGTGGAGGGAGATTGCTCTTTCCCTATCCCTATCCACTAGATTTAACAATGAATGCCGCCGCCAGAATATTACATGGAGCTTGAAGGAAGGATCACGTAACACAAATCCTGAAACAACTCCACTGGCTGCCGATCCACTGCAGACTCTCTTTCAAGATTCTATTAATGACCTTCAAGGCCATCAACAAGTGCTCCTCCACCTCCCTCACCGAGTTAATCCACCCCACACACCCTAACAGATCCAGAAGATCAGCAGCCATAAACACACTGGTAATCCCAAAGGCTATAACGAAATGCACTCAAGCAACGATAAACAGGGCATTTACGTTCTATGCACCCAGATGTTGGAACGTCCTTCCTACCACCATCAGGGCAATCACCGACCTCGCCCAGTTCAGGAAGGCGCTGAAGCATCACCTTTTCCTCATGCACTACTCCAATGACAGCTCACAAACAGCCACCCCCCACCAGAAATGCCTCTCAAGCACACCCAGCATGCAATGATGTAGTCACACCCACTGGCGCCACCACACACCATGAAAATATTAGTATGAACAGTATCCTTATCGTTGTAAATAGCCTCTAACCAAATACAGTCCTCACTTTGGACCTGTGACTTGGTTTACCAACTTGTCTATAGTTACCCTAGTTATGTCCAAGTTACGACACCTGTTTCATTGTAAATACAGTGCAGCCTCAACCGCACTGTATAAGTTACTGTTGTATGTAAACCGCACTTATTTTAAAGAGCACGGTATAGAAGAGAAACTAAGGGGTATGTTTACTAAACCGTCTTAATGTTCCCGGCGCTAGTTGCAGTGATAATGTGAAGGATGCCATATAAGGAGTGGGCGTTCCGGTCTTAAGGTAGCAATCGTGGGTTATCGCGCGATAAAGTGTGCCGTGTCCATTATCGCAAAATAGAGGGAGCCATGCACATAACCGCGCGTTAACCTTAACTTCGCGTGCTGAGCTGTAATCACAGCAATAGAGGTGTAGCATGCTGGTTAATGCAATGACTGCTGAAACAAGGATCATGAGTTCAATCCCCCAGCGGGCTTAATGAATAAGGGTGACCAAGGCAATTCCTTTTCCTGCTTGTAACAGTCCAATAATCTGTGCTGCCAGCTAAAAATACCCACACCCCAGTGTCATAAACTAATGCACCTTTTAGGGCGCACCAGAAGGCACATCCTAAACCACCACGTCAGCCAAGGTGGGTTATAATGTGCCCTAGAGAGCATGTTGAAAGATTGTCAACCCCCAAGGCACCATATTAGGTGCCTCATAAGCTGGCTGAATCTAAGGTGTGGCTAAAGATGCCCCAAAGATGTATAGGTCACTCAAGAAATGTTGGCCAAGGGCAGTAAGGTTCCCCAAGTTGAAAAGCAAGAAAGGTATGGGCCAAACACAGATGTAACCCTAACATTGCACAGAGCACCAAGGAAAGACAATGCACAAGTGATGGAAGGAAGTAGATCTGAGCTGATGGATCAGACAAATCTGCGTTCAGCCTATGTGGCAGTTTGAAAAATGGACAAACATATCGGGGGCCAGCTGTAGTAATACACAGGATGATGGTAATGTACCATGCAACAATGACAGTGCGTGGCAAAGGATGGGAAGATGTGTCCAGCAGAGGAGGTAGAGATGGCAGGATAGGTGCAATGACAGGAGGACAGAGGAGTAGCAGTGCCATGCAGAGCACACACAGGAGAGGCAACCAGGGAGAGCTGCAATGCAGAAACATGTACCAGTGCAGGACATGGGGTAGAAGCTTGAACATCAGGGCAGGACGGCACACAGCTGACAGACACACATAGAAGGACGGTTGACAATTGTGATAAGGGCACAATGTGCTAACAGCACAGATCTGCACAGATATGACTGTTACAGGAATGAAAAGTAACTGTGCAGGACGGGATTACAAATGAAAGAGAACAGAGAGGAATCAAACCTATGACCATTAGTACAAATGTCAGTGCACAAACCGGTAGGCTACACCACCTATGTGAAGTCATTAGCAAAGGCTGCATACAAGAACACTGCAGGGCATCACACAAGAAGCCTGCTGTCTGCCAGGATAGGCAAACCTCCAACAGTAATCATGATGGAATGCATAAGCAGATCTGGTGTGTACAGCTCAGATCACAGTCTGTAATTGTGACCAGAACCACATATAACTACATGCACACACACAATGAAATGTTATGCAGTGGATACAGCATGCAAAGGAGGAAAGAACCTAAACCCAAAGGGCGGCAGGGGATGCCCTGTGGAGCAGAGCAAAATATGGAACAGAAAAGGAGCATGTGAGAATTGAACCTGCAAACATTGCAAACAGGTGTGCTACAAACCAGCTAAACCACAGCAATGCCAATCCCCCAAACAAACTGCCTATTTGAACACACCAAAGAAAGAGACATATGTAACAGCTAATATATGATGGATAGGCAGCACAGAGGGCACACTTTGGTGTACAGCGAAGAGATGGAAGGGTGTGTGCATAGGTGATAAACCTGTAGTTATCTTATAGTCAGGTTAGCACAGCACAAAAAAAAAAGCCATGTGGGAATAAAACCTGCAATCTATGGTGCTACAATACATGTCCATAACCACTATCCCAAACAACCACACTAAGCACAAGGCAAAGATATTACCTCAAAGGGAATGTGTGTATGGGACCCTGTAACACCCAGTGATGTGGCAGACGGCTGGCAGATAGACAGCTGGCACTGTACAAGGATGTGAGCACAGCTTGGCCATGTACATGACCAGGAAATCACTAAATACGTGTGTCAGTGTGTTCAAGCAGAAGCAGAGACAAATGTACGTCCAACACATATTTTTATTTTGGTTAATCATCAGAGATAGTGCAGATACTGCTTATCATAATATCAAGGTGATTGGATAACAGGGGAAAAATCAAAAACACATTTTGCAGAGCAGCAACCCACATGTTATAGAAAAGTCACTGACCCGTCTACAGATGATGGGCAGGAGAGACAATGTTCATTAGGTGCAAGGTGTGCAGTATGCATTTGCCCCCTCCCCCACATGTTGCTGCATGCCCCAAATGCGTTAATTACATATGTGTGCATGTAGACAGTAGGCGGTGCATGATGAGGGCCCAACACACATCAATCATGATCTGTTTATAAAAACATATCTGTCTTCCAACACAGAAGGCACACAAATGAAACACCATATGTTGTTAAACATAAGAAAGTGTAAACACAGATATAGAAATATATGTTACAGCTGTCACATAATGCCTGATATAGGAATCAAAGCAGCAACAATGTAACCCAAAACAATTGTCAAATGCAAAATGAGGATATGCTAACAGGTAGCAGAGGCACATGAATACAGAGAATTCAAATGAAACAAACCGTAGAAACATGCAGACATAACACTATGCAGAAGGTCCCCTGCACTGGTTGGTGTGGATACAGTGCCTGTACACATATAGCACGGTACATGGAATGCACAAATGAAGGAGGAAAATGGACACACACACTGCCACATTCCAAATATAATGGGGCAATGTGATTGCCGGAACCTCAGGGGATAAATAGAACTGTGCAGACACGGGGGGCGGAGCCTGATGTCCAGCGGGATGGTCGCATAACGCTGAGGCTCCCGAGAGGCCTACCCAGAATCCTGAATTAACACCGTACATACTTGGAACTTCTACTCTGATCTTGCTGGGGCACATTGATGAGATGGCGGGGACCAAACCCACGCGCCTGGAATTTGGATCTCCAGCGGCTTCTCACGGCAAACGTTCCAAAACTGAACCCCCGTCCCCGCAGAAGGGGCTGGCCTTGCGCGAGGGCCCCGAAATGCAGCAGGAAATCCTCGCAGAGATTAAAGGGGTCAAAAACCTCGTGCAGTCAAACGGTGAAGCACTTCGAGCGCTGCGGGAAGATCTTGGGGTGCTGCAAAGCAAGCTAGAAGGGCTTTCTTCGCGTCAGGACAAAATGGAGAGCATATTGGACTCCCATGCGGCCCGGTTGTCCAAACTCGACAAAGTTGAACGTCAGGTGCGGGCTCTACAGAAAGAAGTGGAAGATGGCAATAATAGAGCGCGTCGCAACAACATACGACTCGTGGGCATACCGGAGGGAGCGGAATCGGGACACATGAAAGAGTTTTTATGCAAAACCCTCCCTTCCCTGCTCCAAATCACCTTTACCAAAGATTTGGAGATTGATCGCGCTCACCGTGTACCCACAAGCATAACGCTCAATAGGAAGACCCCGCGGCCTATCATCTTTCGACTTTTGAGATATCAACACGTGGAGCAAATTCTAAGTGCCTCTCGGGCAAAGGGCCATATGGAGTTTGAGAGCCACAAGATCTCCTTCTATCCTGACTTGGCTAAACCCACGGTCGACCGCCGAAAGCGCTTTCTGGAATTTCGGCCGAGGCTTCAACAACTACAAGCACGCTATGGTCTGATGTACCCGGCCAAGCTCCGAGTCACGCTTCACAATCAGACAAGAACATTTGAGGACCCTGATCTACTAGCGGAGTTTTTGGATTCCAAAGAAGCCGACTTGATGCGCTGACTTCCAGAATATTCCTGCAAGTATTCTCATATCCGCTGTATCTGCCATATTGGATCTGCTGCAGCCCAGCAAAGAGTCTGGCGAGGGCAGTTTGTTTGCCTTACTTTTGATGATATCTGTGACCCGACTCCATCTACCCACAGTAGCCTCGATGAATATCAGAGACAGTGTTAATTATGGACTCTGGTGTTTCTTTTCTCTTCTTCACGTCTTTCTATTTCCTCTCTAGGGCCTCCTCCCGCAGACATCAGGTCGCCATATTCTTTGGGGGTTTTGCTTCTTCTCTAAGATACAATGTACATACTTTTCAATATGGGGTGTATTAGCCAGCATCTTCGGTGATTATGTCATTGTTGCACAGATTCTGATTATGTTGTATGTTTTCAAGCGCCCTACCTAAAATGTTCATTACCGATTGATGGCACCATGTAAGATTTTCTCATTGAACGTAAAAGGAATCAATAATCCGATAAAACGGAAGAAAATCCTACGCTACCTAAGTCAAGAAGCTGCGGATCTGATTTTCTCCAAGAAACGCATTTAAATTCGAAGGAAACTCTTAAACTCAATATTAAACTTTACATGGTGGCCGCCTATTCCCCAGCCGTTTCCAAGAAATGTGGGGTTGCCACACTGGTTAGTAAATCTTTGCATGCTACTATTATTGCGACTAGCTCAGATACAGAAGGTAGATGGTCCAGAGTTCTCCTCAAGATAGGTAGCCTTGAAGTTACATGTATATGCCTTTACGCTCCTAATGGGGTTGACCCTGCCTTTTTTGCTACCATTGCTCAGGTTGCGCAGGCCTCTGCTAATACTTTATTGATAATTGGGGGGGATTTCAATCTAGTCCTTGATCTCCTGATTGACAAACAGCCGCCTAGGACAAGTGGTCCCCCCAAGAGTCACACCACGCTTACCTCCCTGATCAAAGATCTTGCCTTAGTTGATCTATGGAGGTTACTACACCCCAATGAGCTTGACTTTACCTTCTTCTCTTCCCCTCACAAATCCTAGTCTTGCATAGCACGGCCACTTTCAAAGCCCAACAGGCCTGGGAGCGCGAACTGCAAACCACTTTAACCCCAGTGCAATGGAGCGTTTTCTGGAGCAAAGTAGTGCGGGTTTCCCGGTCTGCTTCTGCTACCCAAACTCTCTTCTTTTTGCACACAGCTGCTTTTATACCCCAGAAAAATAGCCAAATGGAACACAACTGCTGGGGACCAGTGTTGGTCTTGCCATACTGCTGTGGGAACCTTCGCTCATGTTATTTATGAATGTCCTCAACTACAGGTTTATTGGGGGCGGGTTTGGGGTTGTATTCAATTTATCTTATACCTTCACGAGCCTCTCTCTTGGAAGATTGTGGGACTCCGCTCTGTGGCGGAGGTCCCCTCTCTTCCTAAGAAGGGTCGCTTTCTCCTTGATTTCATGCTGGGTATAGCCCTATGCTTAATCACGAGGCATTGGAAGGATAGCTCTCGACTTACCGTCAAGGAATGGTGGAACCTCGTCTGCTTATATAGTAAATATGAGCAGATACCTCGGAGAGCTATTCCCCATGCCCAAACTCACTCTCGCTTGTCTAAATGGCAGTTGCTCAATGATTATGTACAATCTGCTCATTGTTCCGACATGCCTGTTTAATGTGCACTCATCATGTTTTAGATCACCGTTAGGTTTTGTAACACAATAATGTAAATACACGCCCGCTCCGGGAATGATTAGTTTTCTAGAGAAGAAGCAGGGGGGAGGGGGGTGGCAGGGGTTTACTTTGATGTATGTATTACACTTTATGTATCTGTCTTTTAGCTGTATGTCTTCCTTTTCCTTTGTTGTTATAAAACGAAAATAAAGAGTTTAAAAAAAAAAAGAACTGTGCAGACATGCAGTGCTAGGTTTGTAAACCAATGCAGAGCCTCACGTCTGTACAGTAAACAAACACAATAACCTGTATTTAGAGGTGGAAAGAAAGGTCACACATGTTACAGTAACCCACACAGAAGCCATATTGCCACATGTTCTGTTGCAATAGTCAGTCACATGAACATGCACCGTGTACATTTAAACATGATACAGTGATGCCACACATGCACTGTAACACCCTTGGTGAGTGCAAACATCAATCCAAGATGCTGGTGTGCAGTAAAGTGGTGTGGTGGCAAATACTGTGTCATGTCCAAGTGGATGGTAGGCGGACATGGACAAGAGGACCTCTCCAGTGTTCCCCCTGTGCCACACGCATGGCTGTATGCTCGTGTTGAACCAAAAAGATGAGCATATCCTGCGTCCCATGTCATAAACATGGGCAAATCACAACAGCACAATGTCAGAAGGATGCATAACATACAGCGACAATGTCAGTCCCAGCTGCACGTGGGGACCAGTACACAGTGTCCACAGTGCAAAGGGTGTCTGCAACCCAACAAGTCCTGGGAAGAGTTTCCTTGAAACCCTGGGCATGCATAGTCAAGTGTGACATCCCAATATGCTGCAGTACTGGAAAGGTCAGGTGTGTCTCCCATGATGAACAGGACACCCAGCCACAGCACGGCAGCAAACGGTGTGTTGGACAGGCCTGTCATGGCCAAAGTAGCAGTTCAACAATAATGTCCATCCTAGGCATGTGTCCCACTCGCAGAGGTCACACATCCTATGGCACCATGTCCCAGGGATAGTTCCATGGTGTTGTTGTGTCCTCCAACAGGTGGGTGTTGGTGATGCCGGATGCACTGTAGTAGATGTGCTTTGTGTGTTCACTGCCCAGTGTCAGAAGAGGATAAACAATGTATTGATATGCTGCTTGCAACATCAGCCCAAATTGCAGAGAGTCAAACATCAATATGTATGTAATGAAGCATCATGCAGGCAAACATAACATGATCACAACACAGAACACACTGCATGTTGGGGACTTTTTGAATTGGAACCGCAGACGAGGGTGTCACATGGATATGGTCATGTTCATGCCCATGTTACACAGGCAGTTCACAGCTTCACCCCATGTGCATCAGTGTTTGTGTACAGAGACTCCACATGAAATGTCCATGAAACAAACAGTAAATCATTAACATGTAAAGGCTGAAGTCATTTCCAAAAGACCAAAGGTGCAACTTACTGTGTGTCTGCAGCAAGTGTCTGTTTTGGTTCCCTTGAGGCTCTCAAAGGCCACAACACATCACAGTGAAGGGAGAAGATGTCATTGAAATGTGTAGAATCACCATGTCCCCATGTCCAGCCACTGTTGATGCATGTCCACATTATGGTGATATCTGTGATGCAAAAATGCTGTTGTGCAGTGGTCTGTCAGCACACAAGAGATAGGTCAGCTCACAACACACAACAGATGGCCACAATGTTCACAAGGTAAACAACAGTAAGGTAGAGATAGCACAGCCACCACCACTCCCCAGGTGTACAGACCCCTCACACCACATGATAATGCAAAATGCTTGCACGCTGTATCATCACACAGCCAACCCAAAAACACACAACCACACAGTATGCTAAGGTGGGCATGCCAGCAGTAGCATATGGCCTGTATGTGCACAATTGGAGATTACTGGAGATAAAGGCTGTCGTAGGTCACCCGTCCAGGCGGTAGCCTGGGAGCAGGTGAACTCGCCTGTCTTACTCTCTACGATTACTTTCAATATGGCTGCCAAGGAAGACAGCTGGGTAATGTAGTTTTTTTTTGAGCAAGGAGTGTGGCCACACGGTAAATAGGCAAAACAGAGAATTTTATTTCGGGGTTTCCCCTCCGCAATGAATTCAAATGAACCTCAACTCAAACTGGATAATTCTCCAATAAGGCAAAATAAGAATGTGAAACAGGTTGAACAGAAAAATACAGGATTTCCTTTTAAAACATCAGTATTCCACTTCATGTGAGGAACAGGCTTCTGAAGCTTAATCTGTACTCCAGATTAGCTTCTTTGTCATTTACTTTCAAACAGCTTCCTTTCTCCAAGCCATGCACAGCACAAGTCTTTAAATGGCTTTCATGGTACAATCTTTTTGCTAGGCAAATAATCAACAGCTATTCAGGCTCTTAGCCAGACACAGAGAACATTGCATTTCTTCAACATCTGAACCGTTAGGTTCCTCCAGCAGGTCTATATCCATTTCATCTCCAGATTCAGTGCGTCTATCCTGAATATCAGCTGTCTGGTTATTCTCCTGCCTTATCAGCTCCTGCAAATGTAACAACAGCTGTTCCCTATGCTCTCCAGCCACAGGCTCTTGCAACGGAGTTTCTCTCCCTTTTAAGAATTTAGCAAGCTCTGTTAGAGTGGAGGTTTGGCAGTCACTGGCATAAGTTATGGGTTTACTAAAGCTTTGCTTTCCAGAGTTCAGGGGCATACAACGTTTAGCACTGTCTCTTAACTCTTGAACAATGCCTTCAGTATGGCTTTGGTTAGGAAATAAAGAAAATACATTCTCATTACCTTCAGGGTTTAAATGCTGTCTTGTACTATTTCCCCATCTGGAAACACTTCTTTGTCTTGGCAATAGTGTCCTGCACTGGGTTCCAGACACCCTCTGTTTCTCCTTTACTCTTGCCTGAGAATCCACCAAACTCAGAAAGTCTCTGCTTCCAGGCTTGTCCCCTTTAGAATCAGCTCCTCTTACTTGAACTGTTTCTGGAACTTGACGGACTCCAAACACTGCCTGCTCATCTTGCTGCTGCTGTGTTCCTCTCTGCTGTGCTTTTCCCCTCTCTTCTCGTTGCGCTCCTTCTTCCCTTTCCTTTTCTGTTTGTTCTAAAACTGAAACACTTTTTAACTGCTGGTTTCCAGGCACCACGCCTTTCTTCCTGCCCATGTGCAGCTCATCAGTGCTCAACCTAGCCCTGACATCACTAGGTGGGCGGAGCTTAGCACTCAGAATACTCTGCTTTGGAGGCTTGTGGTTTCTATGGGAACTGCCTTTCTCTCCATATTTAAAGGAACAGGGCTCATTTTCCTCCCATTCCATTTCCTCTGCACAGCTCTCCTTACCACACATTCCCCCCCTTAAAATATTACGGGCAGGGGTGCGATTCGCATCACAGCACGTAATTCTCGCTGAATACTCTGTATCCTTTTCTTCACTGGTGAGCCTGGATAATGCGTCTGCATTCTGGTGGAGCTTGCCAGCTCTATGCTCTATCCTGAAGTCATACGCTTGGAGTGCCATGTACCATCTTGTCAGTCTGGGATTGTGGTCTTTCATCTGGCCAAGCCACTTTAATGGGGCGTGATCTGTCATTAGTAGGAATCTTCTGCCTGCCAAATAAAATTTTAGCGATTCCATAGCCCACTTTACAGCCAGGCACTCTCTCTCAATTGTAGAATAATTTCTTTCTGCCGGGGATAGCTTCCGACTGAGGAAAAGTACCGGATGCTCGGCGCCATCGTACTTCTGGGAGAGCACAGCTCCCAGCCCCGTCTCAGAGGCATCCGTCTGAAGAATAAACGGCAGACCAAAGTCCACCCCACGCAACTCTGGGGCTGCACACAGCTCTTCCTTCAGCGTCTCAAAAGCTGTGTCCGCTTCCGTAGTCCATCTCAGCTGATTGGGCATATTTTTTTTTCAGCATGTCAGACAACGGTGCGCTCTTTTCTGCGAAATGCGCTATAAATCTCCAGTAATAGCCTACCAGGCCAAGAAAGCTGCACATCTGTTTCTTGCTAGTGGGCTTCGGAAAAGCTTTTACGCTTTCAACTTTGTTCAACAGGGGCTTCACAACTCCATGACCCACCAGGTGTCCGAGGTATTTAACCTCCTGGCCGCCGAACAGACACTTGGCCGGATTCAGTGTCAGGCCCGCACTCCTCATTGCCTGTAACACTGCTCGCACCCGGAACAAATGTTGATCCCATCTGACACTGTGAATGACGATGTCGTCCATATACGCCGTAGCGTATTCCTGATGGGGACGAAGCACCAGGTCGATGAGGCGTGTGCACGTAGCCGCTGCTCCGTGCAGGACAAATGGCATTCGTCTGAACTGAAAAAGGCCTACTGGCGTGCTGGAAGCGGTCTTCTGGCGTGATTCCCTGGTCAGGGGAATTTGCCAGTAGCCTTTTGTCATGTCCAGTGTTGTCAGATATCGAGCTTGTCCCAATCGATCTAGGAGTTCCTCGATCCGAGGCATAGGGTATGTATCGAATTTGGAAATTGCATTTACCCTCCTAAAATCAATACAGAACCTCAGGGACCCGTCCGGCTTGGGAACCAGCACTATCGGGCTGTTCCATGGGCTTTTAGACTCCTCAATCACTCCTAAATTGAGCATTTCTCTCACTTGCTGTACTACCTCCTGCCTATTGGCTTCGGGCAGACGGTACGGACGCTGTCGTACCACTTCCCCTGGTGGCGTCAGGATCTCATGTGCGACGAGCCTGGTCTCTCCGGGCACCGGCGTCAGGACATCAGCAAAATCTCCAATCAGGCGTTGTAATTCCTGTTTCTGGGTCCACGAGAGGCCTTCTCCCATCCCTGGCTCGGGATTCTTCCGACAATCACCCAGCTGGGGACCCAGGTCATCGTCCACCTTTTCCTCCACCGACACTGCCAGTCCCTGCAGGTCAGCATATCCTGTAGAACCGAACCCCTGGGCTCCACGTGCGGTCTCTGAAATTATAGACACCTCCTCCAGAGGTGGGAATCCGATCCTTTCGCAGATGATCTGGGCAATACGATCACCCACACTCACCGAAAAGTCCTCCAAACCGAAATTGAATAGGAGAATCTTCACTGCACCCCTGTAATCCGGATCGATTACTCCGGCTCCGATATCAATAAAATGTTTCATGGCCAGACCTGATCGAGGCGCGATACGGCCGTAGCAGCCAATAGGTACTTCTATCTGCAGAGCAGTATTGATCAATGCTTTGCCATGCTTAGGGACAATTATGTCCTCAGCGCTTTACAAATCAAAACCAGCCGCGTGCGGGGTGGCTCTCTTCGGGGCACAAGCTTCCGGACTCATCTTACAGTATCGCAATACAAATACAGGCTTCTTATTGGACTCCTCCTTGGGAACTTGTGGTGTGGACTTTGAACCCTTCCCAAACAACGGACTAGGGGTTACTACTGATTTCACTGGCTTCGGACTGGGCATCTTAGGTGGAGTTCTCTTGACTCCTATTTTGGCCTTTTTATCCAGTCGTTCCTGCATACCCCTCTGGAATTGAGGCCAATCTCTTCCTAGCACAACTTCTTGGGGTAACCGGGATACTACGGCCACAGGTATCTCTTTTTCTACTCCTAGTCCTTTTACTAGGACTTGATAAAGGGGATAGGTGGACGCAGTACCATGGACACACTTGATGTTAACTGTGCCAGTGGATAAAAGGGGTGTCTCCCTACCTTGGGCTTTTATCCTGTTCCAGAGGTTCTTAGACACCATGGATTGATTTGAACCCGAATCCAACAATGCTTTGGCTGCTATTCCTTGCACAGTGACTGCCAATAGGAAACCCTCCCTGGTTTTCCCTGAATCATCCAAAACCAAAGCGGTTCTCACTCTACAGTCACGCTGTAGATGCTTCTCACTCCCACACTTAAAACATGCTTTCCTAACATTTTTCCTTCTCACATCTGGTAGAAAAACATCTTTACCAACATGTTTTGGCTTCAGATCACTTTCTGACATTGCATAAGGGTCTTTTGCAAAAGCAACACTCCTCTCTTGAGTGCCTCTATCCACCTCGAGAAATCTCTCAGCGAGCGTAATGGCTTCTTGCGTATTTTTGCACCCTTGCAAAATCAGGAAGGAACAAATCTTTTCTGGAATGGAAGTCATAAACTGCTCCAAAATAATTACATCAATTATCATTTCTAACGTTTTGCCCTCTGGCTCTAGCCATTTAGTAGCCAGACTTTTTAGGCGGTGGAACAACGCTCTCGGTGTTTCACCAGCTATTGGTTTAGCATGCCGAAACTTCTGGTGATACACTGAAGGTGTTAGTCCCAGCCACTCTTTTATGGCACGTTTTACCTCCATATAATCATTAGCAATATCTGCCGGCACCGCTTGGTAGGCCGCTAACGCTTCGCCTGTAAGCGATAACGCCAAGCGCACTGCCCACTGTCCTTTTGCCAACCAGCCAGTTGAGCCACGCGCTCAAACGCCTCTAGAAAGTCATCAAGGTTGTCATTGTCCCTCAATTGGCCAAACCTTAATGTTTCCTTGGACCATGGCCCAAAGATACTAGACAAACCCAGTTCTGGCGACTCTGTAGAAGGTGGATTAGACTCTGATGTCTTTCTGGAGTCTTTCATCCACGCCTGCATTAGGTCGACCAGCGGCTTCTGCTGTGCCTCCAGCCTTGCAGCAGCCCGCTCCTGGATTTCCAGTGACAGATCCTTCTGCCTCTCAAACTGGTTCGCAATCCACAATAGGACTTCTTTTACTTCCAGCGACATTTTTGCTCTGCAACGAGAAAAAAGAGAAAAAGAGACGACCCAAGTGCGACACCACAACTGGTGCACTACTCTCTGGTTCCCAATCTCTGCACTCCTCCCAGTACCAGTATCCTAGCTGACCCAGTTAGATACCCTTTACCTGGTACTGGTGTGCTTCACGCTCAGCTCCAAAGTTGGGTCACCACGGGACCTTCCGCCTTCGTCACGGACTCTCTCCGCTCCCACGAAGTGGTTTTCCTGTAACCTTGGAGTTGTTCTGTCAGCTTCACAATTCTGGCGCATGCGTAGCCAAGGTCCAAAAATCCGTAGCAACTACGCCACTCTGTCGTAGGTCACCCGTCAAGGCGGTAGCCTGGGAGCAGGTGAACTCGCCTGTCTTACTCTCTACGATTACTTTCAATATGGCTGCCAAGGAAGGCTGCTGGGTAATGTAGTTTTTTTTTTGAGCAAGGAGTGTGACCACACGGTAAATAGGCAAAACAGAGAATTTTATTTCGGGGTTTCCCCTCCGCAATGAATTCAAATGAACCTCAACTCAAACTGGATAATTCTCCAATAAGGCAAAATAAGAATGTGAAACAGGTTGAACAGAAAAATACAGGATTTCCTTTTAAAACATCAGTATTCCACTTCATGTGAGGAACAGGCTTCTGAAGCTTAATCTGTACTCCAGATTAGCTTCTTTGTCATTTACATTCAAACAGCTTCCTTTCTCCAAGCCATGCAAAGCACAAGTCTTTAAATGGCTTTCATGGTACAATCTTTTAGCTAGGCAAATAATCAACAGCTATTCAGGCTCTTAGCCAGACACAGAGAACATTGCATTTCTTCAACATCTGAACCGTTAGGTTCCTCCAGCAGGTCTATATCCATTTCATCTCCAGATTCAGTGCGTCTATCCTGAATATCAGCTGTCTGGTTATTCTCCTGCCTTATCAGCTCCTGCAAATGTAACAACAGCTGTTCCCTATGCTCTCCAGCCACAGGCTCTTGCAACGGAGTTTCTCTCCCTTTTAAGAATTTAGCAAGCTCTGTTAGAGTGGAGGTTTGGCAGTCACTGACATAAGTTATGGGTTTACTAGAGCTTTGCTTTCCAGAGTTCAGGGGCATACAACGTTTAGCACTGTCTCTTAACTCTTGAACAATGCCTTCAGTATGGCTTTGGTTAGGAAATAAAGAAAAGACATTCTCATTACCTTCAGGGTTTAAATGCTGTCTTGTACTATTTCCCCATCTGGAAACACCTCTTTGTCTTGGCAATAGTGTCCTGCACTGGGTTCCAGACACCCTCTGTTTCTCCTTTACTCTTGCCTGAGAATCCACCAAACTCAGAAAGTCTCTGCTTCCAGGCTTGTCCCCTTTAGAATCAGCTCCTCTTACTTGAACTGTTTCTGGAACTTGACGGACTCCAAACACTGCCTGCTCATCTTGCTGCTGCTGTGTTCCTCTCTGCTGTGCTTTTTCTCTTTCTTCTCGTTGCGCTCCTTCTTCCCTTTCCTTTTCTGTTTGTTCTAAAACTGAAACACTTTTTAACTGCTGGTTTCCAGGCACCATGCCTTTCTTCCTGCCCATGTGCAGCTCATCAGTGCTCAACCTAGCCCTGACATCACTAGGTGGGCGGAGCTTAGCACTCGGAATACTCTGCCTTGGAGACTTGTGGTTTCTATGGGAACTGCCTTTCTCTCCATATTTAAAGGAACAGGGCTCATTTTCCTCCCATTCCATTTCCTCTGCACAGCTCTCCTTACCACAAGGCTTGTCAAATGCAATGATACACTGCTGTTGGCTGATGCTTCAATGTCAGGGAAGGGTATACGTGCAGCCCACTATCCGAACACCTAGGTCCTACATACACTCGCAGCTCTATTGTACGTGTCCCAGAGATAGTGTTGGAGAAGACGAACTGGCCGGGAACACATGTGGATATGTGTGCCATTAGCAAAATATGGGGTATGGGAGTGCAGGGCAAAGAGGTGAACAACAACATATGTACAATATGACAGATCCCTGCAGACATGTGTTCCCCCTGACTATCGTCACAGACAAAATAGCTGTAGGTCCACCTACCCCAGACTACTGCATGTTGGATGACCTACAGTCAGCTGCCGAGGCACCACAGCATAAGGAGGGTCACCAAGTATGTCCTGTGGATTGAGGAACACAAGAGAAACATACATATGTCATGTTGGAACTGTGCAACACACTGCACCTTAACGTCCTCAGCTCGCAGATCCCCCAAGATCCTTTACAGACTGACTGTGCCTCATCACACTGTACACATTCCCCTCATGCTAACGTTATTACTGAAGTGTGTGTGGCAAACTACAAGGGCCCGTACTCTGTCTGTCCCCTTCCCCACCTCTCTGCTGCCATAAAATTGTTGAACAATCTGTCTCCTCGCTACCGTGTCCCTGCTCGGCTCTAAGGCTGCAGTACTATCCTGCATCCCCCATATCGCTCCCCCTGCCCCTTCTGTGTGTGTTCTGGTGTCTCAATGTCCACTGCTACCCCGCTTTCAGTTCCTGTACCACAGGGAAATAGCCAGGGGCTACTTCCTTATCCGCTGTCGATATACATTTCCTTGCTTTGGCTATCTCATCCCTTGATGTACATTACCAGCTATGTGCTGATGAGTTGCAAAGATATGTCTCCACGCCTGAGTTATATCTGCCAAACTACAGTCCGATGTCTGCTTGCCAACTGACATTGATGGCTGCATGTCATCACACTGTGTGAAATCGATACTGGCAAAGCATGGATATCCTATATGTGCACCTAAACCCTCCCCTCCCATCTGAGCGTCTTTGTGTGTGTGGCCATACCCTCCTTTCTCCTGGGACCTCAATGTAGGTGTTGTCTTGAACTGCACTCTCCTCCTCTACACACATACCCAGCTTGTAGTTGAGGCTTGTGGTTTATATCTAGATTTCATCAGCTATATTTCCCCAGTCCTTACTGAACACACAACTAAAATCCAAACCCATTCCCAAATCAGTTCCCGGCTTGCCTACTGTAACCCACACTTTGCTGATCTGGCTTTGAATCATCTCTGTCTGCCTGAAAACATGCAACACTGCACTGCTTGGCCTTTCCACAGCCACACACATAATGGCAATAATACTCCCCCTATCAGGACACCTCACAGGTTCCCTATCTGTCTCCGCATCCATGTCAAGGCTCTCCTGCTGACCTATACATGCAGGTCCACTGTGGTGTTGCAGTAACATCCCTTACTGATCTCAACTACCAGTAATCCAACTACTACAGAGCATGTATATAGTACTGCATGTCACATATAGCGCTACACAGAAACAACTAACACACAGTCCATGCTCATCAGAGCATACCAACCAATCCATCATCTCATATTACAAAATGTGGAACACACACGTCTAGGCAACTGGTTCCATCTATGGGCCGCTCTCCTACTGTTGACCCCATACTACACGCCTTTCACCTTGCTGCACTCAAAGCCTCAAACTAACTACCTGTGGCTGTACAGTAGCCCCTATCCCAATCAGCCACAAATCATGTGTGACATCTTAACACCTCCCCCAAGCCTAATACCCCTAAAACACATAATCCACCTCCACCCGCTGTAGTGCCCTGCTCACATCTTCTGCATTTCAGTCATAACTAGATTGTAAGCTGGGATGGCCAGGCAGTGTCTGTTATATGTCAGTGCAGTGTTGCATCTTACTGCTACTGGTATTCAAATGTTCACTAGTAGTAGTAGTACACACAAATCTAAACAAATGTATGTGGCAACATATGCAGTACTTACATGAGAAGACCTCCTCAATCACCTGATACCTGACTGCTGTGCCTTCACATGTGTCACCACGGCCATGCACAGGAGGACACATAGGATCATCCTTCAGACCCTCATTAATTTAGACAGGGATATTGTGCCTGAGAGCAATGTAGTGCAGGATGCAACAGGCTACAATGATCTCTGCCACAGTCTGTGGTTTATATTGTAAGGCCCCGCCTGTTCTAACCAGACACCTGAAGCAACTCTTTAAAATGCCAAAGGTTTGCTCTATGACAGAGTGGCTGGAGGGATGGGCCTCATTGTAACTCCTCTCTGCATGTGTCCGTGGTTGACGCACAGGGGTCAGCAACCAGGGGCGATGCCCATATCCTGAATCACCTGCAGAAAGAAATGTGGCACGTTAAAGCAGGAGCTGATGTCTAACCAAATGGACACAAGTATGTACGTGCAAACCAAATGCACAAAACATACTGACAGAAACATATGACATCACATGATGGGACACCACAACTATGCATCAGCGTGTGAAGTTATGACACACAAAACAAGGGGTAGATGTAGGGATTGCTATCAACATAATCTGTAAGCACGACACAAATGCTAGCATCCATTCTACCATCATCACACAGCACAGTAGCAAGGTAGAGCTGGAGGGCACTACCCCCCCCCCAACGTTAGATCACACACAGACAGATAAGACACACACACAACTAGGAATACACCTCAAAGACAGACATGTGCACATACGGTTAGTCACAGGATCAACATGTACATGTCAGAGATGAGAAATACACACCCAGCAGTATACAGTCCTCATACTGGCCTGCCTCAAATTGTCTGAATAGTGCAGAGTGATGCAGGATATAGGAGTCATGGGTGGACCCTGAAAACCTAGGGACCACATTCAGAATATGCATATTTGCATCACATACAACCTGAACATTCAGGGAATGATAGTGTTTGCGGTTGCGGAACACTACCTCCCTGTCTCTAGGCGGGACTAGTGCAACATGTGTGCAATCAATAGCTCCCATCATGTGTGGTATCCTGGCTAACACCTCAAAGGCCTGGTTCAGGGTCCCCCACCATTGCCTAGTGTTGGGAATGGCAATGTAATTCCCCACCCGGCTGATCATGGCACGCAGTACCTGGTGGAGACAGCGTGAGAATGTGGGGTGGCTCATGCCACCCACTGCAGCCACAGATGACTGGAAACAGCCAGAGGCAAAGAAATGTAGGGCACCAAGGAGTTTGACCAAACCCGGTATGGCATGTGACCGACCAGTCAGGGGATCGAGGTCAGGTCTTAGATCCTCATAGAGCTCCCTAATAGCCCCCATGCTCAGGTGGTAGAGGGAGATGACCTGGTCCTCACGCATGCCATGGAGCTGGGCCCTGGGCCTGTAGATGCGAGGTTGGTGAGCCTGCAACTCTGCACACCTCCTGCACCGTGCCGGCACAGCCCCTGCCTGGCTTACCCCCACAGCTGCAGGTCTGTGTTGCAACAGGACTACACCCATGCCCTGTGCCTCAGCACCATGGACATCATCTCCCCCATCAAGCAACTGCAGCCCTTGCTCACCTCCCACTGCACACGCAGCAACCACAAAGCCCACCATAAACTCCACCCCTCCAACTCCTCTAATTCACTCTAACACATACAATCAGCTCACCAACCTAGCCACACACCTCCCTCACCACACACCAACCCAGCCACACTACCCCACCACCACTCACAAACCAAGCCACTCCCCATGACACACTTGCCTCTGAAACTCTCCTTGCTTCACCAACAACCAACAGTGCACACCTTTTCTCCCTCGCCTATACAAACCCCTCAATGTGAACCAAGTGTGCAGGTGTATTTATAGGTTATTTTATGTTGCGCAAGTTGTGCATGGGCAGTGGTGCAAGCGTGTCGGCTGTGTGCATTGCGCATGTGCCACGGATACACGGAAGGTGCATATGCAGGACACCATGTTACACATGCACTGTGCGTGAGCGTGAGACATGCGCATTTGCTGCGTGATGTTAGGCACATGCGCCAAGCCTCACGCTCATGCACAGTGCATGTGTAACATGGTGTTCCACACATGCACCTTCCGTGTCTCTGCGGTGCATGCGCAACACGTTCAGCTGACGCACTCGCGCCACTGCACATGTGCAACACGTGCAACGTAAAATAACCTATAAATATACCTGCACACCTGGTTCACGTTGAGGGGTTTGTGTAGGCGAGGGAGAGAAGGCGTGCATTGTTGGTGAAGCAAGAAGAGTGTCAGAGGCAGGTGTGTCGTGGAGAGTGGTTGGGTCGTGAGTGGTGGTGGAGAGTGTCAGAGGCAGGTTTGATGTGGAGAGGTGTGTGGCAAAGCAGGCGAGAGAGAGAAGAGAGGAGGCGAAGAGCAGTCTAGAGAGACAGGAGCAGAGTTGAGGAGCAGGCAGCAGGGAGAGAAGGTGGGGCGAGGAGCAGGTGTGAGCTATAGCAGAGGAGTCAAGGAGTCCAGGAGCAGGGATGTGTGACAGGGAGGGAGAGGGTACAGAGGGCAGGGAGAAGGAGCAACAGGACATGGCAGTTAGGGGGGAGGGGGACACCTGTTCAGCAGGACTCAGAGACAGCAGGGAGTGTTGGGCCTTCGATGGTGGCTGCAGGCCCATCGGGTGTGTCCCAGCCCACACAGGGGCCACACAGTGCCAAACGAAGGCATATACCAGTGCCAGCTGAGGAACGGAGGAGGGCTGTGAGATTCAGTCAGCAAGAAAACCACATCCTGCTGGCCAGTGTGTTGGCGCGGTATGAGGTGCTCTATGGCCGGCTGAGCAACAGCACCACTGTGGCAACATGTACACATGTGTGGGAGGAGGTAAAGGAGGCCATAGCCCAGGCAGGGGGACCAACCAGGGACCTGGGCAGCCTGAGAAAGAGATTCAATGACATTAAGCGTGGTGTGCGTGCACACATGGTGGCTGAGAGGCAACATGCCATGGGCACTGGTGGGGATGTCCCCTTTGCCCCAACTCTCACAACCCTGGAGCAGGAGCTAGCAGACCATCTTGGGCCCATCTACCTGCGTGGACTGCCAGAAGCACTGGACACTGCCCATCCACAGGCAGGTAGGTATGCACCTTACACCTTGCTGCTCCTTACGCTTGGAATAAACTCCCTTTGTCTAGGTGTCAGACATCTTCTCTGCCCCTCCTCACACTTGGGTTCATAGCTCATATCTTTGCCTCTGCCTTTGGCTCATAAGTGTGCTGTTCGCCATTCCACCACTTTTAAATTGCACGTTTCTGTCTTCCTCTCACAAGTGTTTCTACCATCATCCTTTGTCCTGTCTCCCCTGCTCCTGTTCCAAACCTCTTTCCACACCTGTTAGTGCTATGTCTATTTAGATTATAAGCTCCACTGAGCAGGGATTGTCTTGTTGCATGTTCACTTTCACAGTGATGCCTATAAAATGCTTAGTAGTAGTAGTAGGAGTAGTAGTAGTAGATATGCAGCACACGTACAGGGCACGCCCAAGCACATGTGGCACATGGAGGGGAATGGTGGGGGACCATGTCCTGAGAGCATGCGTGCCCTAACACAGGCAACTGTGGGGTGATGACACAGCAGCACATGGCAGGGTAGGTACAGGGTGTGTGTGACAGGTACCTGGACCTGTGTGCATGATAGACACAGTCCTGAACGTATTCGAGGACCGCAAAGCAATGGTGAAGCAGGGGGCATGGCGGACATGACCCATATCTGATTCAACACTGCATACATCCATGGTCCAGACAACAGACATGCAAAGCCCAGAGGGTTAAGCTGCACAGCAACAATTCACTGCACCACAGATCATCAATGTAACAGTGATGTATAGGACCTATCTGAGGAGTGGCTAATGATATCCCACTATAATCAACGAGAAGCACAGCATACATGAGCAGCACTGTAACAGTAATGAGCCACATTGGGATATCATTTGACAGTATACAGATAACCTCCTGGTATCACCTCTACATTGTTGCTCTCTAGTGCTGTGAAGTCTGGCTGTGCTGCTGGACCCTTAGGACCTTTCATATAGGTGAGTTTGGCCACTGATGTATGCAGAGTTCATGCGATTACAGGGCTTGTCTGTCCTTCTAAGTACTCCTCCTCCTAAGGATATGTGGTTGGGGGACTAACTGAGGTCAGATGCCTCTACTACTGGAGTAACCCTACCCAGAATGGTCTAGCGTTCCTTCCTCACATATGTCTTATGAGGGTTTAAATTTAATTTTTCTTGTGTCCACTCCATTTGGGGTGTGTACTTCATTACTAGCCTGCGTTGTCTGTCCCCCTGTGGTCTACTTGCTAATATAGTACCTGGCATATAGGTCACAACCAGTCATCATACATCTGTAGCCAGTCACCAAACACATTGAGACAGGGGGAGACATACAGGAGGGACATACAACTATCCCAGAACACATTGGCCTGTGGGTACCCACACACACCACTAAAACACATATGACGTCTGTATGCACCTATCTATCCAGGGACATATCCCAGAACAATGACAGGGAAGGGCCTAACACAAAGAGATGATGACATAGATGCAAACAAATGGCAGCAAAAACATAACACACGTCACACACTTAACACTCTGTCGGGGCCCACATACGGTAGGGATACCCCACCCACCCTCACCAGACATTGGACGGCACATCGCCATGCCCATACCAAATGCACATAGCACAATCCCCACAACACTTGGGATCAGCCCTTATACATGTCCCGCAGTGCCACACACACATTCCCATACCCCCGCATACTGTGCAACCCCATACCCAGCAGTGCTCCACTCATCCCCCCAGATACCCCACCAGACCTATGGAGTATGTGACAGCTGTCTACCCACACAGCACAGTGTCTTGCAAAGTGGAGGGCCCCCACACACGTCTGGCTGACATGGACACATCCTGCAACACCTAATGTGCATGCCACTCAGGGCAATGCAAGCACATTGCTCACACACAAAATGATGGCACACAATCCTACTCAGGACTCCCACATGTGCCACGGCCACATGTATTGATGAGGCCACATACAAGGTCAGGTGGACAGTCCATACCTGATACTGCAGATAGGGGGCACAGCACTCAACACACCATCCCCCACACACTGCATCCCATGTGTCACAGCTATACCACGGAATGAGCCTGCTATGCCCCCACCCCATACCAGGCACAGCACACTGTAGGCACCTGTGCTGTCTCTATTGTAGGCGCCACAACAGCAGGCACAGGCGGACAACACATTGATTGTGGGGTGAATGTACTACACAGGTGTACATAGGTGCACTGTGCAAACTTATCTGTGCTGTGTACCCTTTTCCACAACCCAGGTGACTACAGGACCATGGAGGCACATGAGGAGGAGGATGTGGCAGGGCCTCAGGATGGTGAGGGGTCAGAAGCCACAGTGTACGGGGACACTGCCAGCAATGGCAAAGGCACAACAGGAAACAATGTGCTAGCTGAGGCAGAGGACACGACCCCGGGTGCCAACGCTACAGTGGGGGCCACTAGCAGCAACTCACAGGCTCTAGAGGGTGCAGAGATGGAGGGGAATCACCACCCAGTGCAGGCGCCACGGACATCAGCCACCCCTCCCACAAGCATGGCTACAATCTTGGCAGAGCTGCAGGCCCACAATGCCTCAGCACGACACGATGCTGAAGGTAGATAACAGCATACACAACAGTTCCCATGGCGTGGACGTAACATCCACAAAGAGATTGCATGTGCACCACAATATGTTGGCAACATAGTAGATTGTTTCTTATGTGGGGGGGGGGTGTTCTGTTCTATGTGTGTTTCACCCTCTTGTAGCATGGCTTGTCAGGTGTCAGCATGTGTGAGGAGCTCAGATACATGCACACTGTTCATGGCCATATACCCCAAGGAAGCGCACAGCGGAAAACACCTATCCCAGGTCACCCAGACAGCTTACTTGACTGACACCTCCCCATGGGTATTGTTAGTCAGCATAGTTTGTCAGCGTAATCTGTACTGTGTGCCAGCGTTATAGAAAAGAGGGCCTCCCAGATATATGTATGTGTGTGCCATGACCCCTTACGTCATCTGACCTATCTCATATGACCAGTGTGCAGATCAAGCATTGACAGATTGAACTGCGACACTGTGCCATATGTGAGATCTGTGATTCAAACGACCCCTCATCAGGACCCCTTCCAGGCATGAGAATGGCTCATGGGACACAAAGATCTAAACATGGTCATGCATTGCTAGTTGTTGCATGCATGATTGTTCTGCAGACTGATCTGGTGGGATATGCCTGACATGTGCATGTTGTGATAATGACAGCACTGCAGAGCGAATGCAATGGGAAGGAAATGAGCAATATACCTTTAAGAGTAAAGGCAAACAAGATTCCCATGGAAACCTCAAGCTTCTAGCTAGAACTGAGCCCTGTCATAGTAGTGACGTAGGAGCTGAGTGGAGCCCTAACGAGTTTCACATGAGCAGCCAGAAGGGTGTGGCTGCTGAGGAAAGCCGTTTTAAACCTGCCTCAGAGTTCAGTGCAAGAGAGCAGCAGAGAGGGAAGAAGCAGCAGGGAAGGCAGCAAGTGAAGCAGCAAGAGCAACGAGGAAAGCTGAAGCCACGAGGGAAGCCAGCTGAACAAGAAAAGCCATGGAACCCAGAACAAGCTAAGAAGGATTCTGGAAGGTCTGTTTCCTATACTTCAGGAACACTGGAAGCAAACCCAAAACCTCTGCTAAAGCAACCCAAGGAAAAGGTAGAAAAGTTTACCTTCACACGGGGAGAGAGCTCTGATTGCAGAGAGGGCATTGCACGTGAGAAAGGTACATCTGCTATAATCCCTAGCAAGAGATATGCTGAAGATATTATACAGCAGTTAAAGACCAGTGCTAACCAGAGCCAAGATAGCACTGCTGTGAAAACAACTCCAGTCAGAACTAGAAACATTCCAAGTAAGTGTTATGAGACAGATTCAAAGTCTATAGTTAAAAGCTTATGAAGGAATCAGTTTCCTTCCTTAGACAAAGTGACTGCAAACCAGAGGGAACAGTTTATAGAACAACAGCAGGAAGTTCTTAGTAACCTTCAGTCTAATTCTGGTTTTAAAAGTTCCCTAGAGCAGAATGATAATGGAGATGGTGAGGAGATGATAATTGATGTAGAAGAAACTCCTGATATGAATAACGTTTGTGAAATGGATTGCTCTTTTTGTGAGACCAATCACCTGGACTTATGTTAAACAACATTTGCATGAGAGGAATGCAAAGCTGTTTTCTGACTCTCTGAAAGAAGGACATTGTGCTGAAACAATTAACTCTGCCTAAGCGTTTGCTGTGAATGACACAGTTTACCTATGCTTTATTTCTCAATTTTAATTGCTCCTGTTTTTCCTATTGTTTTGGGAGAAAATAATCCATGCCATGCTTTGCGCTGTGAATTCTATGTGTAAGGAAAAAACCCAAATAAATTTATCTGTTGCCTGAAACCTCGAGTCACAACACTTTTGTTAGATAGTAATCAAGACTACAAGTCCCAGCATCCCTTTCTGGCACAATAGCCAAGGACATTACTTGAAGACAAAATAGAGGTCACCCTTGCCCTTGAGCCACCGGCCCTAGGTGGGGGTAGGACAGATTGGCATAGTTGCTGCGGATCAAGGCACAAGCACGCATGCGCAAAAGGATTTAAAGGTGCAAATATTGAAATCAAGTTACAGGAAGACGTCTAGCAGAGATACTTCCAGACGGAGAAGGCGTGTCTGCTACTGTGGAGACCAACGTTGCTCACAAGCCTGACGCACCACTAGTATCAGGTAATTGGTGTCTAACAGGGTTACCTGAGGATACTTGTGCTGTGGGTATCAGTGTAGCTGGTGGGAAAAGTTAATAATACCTTCTATACTGTGGTACCGCACTTGGGTGGTTGCGTTTGTCTGCTTTATCATTTCAGAATGGCTATGGAGATGAAGGAAGTACTCACCTGGATAGCATCACAGTTTGAGTGACAACGTGAGCTAGTGATGGAAGCTCAAGAGCGAGCTGCAGCCTGGATGGAAGCTTAGCAAAAGCCGCTCATTCAAATGATGGAAGCTTGGATCCAGAGTACAAAGAAGGAGCCAGATCCTGTTTCTCCTTCACCAGGTTTATCACAGTTAAACCAAGCTCATGCTTTAGGACCCTGGTCCAGGGAAGCATGGAACTTTGGACAGTTAACTGATAGAGACAATCTGGAAGATTTCCTCGAAACATTTGAGCGAGTAGCTCACTTGATCAATTGGCCTAAAGACCAATGGGCGATCAGGTTAGCGATGTCTCTCACTGGTGAGGCATTGACCGCTTACCAGACCGTACCACCAGCTTTAGCTAATGATTATGACGAGGTTAAAAGAGCTATCAAAGATAGGATAGGTCTAACTCCCTCTGTGTACCACCATTTGTTTAGGGATACTAAATTAATGCCCGGTGAAACACCCAGAGCGTTATACCATCATCTGAAGGGACTGGTAAACAAATGGCTGGAACCGTACGGTAAGAGCCTTGAATCAGTGTTAGACAATATAATACTGGAACAATACATGAATGCTGTCCCTGAAAATGTCCGTACTTTCCTGATTTTGCAAGGTTGCAAAAGCTCCCAGGAAGCGACCATGCTCACTGAGTGATTCCTTGAAGCAGAAGGAAGCGCACAGGAGAAAAGCATAGCTTCTAGGAAGGCAACCAATGAATTTTCAGAAAGGAAGAAGAAAGCAATGAATGTTGTTGATACACTATGTTTACCTGGATGTAATAGAAAATATGTAAGGAAAACATGCTTTAAATGTGGCAGTGATGATCATTTACAGCGTAACTTTAGGGTAAAAACAGCGCTAGTAACCACTAACCCAGGACAGGTTAAAGAGGGTTTCTTCTTAACAGTGACAGTCCAGGGAGTGAATGCGAATGCCTTACTAGATTCTGGATCCAACCAGAGTATGGTATCAAAAAGGCTTTGGCAAAAGATAGAAGCCCAAAGTAAAACCATACCTTGTCTACCCAGTGGCACTGTAAAAATCAGATGTGTGCATGGTGCAGCATCCTCATACCCTATTTACAAAGTCCTAATAAGAGGATTAGGCATAGAAAGAGAGATTCCAGTGGCCATAGTTCCACGCTTGCCACAAGAATTAGTATTAGGCAGAGACTGGCCTTAGTTTCAAAAGGGTATTCAACAGAGTTTGCAGAAAAAGGAAGGTATGATAGCTGCAAGCACCCCGCTTGAATCACTGGATAAGAACACACGTAAAATGATGGCAGTCCCTAATCCCTTATTTGGGAAGGTGCAAAAGTCCCCACGACAGTTGCCCAAAGAAGAGGAGGCCAAGAAACCCGTGTTCATCCTAAAATACTGTAGGATGAGTCCAGACGCGCACCCACCAAAAGAGCTTCTCCACAAGCAGCCGGGTTTGATTTATACAGCACTGAGGATGTGACTGTCCCTAAACACGGCAAGGCTTTGGTGAATACAGCCCTTCAGTTGGAACTACCGGCTGGATGTTATGGACGCATCGTCCCTCGTTCCGGCTTAGCTGTGAAATACTCTATCGACGTGGGAGCCGGCGTCATGGACCCCGATTATAGAGGTGCCATTAAGGTACTGCTCTTTAATTTTGGATCTGAAGATTTCAGAGTAAGCATAGGCAACTGCATAGCACAGATCATATGCCAGAGGGTTGGGTTTCCTCCTCTTGAGGAAGTGCACATGGTCTCTAGTACAACTAGAGGAGCCCAAGGGTTTGGTTCAATAGGGCAGACTGACCTCCAAGGATTGGCGGCAACAGTCGAAGAAAAAGCAGAGGATGACTTAGGCCCCCAACTAAGTGATTGCAAGAAGACCCCTGAGCCAAGGATGGGAGAAGGGCTGTCGTGGACTCAGAAGAGGCAGCTGGAACAGCTGATAGAGAGTTTCCCGGACATCCTAACACCTCTTCTTGGACATACTCAGCTCGTCGCACACAAGATTGTAACTCCCCCAGGAGAAGTAGTACGACAGTGCCCATACAGGTTGCCGGAAGCACGAAGGCAAGAAGTCGTAAATCAAGTAAGGGAGATGTTGGACCTAGGCATAATTGAGGAATCCAAAAGCCCGTGGAGCAGTCCCATCGTGTTAGTCCCCAAGCCAGATGGAACGCTCCGATTTTGTATTGATTTTAGAAGGGTCAATGCCCTATCAAAATTCGATGCATACCCTATGCCCCGCATAGAGGAGCTCCTCGATCGCCTGGGGAAGGCCACGTATCTGACAACACTAGACATGACCAAGGGCTATTGGCAGGTGCCATTAACCAGGGAATCCCGCCCGAAAACAGCCTTTAGCACCCCAATAGGCCTGTATCAATTCAAGCGAATGCCCTTTGGTCTACATGGAGCGGCGGCTACCTGCCAAAGGCTGGTCGATTTGGTACTCCGACCTCATCAAGCATATGCAGTGGCATATATGGATGACGTCATCATCCACAGTACTAACTGGGAACAGCAACTATCAAGATTAAGAGCAGTATTACAGGCCATGTGAGACGCTGGCCTAACACTAAACCCAGCCAAGTGTATGTTTGCAAGCCAAGAAGTGAAGTACTTGGGTCATTTGGTTGGGCACGGTACTGTAAAACCCTTGATAGACAAAATTGAAAGCATGAAGAC
The DNA here is from genome assembly GCA_033557465.1 of Ichthyophis bannanicus. Taxonomy (NCBI): domain Eukaryota; kingdom Metazoa; phylum Chordata; class Amphibia; order Gymnophiona; family Ichthyophiidae; genus Ichthyophis; species Ichthyophis bannanicus. Next base: position 612,860,912 of record CM066034.1, on the reverse strand, counting down.
CTTCCCTCAACCCACCAACAAGAAACAACTTTGAAGTTTCTTAGGATTAGTTGGGTACTATAGGCGGTTTCTTTCACGTTTCGCGGAGAAAAGTGCCCCATTATCAGACATGTTAAAGAAGAACCAGCCCAATCAGCTGCGATGGACTCCAGAGGCAATCACCACTTTGGAATGCTTGAAGGCCGAACTATGTGCTGCCCCGGTTCTGCGAGGGGTTGAGTTCGACCTACCGTTCATCTTACAGACTGATGCCTCCGACACCGGACTAGGGGCTGTGCTATCTCAAAAGCATGGTGGTATAGAGCACCCAGTGCTATTTCTAAGTAGAAAACTGTCTCCTGCGGAGAAAAATTATTCCACAATAGAGCGAGAATGCCTCGCCATAAAATGGGCTGTAGAGTCTTTGAAGTTTTACATGGCAGGTAGGAAATTTCTTCTCATGACTGATCATGCCCCTCTAAAATGGCTTGGACAGATGAAAGACGATAACGCGAGATTGACGCGGTGGTATATGGTGCTGCAAGTGTTTGACTTTACCATCGAACACAGAGCTGGCAAGCTACATCAGAATGCGGATGTATTATCTAGGATTACATGCTGCGATGATGTCATCAACCCAGCCTGTAATATCTTAAGGGGGGGAATATGTGATAATGACAGCACTGCAGAGCGAATGCAATGGGAAGGAAATGAGCAATATACCTTTAAGAGTAAAGGCAAACAAGATTCCCATGGAAACCTCAAGCTTCTAGCTAGAACTGAGCCCTGTCATAGTAGTGACGTAGGAGCTGAGTGGAGCCCTAACGAGTTTCACATGAGCAGCCAGAAGGGTGTGGCTGCTGAGGAAAGCCATTTTAAACCTGCCTCAGAGTTCAGTGCAAGAGAGCAGCAGAGAGGGAAGAAGCAGCAGGGAAGGCAGCAAGTGAAGCAGCAAGAGCAACGAGGAAAGCTGAAGCCACGAGGGAAGCCAGCTGAACAAGAAAAGCCATGGAACCCAGAACAAGCTAAGAAGGATTCTGGAAGGTCTGTTTCCTATACTCCAGGAACACTGGAAGCAAACCCAAAACCTCTGCTAAAGCAACCCAAGGAAAAGGTAGATAAGTTTACCTTCACACGGGGAGAGAGCTCTGATTGCAGAGAGGGCATTGCACGTGAGAAAGGTACGTCTGCTATAATCCCTAGCAAGAGATATGCTGAAGATATTATACAGCAGTTAAAGACCAGTGCTGGGGGCGGAGCCTGATGTCCAGCGGGTTAGACGCTTCGCGCTGAAGCTCCCGAGAGGCCTACTCAGAATCCTGACTTAATACCTACCTAAACTTAATATTTTGCTCCGAACTTACCGGGGTACCTCGGGGGGGATGGCGGCCCACAAACCAGCGCGCTTAGACTTCGGGTCTCCCTCTTCTTCACACGGAAAACGCTCCAAAACAGAGTTGTCTTCCCCACAAAAGATAGTTCCACTTCGGGAAAACCCCGAAATGCAACAGGAGATCTTGGAGGAAATACGCGGTGTGAAGGAACTGGTACAGTCCTACGGAGAAGCGCTCCGAGCCATGCGAGAAGACTTCGGTATGCTTCAGGACCGGCTTGAAGGTCTTTCACTATGGCAGGACAACATGGCGGGGGTCCTCGACTCGCACGTGGTGCGCTTGGTGAAACTGGACAAGGCTGAGCGTCAGATACAGAATCTTCAAAAAGAGTTAGAGGATAGCAATAATCGAGCCCGTCGCAACAATGTAAGGCTCATTGGAGTACCGGAGGGGGCCGAAGCAGGAGATATAAGAGAATTCCTGGTCAAAACTCTTCCCTCCTTGTTGAAGATCACTTTTCACAGAGATCTGGAAATTGACCGAGCACATCGTGTTCCTACCAACATGGCGCTCAATCGGACGACCCCCCGGCCTATCATCTTTCGATTACTGAGATATCAGCAAGTTGAGCAATTTCTAAATGCTGCCCGGGCGAATCATCATCTGGAGTTTGAAAGTCATAAAGTCTCCTTCTTCCCTGACTTGGCAAAGCCCACAGTTGACCGTCGGAAGAGACTCCTTGCTTTTCGCCCTAGACTTCAACAGCTACAGGCTCGCTTTGGCCTATTGTATCCAGCGAAGCTCAGAGTGACTCTCCATAACCAAACTAGAACATTCGAAGATCCTGATCTACTAGCAACATTTTTAGATTCCAAAGAAGCAGACCAGATGGGCTAATCCAACAACTTGGATCTGTAATCCGCCGGATCTGCCCGCCATTTTGAATGGCCCGACGCGGTGATCACAGCCTAGAACAGAGACTGCCTGGACTTTTCTTTCTGTCTATATATAACTTTCTTGGTCTCCTTTCCCTCCATGATGTGCACCTCGGTTGGATTCGGAACACGCACAGCTATACAGGTTATATGTTTCAATTTAGGCCCTCTCTGGGGTTTCTCCCCGCAGACATATGGTCGCCAGTAATTTCTGGGGTTCTGCTTCTTCTCTAATGCACTTCGGTGCTTATTTTTTTATATGGGGCGCTTCATTGTTTTTCATTAGCTTCTTTTCTATCATGTCATGTGTACAGCCATATACAGTTAATATGAGGGACATTGTGAAATTATGTGCGTTATCATGTTCTTTCTCAGAATTTTTAACCTTTCTGAATGGCCTTATGTAAGCTCTTATCACTGAACGTAAAAGGCATCAATAGTCCAATCAAAAGAAAGAAAATCCTTAGCTATCTTAATCATGAGCATGCTGATTTAGTGTTTCTTCAGGAAACGCATTTAAACTCCGCTGAAACACTGAAACTTAATGCTAAGCCTTACATGGTGGCTGCCTACTCTCCCGCCGTTTCCAAACGGTGTGGGGTAGCCATCTTGGTTAAGAAGTCTTTGCAAGCTACTGTAATGGATACTAGCTCTGATAAGGAGGGTAGATGGGCCCGTGCACACCTTAAGGTTGGAGATAGTGAAATCACGTGTATTTGTATTTATGCTCCGAATGTGGATAACCCTGCTTACTATGCAAGTATTGCGCAGTTGGCACAGGCCTCTGCCAATACTCCATTAATACTTGGCGGCGATTTCAACCAAGTACTTGATCCTTTGATAGATAGACAGCCGCCTAGAACGAGTGGTCCACCCAAGAGTCTTGATACCCTTACAGCTCTGATGAAAGATCTTGCGTTAGTAGATATATGGAGGCTGCTTCACCCCTCCGACTTAGAGTTCACCTTTTTCTCAGCCCCCCATCACTCACAATCTAGAATAGATTTTTTTCTTATCTCCAAATCACTGATACCCCAAGTGGACACGGCTAGGATTCATCCTCTCCATATTTCAGATCATGCTGCCATATCTTTCTCATTACATGTCACTACGCAAGGTGAACATCCCCGTGCTTGGTTTTTTGATAGATCCCTACTAGACCAAAAAGATTTTCAGGTTGACATAAAGGCCGCTATCCAAGACTACTTTCATTTTAATTCACCCCATGACACTGCGAGCTGGGCTTGGTGGGAGGGTTTCAAGGCGTCTATCCGTGCAACTATAACTAGCTATCAAATCCGACAGGGGAAACAAAGAAAGCAACATTTACTGATTCTAGAACAACAGATACAAGCCGGAGAGCGTCTCCTCACGTCCCGTACTGACCCATGTATTTTACTTCGCTTACAACGCCTTCGCTTTCAATACAATCAGCTTTTATATACCGCTGCTGCTAAAAATATTGAATCACAACAAGGGATGTACTATCGGGAAAATAACCGTGCTGGCAAATTGTTAGCCAATGCCCTGAAAGGTCAAAAAGAAGCCAAGCGTGTTACCGCTCTCCGCAATCCGTCGGGGGGGAGCTTGGTCACTAAAGATACAGAAATATTAGAACTCTTTCATGATTTTTATACTCGGTTTTATCAATCTGAATGTGACTTCGAGCCAGAAGCATTTGAACGATTACTATCAGGGGTACAACGACCGACCCTATCTGACGAAGATAGAGAGGCCATGGACAAACCATTCACTTTATCAGAAATTCAATCGGCACTCAAGAGATGTGCCACAGGTCGAGCCGCAGGCCCGGACGGTCTCCCAGCTGAATTCTACAAAACTTTTAACGCTGACTTAGCTCCGTTTTTGAAACTTTATTTTTCTGCTCTGGCCGAGGAGGGATCTCCTTCTGGATCCTTCTCAATGGCAAATGTAGTAGTTTTTGAGAAAGAGGGGAGAGATCCGCAACTAACAGCTAATTATCGTCCAATTTCCCTACTAAACGCAGACTATAAAATATTTGCCACCATTCTCTCCACCCGGCTCTCTGACAAGATGTCTACTTTAATACACCCAGATCAATGCGGTTTCATTCCTGGTAGATCAACTGCTGATAATGCTAGGACCCTATGTCATGTACTGACTGCCGCAGTTAATCTCGATCGACCATTGGTTGGCCTCTCACTTGATGCTGAGAAGGCCTTCGACCGCTTAGAATGGCCCTTCTTGTTTGCAACTCTCCGCTGGTACGGATTCGGAGAAGGCTTTCTCCGTTGTCTCCAAACCATGTATGCACAGCCTACAGCTAGTATCTGTGCTAATGCTTTAAAGTCTCAGCCATTTCCCCTGCACCGCGGTACTCGCCAGGGATGCCCACTGTCTCCACTTCTTTTCGATCTCGCACTCGAACCCTTAGCTTTACTAATCCGGCAATCCAAGGATATTCATGGAGTCCCTTTCTCTCATAGGGAAATCAAAATTTCAGCATATGCTGATGACCTTATGCTCTTTGTCTCCCTAGACTCAGTGCCGGCTGTCCTAGAGCAAATTGGTAAATATTCACAACTCTCGGGCTATAAGATAAATTGGACCAAATCGGTAGCCTTTCCACTAAATCCTCTGATCCATCAGGCAGATATGCAATCCTTTCCCTTTTTATGGCAACCTCGCATGGTCAAATACCTTGGGGTGCACTACTGCTCTCCTTTAGAAGACACCATCACCTTTAATGCTAAAGACTTAACCTCTAAGGTCCGGGCGCTTACTCAACGCTGGACTCCTTTAACACTTACTTGGTGGGGCCGCCTAGAAACCATTAAAATGATGATTGTTCCCAAAGTGAACTACATTTTAGAAATGTTGCCATGTCTCCTACCTCGACGTACATATAAAGATTTAGAGGGTCTTCTGACTAGATACTTATGGAAAAACAAGACACCTAGGATAGCGAAACATAAGTTACAAGCAGATAAAGAAAATGGTGGTGTCAGATTTCCTGATTTCCTGAAATACCACCACTCTTTTCTTCTCAAACAAGGCGCTCGTTGGCTGGAAGACCTAACACCGAGTAGACCAGTGTGGCTAGATATAGAGGAGGACCTTTGCAAACCAATTCCTCTTACTTATCTCCCTGGTATGACTCTCCCATCAGACTCCCACTATCCACCAATGCTCTTAGACACTTTAGGTGCCTTTAATACCCTTGAGCAATCTCTAGACTCCCGACTATGTCCGCTAGATAGACTCCCGCTTTGGCACAATGCTCGATTTCAAATACAAAATAAACCGATGGCGTGGAGCCCCTGGTACACTAGGGGCATTTGGATCCCTAACCAGCTGTTCTCTGATGGTCGCTGGAAAACTTTTAGCGAATTACAAATTGAATTTGGTCTCCCAGCGAAACACTACTTTCAGTTGGTGCAACTTCAGCATTGTCTTCAGAGTGCTAAGGTGCTCCCGCCATCGGAAACCCATACCCAAGGATTGTCGGAGATTATCCGATCTATCGGGAGCTTATCGGGTGTAGCATCTAACTTTTACAAAACTTTATGTAATGCTGTAACTAGAGGCACTCCTACAGCACAGAAATCCTGGGAGCGGGAAATGCATGTAACTTTGACCCTGGAGCAATGGAGCCTAGTCTGGAGCAAGGTGACACGGGTCTCTCGATCCGCCTCACTTACTCAGACACTTTTCTTTCTAGCCCACCGATGTTTCTATACTCCTGACAGGTTAGCCAAATGGAACGCCACCCAGAGCAATAGATGCTGGACATGCCATGCGGCCATTGGTTCACTCACTCATGTTATGTATGAATGCCCCGCATTACAGTATTACTGGAGTCGGGTCTGGGGTCGTATTCAATCTATTTTGCACTTTCAAGAGCCCCTCTCTTGGAAGATAGTGGGACTCCGCTCAGCTGCGGGGATCCCCTCTCTTCCCAAATCGGCTTACTTCCTTTTAGACTTTATGCTGGGCATAGCTATTTCCCTAATTACGAAATACTGGAAAAATAGCTCCCATCTGAGCCCCAATGAATGGTGGAATCATGTCTGTCTCTACAGTAAATATGAGCAAATACCTCATATGTTAGCTTCTTCCGCTCAGACCCCCCACCACTTGTCTAAATGGAAGATGCTCAACGACTATGTTCAAACTGCTAAATGCTCTCATCTGACTGTTTAAATCTGTGTAAATCTCTGTCACATGATCATTCTGTATCGCAGATACTATTTCTGTTTGTTTTGATGTACAATTACTGTTGTTTGTAAGCGCTTATATGATGATACTTATCAGCTTAGAGAAGAAGCATAGGGGTGGGGGGTAATTGGGGTTGCTTTTTCCTTATTGTATGTTTGTATTTGTTTCCTTTGGTGTGTTGTTTCTTTTTGCTTGTTGTAAAATGAAAATAAAAGTTTAAAAAAAAAAAAAAAAAAGACCAGTGCTAACCAGAGCCAAGATAGCACTGCTGTGAAAACAATTCCAGTCAGAACTAGAAACATTCCAAGTAAGTGTTATGAGACAGATTCAAAGTCTATAGTTAAAAGCTTACAAAGGAATCAGTTTCCTGCCTTAGACAAAGTGACTGCAAACCAGAGGGAACAGTTTATAGAACAACTGCAGGAAGTTCTTAGTAACCTTCAGTCTAATTCTGGTTTTAAAAGTTCCCTAGAGCAGAATGATAATGGAGATGGTGAGGAGATGATAATTGATGTAGAAGAAACTCCTGATATGAATGACGTTTGTGAAATGGATTGCTCTTTTTGTGAGACCAATCACTTGGACTTACGTTAAACAACCTTTGCATGAGAGGAATGCAAAGCTGTTTTCTGACTCTCTGAAAGAAGGACATTGTGCTGAAACAATTAACTCTGCCTAAGCGTTTGCGGTGAATGAAACAGTTTACCTATGCTTTATTTCTCAACTTTAATTGCTCCTGTTTTTCCTATTATTTTGGGAGAAAATAATCCATGCCATGCTTTGCGCTGTGAATTCTATGTGTAAGGGAAAAACCCAAATAAATTTATCTGTTGCCTCAAACCTCGAGTCACAACACTTTTGTTAGATAGTAATCAAGACTACAAGTCCCAGCATCCCTTGCTGGCACAATAGCCAAGGACATTACTTGAAGACAAAATAGAGGTCGCCCTTGCACTTGAGCCACCGGCCCTAGGCGGGGGTAGGACAGATTGGCGTAGTTGCTGCGGATCAAGGCACAAGCACGCATGAGCAAAAGGATTTAAAGGTGCAAATATTGAAATCAAGCTACAGGAAGACGTCTAGCAGAGCTACTTCCGGACAGAGAAGGCGTGTCACTTGGAATACTGTGTTTAGTTTTGGAGACCATATCTTGCAAAGGATGTAAAAAGAATGGAAGCTGTTCAGAGGAAGGCGACCAAAATGATTTGGAGCCTGCGTCAGAAGCCTTATCAGGAGAGACTTGAAGACCTAAATATCTACACTTTGGAGGAGAGGACGGATAGGGGAGATACGATTCAGACCTTTAAATGCTTAAAGAGAAATAAGGAACAAACAAAAGTCTTCCAGAGACGGGGAAGCTGTAAAACTAGAAGCTGCAAGGTGGTAAATTGAAAGACAATGTCAGGAAATACTTTTTTACTAAAAGGGTGGTGGATGCTTGGAATGCACTCCCGATGGAGGTGGTGGGGGCAAACACAGTGACGGAATTCAAAGTGGCCTGGGACAGACACAGTGGATCACTTTACAACAACAAAATTAAATCAAAATAAACTGAGCCATCTAATTTCTCAACAAATAGGGGTTTCCTACATGGAACAATGGGGGGAGGAGCGGTGGGTTCACCCCTAAACAAACAAAGAAACAAAGATATGGGGAGGGGTGCACCTGCTCCTGGTGGGTGCACCACTAAGCAAAGACATGGGTAGGGGTTCACCTACTCCCTAAAAGACATGGGAAGGGGTGCACCTAATCCTGCCATATTGCTAGGCAGACTAGATGGACCACGCTGGTCTTTATCTGCTGTCATTTACTATGTTACTAAGTGGAAAATGCTTGATAAAACAGTCAACATCAAGATTAGTAAGAATAATGAGTGTGTAGAAAGTTATTAAGGGAAGTGCTAGATCTGAGGGCAAGAAGCAGATTAATGAGCTCTTCTTTTGAGAGCAAACGAGATAAGTGAGGTAGCTGGTGAGTTTTCTGTAAGAGGCAAAACAGTGTAAAGGTCAGACGTACCTGGTGGAATGCAGGAACAGATGATGTTAATTGAATTTATGAAAAACAAAATGGTGAAAAGACACAGGAGAAAGAAGTGACTGAAGGAGGAGGGAGATAGAACATTGAACTGAAGATGTTGAAAAGATAATATAAGTCTGCTTGAGACTGAAAAATGAGAAAAATATTTGTTATTGAACAGAACAGTGTGGAAGTCATTGAAAAAAGGTGATCAATCACATGAAGAAAAGTCGCTTTATGGTGTATCAAAAGCAAAGTTTTGAGGGGAATGGAGATTATTTTTGATGGTACTAGAGAGTTTTTATTACCTCAGTTCCACACTGTACAGCATAGGCGGTAACAGGAACTGGATGAAAAGAAAGGCGCTAGAGTGATAAGAATGAACAAAATGATTAAAAAGTCACAGCAGACAGATTATTGAAAATGATAACTAGCAGGGCCAAAAGGAAACCGGGTCAAATTTGTGGCCTGAAGAATGAGTAGGAGAGGTAGAACAGAGATGGAAATTGGAATACAAACAGATTGGCCAGGGCTGTGAACTATTATAAGGCAGGTCCCTGGTTCAATACCCAACTTGGTCAGTCAGGTTGGGGAAGCAGCAGAGACACATTCATAGTACTTGGGGGTTGGGGGTCGAGGCTAGATTCATAGCTCATAATTGCAAGGCTCCAAAATAATCTCTGGTACGTGATACTTGTCCCAGGACCATCACTGCAATGGATGCAGTGGTGTATTTCTGTCCCAGTGGCCTTTGCAGTGCGGGGAGGCCCACTTGCAAAGGCCCTTGCATTTTCTGACATGGACTTCTCCCATTCTGGGGTCCTTTCAAAATTGTTGCTTGGAGGCCCATAAGTTGAATTTCTGCCATTGCAATAAGATCAGAAATGTTGTGGATGAGGAAATATAAAAGAGGGAAAATACCCCTCAGTAGTTGTGAAAGAAGGTCCACGGCATCAGATCCTATACCTTGTTCTGATTCAGGAAATATCCAGATTTGAAAGAAAAAGGAAAGATAAATAGAAAGATGACATAAAATATGATACGACAAAGCACTTGTAAAGAAATAATGGAATTGAAATGATTCTGTCAGATAATAAGATAGGGGTCAATAACACAGGTACACTAAAAATTTTTTTTTTAAACTGCCTCTAATGTTTCGATTGATTTTTACGTTTTTTGGTGCGCTGAATCCAAATCTGGTAACCAATTTGCTCCATCACGTACAGATTTTTTGCTACATTGGGTTAGCAGTTTGAGGTGAACGTTTCAGATTGAGTGCGATCGAGATAAAAGTTTCTTGGATGAATTCTTTATACTAATTGTTTAGTAGTTATTCAAATAAGAATAAAGAAAATTGTAACAAGGCAGCACATAAGAATAGAGTAATGTCAACAAAACACACTGTGATGGTAGCAAAACTGTCTGCACTTAAAACAGCCACATACATGTGCACAAACATTGAGCATATAAGAGCGAGGTTAGGCACAAAGCAAAGCAAAGAAATGTGCAAAAAATGTTGTACAGGTATGTATGTAAGAATAGAAAACGCAAACCGCACCATTGCAATACATGAAGACAAACACCCGATGGTGTGAAAATAAAATTCTAATAAATGAGATCCGACACTGTGGTAATAACTAGCAAATTTTTATTTCAAAGTTTAGTAAAAACACGATATTTGTCAACACAGTTTAGATTTTAAAGTCATTCTTGGGTCAATCAATCTCCTGGTGGGCCCGTTTCTTCTTCCCCCGAATGCTTCTCTTGGTGCGCTGCTTGGCGTATTTTTCATCTGGGGTTTCCCGCAGCAGCAACAAGCAGAAATCAGCCATCATAGTGGTGTTCCATCTTCCTTGGTACCTTCTCTCTGTGTCCTTGATGTCCTGGTGAAACCTTTCACCTTGTTCTTCACTGTACGCCCCCAAGTTTTCGGGAAAGTAGTTCACATGGGAGTGCAAGAAATGGACTTTCAGGCTCATGTTACAGCCTTGTTCTTTGAAGGCATTGAGCATCCTGGCAACAATATCCTTATAGTTCTCATCCCGCCTGTTCCCCAAGAATTTGAGAACAACATCCTTGAAGGAATCCCAGGCTTCTTTTTCCTTCTCAGACATCGTTTCAGCGAATGCTCCATCTGAAATGAGTTTCCTTATATCAGGGCCAACAAACACTCCTTCCTTTAGCTTTGCTTCAGAAAGTCGGGGGAACTTTGAGCAAAGGTACCAAAAGCACTCACCATCTTTTGGAAGGGACTTGATGAATTGCTTAATGAGACCCAACTTAATGTGGAGAGGTGGTAATAGAATTTTATCCCGAGGTACCAAGCTGTCATGAAGAACATTTTTCTCACCGGGTCTCAAATACTCCCGAATTGGCCAGTCTTTTTTCCCCCAGTGTAGGTCGCGGGCCCGGCTATCCCACAAGCAAAGGAAGCAGGGATATTTGGTGAAACCGGATTGCTGCCCTAATAGCATGGATAGAATTTTAAAGTCTCCACAAATCATCAAACTTATGCTCATCATAACGAATCTTCTGAAGAATCAGGGCCAAATTCTCGTATTTTTCTTGGAGAATAACAGAGTGAGCAATAGGAACTGAAGCGAATGTGTTGCCATTATGAAGAAGAACACATTTTATGCTGTCTTTTGACGAATTAATGAACAGCCGACATTCAGCAGGATCATACTTGAGTTTAAACTTTTCCATCACTCCGTATATATCGTTGCAAAATACCAAATCTTCCTCTTTGCTGAAATACTTCAAAAATTGTGCCTCGCGGTTGCGGTACCAATAAAAAGTTGTTTCTGGTGACAATAGATTTTTCTGTTTAAGCCGAGAACCTAGCAGTTGGGCAGCATCTTTTGGGAGTCCTAAATCCCGGACTAAATCATTCAATTCAGCTTGAGAGAAAAGTTCAGGTTTCGGATCTGGTTCAGTTTCAAACTTGGAAGTACTGGACTCATCGGGAAAAGCCATCTGATGAGTCTCATCATGATCAGAACCGTCCACACAAATATGATCCAAAGATTTTGGTGGTTCAGGCACAGGTACTTCGTTGCTATGAGGCATAGGCCTAATTGCTGAGGGAAGGTTGGGGTAACTTATTACGTTCTTATTTTTTAAGTTGTATCCCTTCACAATGCAAGAGCAAAAATAGCAGTCACTGCTGTGGTCTCTTTGTTCACGCCACATCATAGGTATTCCGAAACAAAATGCTTGTTTTTTACCTTTCATCCATAAGCGTAGATCTTCCTCACATGTCTTGCACACTTTGTGAGGAGCCCACGGTTTGTCTTGATCGCCTAACTTCAAACCGAAATAGGCGAAATATACTTTTTAAATAAATGCAGAAATGTTCCTCTGCCGCTTTTTCACGGTATATTCCCCACAAATAAAACAAAAACTGTCCGGAGAGTTGACGCAACCTCTGGCTCTGTGAGCCATCACAAATACACAGCACTGCAAACTACAACTGTAGTGAACCACTTCAGAATAAAGCTGGATTACGACTGAGCAAACAAAAGGTAATAATGAACTTGCAAGAAACTGAAATTTGACAGGAACGTTCATGTCGCAACCACCGTGTTTGAGCGAGCGAACGAGGCGAGGCGAACAGGAAAGAACATGCGCCAGCGCGAGTACTGGATTTAGCCCCCGCCTCCCAATTGTCCTGTTAATGTATAAAATGAATACAAAACACTCTAAAATATCATGAGGGAGTGTTTCTAGTTAGTTAACCATTACAACCTCTATTTTGGGCCAAGAAAATAAACTGCAGTCGGCTAAAAAGAAATTATGTGAACATTCCTTATATGGGTAAGAAATCTAATTTTGCAAGAAAACGTGACGTGATGGAACATTTTGGCTATTTTTCCTGGATTCAGCACCCCAAAATCTATAGGAATCAGTTGCAAAACTGGAGGCAGTTTTTTGGTAGTGTACCTGTGTAATCAAAATGACCTGTGAGGTCAGCATCGAGTGTTGAGTACATACGTGTGTTTTCTTTTAAATTTGCTGTCCCAGAGAATGAATAAATTGGAGAAATGGGGATTGTGAGGACTTATTCAACCATATGGAATAATGTTTATTTCATCATTGAAATGTTTGTTAATAGTGATAGCGATAGCATGATGTAATCATGTTTGATCCTAGATAAAGGAGGTCATTTTAGCAGACTTGTGTAGCATTTCTACATGTAAATAGTGAGCTTATTTCTAAGTAGCAATTTTAGACATGCATGTCTGCAGTATGTACAGTTTTCAAAGACACATTTTCTGATCATGACTACATAGAAACAGAGAAAACGTTGGCACATAAAGGCCATATAGCCTATCTAGTCTGCCTATCCATAAGAACTGTTAAGTTCTAATCCCTTTCTCTCTCTTAGAGATCCTCTGTAGTTGTCCCATGCTTTCTTGAATTCAGATTCACTTCGTATCTTCTTGCCCTCCACTTGGAGGCTGTTCCACGCATCTATCACCCTTTCCACAAAAAAAATATTTCCTCAATTACTTATGTCTATCCCCTTTCACATTCATCCTATGACCCCCTCATTGCAGAGCTTTCTATTAATTTGAAGATAGACATTTCCTGTCCACCGGGGTATTTAAATGTCTCTATCATAACACCCCTTTCCTCCAAAGTAAATTTATTGAGATCTTTAAGTTCATCCCCATATGCCTTATGATGAAGATCATTGTCCATTTTAATAGCTACCCACTGGACCAAATCAATTGTGTTTATATCCTTTTAAAGGTGTGGTCTCCAGAAATGTACACATTATTCCAAATGAGGTCTCACTAGAAACTTATACAAAGACATTATGAGAGGAATTGAACGAATCTCGATAAATCGGGAAGATATGATACTGCTAATTCATAAACTAAAGAACAGCAAATCACCTGGACTGGATGAAAGAACTGAAATATAAGATTGCAGAACTAAAATTAGTAATCTGTGACCTATCATTAAAATCATCCATAGCACCCGAAGACTGGAAAGTAGCCAATGTAATGCCAATTTTTAAAAAGGGTTCCAAGAATGATCTGGGAAACTACAGACCAGTGAGCCTGACATCAGTATTGGGGAAATGGTTGAAACCATTATAAAGAACAAAATTGCTGAACATTTAGATAGTCATGGTTTAATGGCAGAAAGTCAACATGGATTTAGTCAAGGAAAGTCTTGTTTTACTAATCTTAAATTTTTTTGAAGGCCTGAATAAATAGGTAGACAAAGGTGTGCCAGTCGATATAGTGTATCTGGATTTTCAGAAAGACTTTAACCAAGTACTTCATGAGAGAGTCTTGAGGAAATTAAAAAGTCATGGGACAGGAGGCAATGTACTAATGTGGATCAGAAACTGGTTAAAAGAGAGAAAACAGAAAGTAGGGATAAATGGCCAATTTTCTCAATGGAGAAAGGTGAATAGTGGAGTACCCCAGGGATCTGTGTCGGGCCAGCCGCTTTTTAACATATTTATAAATGACCTGGAAATGGGAATAATGAGTGAGATGATCAAATCTGCAGATGACACAAAATTATTCAAAGTTGTTGAAACACAAGAGGATTGTAAAAAATTGCAAGAGGACCTTGATAAACTGGGAGACTGGGTATTCAAATGGCAGAGGAAAGTTAAGGTGGACAAATGAAAAGTTATGCACCTAGGAAAGAACAACCCATACTATGGTTACATGATGCAAGGTTTCACATCCGGTATCACCAACCAGGAAAAACATTTAGGCATCATCATGGATAATATATTGAGACCCTTTGCCCAGTGTCAGCCAAAAAAGGGAATACACTGCTAAAACTCATAAAGAAAGGAATAGAGAATAAACAAAGGACATCATAATGCTTCTGTAGCACTCCATGGTGTGACCGCACCTTGAATATTGTGTGTAATTTTGGTCACCGTTTCTGTAAAAGAATATAACAGAATTAGAAAAGGTACAGAAAAGAGCAACAAAAATGGTAAAGGAGATGCAAGGATATCCCTATGAAGAAAGGCTTATAAGGTTAGGGTTCTTCAACTTGGAAAAGAGATGGCTGAGGGGAGATATGATAGAGGTCTATAAAATACTGTAATGAATGGAGTGGAACAGGTAATTGTAGACTGGTTGTTTACTCCTTCAAAAAGTAGAAAGACTAGGGGACATACAATGAAGTTACAATGTAGCACATTTAAGACAAATCACAGAAAATATTTCTTCACCCAATGCATAATCAAACTCTGGAATTTGTTACCAGAGGATGTCATAAAAGCTTTTAGTGTAGATGGATTTAAAAGAGATTTGTATGAGTTCCTAGAGGAAAACCCCATAAAGCATTATCAAAGAGGAGCAGGTGAATCAACTGCTTACCCATGGGACAAGCAGTATGGAATCTGTCTATCTTTTGGGAAACTGACAGGTACTTGCGACCTGGATTGGCCACTGTCTGACCAGTATATTCACCTTTATCCTTCTGGCCATTCAGTATCTAACCATCTTCTGGCTTTCACCATCATCTTTTCCACCTATTTGGCTTCTTTAAGATTATATGGCATGATCACTCCCAGATCCTGCCTTTCTTCATTGAAGTATTTTACCCCCTATACTGTACTGCTCTCTTCAGTTTTTGCAGCCCAAATGCATGACCGTTTATTTTTTAATATTAAATCTTAACTGCTAAATTTTCAACCATTCTTTAAGCTTTACTAGATCCCTCCTCATGTTATCCACACCTTCCAGAATCAACAAAAAGGCATACCTTTCCTGATATATCTTCCATAATATCGCCTACAAAAATGTTAAAAAGAACAGGCCCAAGAATTGACCCCTGTGGCACACCACTGGTAACACCCATATCTTTAGAGTAAACTCCATTTATTATTACCCTCTATTCATGAGTATGTCGTCTTCATATGAGCTAAGAGAGAAGAGATATGACCCTTCTAAACAGCCTTTGCAGCCTTCCGAAAAGAGAATTGGTGTATATCAGATATTCTCCCCACAGCTCAGTAAGCCTGCTCACAAAAAAGGGGTTGGCCATCAATTGCCTATTTATCTCCCAACGGGACCAAAATATGACCCTACCCAAAGTCACTTCCACAGTGATCATCATATGGTGCGAAATCAGAATGTTACCTATAGTGCAATATTTCACCAGGTCTACACTCTCCTGAGAAAGAAACCAATCTATTCATGAGTATGTCTTGTGGACTGCTGAATAATATGTATAGTCCCTCTCATGCTCATCTTTCAGTCGCAAGATATTCACAAGACCTGTCTCCTTAAGCGGCTTCCCTGACAATATACTATTACTCACAGTCCCTCTTTATCTTTCCACCTATCTCTGTCAGATATTGTGCTATTAGTATCCTCTCCTAAAAATATCCATCCCACTGCCTCCAGCTTTAAGAGCCAAACAAAGCTCCAGAACAGGCTCGGGAGATCTTCCCTGGAGGCATATAAACAAGGCAAGGTAAATTATTCTTCTCCCCTATCACAAAAACATATCATCCTACTGCATCACATATAGTATTTTCAACTACAAATGGACAAACTTTGGATTTTAATATTCATATGCCCCTTCAACTGTAACTTTGATAAAAGAAGTGTACATGTTTCATATCCAGAAAAGTGCATTTCCTGAAAAAAAAAGATATCTGGTCTCTGTTAGTGCAGATTACCCTAAACCTCACTTGCATTTTATTGGATGAATCAGGCCATGAAAGCTTCGAAAGATTAATTTAAGAGACAACCAATGCTTCCACACATACATTTTCAGACAAATCTTTGCACATCGACTTTGTAACATGCACAACTCTCAGATTCCCTTCCCCTCACTACCACTCTGAGAAAGTAAGGAAACCCCCACCCTCTCCCTAGACCCCTTCCTACTTTATCACCCAAAAAATGTAATTTCCTCACCTCATCTCTTCCATCACTTATTTATCGTTGCACCCAACTACAAGCTCTGGGCCCTGCTATTACACTTCCCCTCATCTCCCCAACCCAACTCTGGAACCCAAACAAAAAGAGTTTCAACCTATGCTAAGGCACTCATTCCACACACTTCCTACTTAAGAACATAAGAAATGCCATACTGGGTCAGACTATGGTCCATTAAGCCCTGTATCCTGTTTCCAGCAGTGGCCAATCCAGGTCACAAGTACCTAGCAGTTTCCCAAAAAGACACACAGGTTCCATAATGCTTGGCCTGGGGTAAGCAGTGGATTACCCGAGTCCTCTTTAATAATGGTTTATGGGCCTTTCCTCCAGGAACTTATCCAAATCTTTTTTAAACCCAGCTACACTAACAACTTTTACTCCATCCTTCGGTAATGAATTCCAGAGTTTGATTACTCTTTGAGTGAAACAATATTTTCTCTTATTAGTCTTAACCCTGTAGCAGATTTCAATCATGCTGGATATTCCTATTCCTCCCTCCTCTAAATGTACCTCCCTACAAACACTCATAGCCAATCATTCTTCATCCCACTCACACACGCCTGCTGCCCGCCTGTTACCCTCTATCCAAACACACTCTCGAATCTCACCCCCTTAATCAAGAGGATCCCATACACACCTAATGTACACTCAAACCAATATATCCGGCAAACCCAAGGATCTCTTATAAAAATAGGCTCCAGGATATGGATCAAACCCCCTCAAAAAAGAGTTTACAAGGAAAAATAGAGGCCTTGCACTCTGTGAGCAAGAGACTCTATATCCAAGTCCCCTTAGCTAGGGGCAGAGACTTCCTTCTCCAGTTGTGTAACGTGCAAAAGGCCTTTCAGGGACTTCCATTCAGTTGATGCCTTTAGATGCTTGGGTGTGTTCTGCTCCAATTCCAGATCTCCCAAGATTTTTTCTTGCACTTCAGTGGAGGAACCCCCAAGTTGGTCTACGAAGTCCAGACATTTTTCCAGCTCTATCACATTGTGAGTGTTTCCTCAGCACAGAAAAGAAAGAATGAACGGGAATCTGCATCTGGGGCTTTTTTTGTAATTTTTTATTTTCAATTTTCCAACTTAGCAGTACACTCCAAAATTCACCAGTGCAATCTGATCATGGCCTTATTGACTTCATAGGCCGCTAACCCAGAAATTAGGTTGAACAGTTAGTCTATACAATAAATCTACATATTGTCATCCTCAAATACATGTGACCCCATGCAAGTCCATCACAGTGAATCCTCATGTCCTCTTCCCAGACTCCCCCCTCCCCCTCCCCCAAGTCCCATTCCCTGTAAACATGTAATTAAAAATGTTTCTACAATACAATACAATGCAGTATCATACAATATTATAACTTATACTGTGTCTGTCTTTGTAACAATAACCACCTAACCAATCACATGTATTCTCTCATCATGCTTGATACCAATGCCACACCAACTGAAACATTGCCATCTAGTGGTGCTGATAAGCAGCAACTTCTCCCATACAGTAAAATTGTTCCAAGAGTCTTACCACCATACTTCGTGTAGGTATGGCAGGGTTTTTGCACATCACCATCAGTTCCATTTGGGTTGCAATCAGACATAGACACTTCAAAGGCCCCAAATTCCCGCTTCCTCCTCAGGGATCTCATTCAATAGGGCCTCAGCTGGACTAAGGCTCACCCTCACCCCCATGATATCCCCCACAAGCTCCTCTACCTCCCTCCACAGGCTCTGCACTGCTGGACAATCCCAAAGCAAATGTTTCAGATCCCCTTTGCCCCCACACTCCTTCCAACACACCTCACTACATCGCCCCATAATGGCATGTATACACGCTGGAGTCCAATAATGGCATGTATACATGCTGGAGTTCCTGTTAATCATATATACCATCTCAAGTTATGTTCTATGTATGTAGTTGTAATTCACTGCCTGTTGCGTTATATGGAAACCGTCTGGAATTGTAGAAAGATGGTATATAAAAACTGTTAAATAAATAAATAAATAAATAAATAAATATAACCGCAGACTGGCTTTAAGCCGTTCTCCAGTTCTGCTGTCATGTTTCTATTTTTCTATAGTCAGCTGTCGAGCAGCCTCATAAATCCCCATCCACCTCCTCTTATCCCACATTCTCTGTAATTCCTGTTCCCACTTACCCTGAAACAAAAGTGACCCTTCTCCATCTCCCCTTAGACATTTCCCCAGGATAGACAACAGCCACCTTCTTCTCACTCCCTTTTCCATTAACACCTCAAAAGGCAAGTGTGTCCCCCCTCAGATCTGAGCACACAGACCATTGGGGCAGGTAGTGTGTCATTTGGAGTTAGGGATAATAATCTCTAGCCTTCAACCCATACTGCTCCTGCAGTATTGAGAATGGCAGCATCGTTCCCTTCCCATCCACCAAGTGGCCCAGTCTCATCAATCCCTGACCGGTGGGAATCCTCTATTTCCCATATGATAACCAATTTAGGAAAACGTTTACCTCCCAATAAGTCATTTTTCCTTTTAAGCCAAATATCCATATCTATGTTCACCATGGGATTCCTCCCCCTCTTATCCCCCAATTTCCTTTGCACATACCACAGCCCCCACTCCAAAGAGCTTCTGCCTTCTGTTCCATCTTCAGCCACTGCAGCGCTTCCTCCCCATCCTTCCAAGCCAAGAGGGCCCTCAACTGCGCCACCTCATAGTAGGTAGCAAAGCAGGGTACCCCCAAGCCTCTCTCCTCCCACCTACCAAACATAACTTTATGGGCTGCCTTAGGAGCCCTCGTATCCCAAATAAAAGTCATTTCTACACTTTGCAGGGATTTCAAGTATCTCTTTGACACCACACATGGAAGGAACATTTTATTTATCTATTTATTTTATTTCACTGCGCTTATATTTTGATGATATAAAAGTTTAAACGGTTTACAACAGCATAATAGGCACGTTCATATTCACAATTGTAATGCAGCCCAACCAGGACATATACAATCCTTTCCATTTAGAGAAATCCTTTTTTAGATCCCTGATGAGTGGCTTATAGTTCCACCATATCTGCTGCTGCACCTCTAAATATTGGAAAGTCTGGTTCACCCACTTAAATTGGAGACTAGCCCGCAACCCAGTCTTCAGCTCCAGGGGAGATCGAAGCCTAATATTTCAGACTTGCCCACGTTGATCTTTATCCTGAAACTGCACAATAGGCCTCTGTCTCCCGCATCAAAACTGGCGGAGAAGTCAGGGCTCTCCAATAGTAAAGATGACATCATCAGCAAACAAACTTATCTTCACTACCTTGCCTCCCATCTCCACCCCTTTAATATCTCCCTGTGCTCATATTCTGGCTGCTAAGGACTAACAGAACCAGTAATGGGGAGAGTTGACATCCCTGCCTCATGCCTCTTCCCAGTGGGAATGTCTCAGAGTATCCCCCATTTATCCGGCTCCTCACCCGAGGTCCAGTGTACAAAGTTTGCAACCAACCCAGGATGTTTTTCCCAATTCTCATTCTCTCCAACACCCTAAATATAAACTCCCACTCCACTCTGTCAAACACTTTTTCAGCATCCACAGTAAGAAATACTGCGTTCTCCCTCCCTTGCTGCAATTTCCAGGTCAAATTTAAAATCCTCCTAATATTATCCCCTTCCACCCCCCACCCCTCAATCTGCTTTTAACAAATCCTGCTTGATTCCAATGCACTAATTTAGGATGATAATCCTGGAGACGTGTAGCAAGGATTTTTTGTCAATATTTTTGCATCCAAATTTATAAGGGATATGGGTCTGTAAGACCCACTAAACGAGCAGTCCTTCCCGGGTTTCGGCAGGACCATAATCCCCGCTTCTATCATGGAGCCGGGCATCCTTCCCACAGTTTATGCCTCATTCAAAACTTCTACCAGGAGAGGGGTCAACTGATCCTGAAATTTTCAATAAAACTTAGCTGTTAATCCATCTAGACCAGGTGCCTTACCAAGCTTTACAGATTGGATTGCTTCCTGCACCTCTTCACTACTGATAGCCCTATCCAATCTTTCTGCCTCTTCCTCCACCAACTTCCCCAAATCACATCCCTGTAAGTAGCACTTACTATGGGATCCCCCCACCAACACCTCCATCTGATATAACTGAGTATAGAAGTTCCTAAACATCCTTCTTATTTGAGCAGACCTTATGACTACCTCTCCTTTTCAATTTTGAATACTGATGATCTGGCTTTGCTGCACCTGGGGCCTCAAGCGACTAGCCAACACCTTGCCCGACCGGTTCCCGCCCTCACACTGAGCCTGCTTAAGCACCTTCGACTCATGGGCAATTTGTCTGGCTTGAAGTCTACTTAGCTCCTGCCATAGTTGTACCATTTCTGCCAAGACCTTCGGGTCTTTATCATTTTGAAAACATACCTCCAAAGCCCTCAGCCGATCGCACAAATCCCTCTCCAAAACCTCACTCTCCCTCTTTGCTCTAGAGGCTATACTCACAAGGTGTTCTCTCACCTTTAACCTATCCCAAACTATTCCCAAGTCTACCCCTAGCACCTTATTAAAGCAAAGATATGACCCCATGAATCTTTCCAATGTTATGGGCATCCTCGAGCAGGGAGTCATTTAAATGCCAAAAACGCAGCCAGTCCTCCCTCCATCCCATGTCCTATAGCCATCACCACCAGGGCATGATCAGACCAAGTTATAATGCTATGATCTTTCAACATAATATTTCCACTTATGCAGACCATATCAGTCTGACTATATGTAGTATGTGGATGTGAGTAGAACATATACCCCTGCCATCCCAGGTTCCTACTCCTCCAGATGTCCACAAGCCCTAACCATTCTTTCAAACGTAACATACCCTGCCTCTCTCTTCTTCTTCCTATAGCTGCCCCCCCCCTCCACTGTTGTCCACCTTGGGGTTTCGTTTTTAATCGCCTC
Source organism: Ichthyophis bannanicus (assembly GCA_033557465.1). Classification (NCBI taxonomy): domain Eukaryota; kingdom Metazoa; phylum Chordata; class Amphibia; order Gymnophiona; family Ichthyophiidae; genus Ichthyophis; species Ichthyophis bannanicus. The sequence continues at coordinate 612,839,593 of CM066034.1, read as the reverse complement.
CTAAGGTGGAACAGATTCAGCAGGAACTCCTAACACTTCTGTCATATAAAGTTTAAACATTTCCTTTGTGAAAATATTAGAACATTTAGGAAACTTAATCAACTGCAAATTCAGCAGTCTGGTATGATTGTTCAACTGATCCAAACAAACCTTTAAACGAGTAACATCTTTTATGACAGCTTCTGAATAACCATCCACACAATTAACTTGCAAGGAAAGAGCATTCATAGCAGATTGCAGAGTTACAATTGTTGTATTATTCAAAGCTATTGCTTCTGCATTCTTTTGAATTTGACCTTTTAGATCTCTCACCAGTACAGCAAAGGCATCTCCAAGCTGCTTGATCACATTCCAAATAGTTTCAAGAGTAAAGTGCTTCTGGCAAATTAAATCAAAGGAAAATGGCACAGTACCCTGGTCCATGCCCGATTTCGCTGCCATCTCCACAGCCCCAACAGATTGCACAGCAGCAAGGAAATTCACCGGAACAGACAATCTTTCAGCCCCAGGAGATAGAGGGAATGATTGAAATTCAGACTGAAGCCTCTTAAGAACTGCAGCTGAATCCGGAGAAGGCCCCAGAAAGGGTGAAAAAGCGCTGCACAACGAGCCAGACATTACCACAACATCTCCGGAGGAAGGCTCAGTATCCAGCTGCATTCAGGGATGACGTGACACTGGGGGCATAAGATCTAAGCTGGCAGGAGACTGAGAAAACCTGCTCCCGAGGACTCCCAGCCGAGCATACCGCCCCTGACTCCACTAACTACTGCTTTTGCAAGGCCACAAAGTCATCCATCAGACCCGAGGAAGCAGGAGTCGAGGTAAGCCAGGCTGCCTAAGGCTGCTTGCTCGGTCCCCCCTTCCACTTTCTCCCCGTAAGGAAATGCCGGGAGAGCACTAGCAGATGCGTGCAGCCATCTTGGATTCTTACACCCCACTCTAATTACACAGGTACACTAAAAAAAATTTTTTTTAAACTGCCTCTAATGTTTCGATTGATTTTTACGTTTTTTGGTGCGCTGAATCCAAATCTGGTAACCAATTTGCTCCATCACGTACAGATTTTTTGCTACATTGGGTTAGCAGTTTGAGGTGAACGTTTCAGATTGAGTGCGATCGAGATAAAAGTTTCTTGGATGAATTCTTTATACTAATTGTTTAGTAGTTATTCAAATAAGAATAAAGAAAATTGTAACAAGGCAGCACATAAGAATAGAGTAATGTCAACAAAACACACTGTGTTGGTAGCAAGATTGTCTGCACTTAAAACAGCCACATACATGTGCACAAACATTGAGCATATAAGAGCGAGGTTAGACACAAAGCAAAGCAAAGAAATGTGCAAAAAATGTTGTACAGGTATGTATGTAAGAATAGAAAACGCAAACCGCACCATTGCAATACATGAAGACAAACACCCGATGGTGTGAAAATAAAATTCTAATAAATGAGATCCGACACTGTGGTAATAACTAGCAAATTTTTTTTTCAAAGTTTAGTAAAAACACGATATTTGTCAACACAGTTTAGATTTTAAAGTCATTCTTGGGTCAATCAATCTCCTGGTGGGCCCGTTTCTTCTTCCCCCGAATGCTTCTCTTGGTGCGCTGCTTGGCGTATTTTTCATCTGGGGTTTCCCACAGCAGCAACCAGCAGAAATCAGCCATCATAGTGGTGTTCCATCTTCCTTGGTACCTTCTCTCTGCGTCCTTGATGTCCTGGTGAAACCTTTCACCTTGTTCTTCACTGTACGCCCCCAGGTTTTCGGGAAAGTAGTTCACATGGAAGTGCAAGAAATGGACTTTCAGGCTCATGTTACAGCCTTGTTCTTTGAAGGCATTGAGCATCCTGGCAACAATATCCTTATAGTTCTCATCCCGCCTGTTCCCCAAGAATTTGAGAACAACATCCTTGAAGGAAACCCAGGCTTCTTTTTCCTTCTCAGACATCGTTTCAGCGAATGCTCCATCTGAAATGAGTTTCCTTATATCAGGGCCAACAAACACTCCTTCCTTTAGCTTTGCTTCAGAAAGTCGGGGGAACTTTGAGCAAAGGCACCGAAAGCACTCACCATCTTTTGGAAGGGACTTGATGAATTGCTTAATGAGACCCAACTTAATGTGGAGAGGTGGTAATAGAATTTTATCACGAGGTACCAAGCTCTCATGAAGAACATTTTTCTCACCGGGTCTCAAATACTCCCGAATTGGCCAGTCTTTTTTCCCCCAGTGTAGGTCGCGGGCCCGGCTATCCCACAAGCAAAGGAAGCAGGGATATTTGGTGAAACCGGATTGCTGCCCTAATAGCATGGATAGAATTTTAAAGTCTCCACAAATCATCCACTTATGCTCATCATAACGAATCTTCTGAAGAATCAGGGCCAAATTCTCGTATTTTTCTTGGAGAATAACAGAGTGAGCAATAGGAACTGAAGCGAATGTGTTGCCATTATGAAGAAGAACACCTTTTATGCTGTCTTTTGACGAATCAATGAACAGCCGCCATTCAGCAGGATCATACTTGAGTTTAAACTTTTCCATCATTCCGTATATATCGTTGCAAAATACTAAATCTTCCTCTTTGCTGAAATACTTCAAAAATTGTGTCTCGCGGTTGCGGTACCAATAAAAAGTTGTTCCTGGTGACAATAGATTTTTCTGTTTAAGCCGAGAACCTAGCAGTTGGGCAGCATCTTTTGGGAGTCCTAAATCCCGGACTAAATCATTCAATTCAGCTTGAGAGAAAAGTTCAGGTTTCGGATCTGGTTCAGTTTCAAACTCGGAAGTACTGGACTCATCGGGAAAAGCCATCTGATGAGTCTCATCATGATCAGAACCGTCCACACAAATATGATCCAAAGATTTTGGTGGTTCAGGCACAGGTACTTCGTTGCTATGAGGCATAGGCCTAATTGCTGAGGGAAGGTTGGGGTAACTTATTACGTTCTTATTTTTTAAGTTGTATCCCTTCACAATGCAAGAGCAAAAATAGCAGTCACTGCTGTGGTCTCTTTGTTCACGCCACATCATAGGTATTCCGAAACGAAATGCTTGTTTTTTACCTTTCATCCATAAGCGTAGATCTTCCTCACATGTCTTGCACACTTTGTGAGGAGCCCACAGTTTGTCTTGATCGCCTAACTTCAAACCGAAATAGGCGAAATATACTTTTGTAATAAATGCAGAAATGTTCCTCTGCCGCTTTTTCACGGTATATTCCCCACAAATAAAACAAAAACTGTCCGGAGAGTTGATGCAACCTCTGGCTCTGTGAGCCATCACAAATACACAGCACTGCAAACTACAACTGTAGTGAACCACTTCGGAATAAAGCTGGATTACGACTGAGCAAACAAAAGGTAATAATGAACTTGCAAGAAACTGAAATTTGACAGGAATTTTCATGTCGCAACCACCGTGTTTGAGCGAGCGAACGAGGCGAGGCGAACAGGAAAGAACATATGTCAGCGCGAGTACTGGATTTAGCCCCCCGCCTCCCAATTGTCCTGTTAATGTATAAAATGAATACAAAACACTCTAAAATATCATGAGGGAGTGTTTCTAGTTAGTTAACCATTACAACCTCTATTTTGGGCCAAGAAAATAAACTGCAGTCGGCTAAAAAGAAATTATGTGAACATTCCTTATATGGGTAAGAAATCTAATTTTGCAAGAAAACGTGACGTGATGGAACATTTTGGCTATTTTTCCTGGATTCAGCACCCCAAAATCTATAGGAATCAGTTGCAAAACTGGAGGCAGTATTTTGGTAGTGTACCTTTGTTATTCTTGGCTGTGTGAACTGTGCTGTGGACGCTTTACGGGGAAAACCTAAAGCTTTAATTTATCACAATTTGGCTGGAGATACAAATTAAATAAATGGGCAGATAATGCTACATTTTGCAGGTCCCCTAATCTCAAATCACCAAGGTGATCATGGCAATGAGAAGCCTTGGATGCAGGTGGAAGACAACAGCTCTCCTGACAAAATCTTAAGCCTACCACAGCATGCATCTTCAAAGCACCATACCCGGTCCCGAGCGATCGCAAAGCACAGCCAAAAGAGTGAAAGTAAGAGACACCGGTCTTCATTGCTGCCTCAATTGGCTGTTGAGAGGAGTGCAGCCTGATGGTGCATGCCTCCACATGCTCTGTGCCCTATAGACTGGCTGGGCCACTCACCCCTAACTGTCTCCCAGCATCCAGCCATCGGATAAGCTCATCCTTCCCTCACCAAGAGCCTCTCTCAGTGCCCCAGCTGATGGTGACTGCCCTCCTTTACTCTCCAATGGGAAACTCCTGCACAGCAAGGGCTGAACTTTTGCAGGGCCTTGCAGGGCCGTTAGCCCACTCCCTTGATCAAGCTATTCCCCAGTGAAGCAATGAGATATTTGGAGCCGGGTTTGAAGATGCTTCATTAACGATAGGCTGCAAAATGACATGGAAACATAAGACTTTGTCTAGAGAAAGCTACAATTTCATTTAATTTCATTTATTTAAGATTTGATATACCGCTTAATGTGGGTATAGCAAAATGGATTACAATAGAATACAATAAAAACTGAAGCATGTGTGAAAAATTAATCTGGCCACAGTGTACTGAAAGAGGGTGCCTTTGATGATGCAAAAGGAACACTGTAGTAGAAAAGAGGTGAACCATTGAAGAACTATCCCATGAGATCCAAGGTTGTACAACCAAGAGAGGAGAAGATCGTGATTGATGAGGTTGAATGCTGATGATAGATCAAGTGAAATGATTTTGACATCCCCATGGTCCAATGGACAGTGAACTTCATTAAGAAGAGAGAGAAGAATAGTATCAGTGCAATAACCAGTACGAAATCCAGACTGACAGGGGTGCAAAGCATTGGAGAGTTCAAGTTGGGTGGTTAGTTGTTGAGAGACAGGCTTCTCAAGCAGTTTAGAGAGGAATGATAATTAATCAGAACAAATTGTCTAAGGAAGGCTTTTTAAGATGGGGCAAATATAGGCTTCTTTACATGCATGGAGAAAGACACCAGTAGCAAGGCTATTGTTAATTAAAGAGAGGATAATTGGTTTGAGTGCTAGGAAATTATCAAAAAGCCAGGATGATGGGAGGGGGTCCGAATTACAAGTCGTCTTTTGAGAAGTGGCAAGGGCCTTGGACAGGGAGGTGGGGGAAATGGAGTTGAAAGTGCTCCAGATATGTTTCAATGCAGGTGCTGGAGGCATGCAAGAGGATGTAGGGTTGGAAGCTGGAGAAGGAGGAGTCGGGGGAAATTTCAGTTGTAAACTAGAGATCTTGGTGGAAAAGAAGGTGGCTAACTAAGTGGCAGTAGGAGAATCATCCACATTGCAGGGTTGGGATAGAGACGCTGATGAAGAAAAGCTGATGAGGTTGTGAAGAGGAATTGGCAAGATTAGAGTAGTATTCCCTTTTAGTGCCCACAATTGTATAATGATAGAAACGATGACAGTCTCTGAAATATTGAAGTTCACTGGGAGATCGGGACCATCTCCAGCAGTGCTCGGCTCTACAGAGATGCGTATGGGCAAGATGGATGCCGGGATGAAACCAGGGCTGGCTAGGCCTTCGTTTAGATCGAAATGCCTGAGCCAGTGTGATATGATCCACGCAAGACAGGAAAGCCCCCATTTACCCTCTCGATACTCGGCGTGCTGGCAGGTCAACTTTAACAGAGTCTTGGGAAAGAAAGAAAATGCTGTTCTTTCTTGTGGCTCTGCAGAGGTGAGCCAGGGTAATGGGCTTCGGGCCTTGGGCCTCCCTGGCTCCCTCTGAAGACAGGCAGGGAGACGCGGGGCCCTGATGTGCAGTGCCATGTGCGGGAAACATTCCCACACAATGGATGGGCCGACCCTGCCTTCTATGTATTTGTATGTTTCAATCAGTTTGCACTTCAGTACTTCTGGGCTGTTGTCCATTTCCAGTGGGCCCTTTGCCCCACATGCCAAAAAATCTCCTTTCTCCTTGCCTCTCTCTGCTGCTGGTGCTGTGTCCCTGTGCTCTGCTGCTCCTTCATGGCTGCCAGGTCTGCTCTCATAATCCCTAGCTCTGCTCTACTGCAGCAAGTACCACTCTCCTGACTGCCTGCCACTGGTGTTGCTGCTGTCTGCACAGCCACTGTGTGACCTGCTATCTAGTTGCCAGTGGGTGCCCTTAGCCTCACCTGCCAACGCTTACAAGAAAAGAAAGACATTTTATCTTTCTCCTTGCCTCTCTCTGCTGCTGTTGCTGTGCCCCTGTGCTCCCTGCTCCTTCTGTGCCTAACTGCTCTCTTGGTGCTACTCTTGTGATCCCTAGCTCGGCTCTATTGTAGCTAGTGCTACTCTTACTGATGCCAGCCACTGTTGCAGCTGATCTCGCACAGGTGCTCTGTGACCTGCTAACTAGCTTCCAGTGGGTATCGTCAGCCCCACATTCTAAAACTTAAAAAGGAAAGAAAAATCAACTTTCTCCTTGCCCCTGACTGCTGCTCACTACTGCCTGTGTCCCTGTGCTGCTACTTCTTTTGCTGCATCACTATTGCTGTTATCTTTCCCCTCGCAGTCTTCATGCCACTTTTGTTGTACCCTTTGCCGCTCTTCTGCTGACTTGGATGGTTCATGCTTCCTTTCTTTCTGGGTTGCTCTGTGACTTGTGTCTTTTTTTTTTTTTTTTTGCCAGTCTTCCTCCTTTATCTGCTGTGCATCTTTCTGTGTGATCTTGTGGTTTTCCTTCTACAATTTTCACTCTCTTTTCATATCTCAAGGGTTGTTGCCACTCTTCTTGGTGTTTTGCTTTGCAATCAATGTCCTAATGAATTGCTGCTGTCTTCCTCTTGTTCCTGTTTTACAACTTTCTTGCTACCTACTATCTAGAATCCTAACTGCATTGTTGTTATTGCTGCAATAACCCTTTTGCACTGGTCAGCTTCTTTCTCTAACCCTTTCTGCAACCTTCCCTCGTCCCTACCACATTGGCTTTCCGCATTATTTAAAGGTGCTTTATGAAGAGATACGGGGTTATTTTCTCCATGACAGAAGTCCTCAGTGCCTTCAGATATTTCTGTTTGTGTGGTAGAGTTTTCCAGCCTATCTTGCTGCTACATGACAACTCTAGAGATGTTGTGGGCTCTTCCAGCAGATGTAATTGATGAGCTGGTCCTCTTTGGGTATTCTATTAACTGCTTTGGTTTGAAGCTCCAAACCAATCCAAGAAACCTAGTGGGACAGGGGACATTACCATCCTAACACCATTGATGAGCCTTAAACTTCCTCTTCAAAGTTCTTTTTAAATTTCCATTACTGTACCTGTTGACTTTGACCTACTATGTGAACATAGGTTTTCCTGGTCCTAGGAAAGTGTCTTAGTAAGAAATACTTGGCTTTTTCTCAATAAGTAAATGCATTCCTTATTGCTTTCAGGTGTTTTATTTAGAGATACAGCCTTTCACCTACATTCCAGCTGTGTGGGCACTCTTCAGATGTTTTTGGGTCTTCTAGCCCATCTTGCTGCTATGTTGGCCTTCCCCTGGTGTTCTGTGCTCTTGCAGCCAATGATGTCACTCCTTCCCCCGCTGTCACTGCTTTTTGGGCCTTCTCCATGTAACATCCTCTTGCCTTTATTTAAATCTCTCAGGATCTCATTCCAAGCAGACTGTAAAGTTTTTACCCATCCTGAGAAGACTCACCACAGGTTTCTCTACCAATAATAATCATGTGGCTCACTAACAACAACTTGTGGCTCACTAACAACAACTTGTCGATAAACTATAACAAAATGGAAGCCATGTTCGTAACAAGAGGATCCAATTCAACCCACCACCTACAATCAACATCCGGGATAAATCCATCAGTGTGAAGGATGAGGTAAGTTACCTTGGAATCACCCTAGACAGCAAGCTAAACCTCCACTCACGCATAAAAAAAAATGCGGCAAAGGCATACCACAAATTGAATACCATAAGAAGACACAAACCATTCCTAAACCAAGACCACTTCAGAACAGTTTGCCAGGCACTCATCACACCCATCCTAGACTATGGTAACCCACTATATATCAGTCTCCCTAAACAAACCATGCACCCCCTCTAACTGGTGCAGAACACAGCGGCCAGAATCATCACAAACACACCAAGAAATGAACACATCACGCCAGTACGCCAGAACCTCAGACTTGAAGGACTAGAAAAGGGACTGTTACTTCTGGAGAGAGATCTGCAATTGTGAGTATATACTTCTGGGAATTTTCTGAAAGGAATTCTTTGTATTAAAGCTAATTAATTTGTGAACCCACTATTTTTTGTTAAAACAGTCAGGGCCTAGTAGCAGCAGTTTAAGTTTAAATTTAAAACACAGAAGAGAACTTTCTGGTTACATTTCATACCCAGCAGAGAGCTTGTAGTTTAAATTTAATAGTCACTCAGGGCCTAGCATCAGCAAAGTACTTTTAATTTAAATTTAAAACACAGAAGAGAGCTTTCTGGTTAAATTTAGAACCCAGCAGAGAGCTTGTAGTTTAAATTTCATAATAAGTTAGAGCCTAACAGCAGCAAAGGGGTATGTTTACTAAACTACGTTAGTGTGATTCATGTTAGGAGCCACGTTAGTGGAAGAAATGCCAAAAAACGACATGGGCGGTACATCGTTACCGACAACGCGCGTTATAAGGCGCCGCGCAGCAATGATCGTTAAAGGGCGCGTTACTGCGCGATAAGCTTAAGAAGGCGCGCAGACACCCAAATACAGAAACAGAGCTGTAACACAGTGGTTACTACACAGACTGATGGTACAAGGGTCATGGGTTTGATTCCCCAGTGTGCCTAATGAATAAGGCTGGCTGAAGCATCATGTGTAACCCTTTGAAGGCCTACTATAATATTTTAATCCACATTCTGCAGCCGGGTTAATGTTTGCATATGTCAGGAAAATTGTACCCGTTTTATTCAATATGTTCCAACAGTGACGTTCCCTCTGCCATGGTCATGTATTATATACCATTTGATAGGAATATTTAGGCAGAAGTTTGGATCCCGAAAGTTTTGGGCTTGGCCTGGAAAGGGTTAAGTATTGGGCTGTGAGGAAGTTTAGTTGTACTTTAATAGTGCTGCCAGCAAACACACCCTCACAGTGGCGTAACCTAAGGTGCCACCTAAGGCACCCTAGAAGGCACTCCATAGGGCACATTATAAAGTGCGCTGTCTGCCAAGGCACCCTATAATGTCCCCTATAGGACACCATATAAGGCACCTTATAAGGCACTTTATAGGGCGCCCTATAAGGCGCCCTATAGGGCGCCTTATGAGCCACCCTAAGGTGACAGTACCCTGAGGGTGTTTCTGCTGGCAGCACTAATATACAATAAAAATAGACAATGCCTAAGACAGCCCTATCGATGGGCCCCACTGTGGGTTTTGAATCCATGACCTCTGGCTCCACGGGCAGTGAAGTAACCAGTGGGCTAGAGCTGCTAACAAACACCTGGCTGGCTACAGGAGGACTGCACGGCACCACACCCACATTCTGCTGTGGTTACCAGGATAGGGTCAACCCATCCGTACCCAGGATGCACAGCACATGTAAATCAGCAGTCTACAGATGATCACAAGATGGGGTATGCACCCCACAGCACCTCAGCCTGGTAGGAGGTGCCGACGGTGTGTGTTAGTGGCACAGAGTAGCTACAGACCGTCACAGTGTGCGGGTCCTGTGCTCACCCTGAGGGAGAGGTATGGTGCCCAGCACCATTCTCCCAGCACCTGGCTTTGCTGGGATAGGCTTGCTGCAGGTCCCCATCAGTGCCAATGTGTGATAGGTAGTCCTTGCAAACACTCCTAGGATATGCCTGTGTTCATCTGTATGTCACATGTAGCCCTTGTGGACTATGATGCACCCAGAAAAGTGCATACCCTGTGTGGGTGCCATGGTTACATGATGTAAGTGAATGGTGGTGTTGGGACCCACAGGGAGATTACATACCACCACCCCTCTGGGGCTCAGGGTGGGGGACAGGATCTCCCGCCAACAGATCCACTTTCTACCCCCCTGCAATGGTGGCAGTAGAGGGGACCATCACCCCAGTCCTGCTAGGGATCAAACACCCTACAGGGCAGGCAATGCAGAGATGTACACATCCATAAAGCAATAGCAGACAGAAGGCCTGGAAATGCACAGCTGCCCCACCCCCTCCTATCTGAAATTCTCCAGCAGCAAGCCTCCAGCCGCTGCACCCTGCAAGGTGTTCCAGCAACACACATACTAGCTGCAAACAGTCTGCTAGCTAGTCCATAATGCATGGTCCCGGAGGACCGACCTCTTAGGTCTCACGTTGACAGGGGCCACTTTGCTTGTGGCCATTGTGCTTATTGTGTGTTGACTTTAGAAGGTCCTGATTGGGTCGATGGTCACACGTCCCGAAAATTTACCACTAGATGGCACACGGATTGCTCTACGGAATATGTTGTATACCTGATTGTATGCCCATGTTCCCTTTATTATGTTGGCCGCACCAAGCGGGTGATTAAAACTCGCCTTTCAGAACATGCTTCCCGCCTTCGTACTAAATGCCTTTCGGCTCCTATGGTGGAACACAACTTGCTGTTGGGCCATGCTTTTACTTCATTACGTTGGTGAGTGTTGGATTTTATTCCACCTGACCCTCGTGGGGGGATCGTGAGCAGAAACTTCAATTGTGTGAACAGCGTTGGATCTATCTCCTCAACTCTATAGTCCCGGAGGGGCTCAATCTTCAACTGGACTGGTATACTATCATTTGAGCTGTTATCTCTACTTTGGATGTCTATTAGGGGATTCCCTGTGCAGTGGTCATCCCCTATGGCCCCGTTGTAGATCGATAGTGATTGGCTTTCATGCTCTTCTCATCATTCTGACGTCAGACGTCATCGACGATAAAGTAGGTGACATTCCCTTGGGCCTGCAAGCTGAAGATCTGCCATTTGCTGATTCGTTGGACCTGAAGCAGGGTTTCTATACAAGTTGGTGGAAAACCCAAAACGTGAGCCACGTCGTCTATTAAATGTTTCGGCGTCTTGGTGGCGCTTTGGCATACAGCTAAGTTATGGACTTTATTCTTAAATTTATCTAATGAAAGGAGTGGTCACGGTGATGTCTTTGGAAAATTTCCTGACACTGGGCTGACAAGCTCCGACAAAAATATTTGGCTAGACATTTTAGGGGAGTTTTTTAGCAATTTGGATTTCTTATTTTAGATATTGGTGGGGGGCAGCTGAGCATTTCCAGGCCTGCCGTCTGTCTGCTATTGCGTTATGGATGTGTACTGCTCTGTCTGTTCCCCAGCAGGACTGGGGTTGATGGTCCCCTCTACTGCTACCATTGCAGGGAGGTAGACTGTGGATCTATTGGTGGGTGATCCTGTTTCCTACCCTGAGCCCCAGAGGGTGGGTTGTGTGGTGGTACATGATCTGCCCATGGGTCCATACACCCCCTCCTCCTCCCTCCCCCCTTCCTCCCCTCCCCCCTCTCCCCCTTCCCCCTCCCTCCCTCCTCCTCCCTCCCCCCTCTCTCCCCCTTCCCCCTTCCCCCTCCCCCTCCCCCTCCTCCCCCCTTCCCCTCCCCCTCCCCCTCCTCCCCCCTTCCCCCCTCCCCCTCCCCCTCCCTCCCTCTCCCCCCTTCCCCCTTCCCCCTTCACCTACAGCAGGTAACCATGGCACCAACACAGGATATGCACTATTCTGGGTGCATCATCGCCCATAAGGACTAGACATGACCGAGACATACAGCAGGACACAGATGTATCCTAGGTGTGTTTAACGGAACTACCTATCACACACTGATGGGGACCTGCAGCATGGGTTGTGTGGTGGTACATGATCTGCCCATGGGTCCATACACCCCCCTCCTCCCCCCTCCCCCTTCCTCCTTCCTCCTTCCTCCCCCTCCCCCTCCCCCCCTCCTCCCCCCTCCCTCCCTCCCTCCCCCCTCCCCCCTCCCCCTCCCTCCCCATCCCCCCTCCCCCTTCTCCCCCTCCCCTCCCTCTCCCTCCCCCCTGTCCGTGCAGGTGGTGTTCGGCCACTATAATATCCCAGCCATTGCCCTATGCATATGAATCCTGCCCAGACCGCTGTATCCGGGCCATACCCACAATACCTTGCTCCTCATTATGCACATTGGCAGGCTAACGCTGGAAACAGTGTAAGCATTGTGGGCTCAGTAAGGTGTAGGCAGCCACAAAACACTGGATAGACATACACACACCTCCTCACCTATTTCAGGATTGTGCAAAGATAGAGGTGGTTGGCAGCCCTGGCGCCGGTCCTGGGCACAGTGCAGGCATTGCTAAGGTACTCAATACTGTTATGATCACTCTCCGGGTTGGTCAGGGGCGGCTCAAGGCAATCTGCTGCCTGAGGCGAAAGATGAGATCCCCCCCCCCCCCGTAGAGGTGGGCGGGGCTTGTTCAAAACTCCAATCAGGGACTGAACCAAACCAAAAAGCTGATTAGATTTTATGGAGGAAATGCAAAATGTTTGCACACCAAGGAACTAAAAGAGAGCGAGAACCACAGCATAGTTCATAAAACTAAATTATAACTCATTTTTATTTTGTTGTTATAAACTGTGTTATGGTTATTACCTTTTCTTTTTCAACATATAGTTTGCATCCACAGAACCCCCTTCAACAGTGGTTGCAGAGCAGAACCAGGACATTCACCCACCGAACTCAATATCTTAAAACAAAATAAATCTGATTCTGATCATCTCACTAACAACAACAAACATTCTCCAGTACCAGGCATATTTATTTATTTATTTATTTAGACATACTTGTATACCACCTTATCCTACAATCAAAGTGGTTACATCACATCACAATTGGGTTACATTCAACATGTGGGTGCTTGTTTTGTGAACTAATGCAAAACCTTACAACAAAGTCACTGAGTATCTATAGAGCAAATCTACCATACCATACCATATCAGCACCAACTTCCAAAACTCACATAAGGAGCCCACCAAAATAAAGCATCACTGTAAATACTACAGTGGGCCCTGAAACATCCATACACCTAGTTGAAAAGCTGAACAAGTCAAATTACTACAGTATAGTATAGATCTTTATATACAAACTCCATGTTAACAGAATACCTGACCTCAGTCACACACGCACATCGACCCTCACCAAGTACAGAATAAGTAACCACAATCTAAAGTAAAAATAAAAATATGTAGACAAAATGTAAACTGAAACCCCAAGAAGCCAGACTCTTCAAGCAGTGCAACATCAGATAAATAAGAGATGCAGTTCCTCCATACAGTGTAAAATATAAAGATAACACAAAGTTCAATCAGTAAAATGAAATAAAATTATTTTTTCTACCTTTGTTTTCTGACCATTTTATTCTCTGATCATGCTGGTCCCAATCTGAGGCTTCTGCTTTCCTGTCTTCTCTTAGCTCTTTTTCTATGGTCTATGGTCCATCTGCCATTTCTTATCTCTTCTTTTGTTTTCACTTCTTTCCATCAGCCTATTTCCAGTCCCAATAAACCTTCCCAGTATCAGCCCCTTTCCAGTCCTCCCTCTCAGAACCTTCCAATGTCAACTTGCATTCCCATGACTGCCACTGGTGTCCATTCCCTTCCAGTCCCCCTCCTTCCCCACTGTCCAGTCCCTTCTAGTCCAAATACCATGGCAGCCCCTCTCAGCATCCACTCCCTTCTAGTTCCATTCTCCCATCCCCTCGCATCAGCCCATTTGTAGCCCTAGCCCCCAGTTTTCTTCCAGGGCCAGCAGCTCTATCCTCCCCAACATCAGCCCATTCCCAGTCAAAGCCCCCCAATCAGCTCACTTCTAGTCCCCCCTCAACCCCATAACCAGTGCTAGCCCAATACCAGTTCTACTCCCCGATCAGTCCTTTTCCAATCCTAGCCTCCACTAATCATCCCATTTCCAGTCCTAGCCCCCCCCGATCAGCTCATTTCTAATGCTAGCCCCCATCAGTCCATTACCAGTCCTACCCCACTCCACCAGACCATCACCAGTTCTAGCCTCCCCTAATCAGCTCATTTACAGTGCTAGTCCCCCCTCAACCCAATTACCAGTGCTAGCCTCCCCTAATCAGCCCATTACCAGTCCTAACCTCCACTAATCAGCCCATTTCTAGTCCTTGCCCCCCCCCCCCCGATCAGCTCATTTCCAGTGCTAGCCCCCCTAATCAGCCCATTACCTGTTCCAACCCCCCTCAATCAATCCATTACCAGTCCTAGCCTTCCCTAATCAACCCATTACCAGTCCTAGTCCCCCCTGATCTGCCCATTACCAGTGCTAGCCCCCCTATCATCCCATTATAATCCTAACCTGCACTGTCTCTCCCCTTTGTCCAGCATTTCTCTCCTGTTGCTCCCTTTTGTCTACTATTTATCCCTCTGTCTCCCCCCTTTTGTCCAGCATGTCCCCTGTCTCCCCCTTTGCCCAGCATGTCCCCATCTCCCCTTTTGTCCAGCGTGCCCATGTCTCTCCCTTTGTCCAGCACTTGTCCCCCTGTCTCTCCCCTTTGTCCAGCACTTGTCCCTCTGTCTCCCCCTTTCTCCAGCATATCCCCTCTCTCCCTTTGTCCTGCATCATGTCCCCTGTCTCCTCCTTTGTCCAGCATGTCCCCTGTCTCCCCCCTGTCACTCACCGTTGTCTCTCCTTGTTGTCTTCCTCCTGTCCCCATTCCCTCCACCTGCACTTCTCATCCAGTGGCAGTGGGGGCACTCCGGCTGTTTTAATTTTAGATTTTGCCACCTCTGCCCTGCCTCTGCCTTACCATGCGGGAAATCAGAGGCAAGCCAAAGGCTGTAAAAAATAAAATTAAAACACATCGGAGTGCCGCCGGCATTGGGAGTGCCACTCCTGTCGGAGTGTCACCTGAGGTGATTGCCTCAGACAGCCTAATGGAAGAACCACCCCTGATGTCTACCATTTCTCACCCTTCATCCAGTGTCTCTTTCTCTTTCCTTCCATCCAGTATCCATTCTTTCTCTCCCTATCTTTCCATATCTGTCCTCTCCCTTCCTATCTCCCTGCATCCAGCACTCCATCTCCCCTCCTTGATTCTCCCTATGCCCGTTCCCCCTATTCCTCTTCCCATGTCCAGTATCTCCCTTCTTCTCCTAGCCCCCACCCCTAGCCTGTCTTCACTGTTTTCTTCCCCCCCCCTGCATCTTTCATCTCCTGTCAGTCTATGCCCCTCCACATCCAGCACATCTCGTCCACCCCCAATGCACCCCATGACCACTCCCAATACTCTCGTCAATGTCCATTCTCCCCTCCCAGGTAATGTGCAAGAGGCAACAGCCCAAGATTAACAGCGTGTTCCGCAGGCAGGGGCAATGCAAGAGATCACAGCCCAAAGAGACAGATGGTGCACAAGTTGCTGCCGCTGCCGAGTCCGCTTCTCGGCAGTGGCAGACTGGCTCTCCCTTTCCTATGGCAGCCGTGGCTCCTGCTTCTTAGAGCCGCGACTGTGCTGCTGCTGCTAACAATGGTTGTCTGTTTAAACCAGGGGTCTCAAACTCAAATTGCTTTGAGGGCCAAATGAGGATTTGTAAAGTAACCCGCGGGCCGCAAAAGACTCGGAACCGGAAGTGTACAACAACACTAGAAATAAAACTATAAATTAATTTCCTCTTGTACTAAACAAAGCACAGATGTTGATGATGCACATTTCCCATAGCTGACATATTCCAGTTAATAAATTCAAAATAAAGAGATTTTTCTACCTTTTGTGTGTTTTCAGTTGCAATTGCTCCAGCTATTTTCTTCTGGTTTCTTTGCGTCTGCTAACTCTCCATCGTCTGCTGTCCATTTGTCCTTTCTTCTCACTTCTAGTTTTTTTCCATTCTCTCTCTACATCTGCTTTAACATACTAATCTTTCTCCTTTTGCTCTTTCCTCATTCCTATTTCATCCACTCAAATTTTACCCCTCCATCCTCAATCCCCACTTACTCTCCCAATACCCGGCCAATTGAAGATTTTTTCTTCCCTCCAACACAAAATATTTTTCCCCTCTCCATTTCACTCTCCCAGTCCCATCCCATTCTAATCCTCCCCCAACATCAGCTCCCTTCTAGTTCCAGCCCCACCCATCATCCGCTTCCTTCTAGTCCCCGCATCAGCCCATTTCCAGTCCTAGCTCCCCCATCCATTTCCAGTCCTATCCGAGTCCCTCCATCAGCTCATTTCCAATCTCAGCCCCCCATCAGCCCGTTTCTAGTCCTTTCCTAGCCCCACCATCAGCCCATGTCAAATCCTAGCTCCCCTCCACTCAGCCAATTTCCAGTCCAAGCCCCCATGAGCCTACATCCAGTTCTAGCCCCTCCATGGGTCCATTTCAATCCAAGCCCCCACCACAGCCCATTTCCAATCTTAGCACCCCCCAACAGCCCATTTCCAGTCCTATCCTAGCCCCTCCATCAGCCCATTATCTGTCCTAGCTCCCCCCACTAAGCCCATTTCCAGTCCTAGCTCCCTCCCCTCACAGCCCATTTCCATTCCAATCTCCCCTCCCCATCAGCTATTTGCAGTTCAAGCCCCCCCCCTTCCACTCAGGCCATTTCCATTCCAAAACCCCATCGCCATCAGCTATTTGCAGTTCAAGCCCCCCCTTCTACTCAGCCCATTTCCAGTCCTAGCAGCCCCCCAGTCCATTACCAGTTCTAGCCCCCCCAATAGCCCATTACCAGTCCTAAGCCCCCCAACAACCCACTTCCAGTCCTAACCCTCTCTTCACCCCATTTTCAGTCTTAGCCCTCCCATAGCCCATTACCAGTCCACCAGTCCTAACCCCCCAATCAGCCCACCTCCAGTTCTAAACCCCCCATTACCGCATTTTCAGTGTTAGCCCTCCCCATTACCAGTCCTAACCCCCGCTCCCCCCATCAGCACAGGTAAATTTAAAAATGTAAAAAAAAAACCTGGCTTCTGCTGCCGCCGCCGTGGCAGCGGCAGAATCAACTGTCCCGCGGTCCCTTCCTGTCTGCCCGGTAGACCCCTCGCTCCATCAGCGGCAGCTTTCAGGGCCGCCTGCGAAGAAAAAGTTTCTCTCTCGCGGCTCTGTTAAGCCTGTCGGGGCTGATGGCAATTCCCATCAGCCCCAGCAGGCTTAACAGAGCCGCGAGACGGAAATACTCTCTTCGCAGCTTGAAAAGCCCGCCGCTGATGGAGCTGAGGGCTCTGCCGATCTGACGGGAAGGGGCCGCGGGAGAGTTGATTCTGCCGCTGCCATGGTGGCAGCAGCAGAAGCCAGGTTTTTGTTTTTTTTTTTAGTTTCCGCGGGCCGAACAAAGTTCTCTCATGGGTTTAAACTAACTTCATACTGGTGCAGAGCCTTTGCCACCTCGGTGAAGGAACCGATGCAACTGCGTCCCACCCCCAAAGGAAGTACATCTCAGTACTTCCTTTGAGGGCAGGACCCAGTTGCATGGGTTCCTTCACTGAGGCGGCAAGAAGGCTCCGCACCGGTATGAAGTTGGTTTAAATGGACAACCATCGCTGATTCGCTAGCAGCAGCAGAGTCGCGGCTCTAAGAAACAGGAGCCGCGGCTGCCACAGGAAAGAGAGAGCCAGTCTGCCGCTGCCGAGAAGTGTACTTGGCAACGGCAGCAACTTGTGAGCTTGGGGTTTTTTTTGTTTTTTAAATTTTTGAAGGTGAAGTGAGGCGTCTGTTTTGGGGGAATTTTTGCTGCCCTCGAAACTTTGCCGTCTGAGGCAGCCGCCTCACTTCACCTCATTATAGATCCGCCCCTGGGGGTGGTAAACACTGTCAGAAAACAAACTGAAAGGAAACACACTCCACATATATCAGAAAGGTTGCTATGATGAATCTATGTAAACAATTTGTGTTTATTGTAGGATCTGTTATCAAACATTCATCATAGCAACCTTTTGATATATATGGAGTGTGTTTCCATGTTTATGACGGCATGGCTAAGGTATGCAGGTGATAGTAGTGGTGGCTGCTGCTCCACGCAGGGCCCAAAAGCCTGGCTCTCCATGAGGATATGGATAGTGGGGCCTGTGGGTGTGGGTGTTTGTGCCCTTGTTGGCCGATGCTCTAGGGTGTGCACATGTTTATGGTGTAAGTGTTCTGTAGAGTAAAATATAGGGAAAATGTCTGCAGAAGCCACAGCTGGGGCTTGAACCTGTGACCTTCTGCCCCTGAACACACTGGCTGTGCGTACTGCACCAAACTATTGCCATAGAGGCCGATCATTTCCTGGGGTTACCATGACTGTTCTTCAGACAGACCTTGAACTGCACGCCACCCACCTAAACAGGGCTTGGCCGTGGTCTGCTGTGGGCAGCTGCAACTGCCCCTCCACCACCAGCACCCCTCCCCCACCATGCTGACATGCCCTTATGCCGGTGGTGCTGGATGCGTGCAATCCCAGACTATCCAGTGTGCCAGTAGGCGGCTGCCTATGGTGTGGGATCTGGGGTAGGGGTGCCTACATAGACATCCGTGCTTCTCCCCGGCACCGCCTGTCAATGTTATGTGCCCTTTGGGGCACCTGATTGGTACTGTCTCCTGGGACACTGTGGGACACACACTTGTGGGCATGTTTGACCTTAATCAGTTGCTGGCTTGCTGATTTGCAGTTTCTGAGTTCCTATGTGCCACCTAGGCATCTGCCTAGTCCACCCTGTGCCCCAGCTGCCCCACTGCATGTCCCGCCTGCAGCCCCTTGTACCCCATTTGCAGCCTCACCGTAGTGCCCTTTCGTACTTGGATACTATGCTGTTGCTGCTCATGTATCACTACTATCACTTATCTGGGTCTCCCTGCCTTTGCTGTACATTGCTGACTGAACTGGTTTCTCTGTCCTGAAAATGTGTTTCTAACGCAAGGTTTTCACTGGCGCTAATTTTCAGACCTTCATTTCACAGCATTAGTGGG
This sequence comes from Ichthyophis bannanicus, assembly GCA_033557465.1. Lineage (NCBI taxonomy): Eukaryota > Metazoa > Chordata > Amphibia > Gymnophiona > Ichthyophiidae > Ichthyophis > Ichthyophis bannanicus. The sequence goes on along the minus strand of CM066034.1, from coordinate 612,820,692 downwards.
CATGGAGCCTCTCCCTGCCCACTCTCTACCCATTGACCCCTTCTCTCTGCCCTCTGGGGAGTCTTATTCCACCCTCTCTGTGCTTTAACACTGCCGTAGACGTTATCACGTGAAACCTCACGCTATCGCGTGGTAATGTTACTTTATCGCGCAATAACGTTATGTATCACACGATAACGTTACGTATCACGTGCAAACTGCAATGCTGCAACGTTATCGCTGTTTAGTAAACATACCCCTAGTGGGCCCTTGTACTAACAGTACCAAAACTATGGCTTGTTAGGTATAACATCACTGTGTTAACTGTCAGGATGTGGAAAATATTTCCCTAGCAGTTAAGGCAGAGCCCTGTCCCTTAGCTCACACCACATTAGCACAGGTGCACTTAACTCCACCTATTGAGGTGGTGTAAGGTAATTTTATGCTAATGCAATTAGTATCCAGTGTGAACCTGGCGCTAACTGCATGGGACATGTACCGCCCACTCTCCACCCCTATCCCTCCCACTCATGATCTTTTGTGAGCTACACAGCTAACACGGGAATTGTCCTGTGCTGTTATGGACCTGCATTAGATGGCAATGTGAGTCCCAATGTGCATTTGGCATGCGCCACAATTCGCATTGTCAGAACATATCCTTTAGTAAAATACTCCCTAAATGGCTATAATTCCATCTTTTTGGGGCTTCCACAAAAGTTGATAAAAATAATGCAGTTAGTACTAATTATAATGGCATGTAAAGTGGCCATTCATATCTCAGATCATCACTCCCCTATTCCAAAATCACTTTGGGGTATGTTTACTAAATGGCGATAATGTAGCATCAGCTACATTATCGTGCGTTAACGTCACCTGATGCAATGCTAGCATGCGTTAACGTCGCCGGTGGCGGTAAGTCCCGCAGAGGGTGGAGACAGGCGGGAGAGAAGGGGTCAATGGGCGTCATGGCTGTTTGGCATAAAAAAAGAACAAAAAAAACAAACAAACAAAAAAAGAACAAAAGGGAAGCAAACCCATGATCCTTGGTTTGGGAGGTATCAGTACTAACACCTCCACAGCTCTCTAATCTGCAATGACTGGATACAGAAGGATGATGTGTTGGGGCAGCAGCTTAGAGGGGCTTTCCCATGGCTGATGTGCAGTGCTATATTAATCTGAGACCTATTCTTTCTCTCAGATTCTGTTTCTGTTTGCTTTTTCTGAAGCGGCAATTTCCAAATTATTAAAGCACCCTTCTTTGTTGGATGATACGGGGGTAGCGACGATTCAATCAACTGCAACCACCTCCTGGTCGGATTTTAGGAATTTGCACAAGAAAGCGGTCCGGGTCCAACTCCATGCGGCTACTATGACTCAATATTTAAAGCAACATATGATCCCCAGGGGGCTGCGTGTATTAAAACCGACGCATATGTTTAGTGATGACAAATTGTTTTTGGCCACTTGGAACAGCATATTAAATAAGTGTGGCTTAGATCTTATAGCCTTATTGGTTGAACGTTTGTCTAAAGAGGAGGCTGTACTGCATGATCAATTATTACAATTGGAACAACAGCTGAAAGAGGAAATGGTGGAAGATAATTTTAAGAATAGCAAAAAGGAACTCACAGATTATATACAACATTTTCAGGGACAATTGCGGGTTTTGAAGATTCAGAAATTCTCGCGCGATACTGAAGACTATGCTAAGGATCAGGTGTATACCTGGAGACAGAACAAACAAGATTCAGGTAGTGAGCATAAAAAAGTCACCTTTGAGGATTCGGCTGAAGATTTTTCCTCAGACTCTTCGGAGGGGGCAGCGAGTTCTACCAAAAGTGGGAACGCACCTAAACCACAATGGGGTTTTTATGGGGGCCGCCCTCAGTATCGATGGCCAGCACGCCATTTTCAACAGGAGGGTTGGAAGGGCCCATCCACAAGATCTCAGACACATCAACAATCATTAATTTGTCAGGACGATCGCTAACTTGGGATCAAAAAACAGTTTTAGAGTATGGTTTAGGATTTGTTCCAGCTCCAGCCTATGATCCCTTTCGGGTGAGAATAGCCCTTCACCAGTTTTTTCGAAAATTACATATTATGTATCACTTTTGTTCAATGGCAGGACCCTCGGGGGATGATTCATTATGTAAAAATGTCTCTAGGTGGAATCCTCCTATTAGCACTGATGCAGCCCTTCAGACTTTTCAGAATTTAGTTTTGAGAGATTTGACTAAACTGGAATCTGCTGGAGTGCGACAATGTTCCAACATGTCTCGGCAACAATTTCAAGCTTTAAAATCTTTAAGAGCTGATAAACAATTGATCATCCGGAGAGCTGACAAAGGGGATGCTACTGTTATTTTGAAGGCAACGGATTATCATCCGAAGATGATGGAACATCTTTCAGACAGTAAATATTATTGTATCTTACCAGCTGATCCCACGTTGGAATTACAGCAACGTCTAAAATCCTTAACATCGGATGCTTTAGATCGCAAATGGATTACATTGAAGGAATATGAGTTTTTGAATCCAATCTCTCCGGCAGTTCCGGTAATGTATATGGTGCCGAAAGTCCATAAATCGTTGGATGATCCGCCAGGTCGGCCCATTGTGTCCTGCAAAGGTTCGGTGTTGGAACCGTCCTCAAAATTTTGCGATCTGTTTTTCCAACCATTAACAACAGTGGTTAGGTCCTTTATCAAGGATTCTTTTCATTTTTTGGCATTAACCTCCCAGTTGTCTATCCCAGTGGGTTATTTTTTAGTGACTCTAGATGTAGTCTCTCTCTACACGAACATTCCTCAAATGGACGCCTACAATGTGTTGTCTGCATTGGATATCAATCTGCCAGCGAGACTACCAAAATGCTTTGTATTAAGTTTATTGTGAATGGTCTTATTTCATAATTATTTTGCATATGGGTCTACATTTTACCATCAACAGTTTGGAGTGGCCATGGGCGCCACAGTAGCGCCTTCGGTGGCTACGTTATACATGGCAAATTTTGAAGAGCGTTTTGTTTACAACTCGGAGGGCTCTCGACATATTTTATTGTGGAAGAGGTTTTTAGATGATATTTTTTTCATCTGGGTGGACTCGGAGGCTTCTTTAAAGTGCTTTCTTCAATGGTTGAATTCTTTGAATAGCAATTTGCAGTTTACTCCTAAATATCACAATAAGGAGATTGAGTTTTTGGAGATTGAGTTTTTGGTGATTAAGGGTCCAACATTGGAGAGCACTCTCTATAGAAAACTGGTGCAACGTAATGTGCTACTGCAATATTCGAGCTACCACCCCCCTGCGTTGAGAAGAGGATTACCCTTTGGACAATTCTTGCATATTCGGAGATTGTGTTCTTTGGTGAAAGAGTATCAGAAACACGCACAAGATCTATACAGGCGGCTTCGGGAACGTGGCTATCCTCAATCGGTGATATGTATGGCTTATAAATGGGCTTTACATATCCATCCTGAGTGGTGGTTAGAGGATCGAGTCCAATCTGAGCCCCCTGATAGAGTTATAGGGGTTATTCCATACTTACCATATGCCTCTCAAATAGTGGCGATATTGAAGCATCATTGGTCATTACTATCGCTACATCAGTGCTTTCAAAAGCCCTTAATGATAGCTTATAAACATTCACGAACCATTAGCAATTGGGTGGTTAGTACTCGATGGGACGAGTCTGTTGAGAGCTTATCATTGCAGAAAGGCCATTTTGCGTGTGGCCGTTGCGATTTTTGCGAGACTACATTACAAGGCGATAAATGGGAAGACTGTAGGACTGGGAAAGTTATTCCTCTTTTTATAGATCTGATTGTTTGACTTCTTTTGTAGTATATGTTTTAATTTGTCCGTGCCATTTAACATATGTTGGAAAAACTACTCGTCCAATCAGAAAACGGTTGCTTGAACACCGCTCTCGTATAAATTCCAGAGTGTCATCGGCTCCGCTGGTCCCTCATTGCCAGGCTAGGAGCCATAATTTTGCTGATTTAAACTGGCAAATTTTGGATGTTGTACCTCCATTACCTATGGGGGGAGATCGTCAAGCACAATTGCATCTGAAGGAACAACAGTGGATTTTCCTCTTACGTTCGGTGGCCCCTGAAGGCATGAATATGGAGATTGACTGGTGGAGTTTACGTCTTTGATTGGCGGATACTTAATAGGTGTGTGATGTCACTGACGCTCTGACGTCTCTCTCTCAGCTGTGATTAAATTGGAGCTAGATTGGAGTAAGGTTCATTCGCCTGATGAAGAGCTGGGAAGCTACATGGCTTGAAACACTGATTGGTGTAGATTAAAAAGGAGGGCTCACTTCGAGAGCAGGAAAGTTCCTGTTCATGGTGGGTGATCCAACAAAAAATAGTAAAAAATAGTAATATAGCATGGGATTTGGGTTCACATAATTGTGCTTATGGAATTTTTTGAGATGTAGGTAGGTGTCAAGGTTCCAGTAAATATGGGCTGCTAATGGAAATCAAAGTATAATTTTGAACGGATAGGTTCAGGCAATTCAAAATTATTTTGTTGATTTATAATAAATTGAATCATCAGGGGCCAACTTATCTTTGTGCTAAAACTGAAAGATACAAACAAAACTGGTCTTTTAGAGCCATGGATTAGGAATTGTTGATGGTCACAGGTGATTTTGCAGTTCAACTATAGAGAATATGGCATTTTATGGAATTTATTGCCTGCATGTGTGAGAGGCTTCTTAGGTTTTAAAGGTTTTAGGAAAATTATGTAATCTTGCCATTATTTTACTGGGAGGTAGGATTGGGTTGAGCTTTATGCAGTATTACAGCTGTGGTCAACATTATTGGCATCCTTGCATTTTAGGTATGTTGTGCACAATATCTTGAGAAATAATTGGAAATATTCCAACTGTATGTCATTGTAATATTTTAATAGTATGTTCACAAATACAAAACAAAAAAAGAAAGTCTATACAACTTAGATGTAATAATTTCCAAGAAAAAAAAATATTATCTGGACAGGATTAATGGTACCGTTTACTAATATTTGGTTGCACAATCATTGGCAGTAATGATAGCCTCCAAACGTTTCCTGTAGCCATCTATAAGTTTCACATATCTGTCTGCTGGTAATTACCCCCATGCTTCAACTGCGATTTGTTTCAGCTCATGAATGTTTCAAAGATTCCTTTTACCAATGGCAGATTTCAGCTCTTTCCAAAGGTTCTTGATTGGGCTCAGATCAGGATTTATTGCTGGCCAGTTTAAAACAGTCCATTTGTTCATTTTAATCATTCTTTTTTACTTTTGGATGTATGTTTTGGCTCATTGTCTTGCTGGATGACCCATGATCTTCAACTTTCACCTAGCTTTTTGACACTAGGTAGCACATTTTGCTCCAAAATACTTTGGTATTCCTCTGACTTCATGATTCCTTTAATATATTCCAGGCCACCTGTCTCTGAGGCAGCAAAACAGCCCCACACCATTATGGAACTTCCACCATATTTAATTTTAGGAAAGGTATTTTTTCCTTAGAAGCTTCATTTCTTCACCTGTAAATGTATCGCTGCTCTGCATTGCCAATCAGCTCAAATTTGGTTTCATCTGTCCACAGAACATTTTCCCAGAAGTATTGTGGTTTCTCAAGGTGGATTTGGGCACAGTTCAGGCGTGCCTTTTTTAATGTCTATCTTTGAGCACTAGGGTTCTCCTTGGCCTGTGCCCATGAAGTCCTTCTTTGTTTTGAGCATGGTATATGGTGTGTGTTGAAACTACCACTCCAGATTGCTCCAGGTCAACCTTGTTTTTCTAACAGTTTGCACTAGCCTTCAAAGACTTCTTGGATTAATTTTCCTCTTCCCACCAGATCCTGGGAGAGTCTTGACAGTTCCATGAGCAGAAAATGTCTTAATAACATTGTGAACTGTAGACACAGGAATCTCAAGGTCTTAGGAGATGGCTTTGTACTCCTTTGAAGTTTTATGTTTGGTGATAATGGCTTTTCTAACAGTCTCAGCCAGCAATCTTGTCATCACCACATTAGAGCCATCATTCATTGGTTGATTCAAGTCATGTGAGTACTGACAATTGATCACAAGTGTGTCTAATTTATCGCAATGGAAATGTAGGGTTCTTCTGTACAAACTGATTTCTATAAGGGTGCCAATAATCATATCCTGGCAATGTCCCAGATTTTATACTATTTCTTACTATTTCTTTTTTTAAATTGGTCTTGTTTTAATTTATTCTTTTATGTGTCAAATATATGTGCATATATAGTCCAGAGCCATTTCACTGGGCACTTTTTTTTTAGGAGATATTGAACATTAAAGGGTATGTTTACTAAACTGTGGTAACGTTCCCCGCATTAGGTTCCCTGTATGCCCATATAAGGGAATGGGTGGTGCATCATTATGGCAAGCCATGTCAGTTAACACGCGTTACAAGGCGCCTCTAAGGCACATTACAAGGAACCTTAATAGGTACAATACAAGGCACATCATAAGGCACGTTATAAGGCACATTACAAAGCACCTTATTAGGCACAGTACAAGGCACATTATAAGGCACGTTACAAGGTACCTTACTAGGCACGTGCCTTGTAACGTGCCTTATAATGTGCCTTGTACTGTGCCTAATAAGGTGCCTTATAATGCCTTATAAGGAGTGATAGCAACTGTGGTGAGGGTATTATGGGCTGGCAGCACGGATCTATAAAGATATGACTGTCACAGGCATGCAAAATATCTGACATGGACAGGAAGGGACAATGAGGAACCAAACCCCTGACCACTGCCTAGAGTGTCAATGTCCTAACCAGTAGGCTAGACCCCTATGGGTTGCTGCACAGCAATGGCTGGATACAGAAGGACTGCAGGTCGCCGCGCAAACCATCTGCTCTGTGTGCCAGGATAGGGTAACCCCACCAGCACCCATGATACATTGCACATGCAGAACAGCAGCCTACAGCTGACCACCAAATGGGGTCTGCACCTCTCCGGTACTGCAGCATGGTAAGACGGACCGACAGTGTGTGATACTGGCACAGAGTAGCTACAGACCATGCCATTGTGCAGGTTCCATGTTCACCCTGAGGGATAGGATGGGCGCCCAACACTAGGTCCACAGTATATGTGCTACTCTAATAGATCCTGCTGCACAGCCTGATCACTACCAGTGTGTGACAGGTGCTCCCAGCAGTGCAACTGAAAGTACTTCTGTTCCCATCTGTGTTCTGCAGTCACATGTGGCCCTGTGGGACCGGGCACCACCCAGATTAGTGCATATGCAGTGTTAAGGTCTGGCTGTCATGGGTACCTGTTATCAGGGCAGCAGGGTATCTAGATGCACATGAGATTTAGGCAGCACTGCCACTAAGTGGTATGCATTATATAGCCCAAGGGGCCAACAATCACCCCTTTTGTAGACAAGGAGGGGCAGGTACCTGCACCCTGCAGAATGCTATAGTACCAACAACCACTATCCCATTAGCGGATGACAGCCCTCCAGGTCTAATGGGCCAGAGCCATACCTGTGACAGTGGCAGACCAGCAGTGATGCCTGGGGTGGGCAGGGGAAAGCTCAACTGCCCCATGCCACAGTCTGCCAGCCACCAGCACAATCAGACTGCACCAGCAGCATCCTACAGGGTGGACCCACCATGCACAGACTAACTGCAGTCAGCCCACTAGCTAGTCCATAGTGCATGCTCACGGGGAACCCTGTGCATCCAGAGGTGGGACACAAATTTGTATATTGTACACCGCTCTGATTAATTTAGAAGGGCGGTTAATCAAGTAAATAAACATAAACATAAACATAAACATTGGACCCCAGAACCAGGAACACACAGGTACCACCAGAAACAAATGATGTGTGGTACTATGTGGGAACATGGACATGCCATGGTCACTGCTCGGTCAGAGTGAGAGTGACTCCCAGCATGACATGCTGTGGCCACCCTGCCCATGCCGAGCACTACAGTGTCCCAGCCATTGTTCTCCACCCTGTGCAGATGCATCCTGGCCAATCCGCCCTGTCTGGGCCATTCCCAAAATACCTTGCTCCTCCTTATGCACATTTGCAGGCTAATGCTGGAAACAGTGTGAGCAATGTGGGTCCAGTGAGGTGTTGGCAGACACAAAACAATGGATAGACATACGCACACTCCCACACCTATCTCAGCATTGTGCAGAGATAGAGGTGGGTGACAAACCTGCCTGCCACACTGGTCCTGATCACAGTGCCGACATTGCTAAACTGTGCAGGGGGTAGTAGTAGTGTTCCGTTGATAAGCACAGCTCCATGCTGGTGCCACCAGCCTAACACTCCATGAGGCCATGGATAGTGGAGCCCATGTGAGTGGGTGTTTGTACCCCTGTGCACCGCTGCATTGGGGTTTGCACATGTTATTGTTGTGACTGCATTGTGGGATACAACTATGGGGTGATGCTCTGCAGGATCCACAGTCTGGGACTTGAACCCCTGACCCTCTGCTCTGAGACACACTGGCTGAGTGTACTGCATCACACTGTTGCCACAGCAGCATAGTGGTCCCTGGGGCTACCCTTCCCCTCCCCAGCCTGACCTCTTCTGTTGCACTGTACACCATGTACTGGTACAGGGCATGGCCTAGGTCTGCTGCAGGTGGGTACCACTGCTCCCTCCAGCACAAACACCCCCCCCCCTGCCATGCCGCTATGGCCATATGCTGTCGGTGCCGGTGGTGCGCAGTCCCAGGCCATCCAGGAGGTAGGTAGGTGGCTGCCTAAGGTGTGGGTTCTGGGGTAGTCGTGCCTACATAGCTATCCACGCTTCCCACGGTACCACCTGCCCCTTGGGGTACCTGCTGGTTAATGTCCCCTGGATGGGACACTATGGGACACAGACTCATGGGCATGTTGGACCCTGGTCAGTAGCTGTCTTGCTGGTTTCCGTTTTCTGCGTTCCCATGTGTCACCTAGACAATCGCCTAGTCCACTCCATGCCCCAGTAGCCCCCACTTCATGTCCCGCCTGCAGCCCCCATGCCTCATTTGCACCATCACCATAGTGGCCTTTCATACCTGGGCACTATGCTGTTGCTGCAAATGGAGCACTACTATCACCTTTCTTGGGCTCCCTGCCTATGCTGTACATTGCTGACACTGAAATGGTTTCTCTCTCCTGCAAATGTGCAGCTAACGGCAGGTTTTCATTCGCGGTAGGGTTCAGCCCATCAGTTCAGTGAGCTAGTGTGCAGGGAGCCTTTCCCCACCCACTCCCTGCCCATTGACCCCTGCTCTCTGCCCTCTCTCCTCCCTCTGCGGTGTGTACCGTGCCGCAGAACGCTTCCACGCAGTTTGTAACATTACTGCGTGGTAATGTTATGCTACGGCGTGTTAACGTTACATACCGCACATTAACGTTACCTAATGCGTGGTCTGTAATGTTACAGCATGTTTAGTAAAGGGGTTGAATTGCAATGGTGCTAATAATATTGACCAGAACTATATGTATCAGTTTATATTATAAGGTGGATTTGTGGAATGGATGAGGGGCTGTTGGGAATTTTATGATGTAGCATGTATAATGATACGGATTTTGTAAATCACCTTGGGTCACTTTTATAGAAGCGACTAAGAAGCTGAAGAAAATGAACAGATAAATGCATCACTCTGAGACTTTTCAGAAACCATGCATGTTATTTTGAAAGCAAAAGATCTGTGCAGAAGAAGCTATTGCAAATCACTGCAGGCACATTTCCCCTGGCAATTTTTAGAAAGAATGCATTATTAAACTTTCTCTTTGAGAACTGATGTGATATCTACAAGTAAAAAAAAAGTTCCTGTTGGTTTGACAATCGCCTTTTAGAGCACTGACTCCCTAGGTCAGAATTAAAATGTTAACATGTTCCCCTTTTTTTAACTGAAGAACAAGTAAAATGATCATATCATATCTAGAAGCACTAAGCAGTGTTAACAGTGTACCTATGCTTAACAACATGTCAATCTGACAGAAAGTCTAAAGCTGCTAAAATAATAGCAGATATCTGAGGAGTTAGACAAGAAGCCAGATGCTTTCAGAAAACATTTTCTACAGACTGGCATGTGGTCCCAAGAGTGTTATTCAATAACAAGGAGGAGAAATGTGTTTTACTAAACAAAGAGCTGGTACTCAAACATCTCTGCTATAGTATTGTCAGAAACAAATGTTATGATGATCACGGTGACTAGGAAAAACACTGTTTTGAAGAAGGAGAAATAGTAAACAATGTAACAAGGCAAAATATATGCAGGATTACTGGAGACATAAAATTAGACTCTTTTAAGTCTTCTTCTAATGAATAATCTCCAGAGAAATCAAGTTGTCAGTTTGAAGGAGTGCAGTCTGTAGGACACCCTACTCACTCCATTTATCAAAATCCCCAATTCTGATCCCCATTCCCCTACTCCTGACATAGGAGTCAAAACATCACTTTTTTACTGCAAAGAATGTTTATGAAACAAGATATTAAAAGGGATTTTGGATAGATCAATCTGTCCCTTGCTATCCCACTCATCATAAGCTGTCTATCCCACTCACTATACTTCTTCTCTATTTGGGTATTACTCTGGACTCTGTATTAACATTTAAAGAACACATCTCAAATACAATCAGCACTGCGCCTTATGCTCTCAGAGGCATTAGTTCCACCTTGGCAAGGTGGAATAGTCTAATGGTTAGAGCATTGCTGCTCCAAGGTAGGACAAAATAGAGCTAATGCACCTGAGAACATAAGAGAAAGTGCACTCCTTGTGGCCTCAGAAAAATCCATGTTCCTGTTTAATGTACATTACCAAATTTAAGTTACAATGTAAACCACTTTGACTAAATGATAAAGCAGTATAAGAAATCTGTTAAACCAATCTTAGTCCATGCTTTCTTTTCCTTTTGGTTGAATTACTATAACTCCTTTTTACTGTGATATAGTTGTTTCTGAACTTAAGAGACTCCAAACCATACAGAATGCAATTATTCAGCTGCGGAGTAGCACTCCTAAATATGACCATGTCAATCCATTATTCTACCACAACTCTCCATAAACTTATGCTCTCCATTTCTCTCTAATATCTTTATGCTCACTCAAACAGCAGATTCTACTAGCTTACTACTTTATTTATACTTTTGACTTATCCTCTATCCCAAAAATGCACCCTTTTTCTCAAAATGGGAATCTAGAAACCACTGATTATTCTGTGTTCTTCTTCCCAGCTCCTTCTTCTTTAAACTAGATTTGTTAGGGTTGAGTTAAGAAAGCACCCAGGTAAGTAAAAGCCCCCAGGTAAGTGAAACATTAAATACCTTTATGGAAATGGGTAAAAGGGGCAACATATGGAAAGCGGTGTGTATAAATCCTGTAGAATGGGAAATAAAACCCCAGAGGTTGAAGTTTAATGGGAGTGGCTGACTTGGATTTACTGTAGTAGCAGTTACAGAAACATGATTCACAGAAAACCATGCCTGGGATGTAACTATACCAGGCTATACTTTATTCAGAAAGGACAGGGTAGAAAGCAGGGGAGGAGGAATGGCACTATATGTAAAAAATATATATTAACGGTTTGGAATTACAGAGCTTAAAAGGGAAAGAGGAGGCACTGTGGGTTAAACTAGAAAGAGGGAAAGAGAAATCTATTTGCATTGGTGTGATATACAGACCTCCCTCACAAGAGGAAGAGGTAGATGGAGAATTAAATGAAGACATAAACAGCATTGCTAGGAATGGGGAAGTGCTACTGATAGCAAATTTTAATATACCAGATGTTGATTGGCACATTCCTGCTGCAGTATCATCTAGAAGTAAAGAGATAATGGATTCTGTACAGGGAGAACTATTCAGGCAATTGGTACCAGACCTCACACGTGAAGGAGCCATACTGGATTTGCTGCTTACCAATGGTGAAAGTGTTTCTGATGTTATAGTGGGAGATCATTTTGCTTCCAGTGATCACCAGATGATGTGGTTCAGTATTAGGACTAGGGCTGATAGAATCCATTCAAAAGCAAGGGTCTTGGACTTTAGATAAACTAACTTTGCCAAGATGGGCCAATACCTCAGGGAGTCGTTATCGGGATAGGAAAAGCTGGGGGATGTAGAAAAACAGTGGGCAAAACGGAAAGGGATATTTTAAGGGCAACCAACCTTTTTGTTAAAATGGGAAATAAAGGTAAAAGGAAAATGAGACTGCTATCGTTTTTGAAAAAAGTAGCTGAAAAGGTGAAGAAAAAGAGGGAGGTTTTCATGAAATACAAGAGATCACAGAGAGAGGAAGACAGGCATCTATATTTGGAAAAACTTAGAAAATCTGGCAAAGTAGTCAGGAAAGTAAAGATTCAAAAAGAGCAAATGCAATAAAATGGGGGGATAAGACATTTTTCAAATATGTTAGTGAGAAGAGGAAGGACAAAAATGGTATTGTCAGACTCAAGGGTGAAGGAGAGGAATATGTAGAAGCTGATGAGGATAAAGCGGAATTGCTTAACAAATATTTCTGTTCTCTGTTCTCAGATGAAGAACCAGGAACAGGACCACAAACACTCACAAACAGGAACAGAAGCGAGGGATATCTTGAAAATTTTTCAATAGACTGTGGGATATGTTTACTAAAGAGCGCTAATGTCGCAGCAGCGGTTATTGCGCAATAAGTAACATTATCATGCGATTACCATGTGATAACATCACTTATCACGCGATAACGTCTCCGGCGGCGTTAAGGCGCACAGAGGGTGGAGTAAGTCGTTCCAGAGGGTGGAGAGAAGGGGTCAATGGGCGGAGAGTGGGCGGGGAGAGGCTCCAGGCACACTAACGCTGTGAAATCAGGGTCTGAAAATTAACACCAGTGAAAACCTCGCGTTACAGGCACATTTGCAGGAGAGAGTAACCATTAAAGTCAGCAATGTACAGCAAAGGCAGGGAGACCAAGAAAAGTGATAGTAGTGATACATGTGCAGCAACAGCATAATGCCCAAGTACGAAAGGGCACGACGGTGAGGCTGCAAATGGGGTACAGGGGGCTGCAGGCGGGACATGAAGTGGGGCAGCTGTGGCAAAAGGTGAACTATGCAGATGCCTAGGTGACACATAGGAACGTAGAAATGGAAAACCAGCAAGACATCAACTGACCAAGGGCAAACATGTCCACGAGTGTGTGCCCACAGTGCCACAATGGACATTACCCAGCAAGTACCCCAAAGAGCACATAACATTGGCAGGCAGTACTGGGGGGAAGCGTGGATGTCTATGCAGGCACCCCTACCCCATATCACGCACCATAGGCAGCCACCTACCGGCACACTGGATGGCCTGGGACTGCTCACCACCAGCACCACCAGCATAAGGGCATGTCAGCAAGGTGGCGGAGAGGTGCTGGTGGTGGAGGGGGCAGTGGCATCTGCCCACAGCAGACCAAGGCCAAGCCCTGTTCAGGTGGGTGGCGTGCAGTGCAACTGACAAGGGCTGTCTGATGAACAATAATGGTATCCCCAGGGAATGACCTGCCTCTATGGCAACAGTTTGGTTGCAGTACACATAGCCAGCATTTTCAGGGCCAATGTATCCCAACAGTGGCTCCTGCAGACCATGCCCCTATATTTTACCCTATAGATCACATACACCATATACATGTGCACTCCCTAGAGCAGAGGTTCCCAATTGCAGTCCTGGAGGGCCAAACACCCTTCAGGATTTCATGCTGTCCCCAATAAATATGCATGAGATGCATTGGTACGCAGTGCCCCCATTGTATGCAAATATATCTCATGCATATTCATTAGGGACAGCCTGAAAACCTGAATCGTGCTTGGCCCACCAGGCCCAGAGTTGGGAACCTCTGCCCTAGAGCATTGGCCAACAGGGGCACAAACACCCACACCCACAGGCTCCACTATCCAAAGCCTCATGGAGAGTCAGGCTGTTGGGCACTAGCACCTGCATACCTGCATACCTTAGCAATGCCTGCACTGTGCCCAGGACTGGTGTGGTGGCCAGGGCTGCCAACAACTTCTATCTTTGCACAATGCTGAAATAGATGTGGGATTGTGTGTATGTCAACCCAATGTTTTGTGGCTGCCTACACCGTACTGAGCCCCCAATGCTTGCACTGTCTCCAGTGTTAGCCTGCCAGTGTGCATAATGAGGAGCAAGGTTTTATGGGTATGGCCCAGATACAGCAGTTTGGGCAGGATGCATCTGCACAGGGCATAGGGCAATGGCTGGGACATTGTAGTGCCCGACCACCACCTGCACGGACAGGATGGCCACAGCATTTTATGCTGGGAGGCCACTCTCACCCTGACTGAGCAGTGACCATGGCATGGCTAGGTTCCCCCATAGTGCTGTAGAGTGTTTCTCTCAAGTAATATCTATGAGTTCCTTTTCTGGGGCCCAAACACTGATTTACTTGCTTGGTGTGTGTGCTCACATCCCATTTTTGGGTGCACACAGTTTCTCCAGGGATGTGCACTATGTATTAACTAGCAGAGTGTCTGCAGTTAGAATGTATATGGTTGGAACACCTATGCAGGGTGGAGACTGACTGTTTTCTCTCCTGGTGAATGTCAGATAGTGGTGGGGGGCAGTTGAGCTTTTCCAGACCTACTGCCTGTCTGCCAGTGCCCTATGTGATGTTTATAGATCTGCATTGACTGCCCTGTAGGGTGCCTATTCTGCAGCAGGATTGGGATTGATGGTCCTCTCTGCTGCCACCTTTGCAGAGATGTAGAATGTGGATCTGCAGGTGGGAGATCCTGTCTACCACCCGGACCCACAGAGAGTGGGTTGGGTCCAAACACCAGCCTTCTCTTATAACATGTGACCAAGGCAACAACACAGGATATGCACTATTCTGGGTGCATCATAGTCCACAAGGGCTAGATGTAACTGGGAAATACAAATGGACTCAGGTGTATCCTAGGTGTGCCTGTAAGGACTACCTATCACACACTGGCTCTGATGGGGGACCTGCTGCACAGCCTATCTCAGCCAAGTCAGGTGCTGTGGACCTGGTGCTGGGCGGCCCAACTCACCCTCAGGGTGAGCCAGGAACCGCATAATGTCATGTTCTGTAGCTACTCTTTGCCAGTAACACACACGGCCAGTTCCCCCTACCAGGCAGGGATGCTATAGAGGAGCATACCCCATCTTGTGATCAGATGGAGGCTGCTGATCTGCATGTACAGTGAATCATGGGTACGGGTGGGTACAACCTTTCCTGGTAACCACAGTAGACAGTTTGTGTGGTGACCTGCAGTCTTTCTGTAGCCAGCCAGTGGGTGCTTGATGCTTTAGAGATGTAGCCCACTGGTTACTTCAGTGACTGCAAAGACAGAGGTCATGGGTTTGATCCCACAATGGTGTTTTTTAATAAGGCTGTCTGAGGCTTTTCCTTTCAATTTAATTCAGTGCTGCCAGCAAAAACACCTTCACAGTGCCATAGGCTAAGGTGCCTCATAAGACGCCCTATAGGGCACATTATAAAGTGCCTTGGCAGACAGGGCACTTTATAATGTGCCCTATGGAGTGCCTTATAGAGCACCTTAGGTTACGGCACTGGGAGGGTGTTTTTGCTGGCAGCACTGACTTAAATTAATAGGAAATGTCTCAGACAGCCTTCTTACATAACACCACTGCAGAATCAAACCCATGACCTCTGCCTCCACAGTCACTATCGCATGATACCGATTCCTTGCAACCTTTCCTCCGGACCGCCCACTACCTTATATGGAATTCTTCACATTAACGCTGCAACTAGCGCCGGTAACATTAAGATGGTTTAGTAAACATACCCCTGTGTTCGTGAGAAACTAGCTAAAGTTAAAGTAGACAAAGCAACAGGACCGGGTGGGATACACTCTAGAATACTAAGGGAACTTGGGGACGTTCTAGCAGTTCCACTGACTGACCTTTTCAATGCCTTATTGCAGTTGGGAGTGGTGCCAAAGGACTGGAGAGAGGCTCATGTGGTCCCTTTACACAAAAGCGGAAGTAAGGATGTGGTTGAAAACTGCAGGCTGGTTAGCTTAACTTCAGTGGTGAGTAAATTATTGGCAACACTGCTGAAAAACAGTGAGGTTTCTGGAATCCAGCAGATTACAGGATCCGAGGCAACATGGATTCACCAGAGGCAGGTCTTGTCAGACAAATCTGATTGATTTCTTTGACTGGGTGACCAGGGAGTTGGACCGAGGGAGAGCCCTAGATGAGGTATATTTAGATTTCAGGAAAGCCTTTGACACTGTTCCTCACAGGTGACTTATAAGCAAACTGAGCACCCTGAGGATGGACCCTAAAGTTACTGCTTGTGTTAGAAATTGGTTGAGTGGGAGGCAACATAGGGTACAGGTAAATGGAGCTCACCCTGACGAGAAGGAAGTTACCAGTGGTGTGCCCCAGGGATCTGTCCTTGGTCCGATTCTTTTTAACATCTTTGTTATTGATAAAGCGGAAGGGCTGTCGGGTAAAGTTTGCCTCTTTGTGGAGGATACCAAAATCTGCAATAGAGTAGACAACCAGGAAGTTGAGATAACATTAGGAGGCATCTAGCAAAGCTTGGAGAATGGTCTAGAATTTGTCAGGTGGGATTTAGGGGTATCTTTAATAAACTGCAGTAACGTAGCAGCGGCTATGTTAATGTGTGTTAAGTAACGGTAACGCGCATTAACGTTACCTAACGTGTATTAACGTCACCGGCCACCTTAAGTGCCACACAGGGTGGAGAGAGAGCAGAGAGAAGGGGTCAATGGGTGGGGAATGGGCGGGGAGAGGCACCTGCTACACTAACACAGAGATATGAAGGGCCGAACATTACCGGGAGTGAAAACCTGTCGTTAGATGCACATTAGCAGGAGGGTGAAACAAATTCAGCATCAGCAATGTACAGCATAGGCAGGGAGCCCAAGATGGGTGATAGTAGTGCTCCATTTGCAGCAACAGCATATTGTGCAAGTATGAAAGGCCACTATGGTGATGATGCAAATGGGGCATAGGGGGCTGCAGGCGGGACATGCAGTGTGGGTAGCAAGGACACAGAGTGGACTAGGTTATTGCCTAGGTGGCACATAGGAACATAGAAACTGGAAATCAGCAGGACAGCAGCTGACCAAGGCCAAACATGCTCAGTAGTCGATTTTCCACAGTGTCCCATCCAGGGGACATTACCCAGCATGTACCCCAAAGGTCACACAGGTACCACCATACCTGTAATAGGGCAATCAGTGACAATCTGGGGACCACTCTAACAAGGGTCCACAGACCTTACCCAGGATGCATCCCAAATGGTTCGTAAACCGAGTTAACTGAACACCCTTTACTGCAGCCCCTGGTAAGGAATTGCAGGGTGTCACCATATCTTGTCGGAAACATATATACACTCAGTAGGCCAAACTGGGTACACCATACCTGAGATGCATGCCCTAGCCTGTCCACAGTTGGCTGTCACAACACAATTTACCTACATCTACCTGGTCCACCCTAGCCAATAGTTGCTAGAGCACAAACCTGACATCCCCCTGACATCTTTTCCCCATGTGGAATGGATATAACATTGGTAGGTTGTGATGGGGGGGATGTGTGGATGTCCATGTATGCCTCCCCAATATAGACCCCTCACCCTAGGCACCCGCCTACCTGCACAGTGGATGGCCTGGGACTGCACACTACCAGCACCGACAGCATATGATCATGTCAGCATGGCAGGGGGGGGGGGGGTGCTAGTGCTGGCGGGGGCAGTGACACCTGCCTGCAGTGGACCTAGGCCATGCCTTATACCAGTACATGGTGTGCAGTACAACAGAAAAGGTCTGGCTGAGGAAAGGTAAAGGTAGCCCCAGGAACTGCTGTGCCTCTGTGGCAACAGTGTGGTGCAGTACACACAGCCAGTGTGTCCTGGAGTAGAGGGTCACAGGTTTAGGTCCCAGCAGTGGATCCTGCAGAGCATGTCCCTATATTTTACCCTACAATGCAGATACAACATCAACATGTGCAATCCCCAAAGCAGCGGCCAACAGGGGTGCAAACACCCACTCACACAGGCTCCACTATCTAAAGCTTCATGCAGAGTCTGGCAGATGACCCCAGCACTGAGCCGCAGCCACCACCGGAGCACTACCACTACCTCCTGCACAGTCTGGCAATGTCGGCACTGTGATCAGGACCAGTGTGGCGGGCAGGGTTGCCAACCACCCCTTTCTTTGCACAATGTTGCAATAGGTAGGGGTATGTGTGTGTGTGTGTGTGTGTGTGTGTGTGTGTCTATCCATTGTTTTGTGGCTGCCTACACCTCACTGGGCCCACATTGTCCCACTATTACCAATGTTAGCCTGCAAATGTGCATAATGAGGAGCAAGGTATTGTGCGTATGACCCTGGCAGGGTGGACAGGGCAGGATGAATCTGCAGAGGGTGAAGGGCAATGGCTGGGACATTGTAGTACCCAACCACCACCTGCATGAACAGGGTGGCCACAGCATATCATGCTGGGAGGTCACTCTCACTTTGACCGAGCAGTGACCATGGCATGTCTATGTTCTCAAATAGTGCTCTATATTATTTTTCTCACGTAATACCTGTGTGTTTCCAGTTCTGGGGCCCAATCACTGAGATACCTGCTTGGTGTCTGTGCTGTATATTCCACCTCTTGGTGCACATAGCTTCTCTGTGAGAATGCATTATGGACTGGCTAGTGGACAGTCTGCAGTTAGTCTGTGCATGGTTGGAACACCTTGTAGGGTGCTGCAGGTGCAGTCTGACTGTGCCGTCTGCTGGTGAATGGCAGACCATGGTAGTTGAGGTTTTCCAGCCCCACCCCAGCATTACTGCTGGTCTGCCACTGCCCCATTCATAGGGATGGCTTTAGCCCACCAATCCTGGAGGGCTGTCTTTTGCCAGCAGGATGGGGTTGCTGGTCCTACAGCCATTCTTCAAGGCTCAGACACCTGCTCCTCCACTCCCTCACCTACAAAAATGGTGATTGTGGGCCCTTTGGCATATATAGTGGATACCACTTTGACTTGTAGAGGCACTGCTACATAAACCTCATGTGAGTCTAGACACCCCTCTACCCTGATAACAGGTGTTCATGGCAGCCAGATTTTAACACTGGGTATATACTAATCTGGGTGGCAGCTGGTTGCCACATGTGACTGCAAAATACAGATGGACACAGAGCTACCTTTGGTTACACTGCACAGAGCACCTATCACATAGTGATGAGGATATAAAGCAAGACTTTTCTCTAGCACCACATGTACTGTGGACCTAGTGCTGGGCGCCCATCCAATCCATCAGGGTGAACACAGAACCTGCACAATGGCATGGTCTGTAACTACTCTGTGCCAGTATCATGCAATGTCAGTTTGTCTTTCCAAGCTGAGGTACTGGAGAGGTGCAGACCCAATTTGGTGATCAGCTGTAGACAGCTATTCAGCATGTGCATTGCATCATGGGTACTGGTGGGGTTACTCTATCCTGGCACTCAGAGCAGACAGTTTGTGCAGTGACCTGCAGTCCTTCTGTACCCAGTCATTGCTGTGAGACAAGCCATGGAGGTATAGCCTACTGCTTAGTACAATGACATTCAAGGCAGTGGTCATGGGTTCAATTCCTCATTGTTTCCTCCTTTCATGCCTGTCCTACTCAAATAGTGTGCATGCCTGTAACAGTCATATTTTTTCAGATCTGTGCTGCCAGCCCATAATACCCTCACCACAGTTGCCAACAATCCCTCAGTCCATCTATCTGCATCTGTCAGCTATGTAGAGTCCTGTCTTCCTTTGCAGACTGCCACCCCATGTCCTGCACTGGTACCTTTCCTGCATTGTGCCTCTTTGTGCTTGCCTCAGCTGTGCCTGGTCTGCATGGCACCACCACTCCTCTGTCCACCCATCATTGTAACTATCCTGACACCTCTGCCTCCACTGGGGGACATGTATTCCCATCATCTGCCACCCACTGTCATTGCAGTACTTTAAATTGCCAACACCCTGTGCTGTGGTACAGCTGTCCCCACCATGTTTGTCAACATTACTGGCAGCCACAGGATGCCCACAGATATGGCAGGTCCAGTAGCTCCCAGCTCTCCCTCCTTCAGTCACCTGTTCATTGCCTTTTCTCGGTGCTCTATCCAGTGTTAGGGTTACATCTGTTTCTATGCCTAACAGGTCATGCATGTCAACCTTGCAGCCCTTAGGGCACATTAACCTAGGGCACCGTAGCACTGTTAGGGCACCTTAACCTATGATACCATTACCCAAGGTGCCTTCTAAGGTGCCTTAACCAAGGGTATCTGATAAGGCACCTAACCTAAGGAGCCCTATAAGGTGCCTTAAGCTAAGGCACCTTATATCCCTTAGGGTGCCTTATATTAGGACGCCTTATAAGGCACATCAGCCGTTAAGCACCGTGTAACGCGTGTTACCTGACAGGGCTTGCCGTAATGCTGTCCTGCCCACTCCTTTATATGGGCATCCGTAACATTACTGAGGAACTTAACAATGGTAACATTACTGTGCTTTAGTAAACATACCCCTTAATGTTAAAAAATGCAAGGTCATGCATTTAGGCTGCAACAATCCAAGGGAGCAATATAGTATAGGGAGTGAAGTACTATTATCCACTAAAGAAGAGCGAGACCTCGGTGTGGTTGTGTCTGATGATCTTAAAGTAGCTAAATAGGTAGAAAAGGTGACAGCAAAAGCTAGAAGGATGCTTGGGTGCATAGGGAGAGGAATGGCTAGCAGAAAAAAGGAGGTGATAGTGCCTCTGTATAAGTATTTCGTGCGACCTCATTTGGAGTATTATATACAATTCTGGAGACCACACCTTCAAAAGGATATAAATAGGATGGAGTCAGTACAGAGGGTGGCTACTAAAATGGTTAGTGGTCTTTGTTATAAAGCATATGAGGACAGACTTAAGGAGCTTAATATGTACACCTTAGAGGAAAGGTGGAATAGAGGTGATATGATTGAGATGGTTAAATTCCTCTCTGGCATAAATGCACAGGGGGAGAACCTCTTTCGATTGAAAGCAAGTTCTGCTATGAGGGGACATGGGATGAGGGTGAAAAGGAATAGATTCAGGAATGATAAGTGGAAATATTTCTTTACAGAAAGAGTGGTGGATCTGTGGAATAGTCTCCCAGTGGAGGTGGTAGAGATGAGGACGGTATCTGAATTCAAAAAAGCATGGGACAAACAGAGGATCTCTAAAGGAAAAAAGGGGACTGTTGTAGTTGATATGGAAGGACAGACTAGATAGGCCATATGGTCTTTTTCCGTCATCATTTTTCTATGTTTCTATGTTTCTATATTTATTTTTTTAACAATTTTTTATACCGCTTTATTTACTAGTCAAAGTGGTTTACATATGGTCTTCGTATGATGAAACTTTGTTGTTCCTTAAAAAGATTTGAAGCATAAAAGAAGATACGGTAGCCAGTATGAGATGGCCTGAAGCAGGGTTGGAAAATCTTCTGTGTTTGACCCGAAACGTGTGGCATGTTGCAGCAACTTAGATATTCTGGCTCTTCTTCACTTATACATCTATTTTTCATCAAAGCTAAATGTTAAGTTTTATTCTTATTAAAAAACTTTAGCAAATGGAGATGTCGCAGTGGTGTGTGGATGTTTCCACACACTTTGACGATTAGCTCCGACAAAAGGTTTATAAGGCTAAGGGGCTCCTTTGTATGTTGGGATCTTAGTTACACGGATATTTATTTGATTCTGACTGGTTAGGATTTTTCGATTCTTTGAAAGTGGTTTACATTGCAACAGGACATATTACATAGAACAAGGAAAGCAAACTTGGAAATAACAACATAATCTATTTTTTTTTTAAAAGAGCTCTTTACCCAATGCCATCCTCTCCAAATAATCATACTGAAAATTTAAGGCAGCACTGAAGACCCACTTCTTCGAATCCATCTATGACCTTCTCAACCCACTCTTATTAACAAGCAGCTTTGGCTGAATCAGTAGCAACTTCTATTAAGAGACCTTCTTTTCTTCTCTCGGTTCTCTGCTCTCTTTCAGCATTTGTTCAAGCTGTGCTTTCCCTTTACTGTTATAATTGTAATTAATTTCAGTTTCTTATTTAAAAATTTAATGGATCCATCTCACCACTTGATAAAATATCTACTTGGCTCCACCACAACCACCTCTTGTGAAATCCAAGTAAAACAACTGCTGCTTGGATCACCGGACAATCTGCCCACACAACCTCTGAGCCAACACTTAGAGGAAACCCCATCACAATTGCAGATTTCTTTAAATCAGTGACTTTCTAAGGCCCTTTGGCACCTGGGGTGGGCTCCCCCTACACAGCATGACACTGTGCACCACAATGCACACACACCCTGCTGGGCCCATCAAGGCAACACAGCAAACTTACCATAAAGCTGGCTTGCCATGCTGCCTCTGCTCCAGGTCCAGCCACTATTCTCCCCAGGACAAAGTCTCATGATTCATGAGACTTCGGCTAGGAGAGAAGAGCAGCCAAGCATGGAACTGAGGCAGTGTGGCAAGCCAGCTTTATGCTAAGTTTGATGCACTCATTCTATGGGCCTGGAGGGGGTACACCCTCCTCCCGGCCTGCACCCAGGGTTGGCCACATCCACCACCCCACCCTTGGTATGCCACTGCCTTAAATACCTTGGGATCATCATAGTCTTGGAAATTTTCTTCTAAAATCAGATTGTTGCTATAGCTAAATTAATCTTCTGTGCCCTTTGTCAGTTTGGAAATATTAACTCCCTTCTTGATTCCACAGTGCAACATTGTTTACTCAGGAATTCATGCAGCTGAGTTAAAGTGTCTCCAGACAATCCAAAACACTGCAGTCAGACTTCTTGCTAATGCTGGTAAATTCAACCATGTCATACCATTACTTATACAGCGGCACTGGTTACTTGTCTCCTACTTTTTGGAATGCTCTCCACCTTAACTTCACACAGAACCTTCACACAAAAATTTCCAAGCTGTGCTCAAAACCCACTTTTTCAGTCACTGTTCGATAGCTTGTGATCTGTACTTGACAGGTGCTGCAGGAATATCTGCGGGAACATCACTCATTTCTCTGATCTGTACAAGTCTCGCAAACCTTCTTCAAGCTAAGCCTGTACCCTTGCCGCCTCTTCTCTTAGAAACTTTAAATAACTAAATAGTTCACCAATACTAAGATACAAACAACAATCCAACCGTGAGTTGAGGCTAACCAGTCCTTTGCACCTATTGGCACATGTATGATTATCTTCCAGTTGTTGAGAGGTTTTCAACTTGGAACAAAGAGCTCCTGGCTGTCAGAGAATGAGTCCAATCTCTGGAGGCTAGAGTAGTAGAAATGAAACGTTTGATATTCAAAGGCATTTACATGGGGGTATGTTTACTAAACCATGTTAATGTAGCAGCAGCTACGTTAACACGCGTTAAGGGTACTTAACGCACGTTAACATCACCGTCCGCGGTAAGTCCCGCAGAGGGCGGAGAGAATGGGTCAATGGGCGGGGAGTGGGTGGGGAGAAGCTCCCGCAACACTAACGCGGGGAACTGAAGGGCTGAACATTACTGGGACTGAAAACCTGTCGTTAGATGCAGATATGCAGGAGGGTGAAACAATTTCAGTGTCAGCAATGTACAACAAAGGCAGGGAGCCCAAGAAAAGTGATAGTAGTGATCCATATGTAGCAACAGCATAGTGCCCAAGTATGAAAGGCTACTATGGAGATGGTGCAAATGGGGCATAGGGGGCTGCAGGCAGGACATGTAGCATGGGCAGCTGGGCCACAGGGTGGACTAGGCTATCACCTAGGTGGCACATAGGAACATAGAAACTGGAAATCAGCAAGACAGCAGCTGACCAAGACCAAACACAATCCACCTACATCTACCTGTTCCACCCTAGCCAATAGTTGCTAGGGCACTGACCTGGCATCCCCCCAGCCATCCCTCCCCCATGTGGAAGGGACATAATATTAGTAGGCGGTGATGGGGGGGATGTGAGGATGTCCATGTATGCCTCCCCACCCCAGACCCCGCTCCCTAGGTGACTGCCTACCTGGCCAGTGGATGGCCTGGGACAGCACACTACCAGCACCGACAGCATATGGCCAGGCAGCATAGCGGGGGGGAGGGGGTGTTGGTGCTGAAAGGGGCAGTGGCACCTGTCTGCAGGGGACCTAGGACATGCCCTGTACCAGTATATATTGTGCAGTGCAACAGAAAAGGTTTGGCTGAGGAGAAGTAAAGGTATCCCTCGGGAGTACTGGGCTTCAGTGTCAACAGTGCGTCTGGGAGCAAAGGGTCACAGGTTCAGGTCCCAGCTTTGGATCCTGCAGAGCATGCCCCTATATTTTACTCTACAATGCAGATACAACATCAACATGTGCAATCCCCAAAGCAGCGGCCAACAGGGGTGAAAACTCACACAGGCTCCACTATCGAAAGCTCCATGCAGAGTCAGGCAGTTGGCCCCAGCACAGAGCTGCAGTCACCACAAGAGCACTACTACTACCTCCTGCACAGTCTGGCAATGTCTGCACTGTGATCGGGACCAGTGTGGCGGGCAGGGTTGCCAACCACCCCTATCTTTGCACAATGCTGCAATAGGAGTGTGTGTGTGTGTGTGTATGTATGTATGTCTATCCATTGTTTTGTGGCTGCCTACACCTCACTGGGCCCATAATGTCCCACTATTACCAGTGTTAGCCTGCAAATGTGAATAATGAGGAGCAAGGTATTGTGGGTATGGCCCGAGCAGGGCAGACTGGGCAGGATGCATCTGGGGCAATGGCTGGGACATTGTAGTGCCCAACCACCACCTGCATGGACAAGGTGGCCACAGCACATCTTGCTGTTATGGCACTCTCACACTGACCAAACAGTGACCATGGCACGGCTATGTTCCCACATAGTGTTACCTTGTATCTGTCTTTAGTGATGTATGTGTGTCTCCTGTTCTGAAGGCCCAATCACTGGGGTACCTGCTGGGTATGCATAGCTCCACTGTGAACATGCAAGATAGCCTGCCTAGTGGAGTGTCTATGCTTAGTTTGTGCATGGCTGAAACACCTGGCGTGGTGCAGCAGGTATAGGCTGACTGTGCCTGCTGCTGGTGAATGTCAGACCATGTTTGGGGGCTGGGGAACATCTGTAGTCCTAGAAGTGGTGGGAGCACAGAAGATGGGCAATGGACAGGTAGTCTATTGTAGTGTGTAGTATTGTGGCATATGTGCTTTGTGGTGAACACATGTTGCAGCGCTCATAATACTCCATGTGATGTCTGTTTGGGACCTGTGTTGTTATGTGCCATAATCAAATCACATGTTCTAAGGCACTTAGACATATCTCATAAGGCATGTAGGAAGGTCTGTAACGTCACGCACTTTCTTGTGCATGCTGCGCATCAGATGCCCTGCTACACGCATTCTCTGCAATGCACATAAGACGCAGCACGTGTATGATGCCCTACTGCATGATAATCTAGCAGATATGATGGCCACTTGGTGGAACATATTTGCATTGTGGTTGTTTGGGATAGTGGTTGCAGACATGCGTGGAGCCAACATAGGTTGTGGGTTTGGGTTCCACAGGTTCCTTTTCCTTTCTTTGTGTTTGTTCTGCTCTCCTTACCATACAATGCCTCCAGCTTCATCCCTTCTCCACACACCCTTCCTTCTCTTCACTGTACACTGCACTGTCCCCTCCATGCAGCCTATCTGTCACATGCTAGCTGTTACATATGCTCCCTTTTTTGGGTTGCCTGGGTGAGTAGATGGCTCAGTGGTTTGGTATTATTGTCAGTGAGCTGTTGTTTGAGCTCTTCAGTGTACTGGTTCAATTCCCTCTTGCTCCTTTTTGGATTCCTTGCCCATTTTGACCTTATACACACACCATTCACACAGCTGGCCCTTCAGACCAACCCCTGGCGCCATTTCCATTACCGTTGTTTACTCCTCTGCATGCTTTGTTCACTGCACACCATTTCATGGTGTGTGTGCATGTGTTAACTGTGGCTCATGTCCCCATTACAGACTGCGATATCAGCTGCCTATGGTCTATGGCCTTACACCTACGACTCCATTTCTCATGAGGCACCATGTCTGCACATCCCTCAGCGCGTCTTCTACTGTCAGCACGCTTTAGATTGCAAACCCTTCGGACATGCTGCTGCTTCCTGTCGGCTGTGATGTTCACACACGGTGGGTCCATGGGGCACTGTACCATGCGTTAAGCGCCTTGTAACACGTGTTACATGACACGGCTTGCTTTAACGATGCACCGCCCACTCCTTTATATGGGCATCCGTAACATTACCAGGGAAATTAACGATGGTAGCATTACCGCGGTTTAGTAAACATACCCCTTAGTGAAATATTCAAATCAGAAATAGAAATCACAAATGGTGTTACTTCAAGTTTGTTTTTCCAGTTTTGGAGTTAGTTTATTTTCTGTGACTTTTCCCTTATATTTTTGAGGTTCAATGAATTAGTGATTTAATCTCTCCATCTAATAAGACTGGTTTATTAGAGGAGGAGGATATTGTTTACTATAAATGGGTCTCCTTGCTTATTAGATGCTCAAAGGCAGATCAGGGCTGTAGAGGATATTGGGTGATGCTTTTCAACATATCCAGTTTTGTGTGTTTGCTCTTATTTGGAAGTTCAGCCAGGATTTGCATGATTCTGGCTGATGCTTGAGGACACTTTGCTGTTGACTGAATTCTAATATCTGGCTATTGTTAAGATTAGTTTAGCTGAGACTGGTTTCAAACCGGATTTATTGTCACTCAATCCTTTTCAAATTGGAGCAACTTCATTTACAGTTGATACAGTTAGGGGCTTGTTTACAAAGCCGCGGTAGTGGTTTCCAATCATTATCGGAGCCTCAGCCCCATTGATTTCAATGGGGCCGCGGCTCCGATAACGTTCGGAAACCGCTACCGCGGCTTTGTAAACAAGCGCCTTATAGTGCTGGAATTCAAAACAATTAAAAAAAATATTTGGACAAGTTGGGCCCGATTTTCAGTTGGGCAGGGCTATGTGCCGTAGCCATGTAGCCCTCTCTGCGACCCCTTAACCCCAGATTTTCACTTCCACAGTGACAGAAGTGAACATCCAGGGTTCACCACACAGCTGGAAAGCCTCCAAGCCTAACTGGGCAGCAGCGATTTCAGATGCTGCCCAGTTAGCCCCAGCATCTTAAAGATAGGCGAGGGTTTTCCTCGCCTATCTTTAAGGTGCAGAGCGCTAACCTAGCAATTTCCAAAATTGCTGCTACCCAGTTAGCGCCATTCGCTGCTCCGCTCCACCCCAGATGACTCCCAACACACTCTGATGCTAAATGGATAGCATCGGGGTGCGTAGGGGACTTAATCATGGATTTTCAAAGGCACTAGTCATGTAGATGCCTTTGAAAATCCCCAATTAAGGCATTTATATGGCTAAAATGGGCTGTTAACTGTATACATGCCTTCAAAAATTGGGCCCTTTCTTCTTAATTTTCTGTTGAATATTGATAATGTATTTTGTTCTCTCATGAAGCTGATGCCTGAATCTGTGGCCTCTCTTTCATTTTCTGGTCCCATAAGCACACATCAGAATTAAGCATGGGTGTTTACCTTGGAGTGAGAAGTTGTAAACATGCTATGAGATCAGCTGCTGCCAACTCTTAGCCAAGCAAGGTTTTTTTTCTTATTTTCCTAATTTCTTAATTCATCTGGGTAATGATGATATTTGTATTTAAAAATTCAGGCAGTATGTGGATATGCATTTAAACTAGAAAAAGGGGGTGACGGATGGGGAAGGCCACGTTCTGGACGTCACTCCCTGCAAAAGTAGAATAACATCAGAAACGGACACACTTTTAAACCACACATCAAAAACAAGTGGGAATAAGTGGGCAGAACAAAATCAATGCAAAACACACCCAAGTCAGTAAAATGCTGGAAAGCAATGAGCACAAATGCTCGAAGCTTAGCCAACAAAGTTCCAGACCTGGAAGCCCTAACGGTGGAAATGGACTTGGACATTTAGGCCATTACAGAAACGTAGTTTAATGAATTGCATGATTGGGATATAGCAATAGCTGTCTATAATCTATTCAGAAAAGACAGAGAAAATGGAAAAGGAGGAGGAATAGCCTAGTATGTCAAAAGCAATATTAAAGCTACTGAAATGCAGGGGGCATGGGGAAAAGAAGAAGAACTCTGGATTGTGTTGGAAAGAGGAGCACTGTCATCCATACTGCTGTAGTCTACAGACCACCGACTCAAATCAAAGAGATAGATAACGAATTGATTATAGACATTGCCAAAATAGCCATAAAAGGGGAAGCAATCATATTGGATGACTTTAATCTACCAGATGTGGATTGGATTACTCCTTCTGCAAATCTGGAAAGAAGCAAAAAAAATTGTGGATGCTCTCCAAGATGCATTACTTAGACAAATGGTGATGGAACCAACCAGGGAAAGCTCAATGCTGGATTTAGTGTTCACCAACGGTGATAGCATGTCGAATGTCTGGGTGGGTGCACCTGTGAGCAGCAGCGATCATCACACGGTGTGGTTTGAGATAAATGCCAAGGTGCAGTCCAACCTTAGCAAGCTCAAAGTCCTAAACTTCAAAAACATTGTCTTCAATAAAATGGCCGAATACCTAAAAGAAGAGTTGACAGCGTGGAAGGAGATAAGGGAAGTGGAATTGCAATGGGCTAAACTAAAGATGGCAATAAAAGGGGCAACAGATAAATATGTAAGAAAAGTAAAGAAAAACAAAAGGAGAAGGAAACCTATTTGGTTTTCCAAAGAAATGGCTGCTCAAATAAAGGCAAAAAACCCCAGCTTTCAAAAAATTCAAAAGCTTGCAAACAGAGGAACACAAAAATGAATACAGGATCAAACTTAAAGAGACAAAAAGAGAAATAAGGGTAGCAAAATAAAAGTCAGAGGAAAAGATGGCTAAAGATGTTAAGTGTGGCGACAAAACTTTCTTCAGGTATATTCGGGAAAGGAAGAAGATCAGAGGTGGAATTGCAGGACTCAGAAGTGCTGGGAACGGACTCGTGGAAAGTGACATTGAAAAAGCGGAATTGCTAAACAAATACTTCTGCTCTGTTTTTACTAAAGAAAATCCTGGAGAAGGACCACCTGTGAATCCCAAATATAAAAATGGGAATGAAGTAGATACCACACCATTCACAGAAGATGATGTGTTAGAACAACTTGCAAAACTGAAAGTGGACAAGGCCATGGGACCAGATGGGATACATCCCAGGAAACTGAAAGAGCTCAGAGAGGTTCTTGTAGGGCCGTTAAAGGATATTGTCAACAGATCCTTGGAAACAGGAGAAGTTCCTCAGGACTGGAGAATGGCTGATGTCGTACCTCTACACAAAAGTGGTGACAGGGAAGAAGTGTCAAACTACAGGCCCTTGAGCCTTACCTTGGTGGCGGGAAAAGTAATGGAGGCGTTCCTGAAAGAGCGAATAGCGAACTTTCTCAAAACCAACAAGGTGCAAGATCCAAGGCAACATGGTTTTACCGAAGGACGATCTTGCCAAACAAATCTGATTGAGTTCTTTGACTGGGTGACCAGAGAATTAGATCAGGGGCATGCGATGGGTGTCATATACCTGGATTTCAGTAAAGCCATCATAAATAATAAAATTACTCAGCATGTAGATAGTCATGGCCTAATGGGAGACAGCCAACATAGCTTTAGACAAGGAAGATCTTGTCTTACTAATCTGTTATGTTTTTTTGAAAGAGTGAATAAATAGGTGGACAAAGGTGAGTCGGTTAATATAGTGTATCTGGACTTTCAGAAAGTCTTTGACAAGGTCCCTCATCAGAGACTTTTGGCAAAACTAAAGAGTCATGGGATAGGAGGCAGTGTACTTCTGTGGATCAAGAACTGGTTAAAAGATAGAAAGCAGAGGGTTGGGCTAAAGGGCCAATTTTCCCAGTGGAGAAAGGTGAATAGTGGTGTACCCCAGGGATCTGTGCTGGGTCCACTGTTTTTTGACGTATTCATAAATGACTTGGAAAGTGGAATAACGAGTGAGGTTATCAAATTTGCAGATGACACAAAACTATTTAAAGTTGTTAAAACCCAAGAGGATTGTGGAAAATTGCAAGAGGATCTTGATAAATTAGAAGACTGGGCATCAAAATGGCAGATGAAATTTAATGTGGACAAGTGCAAAGTTATGCACTTAGGGAAGAACAACCCAAACTATGGTTACACAATGCAAGGTTCCACATTAGGAACCACCACCCAGGAAAAATATTTAGGCGTCATTGGGGATAACATGTTAAAACCATCAGCCCAGTGTGCAGCGGCAGCCAAGAGAACAAATAGAATGCTAGGTATCATAAGGAAAGGAATGGAAAATAAAACAAAAGATATTATAATGCCTCTATATCACTCCATGGTGAGACCGCACCTTGAATATTGTGTGCAATTCTGGTCGCCGTATCTTAAAAAGGATATAGAGTTATTAGAAAAGGTTCAGAGAAGAGCCACCAAAATGGTAAAGGGTATGGAAGGATGCTCCTATGAAGAAAGGCTAAAAAGGTTAGGGCTCTTTAACCTGGAAAAGAGACGGCTGAGGGGAGATATGATAGAAGTCTATAAATTAATGAACGGAGTGGAACGGGTAAACGTAGATCGATTGTTTACATTATCAGAATATAGAAAGACTAGGGGACATGCAATGAAGCTACAGAGTAAACTATTTAAGACTATTAAAAGAAAATATTTTTTCACTCAACGTGTAATCAAACTCTGGAATTTGTTACCAGAGGATGTAGTAAAGGCTGTTAGTGTAGCTGGGTTTAAAAAAGGTTTGGACAAGTTCCTGGAGGAAAGGTCCATAAACCATTATTAAGAAGGGACCCAGGATATCAATGCTTGACCCAGTACAAGCATTGTGGAACCTGTGTCTTTTGGGGAAACTGCTAGGTACGTATGACCTAGATTGGCCACTGTTGGAAACAGGATACTGGGCTTGATGGACCTTGGTCTGATCCAGTATGGCATATCTTATGTTCTTAAAGCCTTTGATAATGTCCCTCATAGGAGGCTTACCAATAAACTCAGTAGTTTGGGGATGGGTCCCAAGGTGGTAAACTGGATCAGAAATTGGTTGACTGATAGACGACAGAAGGTGATGGTAAATGGAGCTCACTCGGATGAAAGGAAAGCAATTAGCGGGGTGCCCCAGGGTTCAGTCCTGGGCCCGGCACTGTTCAATGTATTTTTGAGTGATGTTGCTGAAAGACTGAAAGGAAAGGTCTGTATTTTTGCAGATGACACGGAAATTTGCAACAGAGTGAACTCCCCCAAGGGAGTGCTTAACATGAGAAAAGATCTACAAAAGCTGGAAGAATGGTCTAATGCTTGGCAATTAAGATTCAATGCAAAAAAGTGCAGTGTCATGCACTTGGGTAGCAGAAATCCAAGCGAAATGTACACGATAGGGGGCGAGAGGTTGGTGTGCACGGATCAGGAGAATGACCTTGGCGTGATTACTTCTCTAGATCTCAAGGTGGCAAAACAGTGTGACAAGGCGGTGGCAAAAGCAAGGAGGATGTTGGCTACATATGAAGAGGAATTACCAGCAGAAAGGAAGAGCTACTAATGCCACTGTATAAGTCACTGGTGAGGCCTCACTTGGAATACTGTGTTCAGTTTTGGAGGCCATATCTTGCAAAGGATGTAAAAAGAATGGAAACTGTTCAGAGGAAGGCGACCAAAATGATTTTGAGCCTGCGTCAGAAGCCTTATGAGAAGAGACTTGAAGACCTAAATATGTACACTTTGGAGGAGAGGAGGGACAGGGGAGATATGATTCAGACCTTTAAATATTTAAAGAGAAATAATGAATAAACAAACCTCTTCCAAAGACGGGGAAGCTGTAAAACTAGAGGACATAACATGAAGCTGCAAGGTGGTAAATTGAAAGGCAATGTCAGGAAATACTTTTTCACTGAGAGGGTGGTGGATGCTTGGAATGCCCTCCCGATGGAAGTGGTGGGGACAAACACAGTGACAGAATTCAAAATGGCATGGGACAGACACAGTGGATCGCTTTACAGCAACAGAATAAAATCAAAATAAACTGAACCATCTAGTGGCAGGTGCACCCCTGAACAGAGACATGGGGAGGGGTGCACCTACTCCTGGTGGGTGCACCACTAAACAGAGACTTGGGGAGGGGAGCACCTACTCTTGCCATCTTACTCCTGCCATCTTACTGGGCAGACTAGATGGACCATACTGCTCTTTATCTGCCGTCATTTACTATGTACCATGTATTCATGAGGGGGCTAAGCTTCTTTTTACTATAAAGGGAGAATTGATTTCTATTCATTCTAATTTCCCTATCATTTGTATAATGCAGTCTCATATATTGTCTGGAAAGGTGCAGAAAATGACTAGAAATATGAAAGCAGTGGATGTGTTTTGGAGAAACTTTCCAAATTTTGGGTTTGCTGGGAGGTTTGACAGTTATTCATCAGTTGATTAAAGAGAATTTTCCTGGTTTGTACTGTCCTAAAAGTGTCCACTTATCTCAAATTGGGATTGTGATTTTTCTGAATACATGTCAAGATATTTTAGAGTTTGTGATGGTCAATGCTGGGGCTGAACCTAGTGGACTTGAGTGAAGACAAATGAATCACTTTCTTTGGGCCCAATATTCAACACCGGCAGCTAGCACTGCCAGTGCTGAATTTAAAACCAAGATATTCAGTGCCGGGGCCATCTGTAGGCTGTGGCACTGAATATCCTGGTTTGCCATGAAGCTAACTGAGCAGTGGCAATATTCAGCCGCTGCCTGGTTAGCTTCTGCTTTGAAAGTTAGGTCACAGTTTCCTGTGCCTGACTTTCACTGCATATCGCTAACTGGGCAGAGACTCAATATGACAGTGGGTATGTGGATAGTGTGCAGCTTTGTCGTACACCTTTGTTGATTTTAACATTTGCTTCTCACGATCAAGGAACATAGGGGTATGTTTACTAAACTCTGGTAATGTTACGGATGCCCATATAAAGGAGTGGGCAGTGCATCGGTAAAGCAAGCCATGTCAGGTAATGTGTGTCATAAGGCGCACAACCCGGTACAGTGCACCATGGACCCACTGCACATGAACACCACAGCCGATGGGAAGCAACAGCAGCAGCAGCAACATGTCCAAAAGGGTTGCAATCTAAGGCACGCTGACAGATGTACAGACATGGTGCCTCACAAAAAATAGAGCTGTAAGCATAAGGCCATAGACCACAAGCAGCTGATATCACAGTCTGTAATGGGGACATGAGCCACAGTTAATACACACACCAGGAAAGAGTGCACAGTGAACACAGCATGCAGAGAAATAAACACCTGAGACAGATACTATGCAGCACTATGTGTGAACATAGCCATGCCATGGTCACTGTTTGGTCAGTGTGAGAGTTCCCTAACAGCAAGATATGCTGTGGCCACCTTGTCCATGCAGGTGGTGGTTGGGCACTACAATGTCCCAGCCATTTCCCTACACCCTCTGCAGATGCATCCTGCCCAGTCCACCCTGCCTGGGCCATACCCACAATACCTTGCTCCTCATTATGCACTTTTGCAGTGTAATGCTGGTAATAGTGGGGCATTGTGGGCCCAGTGAGGTGAAGGCAGCCACGAAACAATGGAGATATACACACACACACACGCGCGCGCGTGCGCACGCACACACGCACACGCACACACACACGTCCACGTACGTCCTGGTCACAGTGCTGACATTTCCAGACTGTGCAGGAGGTAGTAGTAGTGCTCTGGTGGTGACTGCAGCTCCATGCTGGGGCCAACAGCCTGACTCTGCATGGAGCTTTGGATAGTGGAGGCTGTGTGAGTGGGTGTTTGCACCCTTGTTGGCCACTGCTTTGAGGATTGCACATGTTGATGTTGTATCTGCATTGTGGGGTAAAATATAGGAACATGCTCTGCAGGATCCACACCTATGACCCTCTGCTCTGGGACACACTGGCTGTGTGTACTGTACCACACTGTTGCCACAGAAGCACAGCACTCCCTGTGGCTACCTTTACTTCTCCTCAGCCAGACTTTTTCTGTTGCACTGCACACCACGTAGTGGTACAGGGCATGGCCTGGGTGCACTGCAGGCAGGTGCCACTTCCCCCTCCAGCACCAACACACGCCCCCCTGCCATGCTGCCTGGCCATATACTGTCGGTGCTGGTAGTGCGCTGTCCCAGGCCATCCACTGTGCAGGTAGGAAGCGGGGTATGGGGTGGGGAGGCATACATGGACATCCTCACATCCCCCCCATCACCG
The DNA here is from genome assembly GCA_033557465.1 of Ichthyophis bannanicus. Lineage (NCBI taxonomy): Eukaryota > Metazoa > Chordata > Amphibia > Gymnophiona > Ichthyophiidae > Ichthyophis > Ichthyophis bannanicus. The sequence goes on along the minus strand of CM066034.1, from coordinate 612,786,373 downwards.
CCTACCAATATTATGTCCCTTCCACATGGGGGAGGGATGGCTGGGGGGATGTCAGGTCAGTGCCCTAGAAACTATTGGCTAGGATGGACCAGATAGATTTAGCTGGATTGTGTTTGGCCTTTGTCAGCTGCTGTCTTGCTGATTTCCAGTTTCTATGTTCTTATGTGCCAGCTAGGCAACGGCCTAGTCCACCCTGTGACCCAGCTGCTCCCACTATATGTCTCGCCTGCAGCCCCCTATGCCCCATTTGCACCATCGCCATAGTGGCCTTTCATACTTGGGCACTATGCTGTTGCTGCATATTGATCACTACTATCACAAATCTTGGGCTCACTGCCTATGTTGTACATTGCTGACGCTGAATTGGTTTCACCCTCCTGCATATCTGCATCTAACGACAAGTTTTCAGTCCCGGTAATGTTCAGCCCTTCAGTTCCCCATGTTAGTGTTGCGGGAGCTTCTCCCCGCCCACTTCCCGCCCATTGACCCCTTCTCTCCGCCCTCTCTCCGCCCTCTCTCTGCCCTCTGTGGGACTTACCACGGACCGTGACATTAATGTGCATTAGGTACCCTTAACGCCTGTTAATGTTACATAATGCGCGTTAACATAGCCGCTGCTACGTTAACGCGGTTTAGTAAACATACCCCATAGTCTTAAAATGGGCCTGCACCTTAATTTAAAGACGACCAAGATCATGACATCTGGCAAAATTATTAAGTTCATAGTTGATGGAGAAGAAATTGAAATTGTGGACAACTTTAACCTACTTGGATCAACTATCAATAAAGAAGCAACAAGCAGTCAAGCAATCTATTGACACATTGCTCTTGGCAGAATGGCTATGAAGGACTTAGACAAGATTCTCAAGAGCAGAGATGTCTTTCTCCATACAAAGATTCACCTCGTTCAAGTCATGGTATTTTCAATAATATCATATGGATGTGAAAGTTGGACAGTGAAAAAGATAGACAGGAAGAAAATTGATGCCTTTGAATTATGGTGCTGGCGGCTAATACTGCGTATACCATGGACTGCACAAAAAAACAAACCAGTCAGTACTAGAAGAGATCAAACCTAAGCTTTCTTTAGAAGCTCAGTTAACAAGACTTTGACTTTCATACTTCGGACACATCATGCGAAGAAAGAGATCATTAGGGAAAGACATCATGCTTGGCAAGATAGAAGGTCAACGCAAAAGAGAAAGGCCAGCAATGAGATGGATCAATACAGTAACAGCAGCTACGGGTGACAGTCTGTCAACAATGAGCCTCCTGACTGAAGACCAAACACAATGTAGGACAACTATCCAGAGGGTCAGAATGAGTCGACACCGACTTGATGGCACTTAACAACAACAACATGTGAATAGTCTAAATAATTAATAATAAAGTTTACCTGGTGTCCTTCGGAGGCCTAGCCTACCAGTAGAGGAGTCTGGGCTGGTTTGGGACCTTAGGATAGGCTGCAATGGAATGTGATGTTGGGAGGCAAGGTTCCAAGATGGCAGGGAGACCTCCCACGCTTATTCACAGCGTTGGGAGGAAGTCAGAATGGTGTTAAAAAAAAAGAAAGATGTCAGCTGCGGGGTTCCGCGGTGAAAACCCCATGATTTAAAATAAAAACATGTTGGCTGAAGGTTCCCTGATATCTTGGAGTGCTGGGGACCTGGCTAGGAGGCTTCTCATGCTGGTCTTCAGTGTTGGAAGGGAACCGGGGTACAAAGATGCTCATGCGACTAAGCTGCATTTGAAAATGAAGCACCGGAGCTATGTTTGGCTGAGCTCCGGTGATTTAAAAAGGCTGTGACATTAAAATAAAGGTTAGAAACATTTTTTTTAAAAAGTGGGGATTTGAGGTTAGGGCTTGCCAGAGCGGCTCTTTAGTAACATGGATCTGTGCTTATTTTTAAATTTAAAAGAACATGGCACGAATAGCGGGTATGGAGATCCCATAGGGATAGCAGGGATGGACATCCTGTTGGAACGTCCACCCCTGCTATTCATGCATTTCCCTTTCCCATCTACCTTTCCCGCTTCTTGTAGGGGGAAGGTAGATGAGGGTGGGAAAGGGGCGGATTGGGAGCAACATTAGGGTGAGCAGTGGACAATTGTCAGCCCCAGACATACAGGGCCGATTCTAATGTCAGCCCTGTATATCTGGGGCCAGCGACTTGCACGGGGAACTTATTCCACCTCCAAGATGGAATAAGCTCCCCTAGTCACCAGGGATCAGCAGGCCTGAGGAGCAGATGGGGCAGGGGGCTGAGGACATTCCCCGCAGCCCAATTCTGGCATTAGAAGGCCAGATTGGGGGTCAGGCTGCGGGGAAATCACTGCTGGAACCAGCGGCCGGGGATCGCGGCTCTTCAATGGAGCTGGGGTGCAATGGCAACTCGATGCCATGGAGCCATGGCTCCATTGAAGAGCCCTGACTGAGTTAGCCGGGGAAGGCTTGTACGTACAGGCCAGAATGAATCAGGGCCCCAGCCTGCATATACAGGACTGTTCGCGATTCTGATCCCACGGGGCTAAGATGTGCCCCATGGGATCAGAATCGTGACTCCCTCTGTGCGTCCAGTTCTGGCCGGACGCACACAGGGCCTGAACGTGTGGGGTGGAATCAGGCCTACAGTATCTAAGTAATTTAGTGAAGTTGGGCCAAGGGGAATCTAGACCCTGGAGGAATTTTTTAATGGAAGGGGTAGTCAAAGAGGGACCCTGGGAGAGAGCGTCTGAGCTTTAATCCCAAAAATTTAAAGGGCCAATATCTCATTTTAGTGAGAGCATTATAGTACAGGTTTGCTTGATATTTTTGTGCCATTGAGTCAGTGCTGACTCCTAGCAACCCAGCTGCTTTTGGGTTTTCTTGACAATGTAGGTTGCCAGACCTTTTTTCTTCCAAGGCACTGGTGGGTGAAGTGACTTGCCCAAGGTCACAAGGAATAGAACTGTTGATCTTCTGGGTATTAGGCAGCTGCTCTAACCACTAAGCTACTCTTCCACTCCATAGGACAGTATAAGACCATAAAAATGACTTTTCTGGGTCCAAGGGCATGTTAGGGGTAATTAGTGAGTGTTAAGATTTATAGAGTAGTTGGAGGTAGAAAAAATAGTTTATAGGGAAAATGGTTTAGGAAGTTTAACTGTGTGTTAGAAGTTTTTGTTATACAGTGGAAAGTAATGGGAGTGTGAATAGCGTATGAGTATTATTTTTAGGGAACAATTTGGTGATTTTGTTAAGCCTAATGTGAAGGTCTGAAGGGTAAAATTAGTGTCGTTTTGTGAATGAGAGTTGAATATATGATGAGTGAGTGCTTAAGCAAGGTGGCCCATGTACGTTTTGCCACTGTGAATGTGTATTAGAGTTGGTTGAATGGAACTTTGCAATTCCATGAACTGGAATCCAGCCAGTATTCAACCAGGAGTACTGAAGCACTGTAAACCCTGTTAAGAATTCTGCTTTGGGAGGAGTCAGGTGAAATAAACCTGAGAAGTCCATAGTTCCACTAGAGCCTGGATTGATAAGGTCTGGTTCTATTGACACTGGTACAGAGCCCCAGTACTGAGAAGCTTCAGTAACATTTTCTTAACTGTGATAAACTCCTGAATGAGAGGGGACTGAAAATGTGGGGTATGTTTACTAAAACCCCGGTAATGTGCGGGCCGCGCTAGTGTGCGGGTGCCATATAAGGAGTGGGCGTTTCTTTCTGAAAAAGCAAAACCGGGATTTAAATATGCGCTAAGGTGCGCGGCGCCCATGTGCGCCCCGCACATTAGCGCATGAGAAAACTGCGCGGGAGGCATAAGCAGCGCGCTGATGTGCAAGCAAAAGAGCAGAGCCAAAGCACAATGGTTAAGACACTGACCAATGGTGCAGCAATCAAGGGTTCAATCCCCCACAGTGCCCAATGAAGACAGCTGGCTGAGGCATTACTTTAGGAGGCATTTAAATAGTGGGCAGCATAAGATGGAGCACTGATGTGCATAAGGCAGTGTGCTGTTGCTTTAGGAGGCATTTTAATATTGGGCGGCATAAGGCGGCACGCTGATGCACAAGCACAAGAGCAGAGCCACAGCACAATGGCTAAGACACTGACCAATGGTGCAGGAATCATGGGTTCAATCCCCCACTGTGTCCAATGAAGAAGACTGGCTCAGGTATTACCTATTATCGGTAAGTTTGCTTTAGGAGGCATTTTATTTTTTATTTTAATTACTACTACTAGCAAACGCACTCTCAAAGCGTGTTAACATAAGGCGCCCCATAAGGCACATTTTAACGTGCACTGTCCGCCAAGGCACCCTAGAATGTTGCTGATAGGGCGCTTTATAGGGTGCCGTATGAGTAATCGCAAGGTCACAGCAATGTTTTTGATGGCAGCACTGTGCAGTTTAAGGAATGCACAGCATAAGTAGGTGTGCTGACATGCAAAGTGGAGCAGCAGTGTAGCACAATGGGTAAGGTACTGACTGCTGATGCAGGGGTCATGAGTTTGCTCCCCAGTGTGCCTAATATGTAAGGCTGGCTGTGGCATCAGCTTTGCAATGTACGTATTGTTTCCTGTAGCACTTTAGTTGTATTTTATTAATTGCTGCCAGCAAACAGGTCCTCACGTGGCGTAATTGAAGGTGCCGCATAAGGCACCCTATAAGGCAGTCCATAGGGCACATTATAAAGTGCACTGTATGCCACGGCACCCTAAAATGTCCCCTATAGGGCACCCTATAAGTTGCTCCACAGGATAACGTATAGTGCACCTTATATGGACGGTAACCATAAGGTAACCTATAGGGCGCCCTATAAAACACCCTCTGAGGCACCTTATGGGTACAGTACGATGAGGGTGTTTTTGCTGGCAGCAATAATGTACATTAAAAAGAGTTAATGCTCTGGGCAGCCCCATCAAATAACCCCATTGTGGGATTGAACCCATGACCTCTGGCACCATAGGCAGTGAAGTAACCATTGTGCTACAGCCCTAAAACTGCTAGCAAGTCTCCGGCTGGCTGCAGAGGGAGTGCATGTCACCACACAGACAGTCTGCTGTGGTCACCAGGATAGGGTTAGCCCACCCGTACACATGTTGCACTGCACATGCAAATCAGCTGTCCACAGATAAACACAAGATGGGGAATGCACCCCCACAGCACCTCGGCCTGGTAGGGGGAAGTGACCATGTGCACCCCCACAGCACCTCGGAATGGTAGGGGGTACTGACCGTGTGTTTTACTGGCACAGAGTAGCTACACACCGTCACATTGTGCGGGTACTGTGCTCACCCTGAGGGTGCGGTGAGGCGCCCAGCACCAGGTCCACAGCACCTTCCATGGATGAAAGAAGCCATGCTGGAGGTCCAAAGCAGTGTTAATGTGTGAGATAGGTAGTTTCTGCAGAAACACCTTGGATATCTCTGTCTGTCTCAGTCAGGTGTAGCCCCTAGGTGGGCTATACACCCCCCTCCCCCCGGGCCGAGGGTGGCAAACAGGGTCTCCCATCAACAGATCCACATTCTACCTCCCTGCAATGGTGGCAGCAGAGGGGACCATCAACCCCAGTCCTACTGGGGAACAGACACCCTACAGGGCAGTCAATGCAGCTCTGTACACATCCATAACACAATAGCAGACAGACATTAGGCCTGGATATGCAAAGATGCACCCCACCACTATCTGATATTCTCCTGCAGCAAGCCTTCAGCCACTACACCCTGCAAGCCACTCCATCAAGACACATACCAGCTGCAAACAGTCTGCTATCTAGTCCATAGTGCATGTTCCCAGGGGAAATGCATACACCCAAAACTGGGATGTCAACATACACAACAAGCAGATAAATCAGTGACTGGGCCCCAAAAAGAAACCCATAAACATCACATGAGAGAAATACTATATAGCACTATGGGGGTGCCTAGCCATGCTGTCATCACTGCACAGTTAGGGTGAGAGTGATCCCCCAGCAGGACATACTGAGGTCACCCTGTCTGTGTAGGTGGTGGCCGGGCACTACAATGTCCCAGCCAGTGCCCTATGCCCTGTGCAGATGCATCCTGGCCAGGTCACCCTGTCCGGGCTATACTCATGGTACCTTGCTCCTCATTATGCACATTGGCAGGCCAATACTGGCAACAGTGCTGGCAGTGTGGGCTGTGGAAGGTGTTTGCAGCCACCACACACTGGATAGACAGACACACACTCCCACACCTATGCCAGCATTGTGCTACTATAGAGGAGTTTAGCAGCCCTGCCCACCACACCAGTCCTGGGCACAGTACAGGCATGGATATGCTATGCAATACTGTTGGGGGTCACTCCCCAGGGTGGTAAACACTGTCAGAGACCAGACCTGAAGCACACACCGCAGACATCAGAAAGATTGTTATGATGGAGCTCAATGAGCAAACTGTGCTTAACGTAGGACTTGCTATCTGCCAGTAATCATAGGAAACGTTTGATAGGTGTGTACCGTATACCCAGGTGTAGGGTGGCATTGCTAAGGTATGCAAGTGCTAGTATTGGGAGATGCACGCAGAGCCCAATGTCCTTCCTCTCCAGGAGGCATTAGCCAATGGGGCCTGTGGGTGTGGGTGTGTCTGGCCCTGTTGGCTGCTGCTTTACGGCAGAGGTTCCCAACTCCAGTCCTGGTGTGCCAAACACTGTTCGGGTTTTCATGCTGTCCCTCATGAATATGCATGGGATACATCTGCATACCATGGGGGTGGTGCATAGATATGCAGCACAGGCATCTTTATTAGAGGCAGCATGGAAACTGAATGGTGTTTGTCCCTCCAGGACTGCATTTGGGGGATTCTGCCTTAGGTAATGCACATGTCTATGGTGTTTGTACTGTGTAGGGTAAAATAGAGGTTTTTGACCCATGCTTATGGTTTCAGCAATAATGGTTCAGTCTTTACTACCATGTTTACTTCATGGGTAAAATAAGGGGACTGGGTTGGTAGGAACCCCAGATGGGATTTGAACCTGTGACCTTCTGGTCCTAAAGGCACTGGCTGTGTCTGCAGCACCACCATCTTAGCACAAAAACTATGCATTCCCTGGGGAGTCCATGACCATTTGTCAGACAGGGCCTGTCTGTTGGAGGGCACTGCACCCACGTGAAGGGTGCTAGGCCACTGTCTGCTGTGGGCAGCAGCCACTGCCCCCTCCACCAACAGTACCCCTCCGCCACCATGCTGACATGGCCTTATATTGCTGACAGCATCACAGCTAAATGATATGTGGCCCTCCAGGACTGCATTGAGGGGACTGTGGTCTAGGTAATGCGCATGTTTGTGGTGTCTGTGCTCTGTAGGGTAAAATAGAGGTGTTTGGACCATGCTTATGTTATCTGCAAAAAGGTTGGTCTTTACTATCATGGTTTAGTGGTGGGTAAAATATGGGGATTGGGTTTGCAGGAGCCCCAGCTGGGACTTGAACTGGTGATCTTTGGCTCCTGAACACACTGTCTGTGTTCACTGTACCACACTGTGGCCACAGAGACAGTGCAGTCCCTGGAGATAGGAAACCTGGCCAAAGGAGTCATAAACCATGCTCTGCACAAACTCACTGTGGGATCACTCACCTTGTATGGGGGCGGAGCGTTAAAAATAATAATTATTATTTTTACGCTCCATACCCATACAAGGTGAATGATCCCACAGTGAAATTGTGCAGAGCAGGGTTTCTGACTCCTTTGGCCAGGTTTCCTATCTCCAGGGACTGCACTGTCTCTGTGGCCACAGTGTGGTACAGTGAACACCCAGTTTCTGACCCTGCTCTGCACAATTTCACTGTGGGATCATTCACCTTGTATGGGGACGGAGCGTAGACCCTTCTAAAATTCATATTTCTTTTTTGGGGCTTTCTTGGGAGTGCTTTTTGATGTTTTCCATGACTATCACTATTGCCCAGCTGGATTATAATTTATTTGTTGTGGTCATTTTCAATTTTTATTTGCTATTTTGTTCTGTGCACATGTATCACACTGCTCACGTTTTGTAGGTTTCCCTGCTTTTGCTGTACATTGCTGACAGAAATGGTTTCTCTTCCCTTTAAATCGGCTCTACCGCGAGGTTTTCACTCGCGGTATTTTTTTCATCGAATTTCAGCCCCGCTCCTGTGCGGGGAGCCTCTCCCCTCCCACTCTCCACCCATTGACCCCGTCTCTCCGCCCCTGGGGAGCCTTCCTCCGCCCTCCGGGAGCCTTTCCACGCCTCTATCGCCCATTTGTGCGATGCACACATGAGCGGGCCCATTAGTGCAGTGCGCACGTGTGCGTGGCACAAAAACGCATCATTAGGGTGCGCTAAGGTACCTTAGTGCACGCTCAAGTGCGCCCCGCACAGTAGCGCGGTTTAGTAAACATACCCCTGTGTCTATGAAACAGCAAACAAAGGTCTCAGAAGTTAGGGGAGCTTAAATTTCTTTTGTTTACTCCCTGAGTTAAGGGCAATTTCAAGGTTAAACCTGCTGCTCAGGTTGAGAAAAATATAAGGGAACAAGGGAGGAATATTTTAGTAGTAAAGTTAAATTGACTTCCCTTTGTTAGGCCAAATAAGTTTTTGCTTCCTTTTCATTGTGTAAAGTTAGGTTAGTAGGTCCCATCAGAGTCTCTGCCAATCAGAAGAGAGCACAGAAGTCAAAACTGCTGCAGACCCGAAGATTGGGAGACAACTGTAGACCTACAATTGTTGCCCTGGCCAGTAGTATGGAAGTGCCCCGTGGGCTCAAAATCGCATCTGCCTCTGTGCGTTCAGTTAAGACCAGATGCACAGTGGCTGGGATGCACAGTGCAGAATGTGAATTTATTGCACTAGCCCCATAGATACAACATATCTGATATGCTGTGATTTATCATAGGAGAGTCTTTTCCAGGTGCACTGACATACAATTTGCACTGCAGTATTTCCCTTTTTCATAACATAGAAATGGTTACTGTCCCCTAGATTTTCTCTTTTATCATTAACAGCAGACATCAACATAGCCAGCAAAATCACCATTGCACATCTGCATATTTCTGTAGGGGTGATTAATAATGTGGCTTTACTATAGAACCTTTCCTCACCTTTGCATTCTGTTCATTACAACTGCATCTTGTGTTCTTCCATACTGTAGATACACCAATTCAAAACATATTGTCACACCCATTCATCAATATGGGACACAGTAGAGCAGAAATAGGTCTAAGTCCTAGCCTTAATCCACGTTGCTGCTGGTATAATGTGGATGTCTGGGGGAAACGCCAAAGATGTACATGGACTTTTACTGAATATGCTTTCTAGGTCTCTGTGGCTGACCATGCCACTGTTCTGCCTCTTCCCACCCATGTTATGAGATCCCTGTACTACTGCCATGTATGTGCAGGGTTGCAGGTTTTGCAGAATGTGGTGGTAGACGTTTTCGCTAGAAACACTATGCCACACGTCCAAGCGGCTTATTCATCTTTCAGAATGACCCCAAAAGCCATATAATTGTGCTGTGACTTCCTATTACTGTATTGTAATAAATACACACACACACATACACCCAAAAATATTCCTGCTGCATTGTGCAAATAGCTTGGACCTCAAATGGTTAAAAAAAATTCATGGGTATCTTTAGCAAAGGGATATGTTTTTGCCTTTGTAGAAATCATATTTATAGCTATGCCAGAAGGAAGATTCTTCTTTTTCTAATTTAGTCTCTTTTATTCTGTAAGAAAAAAAATATCAGGAGTTAATCATCCTGAATCTGACAATGGCTGTAGCTTTGAGACTGAAATAATAATGATCCTGATGTAGCAACAGATGGAGCTGGGGAAAGTCATTAAAGGTAAAAGCTAAAAAGATTGAAAGAGGCAGAGATAAGCAGTGTTTGTCTTCTGAAACTGCACTAATTAATGATTATGATGATGATGGTGGTGGTGGTGGTGGTTTTCCTCATGTCTAATTTATTCTGACAGAGAAGGGCTACCACAATGGAGAAAAGTCTGTGCCATAAGTAAGACTTAAAAGGATGATTCATCCCCAGTATTTTATTTATTTATTTATTTATTTATTTGCATTTCTTATATACCGCGCTATTTCAATCAGTGCGGTTTACATTTGAACAAAATATAGAGCAATGTAATCGGTTACATTGAGTTTACAATGAACAAGGGATACAAACTTGGATGAACAGGGAGAAAACTATGTACATTGTTATGTAAATAGACTGAACATCAAATTTGGCATTGTAATATGAAAAATGGATAGGTAACAGGAGGAGTGTCAGGCTAACGAATTTTCTAGTTGATATTTTCAATATCTCTTTGACTTTTGGGGTAATTTTATAAATCATTTTCTATGTCTAAAGAATTTTTACATGGTGAACATGTCTCTTAAAAAATTGCATGGGTGTATGTATGTATAAAATAAGAGGTGCCAAAAGATTGTGCCTTTGCCCACTTTAATGGGATAAGCGTTTCCAAGGGTGTAGAGGGTCATTTTATAACAGGTCACCTATGTATTAAAATTGGACCAAGCACATCGGAAATCAGGGAGGCCCACGTCTATCATTTCTAATGACATAGTTATTTTATTCATAAGTATGAAGTCAAAGAGCTGATTGTTATCAGAATGTGGCAGCTACACACCTTTGACTGGAAAGTAAATAAAATAGTTGTTTTTGCGGACCTTTCTCCTGTAATGTTGCAGAAGAGTGTTTTGGGAGGTAATTTTGTGACAGCAGCTGAATATCTCAGTGACTAAGATTAATGGATGTGTATTACACTGGATAGGATACAAAAATGGGCTAGTAGGGGGAATAGCTAGTTTTGGAGGGGAAGATATTGTTATTGTATATATTGTATTGTATTGTTATTGTATTGTTATTGTATATATTGTATTGTATATATTGTTATTGTATATAGTTACCCTGTTAGCCAAGTTGATTCTCCTGTTCATATGTAAACACAAAGTACTATTGGAAATGTGTATGTTCGTTGTTTATTGTAAACCGCACTGATGCTGAATAGTGCGGTATAGAAGAGACTTTAAATAAATAAATAAATAAATAAGAAGTAATCTGGGAATGTTTCTGCATGTATGGTGGAAATGCCCTAAGATCAAACAGTTTTGGGTGAAAATATCAGAGGTAGTGAGTGAGACTGTAGGACTGTGTTTGGAGCATAATCTTAAGCTGAGTCTATTGACCAGTATTTTCCTGGAAGAGGTGATTACGTTTGTTGCATAGTGCACAAGGGCTGCTAAAAGGCTGATTGAAAGGCAGTAGAAGAATGGGAGTCAGATTAAGAGATGAGTGGTATGTACAAAACTGCAAAACAAGTAAGCACAAGCAAACTTGAATGTCCCTGAAATTCACAAGCACATCCAAGTCTGGGCACAATTTCACAAATGTGGACGTGCCCAATATTGACATCAGCAGAGATGTCTACATAGACATCTCCAATACAGCATTTAATAGTAGGGATATCTATGAGACATGCAGCGATGTTGCAAACCCAAAACTAGTTTCTAAAACACATAAAACATTGCATTATCAGTATGAAAGTACTGAGGATAGTGTAGTGTCAACCTCTCGGCATGCTCCACAAGTGTTTTAGTGCCAAAACAAGAACTTTGCAAATGCTTATTCATGCCTGGAGCAGGTCTACATTTGGACATGTGCACAGATGTCCCCGGACATTCTAAGATCGATAAGGGAAATCTCTTTCCATATCTCCACCCCAGACATGCCTCCATCACACTTCTGCCTATTTAAACGTCCCTGCAGCGGAGATGTCAAAAAATCCTATTTCTTTCATTGCTCTAGGTATGTCCATGTCTATGTGCACATTTTTGGGCATAGAGATCATGGTTAAGCAATTTAAAATGACCTCCATAGATTACAAATGTTAACCTAGCACAGAAAACCTGGGCCCCTTTTGAGATATAAAATAGCAAAGTGTTCCAGATTAATATTGTTTGCAGTTTTGAAGGGTTTTCACAGGGATTCATAATGATAAACTGAGGTGTGTGATAAGGAAGCTTATCATAGTTCAGGAAGAAATAATACAAGAGGTGAATTGGCTCTGAGTAAGCAACCTGTGCTGGCTCGTAAAAGCACTAAAACAGGGTGTTTACCTAAAAGACTACCAGACCCAGAATGCACTGGTTTACAGAAAGCCTCTAGGAGAGCTGAAGTAGGGAAATGTGTGCCTAATCAGAGAAGCAAGGATGTAATCCCTAATCACACATTTTCTAGGGCAGGGCTTAATTCAGAACACCTGGAGTGCGCTAGGGTGGAGCGGCTATCTAGGCACTTTAAAGCTAGAAGAAATACTTCAGACAGACAGCAACAGCAAGGAGAGCAATGGTGGCAAGGACAGCAATGGGAGCTGGAGAAGGAGAGACTGATTGTGAACAGAAGGAAGAACAGCAAGACGTCCAGAAGGTCTAAGAAAGGAGCCTAAGGTAGTACGCATACTGGGAGAGATTCCTGGGGCAAGCATTCTTCATTGGACTGGAAGAAGCCAGAGGCTTGGGAATATACAGCCAGGAACCCTCGGACAGCACCTGTAAAGGAGACGGCTGCATCTACAGAAAGAAGGAGCTCTAATACCTATTCAAGGAGGTATGGGAAAAGGGACCTAAAGTCCAGAGATTCTGACTGGAGAGCTGGGCACAGAAGCTTTGCTACCTACTGGCCAAAATACCCAGAGAGGAAACCTAATGACAACGTGATCTCAGGTATGAACTCTGATCTGTTCCCTAGCTTTGCACAAGGACGACAGCAGGGGAAACAGTTTCTATCCTGGTAGAGATCAGTTAGAGAAATCCTCTGAGCCAGTGTTTGAAAGTGATCCTATGATATTTCAAGAGCAAGGGGAAATATCAAATGAGGAAGTTGAATGTATGGATTGTTCTCTTTCTAAGCTGCTGTTCTAAAGTAATCCTCAGATAAGGATCAAACACCAAAAGGAACTGTATTGTTTTTTTAGCTTCCCAGAAAAGTTTCTTTGAGGGAAAGCTTTGGGGAAAGTTGGAGCCACGTGGAGAGTGGACCAGCAATGGTTTGCAGCTGGTTAAGCACCTGTGATTAGAACAAGGCACAAGTGCACGTGGGACTTTGAGAAAAAGCTTCTTCTCTGTGTGAATGGAAGAAAGCTGTTTTTTTGATAAAGAGAATTTTCCTTTTGGGTTTTATTTTTCATTCCAGCACTGCTAAGAAAGTTTATTAGCAGGGGCTAGAAGAAAGACCTTTTCTGTTCCATCAAGGTCTTTACTATGTTGTTGCATAAGTAATTCAGTTGCCTTATTTGTTTTGTTTCCTGAATAAAACTCCTGAAGAAATTATCCTGTTGATGTTATCAAGCATATCTGTGTGAGGGAATAACACCTCATAAATAAAATCTGTTTTCTGCTTACACTCAAGCAACTACAATTCTTTATTCTTGTTAAACGGCTAGTTTTTGTGTGAAGGAACTACAAGACCCACAATCCTTTGCAAGTCAAATAAATTCATGTCCTTGCCAAGATTGTGGAACTTTCACAACAAGCACCCCCGTTTACAGTGGCGTAGTCTTTTGGATTGCTTTTACACAAAGGATTTCCAGGATTTATAAGGATTACAACTGAAAAGTGAAAGAAAAAAGTTCAAGTCAAAAGCTGGAGAGTGGAGTTTTCCCTTAACAACGCCTTGGAGAGAAAAAAAGAAGCTGTTCCAGGAGCTGTTCCAAGGAGGGAAAGACCCTGTGTGAGCCTGATTCATCACTGGCATAAGGTAATAAGTACCTGGGCATGACTAGTGGTGGATAGGAGTAAGACACAGGGGTAATTTGAAAAAAAAAAAACAGGAGGAAACACCTGTTGGTAGGGTGCTGCTCTGTGTTTTTTTTTTTTTTCTTTTGTTTCTTGCAGGGATATACAGAGATGGGTCCTAAGGAACTGGCCAGCTGGATGGCAGTCCAATTTGGCAGGTAACAGGAGCTAGCACAGCAGGCTCAGGACACTACAATCAAAGCCCTGAGGGAGCAGCAGAAGCCCGTGCTTGACCTTGAGGAAGCCTTAACTGCACTTCGCACCCAAAGTGGAGCGGATGCAAGACCAGCAGTAACACCTGGTATTCCATATGTGGACAATGTGGGACTCAGTCAGGGAATTGGTGCATTTAGTTTTGGGAAACTCACACCAGAAGATAATGTTGATGATTTCCTTGAATCTTTTGAGAGAGTGGCACAAGCCTTAGCATGGCCAGAGACCCAGTGGGCAGTAAGGCTGGCAACCTCCCTAACTGGGAAGGCTCTTGCAGCCTATAGGGCAATGCCAGCAGCTCAAGCTTTAAATTATAGAGATGTAAAATCTGCTATAAGAGATCGCCTAGGGTTGTCTGTTTCAGAATATAGGCGAATGTTTAGAGCTACTGCATTAAGAGTGGGTGAAACACCCAAGGCTCTGAGTCAAAGAATCAGAGGATTGGCTATAAAATGGTTGGAGCCTGAGGGAAAGAATATGGAAATGTTATTGGACATTATTATGCTTGAACAATTCATGTCTGCTGTGCCAAAAGACTTGCACACTTTCCTTATACAGCAACATTGCCAGAACCTGGGAGAGGCAACCATGTTAGCAGAGCGGTTCTTGGAAGCCACGCAGGCTTGCCATGGAATGGGTGGCCCTCTGAAGGTTGGAGCTGAGGCAAGCTGTGCTGTATCAGAAAAGAAAATGGTTAAAAATGTTGTTTCTGAGAATAATAGTACTGTACCTACTCAGATTATAAAGTGGAGTAAGAAGAAATGTTACAAATGGGGAAAATGGGGACATTTGGAAAAGGAATGCCAGATTCACACTAGCTTGATAGGTGTTGATTTAAAACAGCCTAAAGAAGGGTTCCTTTTGGCGGTTGATGTGCAGGGAATTACCACGAATGCACTGTTAGACTCTGGGGCAGACCAGAGTATGCTGTCTATGAGGCTTTGGAAGTGGATAGAGGCCCAAGAAGGATTTGAGCCTAGAACCCGTGAAAGCAAGGTTTATATTAGATGCATTCATGGTGCTGCAACATTATATCCCACGTACAAGCTAATGGTTAAGGGCTTGGGGGAACAAGAGGAAATTCCTTTAGCAGTGGTACCTAGGCTTCCATTTGATTTGGTTCTAGGAAGAGACTGGCCAAAATTTAAGCAGGGGCTGGTGAAAGGACTAGGGAAGAAAGAGGGAGATGGAATGATGGTAATAGCTCCCGGGCCTTTGTTTGAAAGTCCTCAGACCCCAGTCAAAAAGAAGGTTAAACTTCCAGAAGACAAAAATACCAAGAAGCAGATTTTCACCTTGAAATACCGTAGGGTCACAGATAAGGCCCAAGCTCCTAAGCGAGCAACCCCTCAAGCTGCTGGGTTTGACCTTTGCAGTGTGGAAGATGTGACTATACCTGGCCAAGGGAAAGCCCTGGTTGACACTGGACTCCAAGTTGAAATACCCATTGGGTGCTATGGGTGAGTAGCCCCAAGATCAGGATTAGCCCTGAAGTATTTCATTGATGTGGGAGCTGGAGTGATCGATCCCGATTACAGGGGCAATGTTAAAGTTTTGTTATTTAATTTTGGACAGAAGGATTACCATGTAAGGACGGGAGATCGAATCGCTCAATTGATATGTGAAAGACTGGGTTTTTCACCTGTGGAGGAAGTCACAACTTTGTCCAATTCTGAGCGTGGAACCAAGGGCTTTGGTTCAACTGAAGACAAGGGGGTAAAGAGCCTAGCTGCCAACTGTGACCGTGGAAGGGAGGTGCATGAAGAGGAGGATTTGGGACCCCAAGTATCTGACTGTAAGGAGAGCTCAGAACCCCAAATAGGTGAGGACCTGTTAGTAGTACAGCAAGAAGAACTAAGGAAATTACTAAAAGAATTTCCAGATGTTTTGACTCCTATACCTGGAGAGACACATTTGGTTGCACGTTTAAAAAGGACCTCGCAGGTTGGTGAGAAAATCCTGCAGGACAGTCAAGTGCACCAAAAAGGGTGATATGACAGGAAGGCCAAAAGTCGCCAATTAAATATTGGTGAAAAGGTTTTTGTACAAGTAACAGGTACAGCACCGAAATTTGAAGTACAGTGGAAAGGGCCATGGAAGGTTATTAGACAGGTGAGCCCAGTATCTTATGTGGTGGAAAACGCAAGAGGTCGTAGACAGACCTACCACATTAATGTACTTAAATCTTGGAAGGAGAGGCCTGTAAATAATGATGTCCCTAAAACAAGTCAAGAAGTAGGTGAGCGTCCAAAAGATAATACTCTCGTAGGTATTACGGACTGTAGGAAGAAGGTTTCACAATTTGCATCAGTCCGTAATAACTTAAGCAGGGGGGTATGTGATAAGGAAGCTTATCATAGTTCAGGAAGAAATAATATAAGAGGTGAATTGGCTCTGAATAAGCATCCTGTGCTGGCTGGTAAAAGCACTAAAACAGGGTGTTTACCTAAAAGACTACCAGACCCAGAATGCACTGGTTTACAGAAAGCCTCTAGGAGAGCTGAAGTAGGGAAACGTGTGCCTAATCAGAGAAGCAAGGATGTAGTCCCTAATCACACATCTCCTAGGGCAGGGCTTAATTCAGAACACCTGGAGTGCGCTAGGGTGGAGCGGCCATCTAGGCACTTTAAAGCTAGAAGAAATTCTTCAGACAGAAAGCAACAGCAGGGAGAGCAATGGTGGCAAGGACAGCAATGGGAGCTGGAGAAGGAGAGACTGATCATGAACAGAAGGAAGAACAGTAAGACATCCAGAAGGTCTAAGAAAGGAGCCCAAGGCAGTACGTATACTGGGAGAGATTTCTGGGGCAAGCATTCTTCATTGGACTGGAAGAAGCCAGAGGCTTGGGATATACAGCCAGGAACCCTTGGACAGCACCTGTAAAGGAGACGGCTGCATCTACAGAAAGAAGGAGCTCTAATACCTATTCAAGGAGGTATGGGAAAAGGGACCTGAAGTCCAGAGATTCTGACCGGAGAGCTGGGCACAGAGGTTTTGCTACCTACTGGCCAAAATACCCAGAGAGGAAACCTAATGACAACGTGATCTCAGGTATGAACTCTGATCTGTTCCCTAGCTTTGCACAAGGACATCAGCAGGGAAACAGTTTCTATCCTGGTAGAGATCAGTTAGAGAAATCCTCTGAGCCAGTGTTTGAAAGTGATCCTATGATATTTCAAGAACAAGGGGAAATATCAGATGAGGAAGTTGAATGTATGGATTGTTCTCTTTCTAAGCTGCTGTTCTAAAGTAATCCTCAGATAAGGATCGAACACCAAAAGGAACTGTACTGATTTTTAGCTTCCCAGAAAAGTTTCTTTGAGGGAAAGCTTTGGGGAAAGTTGGAGCCACGTGGAGAGAGGACCAGCAATGGTTTGCAGCTGGTTAAGCACCTGTGATTAGAACAAGGCACAAGTGCACGTGGGACTTTGAGAAAAAGCTTCTTCTCTGTGTGAATGGAAGAAAGCTGTTTTTTTTTATAAAGAGAATTTTCCTTTTGGGTTTTATTTTTCATTCCAGCACTGCTAAGAAAGTTTATTAGCAGGGGCTAGAAGAAAGACCTTTTCTGTTCCATCAAGGTCTTTACTAAGTTGTTGCATAAGTAATTCAGTTGCCTTATTTGTTTTGTTTCCTGAATAAAACTCCTGAAGAAATTATCCTGTTGATGTTACCAAGCATATCTGTGCGAGGGAATAACACCTCATAAATAAAATCTGTTTTCTGCTTTACACTCAAGCAACTACAATTCTTTATTCTTGTTAAACGGCTAGTTTGTGTGTGAAGGAACTACAAGACCCACAATCCTTTGCAAGTCAAATAAATTCATGTCCTTGCCAAGATTGTGGAACTTTCACAAGAAGCA
Source organism: Ichthyophis bannanicus (assembly GCA_033557465.1). Classification (NCBI taxonomy): domain Eukaryota; kingdom Metazoa; phylum Chordata; class Amphibia; order Gymnophiona; family Ichthyophiidae; genus Ichthyophis; species Ichthyophis bannanicus. The sequence goes on along the minus strand of CM066034.1, from coordinate 612,768,523 downwards.
CCCCCGTTTACAGGTGGGAGGAGGAAGAGGGGGAAGGGAGCAAGGAAAAGTTGTTAAAATTGTGTATCTGACATATGGCAGGTTCTATTGGTATTCTGAAATGGTGTTGTGGAGGGGTCGTTTTGGATATGGAATTGATATATATCATATTTGAAAGAATAAAATCAGTTAGGCCTTATTTTGATCCCACAGCTCTAAAAACGGTCATCCACTCGCTAATAAAAAAACAAATTAGACTACTGTAACTCTTTACTAGCTGGTGACTCCCAATCCCAGTTGAAAAAACTTTGGATTATCCAGAACGCTGCGGTTAAACTTATTTACAATGTCAAGAAATCCAACCATGTAACATTGCTCTTATTCGAACAGCACTGGCTTCTTATTCCCTTTTGGATACAGTACAAAATTCTCCTCTTGACACACCATACCTTTTATTCTAATCTTCCTTACAACCTCCCTCCGCAGCTCATCCCTTACTGCCCAACTTGCACCCTGAACTTTGTCAATCAGCATCTCCTCATCATCCCCACCAAATCTGCTCTGCACCTCGAGAACTATAGAGCCATTGCCTTCAGTTTATCTGCTACTTCTCTCTGGAATGCTCTCCCAACTAACCTCCGCCTTGAATCTCCATATAGGAAATTCAAGACCAAACTAAAAACCTGACTCTTTGAATGTGCTTTCCAGTAATGCCCATTATTTCCCAAATCGCTTTCATAACCTCTGCCTATTTTGTTCACTTTATGTGTCTGGCTTCATGTTACACTTGTCCGGGCCAATATTTGTTGTCTTACAACATTGCGTCCCTTATGTTGCTTGTTTATGTCTCTGACAACTGTTTTATTTTTTTTTCTGCCTCCCTAATACTCAGTCAACCGCTTAGGTGTTCTCTACTTTAGCGGTATAAAAATGTCAAATAAATAAATATTTGTGATGTTTATATGGGAAAATGTGTTTTCTTTATTATGTGATGGTTGGAGCCTATATAAATATATATATTTTTTTAATTGTTATGCATAGATGTCTCTGAAAATTCAAGAAGAGTGGCTCTTACATATACATCTACCTGCTAACTGCTTCCACATTTTGGCAATATTCAGAACAACAGTGGTAAATTATTATAGCTATAACAAATAGTAATTTGATCAGCCACTGCCTCATTAACAAATGCTTATATGTCTATATTTAAAAGGCTATTTGCTCAAATGTTGGCATCTCTAGCAGCACCCAGGGAAGATGCCAGGCTCACGAAAAGCCATCTTTTCAGGGGGAGGTGAGAACTGAGAGGACTATTGGCCTTGCCCTGAGGCAACATGTCACGCTTTTTGGATCTGGAATACCACACAAAAAAGAGCTTGCCTAGCAGGGCTTTGACAGAAAAGTTAACTCTGTACATCAAAACAACAGAGAAATGGCAGGTGCTGAGGAATAATGCCAAACATAAACAGGCAGCCAGCCATCTGCTCTCTCCCCCAACACAATCCCTGAGTGCCCTGGAAATGCAGCTGCATATCATCAATGAAATGGCCATCTTTATGGTCTCAGGATATGAAAGCTTGAGGCTGTAGGAACATCATGGTTAAGTGCAATTGTTCTGTTCTTTGTGGCTAAGGTCTCAAGATCCTTTTAGAGCTCATTGACCAGTAATCATGCATTCAACATATCTTTCTCCCCTGTCTCTTTTCTCCATGCTCCACTGACTTTTTTTTACCTCTAAACTACTGCTGTGACATATGCTGTTGGAATAGGCAGTTGGGAGTGCTGGGTGGAAGAGGCTATCACATACTGCTGGGTGGTATCTATGAAACTTGCCAGACTTTTGTAATATTGATAATAAGGGGAGAATGAGGGATCTTCTGCCAGGCAAATTTAAAAAGTTAGCACACTGTTATGGGTTCCCCAAGTATGTAAGTCTATTTATTATTAGTGTAGAAACCAGCATGCATAATTATGGAGTTTGAACCATCTAGCTCTGAGTTAACATTTTTCTTTAGGGCAAATATGAGTCAGACATGAGGCGCTCACTGACTTTCTTTGTCTGCTGCTGTTTACCTTGAGACAAGTCATATCAGGACAAATTATAAAAAATGATAAACTAGGGCTCTTTGCTTGTCTATCGATTCCCCAAAGAGTTAGAGTGCTAAGAAGCGTACAATAATTATTGCATCTGCGAACAGAGTCAATCAAAGCCAACAATCTGCTACATAATGCACAAATTTTCTTTCAAACAAAACTTTTTAGATCCTATAAAATGGAAGAATAAGGCTCAGTGATATTTCAGCTAGTAGCCACATAAGGGGTCATTCCGAGCCGCGTTTAGCTAGGATAGACATCCAGGTTAGACGTCCATCCCCGCTAAATGCCGGGACCATATCCTCTGCCCAAAGCTCCCCGCACATACATAGGAGTGAGGGCAGGCGGTAGCAAGGATGCAACTCTGGACATACAGGGCTGATCCTGAGGTTAGCCCTGTATGTCCGGGGGTCCGGGGGAGGTGGAATAAGTCCCCTGGACATTGGGGGACAGCATTGCAGGGCCAGGTCAGTGGGGCGAGGGGGTGCCCTGCCTTTGGAAGGCCGCATTGGGGGTCGGGCTCTGGGGAATGAACTTTGTGCTTTGTGGCGGTGGCTGGGGATTGCGGCTCCTTAATGGAGCCGCGGTATCATGGCAATAGGATGCCATGGCACTGTGACTCCATGCAGGAGCTGGGGCAGGTCTGTGCAGGGAGGCAAATGGATGTCCGGCGGCACAGAATCAGGGGACAGCCTGTCTGTCCAGGCACGGGCAGGCTGTCTAGACCCAATTCTGATCCTGCAGGAACATCTAGCTCCCATGGGCTCAAAATCGGGGACTAGACTAGCCCGTCCAGATCCCGGACATCCGGGCAGGCAGGACATTCCCCAATTCGGAATTGGGCCCATAACTTATCCATTTAGAAATGAATGCAAAATTGTGTTAACGTTAAATTAATAACTTTTCTGTATAAAATCATGTGATGAAAGATATTATACAAAGAATTTATCTGACCTTCTGACCTTTATGGATAGGCTGGTTGAAATTCACCTAAGGTTCTACAGATAATTTCTCCACATATCTTTAAGCGACAACTGCCCTGCTTAACTTGTCTACATACCTTTACCTAATACCTCCTGCTGAATATTGACCTCAAGGTACTTTGTGGTCCCCTAAAGCAATTTCAGCCTGTGGCGTTTCCTTTGCAAACTTTGATGAACTTTACTACACTGGTCTCCCATACATTTCTGAAGATTCATCTTCTACTAAAACAGTTCTCTCTACTAAGGGGTATGTTTACTAAACTGCGGTAATGTAGCAGTGGCTATGTTAACATGTGTTAGGTAACGTTAACGTGCGTTAACGTAACAACGTGCATTAGCGTTCCCGGCCGCGGTAAACACTGCAGAGGGTGGAGAGAGAGCGGAGAGAAGGGGTCAATGGGTGAGGAGTGGGCAGGGAGAGGCTCCCATGACACCAACGCGGGGAACTGAAGGGCTGGAAACTACCGTGAGTGAAAACCTGGCGTTAGATGCACATTTGTAGGAGAGAGAAACCATTGTCGGCAATGTACAGCCTAGGCAGGGAGCCCGAGAATGGTGATAGTAGTGCTCCATCTGCAGCAACAGTATAGTGGCCAAGTATGAAAGGCCACTATGGTGATGGTGCAAATGGGGCATAGGGGGACTGCAGGCAGGACATGCAGTGGGAGCATCTGGGGCACAGGGTGAACTAGGCCATTGCCCAGGTGGCACATAGGAACATAGAAACTGGAAATCAGCAGGACAGCAGCTGACCAGGGCCAAACATGCCTGGTAGTCCGTGTTCCACAGTGTCCCAACCAGGGGACATTACCCAGCAAGTAACCCAAAAGTCACACAGGTACCACTATGCCTGTAATAGGGCAAGCAGTGCACATCTGGGGACCACACTATCAAGGGTCCATAAACCACACCCAGGATGGGTCCCAGACAGTTCATAGACCCAGCTAACTGAATACACTTTACGGCAGCCCCTAGTAAGGCATTGCAGGGTGTTCCCATACATTGTCGGAAACATATATACACTCAGTAGGCCAAACTGGGTACACCGTACCTGAGGTGCATACCCTAGTCTGTCCACAGTCAGAAGTGACAACACACTCCACCTACATCTACCGGGTCCACCCTAGCCAATAGTTGCTAGAGCACCAGCCTAACATCCCCCCAGCCATCACTCCCCCATGTGGAAGGGACATAACATTGGTAGGCAGTGATGGGGGGGGGGGATGTGTGGATGTCCATGTATAGGCACCTGCCTACCTGCACAGTGGATGGCCTGGGACCGTGCACGACCAGCACCAACAGCATATGGTTATGTCGGCATGGCAGGGGGGGTGTTTGTGCTGGAGGGAGCAGTGCCACCCACCTGCAGTGGACCTAGACCATGCCCTGTACCAGTACGTGTTGCGCAGTGCAACAGAAAAGGTCTGCCTGATGAAAATAAGGTAGCCCCAGGGACATTGTGACAATTGTGTGGTGCAGTACACACAGCCAATATGTCCAGAAGCAGAGGGGCACAGGTTCAAGTCCCAGCTGTGGGTCCTACAGAGCATCGCTCCCACATTTTACCCTACAACATCAACATGTACAAACCACAAAGCTGCGTCAAACAGGGGTCAAAACACCCACTCACACAGGCTCCACTATGCAAAGCTTCATGGAGAGTGAGGCTGTTGGCCCCAGCACGGAGCTGCAGTTATCATCAGAGCACTAATACTACCCCCTGCACAGTTTAGCAATGTCAGCACTGTGATCAGGACCAGTGTGGCGAGCAGGATTGCCAACCACCCCTATCATTGCACAATGCTGCAATAGGGGTGTGTGGGTGGGTGTCTGTGTGTGTCTGTGTGTGTGTGTGTGTGCATGTCTATCAATTGTTTTGTGGTTGCCTATACCACTCTGGGCCCACAATGTCCCACTGTTACCAGCGTTTGCCTGCAAATGTGCATAATGAGGAGCAAGATATTGTGGGTATGGCCCAGATAGGGTGGATTGGCAGGAGGCATCTGCACAGGGTTTAGGGCAATGGCTGGGACACTGTAGTGCCCGACCACCACCTGCATGGACAGGGTGGCCACAGCATGGCATGCTGTAAGGTCACTCTCACCCTGACTGAGCAGGACCATGGCATGTCTATGCTCCCACCTAGTGCTTAACACTATTTGTTTTTAGTTATACCTGTGTGTTCCCTGTTCTGAGGCCCAATCACTGAGATACCTGCTTGGTATCTGTGCTGTACATTCTATTTCTGGGTGCATAGGGTTCCCCTGTGAGCATGCACTATGGACTGGCTAGTGGACTGTCTGCAGTTAGTCTGTGTGTGGTTGGAACACCTTGTAGGGTGATACAGGTACAATCTGACTGTGCCATCTGCTGGTGAATGGCAGACCGTGGGGTGGGGCAGTTGAGATTTCCTGGGCTTATCCCAAGCATTACTGCTTGTTTGCCACAGTCATAGGTATGGGTCTGGCCCACCAGCCCTGGAGAGCTGTCCTCTGCCAGCAGGACTGCGGTTCCTTGTCCTGCAGCCAGGGCTCAGGCACCTGTCCCTACACTCCCTCACCTACAAAATGTGTGATTGTGGGTACTTTGGCGTATATAGTGTATACCACTTTGACCTGTAGAGACAGTGCGACATCCACCTCATGCGAGTTTAGACACCCCTCTGACTTGATAACAGGTGCCCATAGCAACCAGACCCTAACACTGGGTATGCACTAATCTGGATGGTTTCTGGCCCCATTGGGCCACATGTGACTGTGGAACACAGATGGACACAGAAGTATTTTCGGTTGTATGGCTAGGAACACCTATCACACACTGGAAGTGCTGGGGATGTGCAGCAGGACCTATCTCTAGCATCACATGTACTGCGGACCTAGTGCTGGGCGCCCATCCTAACCCTCAGGGTGAACACAGAACCTGCACAATGGCATGGTCTGTAGCTACTCTGTGCCAGTATCATGCACTGTCAGTCCGTCTTACCACGCTGCAGTACCAGAGAGGTGCAGACCCCATCTGGTGATCAGCTGTAGACCGCTGTTCTGCATGTGCATTGCATCATGGGTGCTGGTGGGGTTACCCTATCCTGGCACACAGAGTAGACAGTTTGTGCGGTGACGTTCTAAACAGTGGTCATGGGCTTGATTCCTTATAAGGCAGCTTACTTATAAGGCACCTTGTAATGTGCCTTGTAAGATGCCTTATAAGGCGCCTTGAAATGTGCATTAGCTGATATGGCTTGCTGTAATGATACACTACCCATGCCTTTATATGGGCATCTGAACCTTTACCACAGAACCTAATGCAGGTGACATTACCTGCAGTTTAGTAAACATACCCCTAAGACTCTTTCAGAGATGTACTGTATACAGAAGTTACTAAAACCAGATGGTGGTTTTAACTTTAAATTCAAACTCAGATTGCCAGTTAATCTAAAAAGGAATTAAGGGAAATGCCCCTGTGGGAAAGCATAAAATACTACAGTGAGGAAAAAAAAAATCAAATGATCTTGAAACAAGAATGAACAATGCAGTTGTGAAAAAAAATCTGTTATGAATTTTATAATTAACCATTTACTCCTTTAATTAAAAATACCTGAAGGCTTCAAAATCTAAGAGACTTCTCCACATGGGAATTGTAATGCATGGGAGATAATGAGAAAAAGGTATTTCCCTTAAAAGTGTATTTCTAATAGGCAACTAATAACTTTACTTTTGATGATGAATTCAAATAATGATCCTTGGTGGTTTTATCCCAAATGTGCAATTGTATAATAACTATTTCAAAATGAATTACCTAAAATATAGTATATTTTTTGTGGGAATAAGTGAACCAAGTTGGATTAGATCTACTGTAGATGGTAGCAGAGTGATGTTTATGCATGAGATAGAGGGAAGTCAATAAGCAACAGTACCAAGAAACACTGTGGGGCCCTTTTACTAAGGTGTGCGTTTCAGGGTGCGTTTCTGTGGGCCCACAGTAATTATTACCATGTAGGCGAGACAATTAACACATGCTAAATTGTGTGTTAATTGCACATTGCAGGATGCAGTGAGATTTGGGCAGGGGAGGGGCAGAGAATGAGCATTGATTGCATATTGTGGTTAGTGTGGGTGTCAGTAGCATGTTAATCGTCAGTGTTGCAGTGGGAGGCGTTAGGTGCACTCATGGTAATTACCAAGGGCCAGAACACATGCTAAGTGGCTTGCCTGCATGGTAACTGTTGGGCACATGCTGGTCATGCCCCCTAGAATATTGCTGCAGTGTGGTTTCACCTAATGTGCATTGTTTTTGACTCAAAGCATGTTAGGGGTAAGAAAATTCCACACTTTGGTAAAAGAGTCTCTGTATTTTGTTCAGAATATGAGCACCTTACCTGTTGGTAGGAGGTTGCATAAGTGGTGTAAAGAGCTCCTAGCTGGTTAAGAGTGAATTTAATATTTGGAGGATAAAGTGGCAGACCTGGAGCTGAGGCCGTATAAGGGGTATGTTTACTAAACGGTGGTAAAGGAGCAGTCTTTTCTGTGCAGTAACAGCAGCAATAAAGGGTTACCGTGTGCTAAGTGTGCTGGGTGTGTCAGAGGCGTTCCGGCGTTAGTGGACACTTAGTGGGCGGTAACAGGACATTAAAGGGTGGTAGAGGACACTTAACGGGTGGTAAAAGGACATGCTGTGTAAAGGTGTCTTGCATGCACCCTAATGTTGGAAAGCCTCTAAAACATTGAAAGGGGGGCAGGGAAGCCACTGGAGAAGGTATGGATGTAAGCATAATTGGTAGCTGATGGAGTTGATTCACCCAATGCCTGGCTATTTGTGATGAGCATGTTTGAACATACAGCAGGCTTGTGCTGTTGACTAGGTGAGACAGGCAGCTGCCTAGTGATGCTGGTAGTGGATGTTGGCAGTGTCATGGGTGGGTGGTTGTGGCAGCAGAGTCAGAGGAGGTGATGCAGCAGTGGAGGGGGGGGGGGGCGCTGTGACAGGCATGCAATCCTAAATGCTCCTGAAAGCATACACTGTGCCGTAAGCTATATTATAGTGTCTGTGAGGTGTGGACATGTATCCAGATGTACTGTCAGTGTGTGGCATGCCATAGGCCAGTACAGTGTCTGGGTGGAGGTAGCATGTTCCTGATGTGGGCAGCAAAGGGAGGATTGTCCATGAGTGCTCATGTGGAGCAGTCACAAGAGAGGTTTGCATGACATGGCTAACTGTTGCAAATGACCCCTGATGACTATGGTGGGGCAGTTTACTGCCAGTAAGCTGCCCCACAATGAATCTCCCTGATGGTAGGTGCAAGGCTGTGGCATGGATCTTTCAAGCAGAGAGTTTGCAATTTGTGTGGTGAGTGGATGTCTGAGATCATGCAGGCCAAAAGCATTTGGTGTGTGTGAACCAAAAGTAGCAGTGACTAGGGGTACATGAAACACCATTTGTGCGGGTGGGACTGGTGCCTCAGTCTATGCAACTGCAAGACAATACACCCGACCGAGTGGCATGATTCTTAACAACTGTTCCTAGTAACATGTACCTATGCAGTAGAATTACCCCTGTAAATAGATTGTAAATAGTTTCCCTTGTTATCCAAGTTCCTTCCCATGTTATCTGTAAACTCATGCATGTTGAATGTACTGAGATTTTTGTTCTATGTGAACCGCGCTGATGCTGAATAGTGCGGTATATAAGAGAATATAAATAAAATAAAATAAATGATAGAAAGGGACAAGTTGAACCCATTTGGCCCATATAGGGCAAGTAATGATGGCAGAACAGTGCAGGGGATGGCTATGCAATGAGTGTTAGGTGCCTGAATGTACGAGATATATCCTTTTTACGTAAAGCTGGAAGGACACAATGATGGCAAAACAGAAACGCATCTATACCAGTTGACCTAGACATCTGCTGTGTATACATCACTGACCCACTGTAATGCACCACGGCAGAGCCACTAAAGCCATGCTCACAGATGTCCATGATAGGGAATGTTATGTTGGGCTAACCAATATGTCGTCATAATGCATAGAAATGTAGAAGAATGATTGTCTGCAGGTCACAGCAGAGCCAGGACTATGTGATGTGCGCAAGCACACCCAGGCACAAAATGAACAAGTGGGAATCAAACCCTGGACCTTTGACCATGGAGACATTGCATCAACTAGTAGCCTATACCTCCATACAATACTATACAGCCTGCAGATCTCTGATCAAACTGTTTGCTGTCTATGCAGGTCTAGTTTGGGCCCTCCACTATCCATGAGGCACTGCACATGCAAAACACAGTCTGCTGCTGAAAAATTAATGGAGAAGGCACTGATCCAGCATATCAGCTCAGTAAGACACACTGGCTGTGTATGCTACATGCACATAACAACAGCAAGCTATGCTGAGAGTGATTTCAGCTGTCACCCTGAGGGTGAGGAGGGGTGCCCAGCACCTGGTCCACTGAACCTGTGCTATTAGAGATGGTCTCTGCTGCTGGTCTCTATCAATGCTAGGGTGTGGTAGATTTTGTGTATAGTGCTTTTTTCTTTTTTGTTTTCTCAATGCTGTAAGCAATAGTGACAGCAGCAGCAGCTTGGCACTGTATTCTGCTCATGTTAGACATCACTTTCTGATAACAGTGTAGGTTAATGGATAGTATGGCCAGCTACTGCAATGGGGGTGTACAGGCTGGTGTGGGGATATGGCTACAGCTACTATGCTGCCAGGACCTGAGTGTGTAGACCATGAACCACTCCTACCCTAACCATTGTGGACTAGCACTTAACTGTAGCAGGGCAGAAAAACAACCCCGCAGCCCTTCATTGGACTATGTCAGCCAAGCACAAACCAACTATAGCAGGTCTGCTAGTCAGTATGCATGGCATGTGCTAGTGTGACCACAAGCACACCAACTTGCAAAATTCAGCATTGACAACCAACCATTTAATCCGTGAGTAGCATCCCCACACAAAAAATACATCCACATCACTGGAACCAAACAGTACAAGAGAGCTATGTGGATATATAGCCATGTCATGGTCACTTTTTGGTCATGGTGAGAGTGCCATCTCAGCATAACATACAGTGGCCACACAGGCAATGTATATGACAAATGGGCACAATGGCATCTCAGCCATTGACCCTACCATTGTGGCAGACACATCCAGGCCAATCTGCGCTGTTTCAGGTGATACCCACAATCTTCTGCTTCACCTTATTTATATTTTCCAAACAGACTCAATGTGAGCCAAAATTCAGTGCAGAAAGCCAAGGACAAAGGGGAGCCATCAGGGGCAGCTCAAGGCAATCTGCTGCCTGAGGGGAAGGATGAGATGGCGCCCCCCCCCCCATAGAAGGGGCGGGGCTTTTTCAAAACTCCAATCAGGGAATGAACCAAACCAAAAAGCTGATTAGATTATATGGAGGAAATGCAAGATGTTTTCACACCAAGGGGTATGTTTACTAAACCATCTTAATGTTCCCGGCGTTAGCTCCAGCGATAATGTGAAGAAGGCCATAAAAGGAGTGGGCGTTCCGGTCTTAAGGTAACATTTCAGGTTATCGCGTGATAAAGTCGGTTATCATGCGATAGAGGGAGCCATGGCACGTTAATGCGTGTTAGCCTTAATTGGGCGCGCTGACCTGGACACACAGCAACAGAGGTGTAGCACAATGGTTAATACATTGCCTGATAAAACAGGGATCGTAAGTTTGATCCCCAGTGGGCTTAATGAGTAAGGCTGTCTGAAGCATTACCCTTTACTTTAAATCAGTGCTGTCTGAGGCATTTTCTTTTTTAATTTAAATTAGTGCTGCCAACAAACACACCCTCACAGTGCCATAACCTAAGGTGCCGCATAAGGCGTCCTATAAGGCACTCCAGAGGACACATTATAAAGTGCACTGTCCGCCAAGGCACCTTATAATGTTCCCTATAGAGCGCCTTATAAGGCGCCTTATAGGGTGCTTTATAGGGTGCCTTATAGGGCGCTTTATAGGGTGCCTTATGAGGCACCTTAAAGTTACAGCACTGTGAGGGTGTTTTTGCTGGCAGCACTAATTTAAATTAAAAAAGGAAATGCCTCAGAAAGCCCTATCAAATAACAGGCTGTGGGATGAAACCCATGACCTCTGTCTCCACAGTCAGTGAAAAAAAAACAGTGGGCTACATCTCTATAGCTGCTAACAGACCCCTGGCTGGCTACAGAAGGACTGCAGGTCACCACACAAACTGTCTGCTGTGGTTACCAGGAAAGGGTTAACCCACCAGTAACCATGATGCACTGCACATGCAGATCAGCAGTTTACAGGTGATCACAAGATGGGGTATGCACCCCCACAGCACCTCGGCCTGGTAGGGGTAACTGACCGTGTGTGTTACTGGCACAGAGTAGCTATAGACCGTCACAGCACCAGGTCCGCAGCACCTGGCTTAGCTGAGATAGGCTATGCTACAGGTTGTCATCAGGGCCAGTGTGTGATAGATAGTCCTTGCAGACACACCTAGGATACACCTGTGTCCATCCGTATTTCCCAGTCATGCTAGCCCTTGTGGACTATGATGCACCCAGAATAGTGCATATCCTGTTTTGGTGCCACGGTCACATGATTTAAGTGAAGGGGGTGTTTAGACCCATAGGCAGATTATGTAGCACCACCAACCCATTCTCTGGGGCTCAGGGTGTGGGGACAGGATCTCCCACCAACAGATCCACATTCTACATTCCTGCAATGGTGGCAGTAGAGAGGACCATCAACCCCAGTCCTGCTGGGGAACAGGCACCTTACAGGGCAGTCAATGAAGATCTGTACGCATCCATAAGGCAACAGCAGACAGACAGTAGGCCTGGAAATGCTCAGTTGCCCCCAATCACTATCTGACATTCTCCAGCAGCAAGCACAGTGAGTCTCCAGCCGCTGCACCATGCAAGGTGTTCCAGTCATACACATACTAACTGCAGACAGTCTGCTAGCTAGTCCATGTTCCTGGAAATGATGCACGCACACACCAAGCAGACAAGTCAGTGATTGGGCCCCAGAAAGAAGAACCCATAAATATCACTTGAGAGAAATATTAAATAGCACTATGGGGGAACCTAGCCATGCCATGGTCACTGCTCAGTCAGGATGAGAGTGACCTCCCAGCAGGACATGCTGTGGCCACCCTGTCCGTGCAGGTGGTGGCCGGGCACTGCAATGTCCCAGCCATTGCTCTATGCCCTGTGCTTATGCATCCTGCCCAGGCCACCCTGTCTGGGCCATACCCATAGTACCTTGCTCCTCATTATGCACATAGGGAGGAGTGGCTCAGTGGTTGGGACAGGTTACCTCAGGCCGGAGGGCTGGGGGTTCAATTCCCGCATGGGGACAAGTAACCTCAGGCTGGAGGGACTGAGGTCTCTAGTCCCATGGTTGCTCCTTGTGGCCTTGGGCAAGCCACTTAACCCTCCATTGCCTCAGGTACACTTAGATTGTGAGCCCTTCGGGGACAAGGGAATAAAAAGTACCTGTTAGTATATACATGTAAACCGCTCTGATGCATACGTAAAGGGCGGTATATCAAATGCCTAACCATAACCATAACCATTGGCAGGCTAACACTGGAAACAGTGAAAGCTGTGTGGGCTCAGTAAGGTGTAGGCAGCCACAACACACTGGATAGACAGACACACACTCCCACACCTATGCCAGCATTGTGCAAATATAGAGGCTTTTGGCAGCCTTGGCCACCACACCAGTCCTGGGCACAGTGCAGGCATGGCTATTGTACGCAATACTGTTGGGGTCACTCCCAGGGGTGGTAAACACTGTCAGAAACCAAAACTGAAACACACTACACAGATATCAGAAAGGTTGCTATGATGCAACTCTATCAGCAAATTGTGCATAACTTAGGAATTGCTATCTGCCATTAATCATAGCAACCTTTTGATACATATGTAACGTATTCCCAAGTTTAGGGCGGCATTGCTAAGGTATGCAATTGCTAGTATTGGGAGGTGCTGCTGCGCACAGAGCCCAACAGCCTGACTCTCCATGAGGCTTTGGATAGGGGAGCCTGTGGGTGTGGGTGTTTATGCCCCTGTTGGCCGCTGCTCTAGGGCAGAGGTTCCCAACTCCGGTCCTGGTGGGCCAAACACGGATCAGGTTTTCATGCTGTCCCTAATGAATATGCATGAGATACATTTGCATACAATGGGGGCGGCGCATACAAATGCAGCACAGGCATATTTATTGGGGACAGCATGACACCTGAATGGTGTTTGGCCCTCCAGGACTGCAGTTGGGAAATTCTGCTCTAGGGATTGCACATGTTTATGGTGTCTGTGCTCTGTATGGTAAAATATAGGCATTTCAGGCATGTTTATTTTATCTGCAATAAAGGTTCCGTCTTTATTACAACGGTTTAGTACTGGGTAAAATATGGGACTGGGTTGGCAAGAGCCACAGCTGGGACTTGAACTTGTGACTTCCTGCTCATGAACACACTGGCTATGTGTACTGCATCACACTTTTGCCACAGGGGCAGTTCATTCCCTGGGGATACAATGACTGTTTGTCAGACAGATCCTGTCTGTTGCAGTGGATGGCACCCACCTAAATGGGGATAGGCCATGGTCTGCTGTGGGCAGATGCCACTGCCCCCTCTGCCACCAGCACCCCTCCACCACCATGCTGCCATGCCATTTTGCCGGTGGTGCTGGTGGTGAGCAGTCCCAGGCCATCCAGTATGCCAGTAGGCAGCTGCCTATGGTGTGGGTTCTCGGGTAGGGGTGCCTACATGGACATGCGTGCTTCCCCCCCCCCCACACCACCTGCCAATGTTATGTGCCCTTGGGGGTACCTGCTGGGTAATCTCCCCTGTGACACTGTGGGACACACACTTGTGCCCATGTTGGACCCTCGTCAGCTGATGTCTTGCTGCTTTACAGTTTCAGCATTTCTATGTGTCACCTAGGCAACTGCCTAACACGCACTGTGCCCCAGCTGGACCACAGCATGTGCCGCCTGCAGCCCTCTATATCCCATTTACATCATCAGTACAGTTGCCCTTTCCTTCGTGCCCACTCTGCTGTTACTGCACATGTGCACGCCATAATAAACCTGCCCAATATAGACGTAAATAAACCCTGATCAGCACTATTTTGTGGGATCATTCACTTTGTAGGGGGACAGAGAATAGACCCTTCCAAACATGATATCTTATTTTTTTGAGCTTTCTCAGTGGTGTTGCTTTATGTTTATCATTAATATTACTTTTGGCCAGCTTGGTCATTGGGATTTTAAATGTGTTTCAGGTCATTTTCTATGTTTATTTGCCTTTTTGTTCCGTGCACATGTATCACTACTATCACGTTTTTGGGTTTCTTTGGCTTTGCTGTACATTGCTGACTGAAATGGTTTCTCTTTCCTGCAAATGTGCTTTAACGCGAGGGTTTCACTGGCATTAGTGTTTAGACACAGATTTCACAGCGTTAGTGTGCCTGGAGCCTCTCCCCTCCCACTCTCTGCCCATTGACCCATTCTCTCTGCCCTCTGGGAAGCCTTACTCCACCCTTCAGACCTGGATTTCACAGCGTTAGTGTGCCTGGAGCCTCTCCCCTCCCACTCTCTGCCCATTGACCCCTTCTCTCTGCCCTCTGGGAAGCCTTACTCCACCCTTCAGAGCCGGATTTCACAGTGTTAGTGTGCCTTAGCGCCGCAGCAACGCCTCGCATCTACCTCCTCTGCAAACCTCTAAAACGTTGTGTTGTACCATTTTTACATGTAGATGATGCCACTTCTAAACTATCTTTGTCCGCCTTGTTCATAAGGCTAACTGTCCCATCGGAGTATTAGCAAAGGCATGGGAGAAGTTAAGCTAGTATGTTGTTGTTGTGGTTTAAGTAAAATCAAACAGACTGTTACTTTACTTGTGGCTTCCTGGTGCATAAAACCCTTACCAAGTGCCATGGTGTTGACATTGGTTATATGTTGCTGTAAGACTGGCTGAAAATAAAGAGACTGAGACATAAATATATTAACTTGTCATCATATGTCCTGCCTTGCTTTTCTTCAAATATGATGAATCTGGACATGCTCCTATCTTTTTTTAGCACTTTTTCACAAGCCCTCAGTGAAATGAAATCTGCATACAATGTCACAGTCAAGGAACTATACAAGAAATCCATCTTGGAGATGGGATTTGGAGTCTAGAGTCCTGCCCAAGAAGCCCAGGGCACAAGGGAAGTGCAATCACACATTGTAAACAAAGGCAAGGGACAGCAGGTTTGGCTGCACACATTTTTTAGGCATTGGTATGTGCTGTTTAGCTGTAGAAATGCAAAAACCATTTTGGTTCACATAGCCTGCCCAATTCAATATCGGGCCCGTTGTGTCTAGTGAGTCTGCACTAGGGTAATTAGTAATATTTCTACATATAAGTGATGAGTTCATACACATATATGCTCGTCAGTGCGTACAAATATACTGGCTGCAAAAAATAATTCTATACTTTGAAAGGCTAATTTTGATTCTGGAGACATGTAATTGATGGTAACCACCTTAGATCAGTGCCTATACAAAGCAAAAAATATGTTACAATATGTCAGAAGATCAGTACTTTGAATCACAGAAGTCAAGATGAATGCAAGATTCACGCAGTTGCCATGCTGTGACTTTGCCATTGTAATGTACGGATTGCTGAGCAGAGTGGACCCTCTTCTTGCTTGGGCCCTCCCCCTCCCACATAATACAGGGGATGCTTAGGCGGTATTTAGGCCACTGACCGCCACCACTGAGATTGTTCATTCACTGGAAATGCCAGGCAACTTTGAACAGATCTGGTCAGTATGGATTTGTGTGACCAGCATGCCAATGAGTTTTTGGTTATAACCTTGATGCGTGCGGAAAGATGTCATGTTACAGAAATTCATGCAGTGGTCTCAGTTGCAGCGGACTGAGACTGGTCTCTGCCTCTAACCACTGTAGCCAGCTCCTGAGCATGCACAAGTGTCCACAGATTCATTCTAAATATGATTTCTGCTGGTTAATCCTTAGTATTTGATACATAGAAAGGCACATAGAAGATGTATAGAAACAGAAAAATGACAGCAGATAAAGCCATGGGCCCAGCTTTAGAAGGCCTTTACATGGGTAACTTCCCTGGTTACCCCTGTAAAGGCCTTATCCAGGATTTTCAAAGGGCACCTACATGGGTAGTGGCCTTCAAAAATCCTGGATAAGTCCCTAACGTGCCCAGAGGTTTTTCCTCACCTATCTTTAAGACGCAGAGGCTACGCGGGTAGCATTGAAAATCTCTGCTACCTGTGTAACCTCTGCAGCTGCCGGCACGTCCAGCATAACCCGGATTTTCATAGCCTGCCTAAATCAAAATCGGGCCCCATATGGTCTATTCAGTTTTCCTATCCATACCAACTCCTATGCTCTACAAATCCTTCTGTTCCCTTTAGAGATCCTCTGCATTTGCCCCATACTTTATTGAATTCAGATACAGACATCTATGTGTCTTGACCTCCAGATCTATGTGGCTTGATATAAAAGTACTCTCTAACTATTCATCTAGGAGAAAACACAAAGTAGACAATATGACCTCAAGAGGTGTTATTAACTACATCATGCACTGTCAGCTATGCCATTAAAAATGGTAACTTTCTGCTGTTTTAGCTGTGTAGACGCTTTTCCAAAAGTGCTGGGAAAGCCCTGAATAGTTAATGCAAAGGTTTTACAGCTACTGTGCATTTATTTGGCTTATTATTGCCAGTCAACTGCAAAGCCTTACCATAGTTTAGTAAATAGGGTCCCAAATGAAATGTCTTCTAAAAATCAAAGTAAACTTTGGGGTAATTATAGAAGGAATTCATACTGTTTGCACATATAAATATTGGAATTATAGGTGTAAATTGCCATACAAGTGAAAACGGGGAGTTTAGAAGTGGCACCATCTACAGGTAAAAATGGTACAACACAACTTTTTAGAGGTCTGCAGAGGAGGCAGATGTGAGGCGTTGCTTGTAATTATACATGGTTCACATATCCTGCAAGGGCAATGAACGTACAAGGTATTAAATCTCAATGTCAGCATTTAATGTACACCTGCTGCCAATCACACACAACCTCCAGGAAGCTGTATTATATGAGCTGCCTCATGGTGTGTTTTTTACATCTAAATTCAAAATAGCATCCGTCGTGAACCTGAGGCAAATCAGGATTATTTCAGAGGTGAAAGTGGGGATGGGAAGAATGTTAACATCTGAATTTTACCGTTCTCCACTATTGAAGTTCAAGTTTAAAGAGCGATCTGAAACCAACTTAGGCTTGATTGTCCTGCATGACTCAATAACTACAGTAAGTCCAGACCCCCAATATTACCTAACATTATTTCATTTTAATTCACTGTTTTATTGTGCATTTCCTTCCCTGCTCTATTAGCCCATTTAGCACCTCTGCCCTGTAAAATCATTTAAACTCTGAAACTCCCAATCCTCCCTTTGTTTTACTTTTATTAGGATCTTTATTTAAAAACGTTATGATTACAAAATAAGTTGACATTCCTTAAGAGTCTTGAAATGTTTTTCTTGGATAACAACTAGTAACATAGAGAAAATAAAGTTAACCTGTGGAAGGAAATTCATTTTAATTACTGTTATAATACCAAACCAAGAGATGAAACAGAAGCCAGGCTCCGAGATGACTTCTATGTTTATATTTAAGTTTATGTCAATATTTATTTTATTTGTTATTTATATTTAGCTCATACCTTTATATCTTGTTTGACCTTTAAACCATCTCTAAGGAAATTACATTTCGATCAGATTCTGAATGTTTGTCTCAGCTTCAATGGGTCTTATCTCTAGTTTGTCATAATTAACTTTGAAATCTGAGACTTTGCTGAAACTTTCTAGTACCTTTCCTCCCTTATACCTAAAATATTGGGATGATTTCTAAATAGAATTGCTAGAGTTTCCATCACTAATGCAAACAGGAGTGGAAACAGAGGGAAACTCTGCCAGGTCTCTAAGTGAGAAGCCGTGTATCAAAATACCATTAATTTTGACCCTACTTCTTGGGCTGAAGTATAAACTATCTACCCATTTTTGGAAAGAGGCTCAAGAAGTATAGTCCTTCAGTTGTGTCCTCAAAAAATAGTCACTTTAGGGATGTAGAGGATGCTTGCCTGGAGCCAGAGGACATTGCAGCTAAGTATGTGGTGTTCGCTCGGTATTTGTTTGAGAGCATGGAGACTGACTAAGGGGTTTTCTGCTCCACCCACACTCTGATGACATCAGTGTGACTCCTCCATAAAACGCCGGTTGTCCCCGGTGTAGTTGGGTGCAGAGGATACTTGCCTGGAGCCAGAGGATGTTGCAGCTAAGTGTGTGGTGTTCCCCTAGTGTTTGTTTGAGAGCGTGGAGACCGGCTCAAGGGTTTTCTGCTCTGCCCACACTCTGACAACATCAGCACAACCTCTCCATAAAATGGCGATTATTTCCTATGTGGCCACAGGCACTCGGATGAAGGGGAATGGAATAAAGGGATGTGTCCCCTTTGTTGTCTCTTCATCGTTAATTCAGAGCCCAAGCAAGAAGCAAGAGATGCCTCATAAAAGGAAAAACAAGGGGCAGGGACAAGTATCTGGGGTGATCACCATAACTGTGAGTAAGAGAGTGGACCTTGTGGATAAATATTTAATTTATTTATATTCTCTTATATACTGTGCTATTCTGCATTAGTGTGGTTTACATTGAACAAACTGAAATTACATTGAATGGGGCATTATAACTTGGAGATAACTATTTTACAGGGGCTATGGAGGGTTAAGTGGCTTGCCCAAGACCACAAGGAGCACCTGTGGGACTAGAAACCCCAGTCCTTCTGGCCCAAGATTGCTGTCCTCTAGTGGGATTTGAACCCCTGACCTTCTGGTTTGAAGTACCTCACCCCAACCACTATACCACTCATCCACAATCCCCACTGTTGTATCCCCACTATTGTATCATCCTTGGCAAATATGCCCAAAATATCATCATCCCCTGAATTGGGTGCTACTTTAAGCCCCATTGCTCATACTGCACCACCTCAGCCAGCATCTACTGTGGTACTACAGGGAGAGCAAGAGCAGACTCCACATTTGGGTTTATCTGCTATAGATCCCTTTGTGGCCTTCCCCCCTACTGCGTCTCCTAATCCTATGCCAAGACCTTTGTAGTTGGAACCTCATCTATTGTTCCTCAGCCTTCGTCAGGCTCTGCTTCTGATTCCATCACATTACTGGATATATGGATGATTATTGCTCAAACAAACATTTATTTGAAAACTGGTGGATCAGACTGCTTCCTTTTCTAAGGAAGTAGTTGCAACGTTTGAGCATTAGGACTTGTTGTCATAATTGGGTTCTGGGATGGCTACAATTGAATGCCAGGTCTCTGCACTCCAGGCTTCTGGCACTGCAGGTATTCAGGATTGCCTGCAGTTGCATCGAGGACTTGAGAATTTAGAGAAATGTGTTCAAAATAAAAATCTAAGGGGCATGTTTACTAAACTGCGGTAATCATACATAACGCGTGTTATGTAACGTTAACGATCGTAAGCGCAGCATAACGCGCGTTATGATGCGCTTACGATCGTTAACGTTACATAACGTGTGTTATGAGGCGGTAATGATCGTAAACTACCGCGGCGGGGTAAAACACCGCAGAAGGTGGAGAGAGTGCGGAGAGAAGGGGTCAATGGGCGAAGAGTGGGCGGGGAGAGGCTCCCTTCACACTAACGCGCTGATCTGAAGAGCTCAATTCCAACGCAAATGAAAACCTGCCGTTAAATGCACATTACAGGGGAGAGAAACCATTTTAGTGTCAGCAATGTACAGCCCAGGCAGGGAAACCTAAACAAAGTGATAAGTGTGATACATGTGCACAGAACAAAAAGGCACATAAACACTGAAAATGACCCCAACAAACTGGAAAAAAACCATAACCAAGCTGGCCAATAGTGGTATCAATGAGAAACATCAACCCCTCCCCCCCCCCCGAGTAAGCTCCATGGAACAGATATAAATCGTGGAAGGGTCTATACTCCGTCCCCATACAAGGTGAATGAGCCCACAGTGAAATAGCGCTGCTCAGGGTTTTCCCCACCATCAGACAGGGTTCCTATGGCATGCACATGTCCCGCAAAATCAGGGCGGGCATGTCAGAATGGCAACTGGACAGATGCCGGAGAAGGGGATACAGAGGGCCGCAGGCGGCACATGCTGTGGTGCAGCTGGGCCACAGTGCAGACTAGGGTGATGCCTAGGTGGCCCATACGAATGCTGAAACAGCAGAGCAGCCAGACAGCAACTGCTGAAGGCCCAACATGGGCATGAGTGTGTTTCCCAAAGTGTCACAGGGGATAGTACCCAACGGCTACCCCCAAGGGCACAGAACATTGTCAGGCGGGGCTGGGAGGGAGCGTGGACGTCTATGAAGGCACCCCTACCCCAGAACCCGCACCATAGGCAGCCGCCTACCTGCACACTGGATGGCCTGAGACTGCGCACCACCAACTCCACCAGCAGAAGGGCATGTCAGCATGGTGGCTGAGGGATACTGGTGGTGGAGGGGGCAGTGGCAGCTGCCCAGAGCAGACCATGGCCTAGCCCTGTGTAGGTGGGTGCCGTGTACTGCAACAGACGGGCCCTTTCTGACAAACAGTCATAGTATCACCAAGGAACGTACTGACTCTGTGGCAACAAGGTGGTGCAGTGCACAAAGCCAGTGTATTCAGAAGCATAGGGTCACAGATTCAAGTCCCAGCTGTGGTTCCTGCCAACCCAGTCCCAATATTTTACCCACTACTACAACGTGCTAATACAGACAGCACCTTTATTGCAGATGACATAAACATGCCCAAGACACCCACATTTTCCCTACAGAGCATGGACACCATATACATGCACATTACCTAGAGAAGAGTCTCCCAAATGCAGTCCTGGAGGGCCAAACACCATTCCGGTTCCATGCTGCCTCTGATAAAGATGCCCGTGCTGCATTTCTATGCGCCACCCCCATGGTATGCAGATATATCTCATGCATATTCATGAGGGACAGCATGAAAACCCAAACAGTGTTTGGCACCACAGGACTGGAGTTGGGAACCTCTGCCGTAAAGCAGCAGCCAACAGGGGCAGACACACCTGCACCCACAGGCCCCATTATCCAAAGCCTCCTGGAGAGGAAGGACTTTGGGCTCTGCGTGCATCTCCCAATACTAGCACTTGCATACCTTAGTAATGTCACCCTAAACCTGGGAATATGGTACACATCCTTAAAGAGGTTGCTATGATTACTGGCAGATAGCAATTCCTAGGTTAAGTACAATATTCTGATTGAGCTGCGTCATAGCAACCTTTCTGATGTCTGTGGAGTGTGCTACAGGTCTTGTGTCTGACAGTGTTTACCAACCTGGGAAGTGACTCCTACAGTATTGCGTACCATAGCCATGCCTGCCCTGTGCCCAGGACTGATGTGGTGGCCTGGACTGCCCAAAACCTCTATAGTTGCACAATGCTGGCATAGGTGTGGGGAGTGTGTGTCTGTCTATCCAGTGTGTGGTGGCTGCCAACACCCTCCACAGCCCACACTGCTAGCTCTGTTGCCAGTATTGGCCTGCCAATATGCAAAATGAGGAGCAAGGTACTGTGGGAAAAGCCTGGATAGGGTGGCCTGGCCTGGCCGCATATGCACAGGGCATAGGGCAATGGCTCGGACATTGTAGTGCCCGGTACCACTAGGGTTGCCAACTGGCTGGTTTTCAGCCGGCCTGGTCGGTTTTTCCATGGCCAGGCCGGCTGCCGGCGCAGATGCAAAACCGGCCCTTGAAAAGCCGTTTTTTTGCTCTGGCCGCAAGATCGGGAGCGGCCAGAGCAAAAGACCGGCTTTTCTTCCAATCCGAAGTTTAAAAAAAACCCACCCAGGGCCGGCCCACACACCGGAGGGCTTCAGAGGGAGCCGGGGAAGCCCGCGCGAAGCCCCGGCTCCCTCTGTACAGCCGCCAGCATGAAGAGTCTTTTCCTTCACGCTGGCGGCTGTTTCTGTGAAGCCGCGATTGCTGGGAAAGGTTAAAGGGGAGAACTCGGACTGCAAATGGGCTGTGATGGTGGGGGGGGCCTAGGACTGGAAATGGGCTGTGATGGGGGGGGGGGACCTGGACTGGAAAAGGGCTATGGGGGAGGAGACTTGGACTGGAAATGGGTTGTGATGGTGGGGGCCTGGACCTGAAAAGGGCTGGGGGGGGGGGACTTGGACTGGAAATAGGCTGTGATGGGGGACTTGGACTTGAAATGGGCTGTGATTGGGGGGGGGCTAGGACTGGAAATGGCCTGTGATGTGAGGGCTAGCACTGGAAATGGGCTGATGAGCTGGAATAGGACTGGAAATGGGCTGCTGTGGGGCATTGGAGAATGGGACTAGAAGGGAGTGGATGCTGGGTGGGTCTAGAACTATAAGGGAACTGATTTTGGGGGAGGACTAGAATGGATGGGGAATGAGAATGGAGAGGGGAAAAATATTTTGTGTGGAAGAAAAGTCTATGATGGGCCGGGTATTGGGAGAGTAAGAGGGGCTTGAGCAGGGCCGGCCCGTCCATTGAGCGAGAATATTTTTTGCACAGGTCCCCGCATTTCAGGGGGCCCCGCGCAAAAAACATTCTGATCCAAAAGTAAAATTTAAAAATTTTTTTAAAAAAGCTGTCTGCTGCCGCTACCGGGGCCGCCGCGGCAGAATCAAGTGTGCCGCGGGGCCCCCCCTGTGCCCGGCAGAGCCTGCCCTCCCCTGTATCAGCTCTCTTTTTCCAGTGGCAGTCACACGCGCCGGCTTTCAGAGCGCGAGGGGAGAGTTTCTCCCTCGCTGCTCTGTTAAGCCCGCGGGGGCTGATGGGAACTTCCCATCAGCCCCCGCGGGCTTAACAGAGCCGCGAAAGGGAAACTAATCCCTTCGCGCTCTGAAAGCCGGCGCGTGTGACTGCCGCTGGAAAGAGAGAGCTGATACAGGGCAGGGCAGGCTCTGCCGGGCACAGGGGGGGCCCGCGGCGGCCCCGTAAGCGGCAGCAGGCAGCTTTTTTTTATTTTAAATTTTCCCTGGGCTGGGCTGGGCTGGGGGGGGGGTTAGGAGTGGTGATGGGTGAGGGGCGATGGGCGCTGGGGGGGGGGTAGGAGTGGTGATGGGCGCTGGGGGGGGCTTAAACTAATAATTGGGTGATGGGGGATTAGGACTGGAAATGGGCTGGTGGGATTAGGACTGGAAGTGGGATAATGGGGGCTAAGTAATGGTAATGGTCTATGGGGTTGCTAAAACTAAAAATTGGGTGATGGGGGATTAGGACTGGAAATGGGCTGGTGGGATTAGGACTGGGAGTGGGCTATGGGGGGCTAGGACTGGTAATGGGTTGGGGGGGTTGCTAGGACTGGAAATGGGCTGAGTGGAAGGGGGCTTGAACTGCAAATAGCTGATGGGGACGGGGCGTGGAATGGAAATGGGCTGAGGGGAAGTGGGGGGCTTGAACTGCAAATAGCTGATGGGGACGGGGCTTTGAATGGAAATGGGCTGAGGGGAAGTGGGGGGCTTGAAATGCAAATAGCTGATGGGGAGGGGGACTTGGAATGGAAATGGGCTGAGTGGAAGGGTGCTTGAACTGCAAATAGCTGATGGGAAGGGGGGCTTGGAATGGGCTCTTAGGGGAGGGAGCTAGGACAGGAAATGGGCTGATGGAGGGGCTAGGATAGGACTGGGAATTGGGTGTTGGGGGAGCTAAGATTGGAAATGGGCTGTGGTGGGGGCTTGAATTGAAATGGACTCATGGAGGGGCTAGAACTGGAAGTAGGCTCATGGGGGGCTTGGATTAGAAATGGGCTGAGTGGAGGGGAGCTATGATTTAACATGGGCTGATGGTGGGGCTAGGAAAGGACTAGAAATGGGCTGATGGGAAGCTGGTATTGGAAATGAGCTGATGAAGGGACTCGGATAGGACTGGAAATGGATGGGGGAGCTAGGACTGGAAATGGACTGATGGGGGGGCCAGGACTGGAAATGGGCTGATGTGGGGACTAGAAGGGAGAGGATACTGGGTGGGGCTGGAACTAAAAGGGAGCTGATGTTGGGGGAGATTAGAAGTGGATGGGGCTGGGAGAGTGAAATGGAGAGGGGAAAAATATTTTGTGTGGGAGGGAAGAAAAATGTACAATTGGCCGGGTATTGGGAGACTAAGTGGGGATTGAGGATGGAGGGGTAAAATTTGAGTGGATGAAATAGGAATGAGGAAAGAGCAAAAGGAGAAGGATTATTATGTTAAAGCAGATGTAGAGAGAGAATGGAAAAAAAACTAGAAGAGAAGAAAGGACAAATGGACAGCAGATGATGGAGAGATAGCAGAAGACACAAATAAACCAGAAGAAAGTGGCTGGAACAATTGCAACTGAAAAAAAATGCACAAAAGGTACAAAGATATCTCTTTATTTTGAATTTATTAACTGGAATATGTCAGCTCTGGGAAATGTGCATCATTAATGTCTGTGCTTTGTTTAGTACAAGAGGAAATTAATTTATAGTTTTATTTCTACATTGTTGTTGTACATTCCAAGTTTGGCTTTTAGGGTTCCCAGTTTAATTATTGTCTTCCTGTTTTTAAATTGTGATTCCTTGTTTGGTGATGGTCTATGTTCTGCATGTGTAATTGAGCTGTGGTATTCTGTTTATGTAATTCCTATTTGACATTGTCACTTGTTCTCTTTCCCCAGTAGGTCATGTATTGTTATTCTCTGAAATGTATTGGTTTAATATTTGCAGTGTTGCCTTTTGATAGGTAGGGTATGGTGCTTTATGAGTCCTGGTAGTGCTGTTAGGATACGGTGGGTTTGCTATGGGTTCTAAATGGGCAGTGTTTGTAGTAGTTCCTAATGTGCCTGGCGGTTGGCACTGGATTATAGTAATGTAGAAATCTTTGTCTTTCTTTATCCATATACTCATGAAGAGGCATGTTTACTAAAAGTTAGTGTATGGTAACATTATGCAAATATTTATGCAAATGAGGCCCCTTATACAAATGAGGCCCCGCACCGAGTCTCCGCACATGGCCCCGCACCCCTCTTGGGCTGCCCCTGGGCTTGAGAATGGAAGGGTGAAATTTAAACGGATGATAAAGGAATAAGGAAAGAATTGGGGGAAAGAGCAAAAGGGAAACAATCAGTATGTTAAAGCAGAAATAGAGAGAGAATGGAAAAACATCTAAAAGAGAAGAAAGGACAAATGGATAGCTCGCAGAAGACACAAAGAAACCAGAAGAAAGTGACTGGAGCAATTGCAACTGAAAAATAAAATGCCCAAACAGAAGGTAGAAAAATACTTTTTATTCTGAATTTATTAACTGGAATATGTCTGGTCTGGGAAGTGTGTATTGCTAACATCTTTGCGTTTTTGTTTAGTAGACGAGGAAGTTACTTTATAGTTTTATTTCTCCAGTGTTGTACATTTCATGTTTGGATTTTGGGGTTCCCAGTTTAATTATTATCTGACCAAGGAAGTTAACCTACACTTATCCTCGGTAATCTTTGTGGGTGGGGCTGGGGGCGGGGCAGGGGTGGGACTAGGGGCGGAGAATGGGTGGAGCATGGCGAGCCACAGGTGTCGGTTTTTCTCGGTGAAAAAGTTGGCAACCCTAGGTACCACCTGCACGGACAGGGTGGCCATAGCATGTCCTGCTGGGCGGTCACTCTCACCCTGACTGAGCAGTGACCATGGCATGGCTAGGTTCCCCCATAATGCTATATAGCATTTTTCTTATGTGATATTTATGTGTTTTCTTTTGGGGCCCAATCACTGACTTATCTGCTTGGTGTGTATGCTGACATCCCCGTTCTAGGTACATGCAGCTCCTCCAGGACCATGCACTATGGACTAGCTGGCGGACTGTCTGCAGCTAGTATGTGTCTTGCTGGAACACCTTGCAGGTGCAGCGGCTGGAGGCTTGCTGCTGGAGAATGTCAGCTAATGGTGTGGGGCAGCTGAGCATTTCCAGGCCTGCCATCTGTCTGCTATTGCGTTACGGATGTGTACCGCTCTGTCTGTTCCCCAGCAGGACTGGGGTTGATGGTCCCCTCTACTGCTACCATTGCAGGGAGGTAGACTGTGGCTCTATTGGTGGGTGATCCTGTTTCCCACCCTGAGCTCCAGAGGGTGGGTTGTGTGGTGGTACATGATCTGCCCATGGGTCCATACACCCCCCTCACCCCACCCCCCACCCCCCCATGTAATGGAGTGGTTCCAATTCTCCATTATGCTTTTGAGGTAGTGTGGTTGTTGTTCAGTCTAGGCAATATTTTGTTCAGGAATTGTTCTTTGTTATATGTCTTGAATCTCCTCTCGATATGTTGCTCCCGGTTGAGCATATCTGGGGTGGGAATCATTATGATAAATGTTATCATGTAGTGGTTAGAACAGGGAGTTGGTGTTATAATAGGGGGAGGGGGGTTATGCATTTGTCAATTACCCTATTGGATGGCGTGAAGACAAGCTCCAAGGTACAACTCTATCTGATTTTTGCTTCGTGTAATAATTAGATTTGTAAGTGTGTGGTTTGTAAGTCCATGATTCTGAGGAAAGAGTCGGCCTCCTTTTGGGTTGTGAATTTGAGATTGAAGTCCTCCATTGTCAGCATGGGTTGTAATAATGTTTTTTTATTTGCCCAAAAAGTCTGTAATATTGAGTATGCAGTGCCTTCCTCGATCTCCATCAATTTGTCTCAGTTTCTTGAACAATCGGTGGAGGATATTCTGAGTAGGGCTACTTTGGTTTTCTCTTTTATTTCTGATAATGATAAATCTATGATTGTGAAATTGTATTTCAGGAATAAATTATTTTTTTTGTGGTCAGAAGGTCTTGGTCTTCCCTGATGTTACCAGGAGCACACAAATGCGATGTAAGGGTTTCCTTTCATTAAAGCTCTGTGTGTTAGCTTTAGGTTCAACTTTTTTTTTTTAGATTTCTCTGCAAATGTCTTCTCAGGCTTCAGGGTATCTGTTATGTTTTCGCGGATCCCCACAACTAGAGAAGTTTTTAAGGGGTCGGGAGGGGTTGGGCCCCAGTAGTGCTTAATGGATAGATTGATTATGTGCTTTTCTTTTCTGGATTTTTCTTTTTATGGGAGTGTGGGAATGAGCATTATAATCTAATGTTAGGTCTCTAGTTATCCTCTGTTCCCTGAGATGTGGACTATGGTTTTGATTTTGTGTTTGCTTTAAGTAATGAATTGCCTTTTATTGATGATGTATGCGCATCTGGTTTCTTATGTTTCTTTTGATATTTCTATTGTAATTAAATGGAAATTTTTTTAATTAAAAAAAAATAGTCACTTTAATCTTTCAAGCACTTTCTCTGAATCCATAAAGAGAAGTACCACAATGCAATCTAAGAGGCCTTTTTACTAAAGTGTATTGTAATTTGCACCTAGTCTGATAATAGCATGCAAAACCATGGTGCATTAGATGTGACACCACCTTCTTAAGTATCAGGGGCATGGAAAGCATGTTCCCATCAGATATTGTGCAGCACTGTCCCCTAACATGTGCCACATTAGCATGGGTATAATTACCTCCATCTATTGATATGGTTATAATTGCACTTTCACCAAGATCCCAGTTCATGAAGGGGCACGTCTGGGTCGTCCTGACGTCCCCGAGCAAGATGGGCCTGTTAGGACCAAATTATGGACCACGGGAACAAAACTGTCTGGTGGTACACAGAATCAGGCCCGAGGACAGCCCGGCATGCCCCTGTCTGCCTGCAGGGACATCCTCTCTGCAGGCGCCCCTGGCTCACACAGTTAAGACCCTCCTCCTCCCCGCTACCCAACCCACAGCTGGCCAGCTAGGGCCTGGATTGGGTGACGGGGACTCCCTACACCCATCCCTGGCCCCAGTCCCAGGGGGATCCCCGGGCCCAATTACCCCACCGGGCATGCAGCACCGCAACCCGTGACTCAGAATCAGGCCCTAATTGGGTACCTTGCAGTTAACACAGGCATGCTAACTGCTAGATGCTCTTCCCTCTTCCCTCCAACTATCCATCCCAAACCCACCCAATTACTGCCCAAAAGCACCATGGAAAGTTAGCGCAGAAATACAGCCATGCTGACTGTCATGGCCCCATGCTAGCTCACATTTACCTGCCATGTTTTAAGAAGAACAAAAGCAATGAAATCATTCCTTGAAAACCAGGCCCTTAACATTCTTCACTCTCTAGCTAAGTAGACTGGACTTCTGTAACTCGCTGCTATCTGCCACTTTCCAGTTTCAATTAAAATGGCTTCAAATTATCCAGAATACTGCCTATAAACTCCTTTACAATGCAAAATGCTTTGATCATGTCACACTACTATTACATGAGCAGCATTGGTTCCCTGTCTCTTTTTGTGTTGCTTGCGTTACTGTTATTGACACATTGTGCTTTCTATACAGAATTCCTGCCTTTTTCCATTCACTCCTCATTTCTTATTGCTCTTCTTGTGATCCCCAGTCTTCAAACAAAAAATATTTGGTTGTTCCAACGAAGCATGTATTCCATTTAGAGACTTACAGATCCATCAACTTCAGTTTCCAAGACCCTTATTAATGGAACTCTTTGTCCACTGAACTCTGCTTGGAATCTTCATACACAAAATTCAAGGCAGGTCTGAAAATGCTTCATCCAAGTTTTTCAATGACTGATTATTGGCATTCTCTCAGCATCTGCTGTTCCCTTCCTTTTATATCATAGCATCATAAACATTAGTAATCTTCATTAAAAATTGTTGTGTACCCTATCTCCTCTCCCAGTTTCCTTCAATCTTGTTTATTGTTTTTCTGTTTGTCTGTACTGAAATTATTGATTATTTGCAAACCGCTGTGATGTACTATATACCATTAATGGTATATTAAACTTCTGCAAAATAAATAATTAACTAAATAAACAAATGTGAGTGTCCCAGTGCACCAGAACACATGCTGACAGCAAGCCCTCCTTAGTAAAAGACCCTCCAAAGTTTTAGGATCTGTTAAGAAAGCTGATTACTTTTTAAACATTGTCAATTCTCTGTTCTTGAACAAATCTTTTCAGGTCTGTATATATTAGTTCATGTAAAACCACCTCCAACTTTTAATGTGCTACAGAAAAGAATTAATACTTGCCTTACCCGAGACCTTCATCTGGGAAAGGAAGTTGCATTTAGGTAAGTCGGATCAGCCCTATGGTGGACCCGAAACTGGTAGGGTTGGAGACTCAAAAACAATTGTGTAATAAAACTGTTGGACTCCTTATGTTCAGCCAGCCACTTGAAGGGTTGGTGATCCATTACCAGCATGAATAGATGGTCAAGTAGGTAGTATTTGAAGGTTTGAAGCGCCCACTTGACAGCCAGGGTTCCTTCTCAATCATCACATAATGCTGTTCCCAAGGAAGCAGCTTCCTGCTGATGAATGCTATGGGATGTTCTTCAACCCTGACTTTATGGGTCAGAATGGCTCCTAAGTCCCAATCTAAGGTAGACATGAACCTCTTTCTTTAACTTCATGGTGGGGGCCTGGGCAATGACATTCCCAAATAACATCCCAACCTCCCAGAAAACATTTCTTGGAGTTGGCCATCGACCCAGCCTTCTGCAGGCTGCTCAACATGGCTTGTGCTTGGGTTAGATAGGTTGGCCTTTCTCTGCTGTAGATGACAATGTCATCAAGGTATGCAGCCGCATACTCCTTGTGTGGTTGACAAGGCATTGAAACATGACAGGAGCTCTGTGTAATCTAAAAGACTGTACTGTAAACTGGAACAGACCTTGCAATGTTGAAAAAGCAGTCTTCTCCTTGGCAGCCATAATCAAGGGAACCTGCCATTATTTCTTGGTCAAATCCAAGTTGATATAAAGTGTGCTCCACCAAGTTGCTTATTTAGCTCATCTACTCTGGGCATGGGATATGCTTCCAGTTTAGAAGTTGCAGTGATCCTCCAGAAGTCAATGCAGAATCTGATGCTTCCATCGGGTGTAGGAACCTAGACAATGGGTGATGAACAGTCA
This sequence comes from Ichthyophis bannanicus, assembly GCA_033557465.1. Classification (NCBI taxonomy): domain Eukaryota; kingdom Metazoa; phylum Chordata; class Amphibia; order Gymnophiona; family Ichthyophiidae; genus Ichthyophis; species Ichthyophis bannanicus. Next base: position 612,738,407 of record CM066034.1, on the reverse strand, counting down.
CTTACAGACTCTTCTATCACTCCCAGGTTAAGCATCTCTTCCAGGTGCTTGGCAATGGTATGTTACCAGCCTCCAGAATCCAGAAGGGTCTTTGCCGGATAACTACCCCAGGGTCAGTAATGACATCATAACAAATGAGGTGGGATTATCCTGGGTGGATGGAGTACACATTTTGGTTCTGGTAGATCAAACCTTCTAAATCTTTTCTCTGGGCAGCAAAGAGATGGTCTCCAGTTGAGACTTTAGCTGGATCCAATGGTGCTGAAATTTCCAGCCAAAAAATCATCTCCCTGTACCACCATAGCAGTTACTAGAGTCCATGTTTTCAATAGATTAATATGATACATTTTGGCTTACTTTCATTTATCTAGCTGAACAATCTTGCACTTAACAGGACCCACTTTCTCTTCCATCTTATAGGGCCCCTGCCATTTACAGAGTAACTTGCCCTCGGATGAGGACAGCAAGACTAAAACTCTGTCTTCTGGTTGGAAGGTGTGGTACACAGCTGGCCAATTGTAGCCCCTGGCCTGTTCAGCTTGGGCTTTTTCCAAACTGAGTTTGGCCACCTCTCTGGCTTTCCTCAGCTAGTCTTGCATTTGTATAATGGGATTCTTCTTCCCAGGTTTCCCTTACCATGACTAATATGCCTCTTGGCCATCTTCCGAAGAGCAACTCAAAAGGCAAAATTTCCATGGAACTCTGAGGTACCTCACGGACAGCAAACATCAAATAGAGGAGAAGAATGTCCCAATTCTTCCAGTCCTCCTGCATGAACTTTTAAAAATCTGTTTCATAGTTTTATTGAATCGCTCAATGAGACCATCTGTCTGTGGGTGATACACTGATGTTAACATCTTGACCTTCATCAAGGCACAACTTGCTTCATCACCTTGGGTACAAAGGGTGTTCCTTGATCAATGAGGATCTCACTGGGGATTCTCACCCATGAGAATACTTACCAGAGGGCGCTCATGATCATAGTAATCTTCATATTCCATAGAGCAATGGGCTGCAGGTATCGGATAGCATAGTCCAATAGGACTAAAATATACTTGTTGCCTTGGGTGGTTCACTCCAAGGGTCCTACCAAATCCATGGCCACTCTTTCAAATGAGGTTTCAATGATGGGAACAGATATTAGGGAGGCAATTCTGTCCCACAAATAGCAGGGATGGACGTCCTAACGGGATGTCCATCCCCGCTATTCACCCCCCTGCCAGCCCTGGCAAAAGCCTTCCTGTACAAATAGCAGGTTTATATGGGGAGGCCTAGATGAGGGAGGAGGGGTATTCCAGAGGCAGAGCGAGGGCAAGGTATGGGTGAGCCATGACCTCAGATGTACAGGGCCGATTCAGAGGTCGGCCCTGTATGTCCAGGGACTCAGATCTAGATGGGGGATTTATTCCACCTCAGAGGTAGAATAAGTCCTCCTGGATGTGGCATTTCAGCGGCTGTTTGCAGAGACAGGTGAGGTAGGGGTGCAGGAAATTCCCCACAGCCAGACCCTGGCCACGGGAGGCTGAATTGAGGGTCCGACTGTGGGGAAAGAAAAATTTTGGTGGAGGCCGGCATTTGCGGCACCTGAATGGAACTGTGGTGCCATGGCGATGGGACACCATGGCTCTGCAGCTCCATTCAGGAGCCTGACTGAGCTAGTCAGGGTGTGGCTGGGCATGCAGCCAGTCAGAATCAGGTCCCAGCCTGCACATCCAGGCACTAGACCTGATTCTGATCCCACAGGGGCCACGGGATCAGAATCTGGACTGTCTTTGCATGGACTGATTTTGCCCAGTCAAACAGGCTCTGGACAGCCTGAATGAAATAGGCCTCTACAGAGGCAGGTCGGACTCTGGCAGAGTTTTGAAGTTGGCAGGTAGGGCATGACTGGCAGTACAACTGCACTGGTTTTTGGACCCCAGGCCAGACAAATCGGGCTAAAACATGCTCTAGTATTTTCTCTACCCCCAGGTGTCCCCCTAATAAATGGCTATGGGCCAACTATAATACCTGCTGTGATAGGGATGGAGTTGTTCTACCTCTTCCTTCTCTAGTACATCCTTGGTAATTCTGTATAACAGATCTCTCTTTAGCACAAAATAGAGAAAGGTTCTTGCAGGGGACGCCCTGTTACCTACTGGAACCTCATCCATCTCCAAAACCCACTTTTGGGCATGTTTAAAGGACTCATCCTCATGAAACTCTGGAAAGGGGACAATTATATTTGGGTCATTACCGCTAAGTCCTGAGCTATCTCCAGGGGTTTCTTCCCTAGGCTCTCCCTCCCTGCATCCCTCCCTCATAGCCACTCCCAGATTATGTTGGTAGTGTAGCTTTTCACAGCAATTCCAACTTTGGGAATTAGCAGTTTTGGGATTCTCAACATACAGATCTAGGTCTTCGAGGGGGAAAATCTCTAGGAAATCTTCCTGGTCTGACTTAGCAGAGCCATCAGTTAGCTGGGCTCATATTGCTCCAAAGTTTGGGTAGTCTCAGCCAATCACCACTAGATATGGGAGCCAGGGCAGCACCATGACCTTGAACGTGATTTGCCCTGATGCAGTCTTAAGTGAAACATGTGTCATTGGATACTGTTTCTGCTCTCCATGTGCACACGCCGGTGTTACCATCTTTGCATAGTCAACTTGAAATGGGATTATGGTTTCCCAGCGAATGTGGCTCTGCACTCTCCTGGAGACTATCAAGGCCTGGAGGCGGGTTCCCTTGAGCTCCCCTGGAATAACAAAGTTCTGTGCTCCGGGGTAGGGAGTATCCATAAAAGTACAGGTGTGATGGGTGGTTAGGCTGGCATCCGTGGGTTCTTTGGTTCTCAGGTAACATTTCCAAGCAAAGTGTCCTTGGGCTCCACACATAAAACAGGTAAAGGGATAATGGCTGGAGCCATGCCCTTGCCTAAGAGGTGATTTTTGGGGTCAGAACATTGTAGCTAACTTCTGTTCGGGCTTCCCCTTTTGTCCTCCTGGGCTGATGGGTGACTTCTCCTTCTCACTGTCTGCTTCGGTCACTGGCTGGGCTTCATGATACCCCTCAGCTATTCCAGTGCACACTGCAGTATAAACTTGGGGTGCTGGCATACCCACTGTTTTATTGGGGTGGTCAAGTACTCCAAAAACGGCTCCAATAGCACAATCTTGACTATCTACGATCCGGTTTTTCCCTCTGGTTGCAGCCACTTCCATGCAAGACCTCTGGTGAACAGCCAGCCTGTTCCAATATGGTGGTCTTGATAGCTGCATATGTAGCTTGCCCATCAGAGTTGGCATCCTGGAATGCAGTCTGACTGCTATCCACAAATTCCCCAAGTAAGTAGTCCATGTTGCCTTTGGTCACCCGGCCATGCGAGCAGTTTGTTCAAAGTTCATCAAAATGTAATCAGGTTCCTCTTCTGCTATCATTTTTAGTAGTACTTGTGCTGGAGGGTGGAGTGGTGGCACCTGTAGGATGAGTCAACTGGGCCAGGAAACTCTTCTGTAACTCCCCTTGCACCTGAAAAAGATCTTATAGCTACTGCTGATATTGTTGTTGTCACTGCCCTTCTATCAGGGCTTGTTGATACTGCTGCTGGCATTGTTGCTGTTGCTGCTGACCTGCCAGAACCTGGAGGAGCTGCTCCATCCTGGCTTGTCACTGTTCTCTTGCAACACCACCACAGCTCCCCCTTCTACAGCTGAACTCCAATCAATTTTTAGCAGCCTCTAGTGTACAAAACAAAGTCGGTCTGTCCAGCACTAACTATACCTTCTTCAAGTTCCCTAGCTAGAGCAAGGCTAACCCTCTTAGCCCATACAAACAAACAAACAAACAAACAAAAAATACTGACATGCTGTAGAGGCTCATACCAGGAGAGATATGGATTTTCCCTCAATTACATGGTTAGAGAAAATCCCCAAGCTGCCACAATATGTGGTAATGTGATGTGCAGTGGAAAGGGATTTTCTTTAAAACACAAGCCAGACAGCAGTTCAGGGAAAATAAAAGCAGTTTTTATTCTGTCCCAGCTTGTTAAACCTCCACAAGCAAAACCCAAAACAGACAGCAGTTCAAGGAAAATAAAGTCAGCTTACTTCTGTTCCAGCTTGTTAAACCTCCATAAGCTGGTTCTCTCGGCCCTTTCTCTAGCCCCAGTTAAAGTTCCTGCCTCAGAAGTCTTGTGCATGGCTTGCCTTGGAAGGACTTCTCACTTCATGGACCTCCCTCTACCTCCCAGCCCTGAACTCTGGACTGCAGACTCTCTTAAAGGGGGCTGTTGATACTCCTTTTGGAGAGAGGCGTTTAACATTCTATAGACTTATCACAATTGGATACATCCCACCTTGTATCTCAAGAGATCTTAGTATATTCCTTCAGTGTAAGGATGTGCTATCTTTTAGATCCAAATGGGAAGGTGAGTGAAAAGGGAATCCCCCTCTTCACTTGGTTTCTTTGGATCTTAGGCAGCAAGTTAATGGATTCAAACATCCTTCTTAACAAAGTATATTGAGCAATGTCTCAATGAACTTTTATCCTTTCTCTTCCATATCAGAAAACGTCATGCCCTCTGACTCTTCATCAGTTTTTGTTTTTACTGAAAATTGTATGTTTCTTGCCTTCTAGCAAACCTATGTGCTCTGCTGAATTTCAGATTTTTCTAACCTTCTTCCCCCATTATTTTGACATAAATTTCTCTGACCAGATCATATATATTTTCATGTCTGTCTCCTTCAGTCACACTTACAATCCTGACATTTGATATCATTTGATGATTTTCAAGATCATCTTCTCTGATCTTAAGCTTATTTCAGACTTTTTATAGGTTTTTCATTTTAGTGAAAAAGAAGCCATCACATCTGTTTGTTCTCATATATTAATTTCATTTTGGCTAATCCATTTCTTAATCTCTTTAATTTCTTCTATCAGTCACAGCCGTAGAGATGTCTGAGCAGATTAGTTTAAGTTCATTCATTAGGGAGATAATGCCTGCTTTAGCTCATGCTATTTCTGTGCCTTTTAATGTCTCTTCCTCTTGCACATTTTCTAATCTGAGTCCTTCTTGTTCTCGCTGTTTACCTACTCTCATATCCCTGCTAAACTTTGCCAGGATCGATCATGTGATGTTTTATGAGCAATGTCTCTGTCCCTAGAAGATCACGTGCTTCCTCAGCAAAAGCTAATATGGAGCACCTCCTCCTATACAGCTAATTAGATAAAAACAATTAACAAATATCTTTCCAGGGAAGAAGGATAGGAATAAACAGCTCTATAGGTTTAATGATTGATTGCAGGATACAAGCAGTCATATCTTTTTACTGGAGGTAGGTCTTTCCAGATGAATCTCATTAATTTCTTTAACTTAGTGACCAGAGAGCTGGAGCAAGGGAGAGTACTAGATGTTCTATACTTAGGGTTATGTTTACTAAACAGCGCTAATGTTGCAGCGGCAATGTTATCACATGATAAGAGATGTTATTGCGCGATAATGGCGCATTACTGTGCGATAACATCACATATCACGCGATAATGTCTCCTGTGGCGTTATGGTGCGCAGAGGGTGGAGTAAGGCTCCCCAGAGGGCAGAGATAAGGGGTCAATGGATGGAGAGTGGGCAGGGAGAGGCCCCAGGCACACTAACGCTGTGAAATCAGGGTCTGAAAATTAACGCCACTGAAAACCTTGTGTTAGAGGCACATTTGCAGGAGAGAGAAACCAGTTCAGTCAGCAATGTACAGCAAAGGCAGGGAGACCCAGATAAGTGATAGTAGTGATACATGTGCAGTAACAAAACATGCAAAAACAAGAGAGATAATGACCAGAACCAGAATAGAAATACAAAACACCGAGCTGGCCAATAGAAAAAAACATTGATAAACGGTAATCAACACTACCCATAAAGAATAAAAAGGAAGATGTCACGTTTGGAAGGGTCAATTCTGATTCCCCCCACAAATTGAATGTTCCAACATTGATAGTGTTGATGAGGGTTTGCTGTGGTGTATATTGGGCAGCTTGCTTATGTGGCTTTCACATGTGCAGTAACAGCAGAGTGGCCACGTAGGAAAGGGCACTATGGTGATGGTGTACATGGGGTACAGGGGGCTGCAGGCTGGACATGCAGTGGGGCAGCTGTGGCACAGGATGGACAAGGCAGATGCCTAGGTCACACATAGGAATGTAGAAATGGAAAACCAGGAAGACAGCAACTGACCAAGGGCAAAAATGTCCACGAGTGTGTGTCCCACAGTGTCCCAGGGGAAAGTCCCCAGCGAGTACCCCAAAGGGCACATAACATTGGCAGGTGGTGCCGGGGGAAAGCATGGATGTCTATGCAGGCAATCCTACCCCATATCACGCACCATAGTCAGCTGCCTATGTCATACTGGATGGCCTGGAACTATGCACCACCAGCACCACGGGCACAAGGGCATGTCAGCATGGTGGCGGAGGGGTGCTGGTGGTGGAGGTGGCAGTGGCATCTGCCCACAGCAGACCAAGGCCAAGCCCTGTTTAGGTGGGTGCCGGGCACTGCAACAGACAAGGTCTGTCTGACGAACAGTCATGGTATCCCCAGGGAATGATCTGCCTCTGTGACAACAGTTTGGTGCAGTACACACAGCCAGTATATTCAGGGGCAGAAAGTCACAGGTTCAAATCCCAGCTATGGCTCCTGCAGACCATGTCCCTATATTTTACCCAGTACTAAACCATGGAAACAAAGACAGAATCTTTATTGCAGATAAAATAAACACGCCATAAACTCCTATATTTTACCCTACAGAGCACATACACCATAAATATGTGCAATCCCTAGAGCAGAGTTTCCCAACTGCCGTCCTGGCAGGCCAAACACCATACAGGTTTCATGCTGTCCCTAATAAATATGCCTGTGCTGCATTAGTATGCACAGCCCCCATGCACAGCCCCCTACATCATGTTTACAGTTAGGTCGCACTACAACATTTTCTTTCTACACCCGTCGGTCATTTTACATCAACCAGCCGGTATCCAATTTTTGACGGCGCTCTTATTGCCCAGTGTGTTTTTGTAGATCGGTATTTCCCATAAACTGTTGTGTTCATATACAGCCTAACGATAAGTAGCACATTTTTTATTGACGTTTGTCTGTTTGCAATGTGGAGTTTTTCCCACCTTTTTCTTGTGTGCATATACGGTGTTTTAATTGTTCACATACATTTTGGTCCTCACTCATAGGCCATTTATTTATTTATCAATTTTAACCCTCCCCTGGCTACAATTTGCGATGTGTCCTTTTTATGGGCTACGTTTGGAGCATTTGCCATGTATAGATGCCCCCATTGCCCTCTGTTTTTTTCCCTCTTTCCACAGCTGTACGGCGCGTTTAAAGAAACCCGTGGCCTATATGCTAGTGTGTGCTTGCATGTGTTCCTCTATTACGTTTTCTGTTATTTTTATTTTTTCGCTATTCTCATCCTTGTTTGGTTTCTCCTTTTTCTATTCTATTCTTCTCGCGCATAGCGCTACATAGTCGTTTTTATATCTTTTTTGGTTCATGCAACCTTTTTTGTCACATCGATGCAGTTTATCGCATGTGTAACAACCAGCCTTACTGCTGTTGTATTCTGTTTATACCACCTTGAGTGTTTATTATGGCCCAGTACATTTCTGCCGTGTTAGTAGAAAGTACATCGGCAATACTTACAATAATTAATGTGATAGATAGTAACCCCCCCTTTTGTGGACATACATCACTTTTCATTTTCATTCTTTGGCTCTCATTCAATATTAATTTTTTTTCCCTAATGATTTAAAGTGCAATGTGTCCTAATGTTTTTTGTCCCATACTGTCCAGTTTCTTACAGTTTTTATTTTTCTGGAGTAACGGTCCTTTTGCATACCATTCCCCCTGAATGTTCCAGTAGTGCATACTTTCTCTTAGGGTTACATGTACTTTAAATTCTGCTTTTAACATTCAAGTTCTTATGTATACAGTATTGTCTTATCCATGCTTTTGTTATTACCCACTGTTCTGATTTTATTAACGGTTTCTTTAATATGATCATCCGTTTTTAGATGTTTGTTTGGGTAAAGCACTGTTTTTCTGTTTTGCTATTTAACTGCATGCTATATTTGTTTTTTAACGTAACTCTTGTATTTTTACGTCACACATATATTTTTGTCGCACTCCATTGTTTTACTTCATGTAATATTTTATTCATTTTATAGTTTGTAACACACAATTAGTTGCTTATTACTGCTTATATGCATCAGGCATCTAGTTGGTTTTATTTGACCCTAGCTCACTTATAGTACTTTCATATTATGCTATATTTAGTATTCTGTTTTATCTATTTAATAGTTTGCAATACACAATCAGTTTGCCTATTGTTGTTTGTATGCATCAAGCATTTATTGTGTTGTAATTGATTCTCCCACATTATTTTAATGTTATATTATATGGTTTTTATTCTTTGTTGTTTTTAGTTACGTCTGTTATTAAGCATCTGGTGTGTTCTATTTAATTTTTAGACATTTATTTTATCTTAATGTTATGCTATATGGTTTTTATCCTTTGATTTTGTTTATGCTTGTCATCTTAATGCTTTACAGATTGGGAAGAGTGACTACTGCTCCACATAGACGTGTTCATCTGTGTGGTTCCCTGGTAATCTGTCATTTATCACACAGTTTGATTTATTCAGTATGATGCTTACATCTCCTTGTTTTTTAATTTTTCGTCTAGTTTTATATTTATGTTATGTATTTTTTGTGTTTTAGACCCCTGACGAAGGCTGAGGCCGAAACTTGTTAAGATGGGTCCTTAATAAAGAATATTTATTATCATCTGGTAGGCTGTGGACATATTTCCGCTGTTTCCCTATGTTGGTCCCTAATAAATATGCCTGTGATGCATTTGTATGTACCACCCCCATTGTATGCAAATGTGTCTCATGCATATTCATTAGGAACAGCAGGAAAACCCAAACTGTGTTTGGTCCATCAGGACCGGTGTCGGGAACCTCTGCCCTAGAGCAGCGGCCAACAGGGGCACAAACACCCACACCCACAGGCTCCACTATCCAACGGCTCATGGAGAGTCAGGCTGTTGGGTCCTGCGCAGAGCAGCATCTACCAATACTAGCACCTGCATTCCTTAGCAATGCCATCTTAAACTTGGAAACACATTCCACATATATCAAAAGGTTGCTATGATTAATGTCAGATAACAAATCATAAATTAAACACAATTTGTTGACAGAGATTCATCATAGCAACCTTTCTGATATCTGTGGAGTGTGTTTCAGTGTTTGTTTCTGACAGTGTTTACCACCCTGGGGAGTGACCCTAACAGTATTGAGTACCATAGCAATGCCGGCACTGTGCCCAGGACTGGTGTGGCGGCCAGGGCTGCCAACCACCTCTATCTTTGCACAATACTGAAATAGGTGTGGGAGTGTGTGTATGTCTATCCAGTGTTTTGTGGCTGCCTACACCTTACTGAGCCCACAATGCTTGCACTGTTTCCAGTGTTAGTCTGCCAATGTGCATAATGAGGAGCAAGGTACTGTAGGTATGGCCCGGACTGGGCGGCCTGGGCAGGATGCATCTGCACAAGGCATAGAGAAATGGCTGGGACATTGTAGTGCCCGATCACCACCTGCACGGACAGGGTGGCCACAGCATGTCCTGCTGGGAGGTCACTCTCACTCTGACTGAGCAGTGGCCATGGCATGGCTAGGTTCCCCCATAGTGCTATACAGTATTTTTCTCAAGTGATATCTATGGATTTCTTTTTTGGGGCCCAGTCACTGACATACCTGCTTGGTGTGTGTTCTCACATCCCATTTTTGGGTACACACAGTTTCTCCAGGAACATGTACTAGCCAGCAGACTGTCTACAGTTAGCATGTGCATGGCTGGATACCTTGTAGGGTGCAGTGGGTGGAGACTGATTGTGCTCTCTGCTGGTGAATGGCAGATAGTGGTAGGGGGCAGTTGAGCTTATCCAGGCCTACTGCCTGTCTGCCAGTGCCCTATGTGATGCGTGCAGATCTGCATTGACTGCACTGTAGGGTGCCTATTCCCCAGCAGAACTGGGGTTGATGGTCTCTTCTACTGCCACCATTGCAGAGATGTAGACTGTGGATCTGTTGGTGGGAGATCCTGTCCCCCACTCTGACTCATTGAGGGAGGGTTGGGTGGTGCTACATAATCTGATTTTGGGTCCACACACCACCCTTCTCTTATAACATGTGACCATGGCAACCACACAGGATATGCACTATTCTGGGTGCATCATAGTCCACAAGGTCCAGGCGTGACTGGGAAATACAGATGGACACAGGTGTATCCTAGATGTGTCTGCAAGGACTACCTTTCACACACTGGCACTGATGGGGACCTGCAGCACACCCTATCTCAGCCAAGCCAGGTGCTGCGGACCTGGTGCTGGGCGCCCCACCTCACTCCCAGGGTGAGCACAGGAACCGCATAATGTCACGGTCTGTAGCTACTCTTTGCCAGTAACAAACACGGTCAGTTCCCCCTACCAGGCTGGGGTGCTATAGAGGCGCATACCCCATCTTGTGATCAGATGTAGGCTGCTGATCTGCATGTGCAGTGCATCATAGGTACGGGTGGGTCTACCCTATCCTGGTAACCACAGCAGACAGTTTGTGTGGTGACCTGCAGTCTTTCTGTAGCCAGCCAGTGGTGTGTTAGATGCTATAGAGATGTAGCCCACTGGTTGCTTCAATGACTGCGGAGGCAGAGGTCATGGGTTTGATCTCACAATGGTGTTATCTAATTAGGCTTTTCCTTTTGATTTAAATCAGTGCTGCCAGAAAAAATACCCTCACAGTGTCGTAGCCTAAGGTGCCTCATAAGGCGCCCTATAAAGCACCCTATAGGGCACATTATAAGGTGCCTTGGCGGACAGGGCACTTTATAATGTGCCCTATGGAATGCCTTATAGGGTGCCTTATGCGGCACCTTAGGTTACAGCACTGGGAGGGTGTTTTTGCTCGCAGCACTGATTTAAATTAAAAGGAAATGCCTCAGACAGCCTTCTTACATAACACCACTGCAGGATTGAACCAATGACCTCTGTCTCTACAGTCATTGCAGTAACCAGTGGGCTACATCTTTATAACTTCTAGCACTGCGCTGGCATGAATTAGGCTTAACGCGTGTTAACGTGCCACGGCGCCCACTATCGCGCGATACAGAATCTTGCTACCTTGCTGCCGGAATGCCCACTACCTTATATGGCGTTCTTCACATTAACACTGCAACTAGCACCGGTAACATTAAGACGGTTTAGTAAACATACCCCTTAGATTTCGGTAAAGACTTTGATACAGTTCCACATGGGAAACCTAGAAATAAACTGAGGAGTATGTTTACGAAATGGTGGTAAGTTAGCATGCATTATTGAGTGTTAACGGCAACATTAAGGGGTTTTCTGTGCAAAAAGGGCTTTGTGCATGTAGGAGGTATTCCATTGGTAAGGGCGTTATGAGACACTTAACGTGCACTAACAGGACACCGGGCATGAAGGTGTCAAGCATGCCCCTTAATGTTCGAAAACAGCTGCAACCTAATGCTGGATAAGGGAGAAGCAAGGAAAGGCAATTTAAAGGTGATGGATGTAAGGGCAGGTGAGAGCTGATGGATCTGACAGATCCGTGGACATCCTATGTGGCAACCATTAAGTTGAACGAGCATGTGGGAGGCAGCTGTACCAATACACTTGGGGGTGCCCACATAAAATGCCATAATGTTAGTGTGTAACAGGGGCCCCAACGGAGCCAAAAGTGGCAAGCTGTGTGTGGCAAAAGGAGGATGGAGAAGGACTTGTGACATGCAGAGTAGACACAAGAGAGGCATGCATGAAGAGCCAAAATGTGGAAAAGAGTACCTGTGTAGACCATGATGCAGCAGCTTGCATGAAAAGACATGACTTCACACAGCCGACAGAGGTGGATGGTTGGGTTGAAGGAAGAATGGTGGCAGAGGAGAGGGTGGTAGGGCTTGCAGCACCAATGTGCCATAGGTGCCATCCCCAATGGATTTGTACTGTGTTGGAAAATGTATGTCAGTGTCACATGGAAGGCCTGATACCAGACATGTGGGTCTCACACTTGTCACAGCTACACAACCACCATAAAACACTCGAAATGTGCAGATAACAACTGCACAGGTGTTATCCAAACTGGGCACATATGGGGCACAAATGGGGCACATATGGGCATGAGCTGATTCCTGCTGGTGGCTATCTGAGGGGTAGGATGTGTCCGCATGTACTGCAGAGATGTGATGGTCAAAGCTGTACAGTCACAGTCATTATGTCATATATGATTCATGACTCACATGTAGGTTACAGATGTATGCATGTAACTGCCTGTTAGTATACTGCTGTTGCAGTGCAGTCACATCAGGTTACATCATACCGATGAATTGGTAATGTCTGATGAGAAAGAGGGATTATACGGACCTGCAGTCAGCTGAGCCATTGGTGGGTTAAGTGACCTACTTAAGGTCACAAGGAGGTGTTCAGTCCATGAAGGTTGTGACAGATATAAAATGCAACAGTAACACATTCCGAAATGCAACATAAGGAGTGCTAGTAGGTCTCAAACCATGGTATTTTGGCCCTTAGGCCATTGCCATGACTATTACGCCACACCTCCAAGCTGGGGCCTGACATCTGCAGGGTGAGCATGACTGACCCCCTGCAATGGGCTGCATCAGAGAAAATAAAGCCATGGTTTCAGAAGGGCATGATGGGGCATGTTTGCTGACCCCCAAAATGTGGCCAGAATTCATAAAAAGTTGAAGAATGAGTATCTGCAAGTCACAGCAGTGCCAGGACAGTTACAGGCATGAAAATGACCCGAGTAGCACAAAGGCACAAAAATGAACCAGTGAGAATTGAACCCTTTTTTCCTGCTTATGGAGATATTGCACTAACCAATATGCCACACCTCTCTACTGAGAAATGTTTGGACTCAAAGAGCCTGCAGGTCTTTGCCTAAACTATCTGTTGTGTGTGCCTGTATAGATTAGTCCCTCCACTACCCATAAGGCACTGCACACGTTGAACAGCATTCTGCAGCTGATCACCAAATGGAGAATGCACTGATCCATCACATCAGTTCAATAAGACGCACTGACAATGTGTGCTATAAGCACATAACTGCTACAAACTGTGCTACTGTGCAGTTTCATCAGTCACCCTGAGGGTGAGAATGGGCATCCAGCACCTGGTCTCCAGAACATGTATGACTAGAGATGGTCCTGCTACAGGTCTACATTGCTGTGAATGTGTGTAGCAAGTTTTGTCTGTAGTGTGTTATGCTAGTCACCTTGTTTTGTGCACAACTGTGGCATGCTGTAGGTGCCAGTCATATCCGGGCCCTGTGTTGTGTTCTGTTCCTGTTAGACAGGGACTCTTCTAGAATAGGGTAGATCGGTGTCTAGTGTTAAACAGCTGATACTATGGATGCCAAATGCAGTGGGGGCTTCTGTGCTTGTGTGCAGCTACTGTCCTGCCACGACCACATGAGTAGGCCAAGAACAACTGCTGTCCCCACCCATCTAGGACTAATAATCCACCACAGCAAGCACAATGAACCTGCACCAGCTGCCCACCACTGGGTTGTTTCAGCCATGCACATACCAACTGCAGCCAATCCGCACACAGAACAACCATTTGCACCCTTTATTTATTTATTTATTTATTTATTTATTTTTCTTATATACCGCGCTCTTAAATCAGTGCGGTTTACACATGAACAAATATAAACACAATGGTACAAACAGCATTGGTTTTTTACAATGAACAAGGTAAATAAACTTGGTAAAACATGGTAATTATATATAAATATAAATAACTATATACATGGCAACTATATACATGGATATTTTGGTTAATTATTAATGCCGTGGATAAGAAGTTAATTAAATTAAAGAGTAAATATGCTAAATATAGTGAGAATAAATATGTCCAATAGTGAGCAGGTAATAATCATCGTAATTATCCATTCTCTACAGGGGTCAAATATGAAAGATCTGCATGAGAGCTGTTTTCAGATGGAGTAGCTTCGGATGGAGTAGCTTCGGGGTAGTATGTTAGGAACAAATAGTGCTTCAGTGCCTTTCTGAACTTAATCAGACTTGAGATAGCTCTGATTTCGGGTGGAAGGGCATTCCAGGCTCTGGGTGAAAACAGAGAGAAAGCTCTAGAGGCTGTTGATTTAGAACATTTTGTGATGACTTTTGGTAGGTCGATGGAGTTTAATGTAACAGATCTCCTGGATCTGTTATTTGGGGTGATATGAATCATATTGCTGAGAGGTGATTGAGATGGGCACTTTGATGCTTTAAAAGTCATGACCAGGGTCTTGTATAGAGTTCTGGCTTGTAGGGGTAGCCAATGTAAGCTCATCAATATTGGGGTTATGTGCTCTGATCGTGGAGCACCTACGAGGATTCTCGCGGCTGCATTCATGGCTAGACGGAGGGGATTTATGGTGGATTGCGGGAGACCGTGTAGAATGATATTGGCGAAATCCAAGTGTGGTAATACCAGGGCTTGGAATATGGTACGGAAGTCGGAGTAGTTAAGTAAAGGTCGGAGATTACGTAATGATCGTATCTTGTGGTAGATTGCACTCGTTGTTTTCTTAATGTGGGCTGCCATATTAAGCTGTTGATCTAATATAATTCCTAAGTATCGAATTGTGGGTTGTGCTTTCAACTCAATATTGTTTACCTGGAGAGAGGTAGGTGGTATGAATGTTGGGTTCCGTGTAATGAATAGAACATCTGTTTTGTTATGGTTTATCCGTAAATTCTGATTGAGGAGCCAGTTGGATACAGCTTCAAAGCAGTGAACTATTGGTGTAAAATCTGGTTGTTTTATGTTGAATGGGGCAAACATCAGGATGTCATCAGCATAGGCAAGACATTGTATGTTGAAGGTGCGTATGAGATCGCAGATTGGCTGCATATAAATATTGAACATTAAGG
The DNA here is from genome assembly GCA_033557465.1 of Ichthyophis bannanicus. Classification (NCBI taxonomy): domain Eukaryota; kingdom Metazoa; phylum Chordata; class Amphibia; order Gymnophiona; family Ichthyophiidae; genus Ichthyophis; species Ichthyophis bannanicus. The sequence continues at coordinate 612,723,401 of CM066034.1, read as the reverse complement.
CGGACAATGAGGAACCCTGCGGGACACCTTGTTTAAGGGGGAATAGATCAGACGTTGATTCTCCTGTTCTGACTTGCAGCTGTCTATCAGATAAGTAGGATTTACACCATTTCAGGGCTAGTCCTTGGATTCCCTTGTCTTGGAAGCGCTGTAGTAGAGTATTGTGGTTTACTGAATCGAATGCTGCAGCTATGTCGAGAAAGATAAACAGCATGGAAACCCAGTATTTGGCTCAGGAACTGAGTTCCCAGAACAGAGATTGCACCCATATCACTGGAGCCAAATATTATATAAGCACCATGTGGATAAATAACTGTGCCATGGTCACTGCTCGCTCAGAGTTACTGCCCTCTTAGGATGACATGCTGTTGTCACCCAGGCTATGCACATGGCAGACAGCCACTATGAAGTCTCAGTCATTAACCCTATCGCTGATGCAGACACATCCTGGCCAGTCTGCTCTGTTTCAGGCCATACCAACAATCCTCTGCTCCTCATCATGCACATTTGCAGATTAACTCTGGGAACAGCTAAGGCAATGTAAGGCACAGTGAACAGCAGAAAGCCATAGAACAATGGACACACACACATATCACCACGCTGTGCAAAAGTGGGAATGGTTGGCATTCCTGCCTTCCACTTTGGTCTCCATATCAGCTCAAGCATTGTTAATGTGTGTACATTGTGCAGGAGCTAGTAGTGCACTATGACATTCACACCCATTCATTATGTGCTGGTGCTATCAGTCAGTCTTTCCATCCAGCTGTGGATAGTGAAGCCTGTCTGTATGGCTGATGGGTGTCTATACAAGAGCTACTCAAATTCAGTCCTGGAGGTCCACAAACCAGTCAGGTTTTTGGAATATCCCTGCTGAATATGCATGAGATATATGTGCATTAGAGATATCCTGCCCACCTGACTGGTTTGTGGCCCTCAAGGGCTGGATTTGGAGACCCCTGCCTTACACCTCTGTCATTTAATATTGTGAGTGGGCAAGGTACAGATGCCCAAGATATCAAAAAGGTTAGATAGAATTTGTCACATTCCTCCTTGCTTCTCACCACCACTAAAAATATTGTCTATTAGACAACGTTTTGGTGGTGGTGAGAATCGAGGAGGAATGTGACACATTCTATCTACCCTTTTGATGTCTAGAACATCTATACTTTGCCCACTCACAATCTTAAATGACAGAGGTGTAAGGCAAGGGTCTCCAAATCCAGCTCTGGAGGGCCACAAACCAGTCAGGTTGGCAGGATATCTCTAATGCATATATATCTCATGCATATTCATTAGGGATATCCCAAAAACCTGATTGGTTTGCAGACCTCCAGGACTGGATTTGAGTAGCTCTGGTCTATACCCTTGCTGGCCAATTCATTGGGATTGCATATGCTGGTGTTGTACCTGCATTGTAGGTTAAAGTTCAGCCACAGGGACATTCAGTACATGGTCCACAGCCAGGTCTTGAATCTCTGACCCTCTGCTCACATACACACTGACTGTGTGTGTTGAGCCACAATACTGCCATGTAGATGCAATGGTCCCTGGGGCTGATATGTTTCCCATCAGACAGACCTTGGCACATGTTGTGAAGCACATGACACACAGGACTAGGAGATGGTTTTGGTCCCTTGCAGGCGGGTGCTGCTGCACCCACCACCAACACCCCCCACCATGTTGACATGCCCGTGTGCTGTCAGTGGTGGTGTTGCTCAGTCCTAGCCCACCCAACATGCAGATTTGGCAGGCACCTAGAATGCAAGGTCCAGATGGGGGGGTGGGGGAGGTAGAGGTACACATGATCGGCCAAACAGTCCCCCAACCATCTGCCTCTGACACTGATACATCTCAGGGGGAGGATGAAAGCCACAGCTGTGGTATTTCCCCAGGCAGCTACATTTTGCAGCTACTTGGAGATCTACAGCTGCTGGCGCTATCGGCCTTTTCCTCTGGAGCTGGCTTCATAAGGGTTGGAAACCTTTTTCTGACTTGATCATGCAAAAACTCCATCATCTCCAAAACCTGTGCTGTCAACCAGTTAGCTTCCCGCTTCTCATGAAACTCATGCCCACCCTTCACACTCTGGTGAAAATACCCAGCTATTTATTTGTACTTCTCAATAAGCTGCCTCAGGGCAGGGCTGCCACTTTCCTGACAGCCAGGTGAAACAAGTGTGCAAAATATCTCTTCCTTTGAAAACCCCACTCCTTCACTGCATTAACTACAATATGTCCATCCTACCATCTGTTACAAAGAGTCCTGGAAGCACATGCTCTGTTTATGCACTTTGTGCCAGTCCTGCAGATTTGCCCTTATTTCTGTTAGGATATAGGTCCACCTACAGTTGTTATTCTTTACCTGGCTGTGAAACACAGCCCAAAAGTACCTCCTTCTGTTGCTCCCCCACTATACCTCCAACCTGAGCATGCCTTGTCCATCTGCCACCAGTGTGCTTTTAGAAAGAGTTAGGCATGTGTAGTATTCTGACTAGTCTAGATATTATTGGTGAAATGCATGTTATTACTAGATTTTGCTGGTGGCAGATCTGCCTGAAGCTACCTGCAACTGATAATTCCTAATAAAAGTTGTCCTGCAGGATACTCAGTAATTGGGAGCTAAGATATGCAGCAACCTCTCAAAGCCCAACTTTTCAACCATGTTCAGGGGATGGTCATCCAGCGCTATCATTTCCCCAATGCATGGGATCAACACTCTCAATGCTGCCTGCTGCCTGTCCCATGAGCGTGCTGCTAAATACCACACCATCTCTTCCATTGTGGCTTGCTTTGATGCCATGCCATCTGACTGATGGAAGATGATAGGAGTTCAGCTTGGAAAAGGATTTTGTGTTTTTCTGTACCTTTCTACCACTACCATTCTAGTCCTAGATGGAGTCTCTAGCCTAAGATCGGATCCATGTCATAAAATGAAGGTATAGACTCAGGGTTAATCTGTAATAATATTTCTTCATAGAAATGGTGGTGGAAGCATGGAACAGCCTCCTGGTGGAAGTGGTAGAGATGAAAAGTATACCTGAATTCAAGAAAGCATGGGACAAATACATAGAATGTCTGAGGGAGAGGAAAGGATTGCAGACCTTATTAATTTATATTGATGGACAGACTGGTTAGGCCATGTGGTTTTTAACTGCTGTCATTTTCTCTGTTTCTATCAGTGCCTTCATTTCTACTGAGCTTGAAAGGCTACTGTTTTGCTAAATGATGTACCATGCTACTGTTCATAGGATGACCCATCAGCTTCCCTCTGCTATTGTGCTTCCTACAATAATTGCATTCTGCATGCTATGAATCCTCAGACATTTGAAAATGCTTCCACATCTGTGATGCTTTATATTTCCTCTCTACTTCCTTGGGGGGACTTCTGCTCTTACTGTTGCTGCAGGACCTGTGGTTTGGGACAGAGAAGAGGATGAAAGGCCAGCAGCATCCTTCCCTACCTCTATTGTTTCTTCCATCAGTGTGCTGCTCTTGTCCTTGGCACTACCAGCAATATCACTTTTTACCCCCTCACCAGTTAGCATAGTAACAATAACCTCTTCAATACCCTCTTCAGTCAGTATACTTTCCATATCTGCTGTTTCAGATATAAATCTCACTTAAGCAGATTCCTCAGATGCTGTATCTGCGAAGACCATCTCCACATTCTTTTTTGCAGGGAATATAATGCATCTGCTGATAGGCTGAGTTGCTTTCACCTACTGCTTCTCGTATGTCTCCCTACCCTGCACTATGTCAACCTCCCTTTGCCTCTTTGTGAAGGTGACTCTGGAGACCTGCTCTTTCAGAGTTGCATCACAAGCTATAGCTCTTTCTGCTTTCCTGGGTACAGACATATCTCTTTAGCATCATATGCAGACTAGAGGAGCCTATAAGCATATCCAGACAATGCCCTGTCTCTTTTTTCTCATTTGTGCAGTACTCTCACCTTCCCTCCCTTCTTCTATGATCTTTTTAATTTTCCAGATGTATCCTTCCTAAGCATTTCATATGCTTGGACTGGATTCCCAGCTCTTTGGAACAAGGGCTGAAAGTGCCCAACCCCACCCAATAGGCCTGTTCCACCCTAGATTACTATCACTCCAAGTATTCTGCCTCAGATACTGCATCCAAGGTCACCCACCTGGCCTGGTGTAGGTCCTGCAGTGCCTAGATACCCTATCTACCTGATTATACTCTTCAACAGACTGGAGAGAGGGGGAATGAGTTTATGCAGTTACAGCTCCTATGGGCTGGATTCCGAGCTCTTCAGAGTAGAGATTGCCTGTCTTTTAGCGCCCTGTACCACGCAACAGGTTTGTGCCACCCTGGAGTACAGTTACTCCAAATGGATTCATTTTGTGCATACCATGATAGTCATGAACCTCACTTCTAAGCCAGAGTATGTGGAGTATGATCTTAGTCTCTCAAATTTACTGCTAATGCTTGGCTAAGTACTTACATCATGCCAAAGAGAACTTCCTTCTAGAGTACATAAGATGTAATAGGTATGGGTAATTTGTCAAGATGTGCTTGAAAATTCTTCTTTATCAAGTCTGTGGCTCCCAATACAATGGAAAATATTTCTGTATCTTTCTGCTACATTTTCTTGGTCTCTGATTGCATTTCTAGATATTTCAGGAACTTCTGCCCTTCCACGCAATTCATAGACTAATGACTTGCAATTGACACCTCTATTATCAATGCCGTTCTAGTGTTCTTCTCATTTACTACTTTAGAGTAATGATTCCAGTGCTTTTCAGGGACAATGATGTTTTAGGGGCATGTTTATTAAACTGTGGTAATGTCATTCGCGTTAGGTTTTGTGTTGATGAAACAGATGCCTATATAAAGGAGTGGGCGGAGCAGCACTAAAGCTGTGTCAGATAAGGCACGTTATAAGGCGCGTTAGAAGGCATCCTATGAGGCACAGTACAAGGCACGTTATAAGGCACCTTATTAGGCGCAGTACAAGGCACGTGCCTTAACCAAAGCACACCCTAAAAGCACACCCTAAAACCAAAGCACACCCTAAAACCAAAGCAAAGAACACTATTGGATCTCAAATACAACTCACACGAACCACACACCAAGAACATCACACATGTAACATTATCCTTATTAATGCTAGGTCAATAAGGAATAAAACGCATATTATCCACAACATTCTAACTGACGAACAACCAGATATCCTATGCATAACAGAAACATGGCTCACTGACTCAGACTCTGCAACAATGAATCAAATACAGAAGCCCGGATACCAACTATACAACTGCCCACGCATCAACAGAAGAGGAGGCGGAGTCCTTATAGCAGCCAAAACCAGCCTTCAACTCACAACCACATCTACGGTCACAAATCCCGATCTTGACCTACTTAAAGTCGAGAGCATGGCATTATCCATCTGCCTAATCTATCGACCTCCCTCACCACAGCACGAAACACTAGCCACAGCACTAGAAACCATCACATCCACACAAAGCAAAAAATTCCAGATCATCCTCGGAGATTTGAACCTAGCATCAATTCCTCCGTCCCACACGGACTCCTTCTATGAAGCCATCGACCAATTGGGTTTCCAACAAATAATAAGCAACCCCACACACGATAGAGGAAACATCCTAGATATGATTTTCATACCCAGAAATCCACAACAAAGCAATGAACCACCTATAATAAACATAACTCAAGTACCATGGTCAGACCACCACCAAATCAACTGTAAACTTAAACTACAGTGCCAACCCAAAAACTCAAAGGAGATGAGAATGACCAACCCCATTAGGAAATTCAGCAAACTCAACGAGGAACACCTCATAAGCACCATTGCATCCCACATAAACCTAGATTCCACAGACCTAGACGAACTAACTAACAGATGGAACACACACATCCAAAATACATCTAACCCAACTTTGAAACACACATCAAACCCACATAAGATCAACTCGGAACCCTGGTACACAGGAACTCTAATAAAATCAAAAAGGGAGCTCCGTAAAATAGAGAGAAAATGGAGACAAACCAAATCCTCCGATCTCAAAACTAAATACATGGCCCATCTCACAAAATACAAAGACGACGTGAACAATGCAAAAAAATTACATCACACCAACATCCTAAACAAGGCAATCAATCGCCCACGAGAGTTATTTGAACTAGTCAAATCACTAACCAAAACCGACCAAAATGCCAACCTCAACAAATCCATCAAGGTCCAAACACTGGCAAACCACTACGCGACCAAACTGACGGCCCCTGGTCCTCCACCCCCCCCACCAACACCACAAATCAGAAGTGAGAACAACACAACGCAAAACCAGTTATGGGAGCACTTCCACAAAATAGGAACCCAGCAAATCACAGCCATTGTCACAAGCCTGAAAAGCACCACCTCCCCACTAGATCCCTGTCCTGCATCCTGGATCAAGGCAGTGAAACAAGACATAGCACCTCACATAGCACACATAGTTAACCTATCCCTACAACAAGGAATCATGCCCTCAGAACTAAAGAAATCAGTCATTAGACCAATCCTAAAAAACACTACACTCAACGGAGAAGACCCAGCCTCCTACCGTCCCATATCAAGTATCTCATTCCTGGCAAAGATCATAGAAAAAACGGTCCTTCTACAACTCCAAGACCATCTGACTGACAGTGCTCCTCTTGATGACCAGCAATATGGCTACAGGCAACATCATGGAGTTGAAACCCTATTACTAGTTCTACTTAACAACCTCCTAAAGGGCCTTGAAAACAAAAAGAAAATGTACATTCTTGTATTCATTGACATCTCAGCTGCCTTTGATACAGTTAATCATGGGACCCTCATAAATAGGATAAAATCAATAGGAATAACAGGAACCCCACTAAAATGGTTCTCATCCTACATCTCAAATCGAACACAACAGGTTCAATTCAACGGAGAAAAAGCAGAATCTTTCTCACAAACACAGGGAATCCCCCAAGGCTCTGCTCTCTCAGCACTTCTGTTTAACATATATATGCAGCCACTATGCAAAATTTTCTCACGGCACGAAATTAATTACCACATCTATGCCGATGATATCATGCTATACACACAACTAGACACTAAAAACCCAGACTACAACCCACTGGAGACATGTATCGGAGAGATGCAAGACTGGTTACAACAAAGTAGCATGTCAATTAATCACAAAAAAACCGAAGTAATGTATATCTCCAAAGAACCGAATTTTGACCCTCCCACATCAATAACACTATGTAACAACACTTACCAAACAAAAAAAGAAATAAAGTATCTAGGAGTCACATTTGACTGTGACCTAAAGATGGAAAAACACCTCCGAAAGGCCAACAGAGCAGTTTTCCACAAGCTTAGAGTGCTCCAACCCATTCGGAATATTATTGATCCCCAAGACTTCAGAACAGTGGCCCAAGCACTCATCATGCCACATTTTGACTACTGCAACGCCATCCTACAAGGTTTACCTAAAAAAACCCTAAACATATTACAAATGGCACAAAATGTAGCTGCCAGGGTCATAATGAAGAAAAATCTAAGTGACCACATCACACCAGTGCTAATTCAATTACACTGGCTACCCATAACAGCTCGCACAAAATACAAAATACTAACAACCACCTTCAAACTCATCCACAACTTAGCACCTTCCTTCCTCAACAACCTAGTAAGATTGCAACCTCCTACCCGAAACAGAAGAACCCACAATTCCAACATCCTTCACACTCCAACAGATATAAGATCTGCCAAAACTAACACCAGCCACAGGGCTTTCTCATATGTGGCGCCAACACTGTGGAACCAACTCCCACCAGAACTACGAGCTAGCAATGACCTTCTAGACTTCAGAAAGAAACTCAAAACGCACATTTTCCAATCACACTTCAACCTGAACTAAACCCACAGATGGAGCAGCCCCTGACCACTGTGTCCAAGAAGATTATCCTGTATATATGTATTTATGTATCTGTAAATGAACTCCCCCATAGCTAAGAAGTGTTAACTCTGTATGATGTGCTTTTCTGACAATCTGTATGTAAGCAAAATTTGTACCTGCCTTGATTCGACAGTCCAAGAAGATTATCCTGTATATATGTATTTATGTATATATGTAAATGAACTCCCCCATAGCTAAGAAGTGTTAACTCTGTATGATGTGCTTTTCTGACAATCTGTATGTAAACAAAATTTGTACCTGCCTTGATTCGGCAGTTTCACAATAGTAATCCTACCCGCTTCTGATCGCTGGAAGGAGCGGGCTACAAATGCTTGCTAAATAAATAAAATAAAATAAATACCCACAGTACCTTGCTCCTCATTATGCACATCGGCAGGCTAACACTGGAAACAGTGCAAGCATTGTGGGCTCAGTAAGGTGTAGGCAGCCACATAACACTGGATAGACATACGCACACTACCACACCTATTTCAACATTGTGCAAATATGGAGGTGGTTGGCAGCCCTGGCCGCCACACCAGTCCTGGGCGCAGTGCAGGCATTGCTATGGTACTCAATATTGTTAGGGTCACTCCCGGGGGGAGTTAAATACTGTCAGAAACAAAACCTGAAACATACTCCACAGATATCAGAAAGGTTGATATGATGGATCCCTGTCAACAAATTGTGTTCAACATAGGATTTGTTATCTGACATTATTCATAGCAACCTTTTGATATATGTGGAATGTGTTTCCATGTTTAAGATGGCATTGCTAAGGTATGCAGATGCTGGTATTGGTAGATGCTGCTGCGCGCAAGACCCAACAGCTTTACTCTCCATGAGCCGCTGCATAGTGGGTCCTGTGGGTGTGGGTGTTTGTGCCCCTATCAGCCGCTGCTCTAGGGCAGAGGTTCCCACCTCTGGTCCTGATGGGCCAAACACGGTTCAGGTTTTCATGCTGTCCCTAATGAATATGCATGGATAGATTTGTATACAATGGGGGCAGTGCATGTAAATGCATCTCATGCATATTTATTAGGGACATCCTGACAACCTGAATGGTGTTTGGCCCTCTAGGACTGGGGTTGGGAAACTCTGCTCTAGGGATTGCACATGTTTATGGTGTATGTGCTCTGTAGGGTACAATATAGGCGTTTATGGTGTGTTACTTTTATCTGCAATAAAGATTCCATCTTTATTACCACGGCTTAGTAAGGGTAAAATGAGGGGACATGGTCTGCAGGAGCCACAGCTTGGACTTGAACCTGTGACCTTCTGCCCCTGAGTAAACAGGTTGTGTGTACTGCACCAAGCTGTTGCCACAGAAGCAGGCTATTCCCTGGGGATAGCATTACTGTTCATCAAATAGACCTTGTCTGTTGCACTGCACGCCACCCACCTGAACAGGGCTTGGCCTTGGTGTGCTGTGGGCAGATGCCACTGCCCCCTCCACCACCAGTACTCCTCCGCCACCATGCTGACATGCCCTTATGCCCTGGTGCTGGTGGTGTGCAGTCCCAGGTCATCCAGTGTGCCAGTAGGCAGCTGCCTATGGTGTGGGGTCTGTGGTAGGGGTGCCTACATTGACATCCACGCTCCCTCCATGGCACCGCCTGTCAATGTTATGTGCCCTTTGGGGCACCTGCTGGGTGATGTCCACTGGGGCACTCTGGGTCACACACTTGTTGCCATGTTTGCCCTTGGTCAGTTGCGGGCTTGCTGTTTTTCTGTTTCTAAGTTCCTATGTGCCACCTAGGCATCTTCCTGGTCCACCCTGTGCCCCAGCTGCCCCACCGTATGCCCCACCTTCAGCCCCCTGTGCCCCATTTGCAGCCTTACTGTCATGCCCACTCGTACCTGGCCACTATGCTGCTGCTGCTGCACATGTATCACTACTATCACTTTTATTGGTTTCCCTGCCTTTGCTGTTCATTGCTGACTGAAAAGGTTTCTCTCTCCTGCAATTGTGTGCTAATGACAGGTTTTCAGTTGCATTAGGATTCATCTCTTAATTTCTCCATGTTAGTGTGAAAGGGGCCTCTCCCCGCCCACTCCCTGCCCATTGACCCCTTCTCTCCGCCCTCTCTCCACCCTTTTCTGGCCTTAACGTGGCCGGGAATGTTAAGGCGTGTTATGTGCTATTAAGGTGCCTTAATGTTACATACTGCGCCTTAACGTAGCTTCTGATACATTACCGCAGTTTAGTAAACATGCCCCTTAGTGTTTACAGTTTCCAATGGACAAGGCAGGCTACTTTGTTGTGCCTTTCTGTAAAGAACCTTTCCACCATCAGAATTTCATAACCAGCTATGAGGAGAGTCACTGTTTTATAGAATCAACATGTCTATTTTGACAGCGTTTTTTCAATGTTTGCTGTAAACCATCTTGTCCATAATCTGCTGTCCTGGGCTGCAACTATCTATCTCTCATCCTTTGGTTTTAGTTCACCTCTCCTTAAACATTCATGTGTCCATTCTTGATCGACAAAGGGATCCTTTGTTTCTCCCACTATATTTGTGCATTTGCCACTTATTTTAACTTGTTTGCTGATCTAATTCTTTGAAGAGTTTTTCTCTTGTTTTGCAAATTCTGTTGCATCCTTTCCTGTGCATGCCTGTGGATTCTTACTCATGCCTTCTAGTCAACAGAATGCTTGTCCAAGTTTAATGATGGAGACAGATTCTGGACATTTACTTCATATTTCATCACTTTTTGTATATTTGAATCTGATGATGCTTTCAGGTAGGCCTGGAGGCCTATGATAGTAGCTCTGTAGGTGTAATCAATTTCTATGAGGCCTAGCCCTCCTTCAGCTCTAGGAATGTATAGTCTCAACATACACTGATTCTTGTAAATTACTTCATGGGCATGGAGGTATTTTCTTCTTTGCACATCCTTTTTTTTTCAAGATCTTAAAAGGCCAGTCCACAATCCCAAAGCTGTATGAGAGTATTGCCATTTAATTGATGGCTTATATCTTATTCCTTGATATTCTTTACTGATCATCTCTCTCAGTAATTTCTGCTTGAGTGCCATTCATGCCTCTACTCTGAGATACTTATTTATGCCTTCTTGTTGAAGGTCCTTGATGTCACAGCGCTCAGCCAGGGAGATGTTTTCCATTTTCCTCAATTTTCCTCTAAAAAAAAAGTTGCCTTAGCATACTTGTCAAGGCCAAAAGACATCCTGATGTCATCAGAAAAGCTTTTTATCATATGGAGTTGCTCTGCCAACTGTTGGTCACTGGAACTGTAGAGATTCAGATTATCTACAAATAGTAGATGGAATGTTGCTTCTGGGTTGTTATTTTCTTTAGGATTCAGGCTAAATCTGTATGCCAAAAGTTATCATTGGGACAGTTTCTCCAAATGGGTTAGTTTTGTGCATACCATGACAGTTGTGAACTTCACTTCTAAGCCAGGGCATGGGAACTATAATCTAAGTCTCTCATGATACAAGACTTGGCATAGTACTTGTATCATGCCAAAGAGAGCCTCCTGCTGGAGTTCATAAGATGTTACATGTATGGATAGTTTGTCAAATATGCTTGGAAATTCTTTTTTATCAAGCCTGTGGCACCCAAGATGATGGAAAATATTTCTGTATTTTCTGCCACATTTTCTTGGTCTCTGACTGCATTTCCTGGTATTTCAGGATCATTTGCCTCTCCATTTGATACACAGAGTAATCGCTTGGAACTGACATCTCTATTATCAATGCCTTTCTGGTGTTTTTCTCCTCAAACACTATATCTGGCTTCCTTGTATCCAGCTTTTTATCGGTCAGAATGGGAGTATCCCAGGTGATCATAACCTCCTCATTTTCTAATTCTCTTAGGGTCATGATCCCAGTGCTCTTTTGGGCTCAGTGATGTTATCGTGCTTACAGAGTTTCCAATGGATAAGGTGTGCTGCTTATGTCTTTTTGTATAGGAATTTTCTGCAATCAGAACTTCATAGCTAGCTTTGAGGTGAGTCACCATTTCTAGGTTTTTCTTACAGAATCAACATATATCTGTTTTGCCAGTTTTTTCAATGCTCACCGTAAATAATCTCATCTGTAAGCCTCTATCCTGGGCTGCAACTATCAACTTCTCATCCTTTGGTTTCAGTTCACCCCTCCTTACCATTCATGTGTCCGTTCTTGATCGACAAAGAGTTCCTGGAGCAACACTCTGTATTTCCCACTTGCTTTTTCTTGTTTGTTGATCTAATTCCTTGAAGAGTTACCCTCTATGTGCTGCCTCAGATGCTTATTTTAACTGTAAAAGCAGACAGACATAGCAGCACTAAGGGAGGCAAGGACATGTTGCTCCCTTCAAGCTGTTTTCTTTTTCAATCCTTTTTTGTACTTTGAACTAGCAAGCCCTGGCCAGAAAACATTCCCCACTGACTCCGTCAGACTTCAAAGTCTTTGGGGTATGTTTACTAAACTGCGGTAACGTAGCAGCAGCTATGCTAAGGCGCGTTATGTAACGTTAAGGCACCTTAACGTTACATTCTGTAACATTAAGGCACCTTAACATTACATAACGCGCCTTAACGTTCCCGGCCGTGGTAAGTCCAGAAAAGGGTGGAGAGAGGGCGGAGAGAAGGGGTCAATGGGCGGGGAGTGGGCGGGGAGAGGCCCCTTTCACACTAACGTGGAGAAATTAAGGGCTGAATCCTAACGCAACTGAAAACCTGGCATTAGAGGCACATTTGCAGGAGAGAGACCATTTAGGTCAGCAATGTGTAGCAAAGGCAGAGAGACCAGTTAAAGGTGATAGTAGTGCCACATGTACAGCAATAGCATAGTGCTCAGGTATGAAAGGCCACTATGGCAAGGGTGCAACTGGGGCATAGGGGGCCACAGGTGGTATGTGCAGTGGGCTTGGCTAGGGCACAGGGAAGACTAGGCTGTCACCAAGGTGGCACATATGAATGCAGAAAAGGGAAATCAGCGAGACAGCAACTTGAGCAAGGTCCGACATGCTCATGTGTCTGTGTCCCACAGTGCTCTATCCAGGGGACACTACCCAGCAGGTACCCCACAGGGCACATAACACTGACAGGCAGTGCCCGGGAGAGGTGTGGATGTCGATGTAGCCATCCCACCCCAGAACCCACACCAGAAGCAGCCGCCTACCGGCACCCTGGATGGCCTGGGACAGTGCACCACTGGCACCAATGGCATATGGGCATGGCAGCAGGCCAGGGTGGGGGTGTCTGTGTGGAGGAAGCAGTGCCACCCACCTGCAGTGGACCCAGGCCATGTCCTGTACCAGTACATGGTGCGCAGTGCAACAGAAAAGGCCTGACTGAGGAGACGTGAAAGTAGACCAAGAGACTGCTGTGTCCCTGTGACAACAGAGTGGCGCAGTACACATAGCCAGAGTAACACAGAGCAGAAGGTCACAGGTTCATGTCCGAGTTGCGGATTCGACAGAGCACATCCCACTGTTTTACCTGACTATGTACATACAACAGAAAAACAGCAAAGGTCTGAGGGAGGAAAAGTAAAGGTAGCCTATGGATCTCTGTGTCTCTGTGGCAGCACTGTGGTGCAGTACACACAGCCAATGTAACTGGTGTCAGAAGGTCAAAGGTTCAGTTCCCAGCAGTGGACCTGACAGAGCACAACCCACTATTTTACCAGACTATGTACACAGAACAGAAAAACAGCAAAGGTCTGAGGGAGGAAAAGTAAAGGTAGCCTATGGACCTCTGTGTCCCTGTGGCAACACTGTGGTGCAGTACTCACAGCCAATATAACCTGGAGCAGAAGGTCACAGGAGCCTGTCACTGCTGCGGACCCCACAGAGCATATCACCACATGTTATCCAAACATGGACATACAACATATAAACAGCAAAGGTCTGGCTGAGGAGAAGTAAAGGTAGCCCTATGGACTGCTGTGCATCAGTGGCAGCACTGAGGTGTAGTACACACAGTGAGTGTGTCCCAGAGCAGAGGGGTACAGAGTCAGGTCACAGATGCAGACCCTGCAGAGCACATCACCACATTTTACCCTACGAGGTAGATACAACATCCAACAGTGCAATCCCCATGGCAGCAGACAACACTGGTACAAAGCCCACTCACACAGGTACCACCATCCAAAACCGCAGGTAGAGTAAGGCTGTTGGGTCCAAGCCAGAGTTGCAGGTACCATCACTGCAGTACCACCACCCCCTGCACAGTTCAAAAATGTCTGCGGTGTGGTGGGCAGGCATGCCAAAAACTGTGAAAACTGCACAGTGCTGAAGTAGGAGTGAGTGTGTGTGTGTGTGTGTGTATGTTGAAGCATTGGTCTCTGTGGCTGCCTACAAGGCTCTGGGCCCACATAGTCCAACTGTTGAAAGCGTTACCCTGCAAATGTGAATAATGAGGAACAAGGTATTGTGGGTATGTCCCAGAGAGGGCGAGGTGGCCAGACTGCATCTGCACATGGAGTAGGACAATGGCTGGGACACACCAGTGTGTGAACACCACCTGCATGTCATGCTGGAAGGTCAGTCTCGCCCTGACCCAGCAGTGACCATGGCAAGTCCAGGATACACAACAAAAAGCCAAGAGCAAAAAGACAAAGTCAAGACAAAAAATAACTTGCTCCCAAAAACTTATACAATTACTCCAATAAACCTACGACCTATAATCCAACATATAACTCAATCTCAGGCTGTTAATGACCTCAGATGGCACAACTCCACATTTGATGATAAATCACCTTAGGTGTTGTTAGACGCTCACATCACCGGTCATAGCCTACCCTACCTTCCAAAATCGAAAATACCAATATCTTCCATCAATTAAAGACACCCTAAACTTCAATCACGGGAAAAGTCTCAAATTATTTCTAAATCCAAAGAGCTAAAATGAAATCACTAATACACATTCACACATTCACACTTACAAACCTCACTCACACACTAATCCATAACATTCAAAACAGCGTCAATCCAATCAGCGTACAACTTAAATGAAAAAGGCTGAACGCAGCCTAAATCAAATACTGGAGCGATACCTGCAATTATAATAGAAACAGTGAGAAATTCAAAAGTATAACAATGCCAATATTAAGCACTGAAAAACTTATCTTGCAGTAATGAAACATCCAGCCAGGTCTCTAACTCCTCAATGAACGCTGCTCATGGTGAATTTCAACCTCCAACAAAGGAACCGTGGAACACGGGAGAGACATCCAAAGTTCTAGTGTTATCATATAACTTTTAAATATGACTAAAGCTCGCTCGACAAAAGCCTTTGTTTCGCCGTTCACCGGCTTCTTCAGGAGCAACGTCATGCACAATGATAACTACAAAAAATGGCTCCACACCATCTCCCGCCATCACAACTTGGCGTGTGACGCGCCTAATAACATAGCCATACACCAATCAAAAGCTCATTCAAAACCATGACGTCAGTTTAAAGAAACAGACATCAGACATCATTCTTAAACACATAAACTGCACAGTGACACCCTAACCAAACAAAGGCGCACAATCTCACATACAAAAAATTCTCATAATCAGATCAATAGAATCTCTCAAAAAAATAATGTCCATTCAAGACGATCATTAAGTCCATGAGGCTGCAAAGTCTGTAATTTGAAAATCCATCGCTGTTCCTTTTGCAAAAGCACTTTCTTACGGTCACCCCTGCGAATATCAAGGGGTACCGATTCCAATACCGTACATCGAAGAGTCTCAAAAGAGTCTTTTACAGTGCCTATAGTTACATGTGTTTTACCTTTTTCCAGTTTATCTCATCGTATATCTTCTATGATTCGTAAACATTGGGGCCTTATTCATCGTCATCCTAATCTTACTACTTGTGAATTGAGGATGGCATATAGTAGAGGACGTAACCTTAAAGATCGTCTATGTCCTGCAGTTTTAAGACGTACTGGAGTTCCTCTGTCATCCACGCAAGGTCATGCAGCTTGCCAACATTGCTCATTTTGTACTATTATGAGTTCATCCATGTGTGAGAAGTATAGTTCTCAAGTTAGAACTTTGACGGTAGCTACGACTTGTAATACTTCCTATGTGATTTATGGCATCTGGTGTGAATGTCAAATGCTTTATATAGGAAAAACCACCAGACCCTTGCGGACTCGATTAGCGGAGCATAAATATAGTCTTAAGAAAGCTCGTTTTGATACTCCATTGGTACAGCACTGTCTCGATTCCGGGCATTTTTTTGAGACTCTTCGATGTACGGTATTGGAATCGGTACCCCTTGATATTCGCAGGGGTGACCATAAGAAGGAGTAGCCTAGTGGTTAGAGCACTGGCTTGGTAACCAAGCAACCAGGGTTCAATTCCTGCTAGCACTCCTTGTGGCCTTGGGCAAGTCACTTAACCCTCCATTGCCTCAGAAGAAAGGCCTGGCAATCTACTTCCGGTGACACTGCCAAGAAAACCCAGGAGCTTCTGGGTCACCAGGAGTCAGGACTGACTCAAAGGCACACATTGCATTTTTGACCGTAAGAAAGTGCTTTTGCAAAAGGAACAGCGATGGATTTTCAAATTACAGACTTTGCAGCCTCATGGACTTAATGATCGTCTTGAATGGACATTATTTTTTTGAGAGATTCTATTGATCTGATTATGAGAATTTTTTGTATGTGAGATTGTGCGCCTTTGTTTGGTTAGGGTGTCACTGTGCAGTTTATGTGTTTAAGAATGATGTCTGATGTCTGTTTCTTTAAACTGACGTCATGGTTTTGAATGAGCTTTTGATTGGTGTATGGCTATGTTATTAGGCGCGTCACACGCCAAGTTGTGATGGCGGGAGATGGTGTGGAGCCATTTTTTGTAGTTATCATTGTGCATGACGTTGCTCCTGAAGAAGCCGGTGAACGGCGAAACAAAGGCTTTTGTCGAGCGAGCTTTAGTCATATTTAAAAGTTATATGATAACACTAGAACTTTGGATGTCTCTCCCGTGTTCCACGGTTCCTTTGTTGGAGGTTGAAATTCACCATGAGCAGCGTTCATTGAGGAGTTAGAGACCTGGCTGGATGTTTCATTACTGCAAGATAAGTTTTTCAGTGCTTAATATTGGCATTGTTATACTTTTGAATTTCTCACTGTTTCTATTATAATTGCAGGTATCGCTCCAGTATTTGATTTAGGCTGCGTTCAGCCTTTTTCATTTAAGTTGTACGCTGATTGGATTGACGCTGTTTTGAATGTTATGGATTAGTGTGTGAGTGAGGTTTGTAAGTGTGAATGTGTGAATGTGTATTAGTGATTTCATTTTAGCTCTTTGGATTTAGAAATAATTTGAGACTTTTCCCGTGATTGAAGTTTAGGGTGTCTTTAATTGATGGAAGATATTGGTATTTTCAATTTTGGAAGGTAGGGTAGGCTATGACCGGTGATGTGAGCGTCTAACAACACCTAAGGTGATTTATCATCAAATGTGGAGTTGTGCCATCTGAAGTCCAGGATACCCCATAGTGCTCTATTCTAGCTCTCATCAGTGACACCTGTGTGATCCCTGTTCTGGGGTCTAATCACTGATGTGTGTGTGTATGTGTTTGTTTCACACACTATGGTTGGGTGCACATGTGTCCTCTGTGAGCATGTCCCAGGGAGTGACCAGTAGACTGTCTGGAGGAAGTCAGTGCATGGTTGAAACACACTGTATGCAGGTGCAGAATGACAGTGTTAGCCGCTGGTGCATGGCAGGCTGTGGCAAGTGAGGACCTACAGGCAAAGAGACACAGTATTGCCCATCTGCCAATGGCCAGTCACAGGTATGGGTCATATGCACCAGCCCGGGAGGGTTATCCTTCCCCATCATGTCTGGGTTTGCTGCACCCATAGGCAGTCCCCCGTGCCCAGGCACCAGCTGGCACCAGCTCCCCTGCTCCCCCCCCCCAAGAGTGGGGAAAGGCATATAGTGTATACCACCCTGAGCAGTAGGGGGTCAGTGTGACATAAACACCCATGCATGTCCAGACACCTCCCTGCCCTACTAACAGGTGACCATGGCAGCCTGACCTTAACACTGGGTATGCACAGATCTGGGCGGTGTCTGATTTCAGAGAGCCACATGTGACTGTAGAATCCAGATGATCACCGAGGTACCATCGGTTACACTGTGACGAACACCTGCCACACACTGCCAATGATGGTGATGTGCAGCAGGACCTATCCCTTGCATCACATGTACTGTGGACCTAGTTCTGTGTGCACATCATTACCCTCAAGATGAACACAGAACCTGCACAATGGAGGGGTCTGTAGCCAGTCTGTGTCAGTATCACGCACGGCAGGCCATCCAAACAAGCTGTGGTAATGGAGAGGCGCAGACCCCAATTGGTGAACAGCCATAGACCGCTGTTTCACATGTGCAATGCATCATGGTTGCTGATGCTTTAAACCTATCCTGGTGCACAGAGCAGATGGTTTCTGCAGTGATCGGCACATACTCAGTAACCAGCCACTGCTGTACAACAGGCAATAGAGATATAGAACACTCTTTAGTACACTGATGTTGCAAACAGTGACTATGTGGTGACTCCATGTTGTTTCCCCCCTCATAGCTGCCCAACTCTGATGTTTTGCATGCTGCAACAGGCGTATCCATGCAGAGCCGTGCTGCCAGGCCATAATAACCACATGACAGATGCCAAATTCCCTCCAGTCCAGCTATCTGCATCTGGAAGCTGTGTAGAGTCCTGTCTGGCTGTGGAGGGTGTCACCCAATGTCCTGCGCTGGTACCCTGTCCCGCATTGCTCATCTGTGTGCGTGCCTTGCCTGTGACCAATGTGCATGGTACCACCAATGCGCTGTTGACCCAGCATTGTAGATATCCTGCCTCCATCACCCCCACTGGGGGACATGGATCCGCGCCATCTGCAGCCCAATGTTTCATCAGTATGTGTCATTGGAGAGGTGGCCTAGTGGTTGGGGCAAGTTACCCTCAAGCCAGAAGGTTGCAGGGTCAAATCCCACCAAAGGACAACAACCATGTGCTGGAAGGCCCAGGGTCTCTAGTCACACAGGTGCCCCCCATGGTCATGTGCAAGCCACCTAACCCAACATTGCCTATGTTCCCTGTAAAAATAGTTCTCCCCAAGTCACAATGCCCTGTGCAATGTAATATAAGTTTGTGAAATGTAAACCACACTGGTATCATGAGAGGCAGCATGTGAGACAGATAAATATCTATATATATATATCTATATATTGTCATAACGCGGAACCTAGGAAGGAAATAGTTTTAGAAAAAAAAACCCTGTTTTACATGGAACTGAGAAGATGCAGAGAGCGCAGTTCCAGTGCAGCACAGCCAGAGGGCATATGAGCAGTTCCACACAGCCAAGAGCAACGTGCTCTGACACTGATTGCATTAGTAGCAAGCAGTTTCACCTGAGATCAAGCCCAAAATGTTCAAACCAAAAATCCCTTTATAAAGGAAACCAGATGGTAGAAGAGAGGGGCAGCAGCAAGGAGAGCAGTAGTAAGAGCCGGCAAAGCAGCAAGGAGAGCCGTGGAAGCAACAGGAGCGGCGAAAGTAGCCTAACCAGGAACATAGCCAGAAGCACAGCAAGTATCACTGCAAGAGGCTCAGCAAGAGGTTCAGGACGGAGCACAGCCTGGAGCAGCAATTTGGATAGCTGTGGGAAAAGGAACCTGGAACAGGACAGCTTCCACGTGCAGCCAACTCAAAGAGACAGAATCCAAAGGAGTTTCACTCAAAGGGATAGAGTCCAGAGAGGCCAAACATATTGGGACAGAGTCCATAGCAAAGCAAACAGAAGAAGAAGCAGTTTGCCTGATAAAAGCAACTCTCCTAGCCCAAGTAAGTTCATTGTATCAAACCAGCAAGGAACAAGGAGGGGAAGTTCCTACTACAGAGATACCTTTGCTAAGAACCACAAAGGGTGGAAATCCATACCGGGTTTGCCTGATAGCCCTGAAAGCAGAGCACTGCATAGAACAGCTTGTTTGCCTGAGAAAGCACGTTACAAGGAGAGCTCTGGGTGTGGCAGCTTAGAGAAGCCAAGGTATGCAAAATCCTTAATTCTAAGAGAGAGTTTTGCTGATGAAAACCCTGTTCAAAGAGTTAAACTTTATAAGGGGAGAAGAAGTAAAACTGATCTTTTAAAAGCATTTCCCCAAAGCTTAGTAAGAGAGAATTGTGGGAAGCAAAAGAATCCCTGTGAGGAGTTAACAGGGAGTGAAAGTTATCATTCATCTGAGGAGGGCAGTGACCCTGAGTCAATGGACTTTGAATATGAAAACAGTATTCCCATTCCTCAGGAGGAGCCGATGGAATGTAATCTTTGTTCAGCAGCTAGCATGAATTCCCTGCAGGATTTCTAGAGAGAGAAGAACTCTGCTGATGATGAAGTTTGTAACCATTTCTCTGCTGATATATTAATTTGTTTTGATTTAAAAGAAGCCTTAGCCCAGACTTACACTTAACTGTTAAACCTACAACAGTTGATTGTTTGAAATGTTGGTGGAACCTTTTTGTTAAAGAGAAGGACTGTATTTACTTTCTTTGTGTCTTACTGGACCTCAGCGTTGACCGGGGAAATAAAGCCTTGTTACTCTACACTTCGGCTTGAATCATTCTTCATAAGGAGTTCTGTACTACAAGGACCAGAATCCTCTAGGCCCTTTAGGTCAATCACTCCTTAAAAATTAATTAAATGCGCCAGATGCCCTTACTCCAACCAACCACTAGGGGCACCTGGTGACATAATGGCGTAGTTGTTGGATGTTGGGACAATGCCCTAAGATGCTAAAAAGAAAGGAAGAAACCACTAATACTGGGTGAGAAAAACCCGGAACGGATTCGAAGAAAACCCGAACCGGATTCAGAGAAAAACCTGGAACGGATTCGAAGAAAACCCAAACCGGCCCGAGAAAAATCCTGATTGGATTTGAGGAAAACCAGGACCAGGAACACGAGACCAGGAGCGGAGGTCATCAGTGGCTACCAGCAGTCATAGAGGGCTACGTCGTGGAGCTGCTGCAACCTTGTCTGGGAGCTTGAGTCTACTCTACTACCAGGTAAAGGTAGAGGGGTAGAGTGGTCTGGATACTGGTTGGGAAGAAAAAAAAAAGGAGAAAAGGGCTAAGTGTTTGTGGACCACACTTGGTTTTGTTTTCTTTTCTTTCTCTTTTCCCTAGGTAAATTCCCTCAATATGGAGCAGAAGGAATTAATAGAGTGGATGATGATGCAGTTTGAGAAACAGAGAGAACTTGCCTGTCAAACCCAGCAACAAGTCATACTAGCGTTGCAGGAACAGCAGAAGCTCTTTTTACATCTAATGGAGGCTTGGGCAGCCCAGCAACAAAAGGTGCCGGAGGGAGCCTCCAGTCAACAGGGACAAGTTTCTGGACTGGGCAACTGGCTGGTAGGACTAGCCGCTTTTGATTCTCTGACCATAGGAAAACTAGCAGCCACCGATGATATCGACGATTTTATTGACTCTTTCGAAAGGGTAGCTAGTTCAGTAAAGTGGCCTAAAGAACAGTGGTCAATTAGGCTAGCAGCTTCTCTTATGGGGGAGGCGCTGTCTGCCTATCGGGCAATGCCAACCGCATTAGCGGCGGATTATACCGAGGTGTTGAAAGCCATACGGGAGCGCTTAGGCCTAACACCCCTCGTATATAATCGCATGCTGCGAGCTGCACGCCTTAAGAAGGGTGAGACTCCGAAAGTATTAGGCCATAGGCTTAGGAGCTTAGCGGAAAAATGGCTAAGACCTGCTGGTAAAAATGTTGAAACGATTATGGATGAAATAGTCCTAGAACAGTTTATGCATGCAGTGCCCAGCAATGTGCAGAGCTTCCTAATTCTACAAAATTGTAGCACCACAGCAGACGCCATTGTTTTGATGGAAAGATATTTGGAGGCGGATTGGGCCACCCAAAATTCTAAAGAGGTTTCCGAAAAGGCAAGCGGTGCGTACAAGCAGTCCTTAGGAGCTCTCTCTCATTGTAAGACACACAATGTAAAATGTAATAATGCTTTATCAAGGAATGCTGATAAAACATGTTTTACTTGTGGAAAGACCGGTCACGTGAGAACTGAGTGCCAAGCACGTGTGGCTCTCCTAGAAGAGAACCAAAAGATACCATGTGAAGGTTTAATCTTGCATGTGTTTGTGCAAGGGGTTCCAACCAAGGCTCTACTTGATTCCGGTGCGGATCAAACAATGATCTCTCGCAAGCTTAGGTCCATAATTAAGGAGCGAGCAGAGTCTGCAACGAATCAACCAGAATGCCATGTAAAAATAAAATGTGTTCATGGCACTGCCACATTGTATCCTGTCTATAACTTAACTATAAAAGGGTTGGGAATAACACAAAAAATGTTAGTAGCGGTTGTACCCAAGTTACCGCAGGAGTTAGTCTTAGGTCGAGACTGGCCCCACTTTAAAAGAGGGTTAGAAGAAGGATTAACGCCTCGGGAGGCTCTTGCATCTACAAGCATTCTTTCTAAAGGGACGTCAATTTCTAGTCCTCTTCTAGGAAAACCCAAAGGCTCTAAAACTAAGGTACCATAGGAACCGGTAAAGAAGTTTGCATTGAGGTTTTGCAAGACCTCTAAACACGCACGTAGTCCCTGTCAAGCGTCAGCCCAAGCCGCGGGATACGATCTGTACAGCGCAGAGAATAAAATTGTTCCCAGATGCGGCAAGGCTCTGATTAACACCGGACTTCAATTGGAACTACCCCCGGATGCTACGGGAGAATTGCGCCTCGCTCCGGTCTAGCTGTTAAACATTTTATTGATGTTGGGGCCGGCGTGGTCGACCCAGACTATAGGGGCGTCGTAAAGGTCCTCCTATTTAATTTCGCTGACGAGGACTTTGAGGTAAAAACCGGAGACCGTATTGCCCAAATAATTTGCGAGAGGGTTGGTTTCCCGGTTTTGGAAGAAATAGAGATGGTAACACCCACAAGCCAAGCTGAGGTGAAAAGTTTTGTAGCAGTGACTAAGGAGCCCTTGGATGAAGACCTAGGTCCAATTTTGTCTGACTGCAAAACCCATCCTGTGCCGCGTGTCAGCGAGGAGCTTTCTATAGTACAGAGGCAGCAACTATCCACCCTGTTGAAGGAGTTTAAGCATGTACTGACACCCCTTCCAGGGGAAACAAATTTAGTGGCGCATGAAATAATTACGACCCCCGGGAGAATTATTCGGCAAAGGCCTTATCGCCTACCAGAGGCAAAGAGACAAGAGGTCATATCGCAAGTCCAGGATATGATGCATATGGGCGTAATCGAAGAATCCAGGAGTCCCTGGAATAGTCCAGTCGTTCTAGTGCCCAAACCTGACGGAACCATGCGTTTCTGTATTGATTTCCATCGGGTTAATGAAATATCCACTTTTGATGCTTACCCTATGCCCCGAATCGAAGAACTGCTGGATAGGCTGGGGCAGGCCAAATTCCTAATGACATGACAAAGGGCTATTGGCAAGTGCCCTTAACCAGAGAAGCGTGCCCCAAAACAGCCTTCAGTACTCCTATTGGGCTGTATCAGTTCAGGAGTATGCCCTTTGGTTTACACGGGGCTGCAGCCACTTGCCAGAGGTTGATGGATATCGTTTTACGCCCTCATCAAAGCTACGCCACCGCTTACATGGATGACGTGGTTATCCATAGCCCCACCTGGGAGCAACATCTGCTCCAGGTAAGAGCGGTGCTAACAGCAATGCGGCAGGCCGGGTTAACTCTAAACCCCGAAAAATGTATGTTTGCTGCCGCAGAAGTTTTAGGACACATCGTGGGCCGAGGCACAGTACGTCCTTTATTGGATAAAGTGGAGAGCGTACGTAGTTTTCCCATTCCGCAAACTAAAAAACAACTGCAAAGCTTCTTGGGCCTTATAGGGTACTATAGGCGCTTTATACCCCACTTCGCAGAGGAAAGCATGTTATTCACTGGAATGTTGAAGAAAAACGCTCCAACTACGCTCCACTGGACGTCAGAGGCAGATGAGGCCTTCCAGAACCTAAAAGAAAAATTATGCAGGGCACCAATATTGCGAGGAGTCGACTTCCATCAACAGTTCCTGCTTCAGATGGATGCGTCAGAAATCGGCTTGGGAGCCGTCTTTTCGCAGGTTCAGGAGGGCGCGGAACATCCGATTCTCTTTCTCAGCAGGAAGTTAAATCAAGCGGAACAGAAATATTCAACTATTGAGCTCGAGTGTCTCGCCATAAAATGGGCTGTAGAGGCTTTAAAATTTTACCTAACAGGAAGAAACTTTTTCCTTATTACAGATCACGCTCCGCTCAAATGGTTGAGCCATATGAGAAACGAGAATAGTCGCCTCACCAGATGGTACATGGTGCTACAGCCATATGATTTCAATTAATTAAATGTGCCAGATGCCCTTACTCCAACCAACCACTAGGAGCACCTGGTGACAATATATATAGAAAAAACACCCTGGCAATTCCTGCATCATCAAGCTTCCCCCCCCCCCACCCCTTTTGCCAAAGGAGTGTGTTACAGTGCCATAATGAGGCTGGGGTTTTGCAATATGTCTGGAAAGGGTGTAATGTCAACCTCAAACGATGGAAGAGGATGCAACAATGGCAAAAGGATGCGAATCTGGCACGTCCCACCCACAAATAACAGCCGTGACGAGATGCATTACAGAATGCCTGAAACCAACAAATGCTAAAAATGTCTCCAACGTGTGTACGCGCAGGGGTATGCGTGCGCACATGCACAGCAGTATGCGCGTGCAGCAGATGCATGGCAGTATTGCGGGGGCATGCAATGCACAGCTGTGCCATCACTGCGTCATCGGTGCGTTGAGCACACAGCAGACAACATGGCTGCCAGGTCAACGAAGCCTGCGTTCACAGATGCAGACCTGCACCTGCTGGTGGAGCTCATCTGTCTGCGCCAGGAGCACCTGTTCCCTGGCTCATCCCGCAGGCAAAACCTCAACAGGGTGAGGAGATCATGGGTGCACCTCACCAGGCGCTACAATCGCGCTGCAGACTACCCACGTGAGGTAATTGCATGGGGACAGGCACACTAACCTAGCAGTGCAAACCAATAACCAGCAACCAAAAGACATATCAGACATGCACAGCAATGGAACAGGATGTGTATGTGGGGCAATCAGGGATAATGGTAGGCCTCATGGCTGATATGTGCAGGTCTGCCCCATCTGCAAGATGCACCAGCCAGCATCACAGAGGTCTGTCAACCCTTTGAAGGCTTACTCGAAGTAATTAAACCACATCCTGCATCTGGACTACGATGTGGTATATATCAGGAAACTGTAGCCACCATATGCAATAGCAGCTAACAGTGATCTGCCGCCTGCTCTGATCATGTATGATATACCATATGATAGGAATATCCCGTCAGAACATTGTCTCCCAAGAGATGTGAGAATGGCCAGGAAAGGTGACTGAATCACCCAGGTGCTGAGGTACCTGTCCCTTCTGCAGGCTCACAAATATGCCCCATCACCAGGATGCCTAGGGCCACATTACAGAGCCCTGTTAGCCATCCTGGTGTTGAGGTACCTGCTCCTGGTTGAGTGTCACAGGGCTGTCTTAGCCCCAGAATGCCCCAGGGCTCATTGAAGAGCCCTGTTATCCATCCTGGTGCTGAGGTACCTGCTCCTGGTTGAGTTTCACAGGGCTGTCTTAGTCCCAGGATGCCCCAGGCCTCCCTGCAGAGCCCTGTTATCCATCCTGGTGCTGAGCTATCTGCCCCTGGTTAAAGTTTACAGGGCTGTCATAGCCCCAGGATGCCCCAGGCCTCCTTGCAGAGCCCTGTTAGCCATCCCGGTGCTGAGGTACCTGCTCCTGGTTGAGTTTCACAGGGCTGTCTTAGCCCCAGGATACCCCAGGGCTCATTGAAGAGTCCCGTCATCTATCCTGGTGCTGATATAACTGACTGTGGGTTAGTTTCACAGGGCTGCCACAGGCCACATCCGAGTGGTAGGTCAGTCACCCTGGCGTAATGATAAGTGCACAGGCTGGTAGGTTCAGGTCTGGCCCACCCCCATGTTGCCAGGCACAAGTCCAAACGTGGAGTAAGGAAAGATCAAACTTTATTAAGCGTGTAACAGGGACTACCCAACACAGGCTGTGTTTCGTTACCTTCGTCAGGGGTAATACATCTGGCACACTAAAATCATAAATACATAAATACATAAATATCAATAAAAAATATGTAACTTAAAACATCATAAAAAAGGCAAATCATAAATAACTAACTGGAATAAATATACCAAATAAATAATTAAAAGAACAGATGGCTATTGATCACCCATAAAATATGTTTATGATGTTCTTACTAAGCTTATATGCATGATTATTGATACAGAATTGTTGGCGTTTTATGTATGGAGCTATAAATGTATTTTTATGGGTGATCAATAGCCATCTGTTCTTTTAATTAGTTATTTGGTATATTTATTTCAGTTAGTTATTTATGATTTGCCTTTTTTATGATGTTTTAAGTTACATATTTTTTATTGATATTTATGTATTTATGATTTTAGTGTGCCAGATGTATTACCCCTGATGAAGGCAATGAAATACAGCCTGTGTTGGGTAGTCCCTGTTACACGCTTAATAAAGTTTGGTCTTTCCTTACTCATTGTTTGGACTTGTGCCTTCCTACCTACGTGGTAGTTTTGCCTCCTACAGTGCCACCCCCATGTTGCCCCAGGACACCAGAAAGCATGTGGTGGCCCACACCCTGGCCCCACCTGGGCATGGCTGGTGCAGTGCCCAAGGCCCAGTGGTGACACACATGATAAGACCCCCCCCCATGGGCACAGCAGCACATGCCACGCAGCCTGTACATATGTTGGACATGTGTTTTAGCCAGGCAGATGGGTGTAACTGACATGCTGCCACAGTTCATATGTGTGGGGTGCGGTGCAAGCCCTGCCCCTTCCCAGGTACACCATGTATGGATGATGGCACCATGCATGTCCACCGCCAATGACCACGTGACACACAGCATGACAGCGGCACAAATGACATGGTGGTGTAGGGCCATGTGCGGCCAGGCCGATGGGCTGTAAAGGTGTGGCAGGCAGCCCAAATTCAGCATACGTAGGGGGCAACCATGACATGTGCACACATGTGTGTGCCATGGCCAACAGTGAGCATTGGACACACAGCACACATTGGAGGTAGCCACCTACTGTCCCCAGCTATGTGTGTTGTGCAGCCCAGGATGGGTCATGATGACTGGCCCCTAATGGTCCCATACCTTGCTGTGTCCACAGGTGGAGGACCTACATAAGAAGGGTCGGGAGCTGAGGGCCAGGTAACCAAGGTTCCTGGCCAGGGTACATGCTGAGCTGCAAGATCAGCGCAATGGTGAGTGATGCCAACCGTGCCATGCTCCATGGCATGTAAATGTGGGCCAGCAGCCTGTGAGGCATGTGTTGTGATGGTGCCAGTAATGCATGTCTTACCCCCACAGTGGCTGCAGGATCAGATGAGCGCCCAGCAAGGCTGGATGCTGGACCAGGCCAGCCAGCACAGGCTGAACAGCCAGAGGGGGGCCCAGAGGCAGAAGCCAGCATGGAGGCCAAAGAGGAGGGGGGCCTGGAAGTATGGAGGGGAAGGGAGAGGTGTTGGGGAGGAGGAGGGGGTGGGGGAGGTGGAGGGAAATGAGGGGGGAGCAAGGGTTTGTGGGGGCCCCTTGAGGGGGAGGAGGGGAGCTGGGAGGGGGTAGAGGGGGAGTGGGCAGAGGCAGAGAGGGAGGGGATGTGACGGGGTGGGAGGGGATGGGCAGTCATGAGCAGCACAGGCTGCCACAGGGCACTGGGAGCCCCAGCCACCTGCCCCATGGTGCCAGTACTGTCCCTCAACTGGGCAAGGGCCTGCTACCCAGTGCCACAGGCAGACATACCCTACATGCAGGCACACAGGCAAGGGGGGATGTGTGTCTGTGTGGCTGCATGTGCGGCCTATGCCTGGCTGTGGTGGTGCATGACCAGGCCTATGCACAGCGGGAGCACACACATGTCCTGGGGCAGCTGCTGGTGGCCTTTTCCATGGTGGATGACTGGCTGCACATGCTGTGGGAGAGGGGCGAGGCAAGTGCAGCTGGCCATCCACCCAGTCCAGGAGGCCCCCAGGGGGTGTGAAGGGCAGCCACACACATGATCCCCGCCCTGTGTCAGCCTGTGCCCTGGACTACCATTGCATCGGGAGTGGATGATGGAACACAAAAGAATGGCAGACCAACCCTGTAAATAAAAATGTACATATGTTTAAAAAATGCATGCTGGTCCAGTGTCCCATCTAGCCACATGGCAGAGAGGTGAGAGTGTCAGTCGTATGCATGCCCGTGTGTGCGTGAGTGCATGTCACCATACCTGAACATGGTAGACAACCCATGGCAAGGGCGGTGTATGGCTATGGGCACTGATAGATGCATCACCACAGGTGCAGGGGGGGTAGCATTGGGCTGCCATGGCCAGACCCATGCTGGCAGACATATGCTAACATTACACACATGGTGCGGCGCATGGCATGGATCCAACACAGCACAGCTATGCACCTGATGTCACATGAACAGAGCACACACACCCCTGCCATGTGTGGTGTGTAGGGGGCATGGCATGCCAATGGATTGGTGTGCCATGGCCATATGCCTGGCTGTGTACACCCATTCCCCCATGCACTGGGCAAAGCAAGTAGCATCTAGCTGTGTGGTAACATATGGCAGTACGGGGGTCTGACATATGGGGCTGGGGGCTGCCATAGACACCATGAAAAACAGGAGAGAGACGGGCAAGGTCAGGTGTGATATTGGTGGCATGGGTACAGAGAATGGTGCGTGGTGGGACACCACAGAGGGGCACGACAATGCATGTAGGCATGGGGGTGGGGGAGCAAGGGGGCAAGGAGGGTGGAGGTGCCGAGCAGTAGCAGTGCCGGACCCACACGAGCCGCAGGGAATGGGGCGGATATGGTTATGGGGGTATGAATGGGGAGAAGATTCGCTGGTCCCCCTGGCTGCCCGTGGGGGGTTAAGGTGGACCCCAAGTGGTGGGACAGGGGAATGGGTCACAGAGGCAAGAGCAGGGATGTGGTACACTGAGGCATGGCTGCCCGCCAGGTGGGCAGGGGGGATGGTACGTACGCCCTCTATGGGTGGTTTGGGGCATACATCCGAGGATCAGGGACGTACCACCGCTGCGGGGTGCAGAGGGGAACCAGGTGGACGCACCCTGAGAACGGCCATGTGACAGCGGCCTGTGCCATGCAGACACTTGGGACCGGCACAGGCCCAGGGGGGAGGCGAGGAGTGGAGGGGAGGAGGAGGGGAGCAGAGAGGGGGAGGAGGGGGTGGGGAGGGGGTGGTGGGGAGCGAGGACGGGGCATGGGAAGGGGAGGAGGGGGTGAGGTGGGGGGTGTGAGGGTGAGGAGGGGGTTGGGGTAGAGGCAGGTGTGGATGTGAGGGGCGGCCATGGAGGTGTGGCCAGCTGAAAGCGGCACATGCCATCACAGGGTGCTGGGGGCCCCTGCCATCTGCCCCACAGTGCCTGTGACATACCCCGTCGGGGCGCAGAGCCTGCGCACATCAGCGCGGGATGGCATGCCACACATGCAGCCACACAGACAAGCATTGCCAAGCTGTGGGCCAGATGGCAGTGACCATGGGCGTGGTGGCTGACCAGCTGTGCATGCTGTGCAACATACTCACAGCAGGTGCAGCTGACCAGCCACCCAGCCAGGGCAGCCCCCAGGGGGTGTGAGTGGCAGCCAGACCCACGTCTCCACCACCCTCTGGCGTCCTGTGCCCCAGGGCTGACAACACCGGCAGCATAGAGGCCAGCAGGGATAGGGCCCTTGGAAGCACACAGCATGCATATGTAACCCCCCTATTGTAAATACACTTATGTTTTTGCCATGTTCAATGCGTCCCAGGGTCTCATTTTGCAACATGGCATGTGGTGTGTTCTTTCCAGGCATGTGCATGTCCCTGTGTGTCCCCCAGGGGGTACCGATACCAGGGGGTATCATGGCGGTGAGGTGGGAACATCCACTGTGGATGGGTCAAGGGGACAGCCCAGACATCAATGGCGGGGGTAGGGACAGCGGTGCGGGTGGACCTGCATTTGTGGGCACATACCCCAGAGGGCATAAATGGGGCCGTCACCTGTTGTGGACCACTGTTGAGGGCAGGACAGGGGAGTGGGGAGAGGGGTGGGGGGTCACTGTAGAGGTCGTGGGGGGGCCATGAGGGGGAGGGGGCAATGGCAGGGGACCCGTATGCAGTACGGTAGGCAGCAGTGCAGGGCCAGAGGTGGAGGGCAGGGACGGAGGTGGCTGTAGTGACAGTGTGGCGGGGACAGACTGGTAGGTGGCGTGCAATGTGCATGGGGCGCCAGCAGCAGAGGTGCTGCAGGATGGACACGGGTCTTGCTTTAGTACAGTGCATGCAGAAATGGTAGCGATGGTATCACAGATGAGCATGGGGCAGATTGGACAGACAGGGGCGGCTCCACCACAGATGCCCCGCCTGGCTGAGCTATCCATGGGGACAGAATGGGCCAGCTTGAACCCAGGGGCAGCGGGTATGCTGGGGGTGGTTGCGGAAGCGAGGGTAGGTGGTGCTGGATCGCCAGGGGGTGGGGGCTGTGCAGTGGCCCAGATATGTTGCCAGTGGCAGGGGATGCGAATACACATCAGTGGGTCACAGGGCATCCGTGGTGGGGACCTGTGTGTGGGTTGTGGCACAGATGTGGCAGGGAGGGTGGGATGTGCATGACAGGACTTTGTTCTGGGGGGGTCTGGGGGGGCGGGAACAAGGGAGGGTGTGGCGGCAGACATGGCTATTCCAGGTGACAGTTATGTGTGCGGGGGTTGGGGGAGCAGGGGAAGCCCGGGTCACGACCAGCAGGGTCTGTTGGGTGAGGGTGCACCCTGAGCAGGAAAGGGTGAGGGGCATGTTCCCATGGCAGCCACATGTGTGACCGTGGACATGGGCCATTCATCTGAAAGCATGGGCACATGGCCACAAGTTACACCAGTGATAACATCCTTTATTGTGCACACCGATCCCCCCACCTACACCCCCCCACGTCCTCTGCCACATCCCTGAGCACCACGTGGGGTGGGTGCTGCTTCTGCCACTGGTGCTGCTGCGACCAGCTGGACCATGTGTGCCAACATGGCCTCATGCACGGCTACCATCCTGGCCATGCTGGCTGCTATTGCCCCTGTTGTCTTGTTAAGTGTCCGCATCTCATGGCGGAGGCTGCCCAGCTGCCACCGTTGACGGCGCACCTCCCACCACAGGTGATCCTGTCCTGCCTCCATCTCTCGCAATTCCATCTGTATGCCTGTGGGTGAGACATGGTGGAAGCCATGAGACATGGGCTTCACATTCCACCTGTACACATAAAATGGCTGGCCAGATGGATCGGGCACTCACCCTCTGCACCCTCTGCATCCTCTTCGCTGCCTCGGAGTGGGAATGCATCTCCCCTATTACCTGTTTGATGGCTGCCTGTGCAGGCCATGATGCTGTACCCGGGGATGGTGGTCTAGCTGCACCACCAGTTGCAGCCCCCGCTGTGACATTGCTGTTGCCTGCCTCATCTCCTGCCACGCTGTCCTCTGGGAGGTGGTGAACCTCTGCATCCCCCTCCGGCTTCAACTCTGCCTCATCCTCCACGGGCACCTCCACATCCGTGCCCGCCTCAGACGGGAGACATAGTCTGGGACCTGGGGGTCCCACCTCTGCAGCCGCCTCCATGGCATGTATGTCACCTGTGGGCATACACAGGTTAGGTCGCCAGCCTGGCCATCCGCTTACATGTACCTGTCCCTGTCCCATCATGGCCTGCCAGGCGGGGTGGGCTGTGGGATACGTAGGGCAATCGAGGCCATCCCCAGCTGTGGATATGTGGCCATGGACTGTTCCGGGGCAGGGACGTGTGGTGCACCATCAGTTGTATGTGTCCCCGGTGTCAGCGGCGCCTCACTGGTGGATGTGTATGCATGCAACTGGATACAGGCCGCGTACACTGCTGGGACTGCTGGGGTACTGGTGGGGTTGGCGGCCCACCGTTGCCTGGGTCAGGTGTGCCCTGTGGTGGCTGGGATCTGTGCGCAGGGGTGCATGCACCGTGGTGGTGTGGGGTCATAATGGAGTAACTGGCATTTGATACTGGGTGCCTGTGCAGTGCGGGTGCATGGATGTGTGTGTGCCACATGGGTCTGGCCTGGCTGCACCGGCCACCATACCCATGCCACCCCTGAATGGTGCCCCGCCCCGTGTCCAGCATCCGAGGCTCTCCTCACATCCCCCCTGCCCCCCGCCCTACCCACCTCGGCACACCCACCCCATTGATTGCCATCGCACATTGCAGCTGTCCCACCACATCCCCACCCACCGCGCACGTGGGTGCAGGGAGACACTGTCACCAACACACCCTACATCACCGGGTGCTTTTCTTCCCCCCCCCCACTCCTTCCAGTGTGGCTCCACTGTGCATAGGTGGTCAATAATCCCTGCCCCTGCCTGACCCCCTCTGCGCCTGCTGGCTTACGCCCACCCACCCTCACCCATGTGCACCATCGTCACGTCACCCTCCCATGGTACCCTGGGTCCAGTGTGGCCCAGTCTGTGCCAGCCACCCTCAGCTGCTGTATCGCTGTTACAGGTCTGCAGTGAGATGTCAATGACATGCCACATGGGCCTTTACTGCTGCCATCACCTATGGCCGCTATGCTGCTCCTGTCACTGGTGGCCACATTATCCCTCTTGGTACCCTGTCTGTGCATGGTCCTATGGCTGTGACCTGTCCCCAGCCTCCCCCCAATCCCCGTGTGTTGGCACACCCTAGAACACATTCCTATGTCCCACCTGTACGTGGGTATGCTGTATCCAGCTCAGGCGGCAGGCCGTGGAGGTAGATGGGCCCCAGTCTGTCAGCCAGTAGCTGTTCCAGAGGTGACAGTGTAGCTCGGTATGGTGCACCCCCTCCTGTTACACAGGCATGGCATCGCTCAGCGATAGTGCGAGCCCAGACAGAGCGCTTGATGTTGCGGAATCTTTTACGGTTACTTTCAGTATTGCAGGTGGATCCCCTGCTGTGGCCATTGCTGTCATTACCTCCTCCCATGCGTCGTTTCTCTGGCTGATGGTGGTGGTGCTGCTAAGCCGCCCAAATAGCACCTTGTAGCACTCTAGGATGGCTGAAAGGGGGAGGTCATTCTCCTCCTGGGTGTAGTGGGCTGCCCTCCTCCTGGCATCATCTGGCACTGGCCTGCAACGGCGCCTGCCACCTGCCACACCTCCACATTGTTGCTGCACCCCCTGGCTGTGGCTGGATGGGCCTGCCTCGCACCCCTCCAGCTCCCCCTCTGTTGGAGACACTGCTGCCTGGTGGCTGTTTGGGTCGCTCTCTGTCATCTCTGGTGCTCCACTGTGTTCCATTGTGTGCCACCATTGCTGATCTGCTGTGCCCCTTTTACATACGCGGTGCGTGGTTCATCTGATATGCTGGTGATTGCACAAATTCCAGTGGCATACCCTACCTTTACTGTGACCTCTTGTGGCCTTTGCCTGTGTTGGACAGTCCCTATCGGACACCTGCTGCACACAGACGGTACATTGCATGTTTGATCTGTTTTGACTCACATCACACTTCACATGTTTCTTATGGGCTGTTTGTTTTGGCGGGGACCTCTGTGGGATCTGTGTGCACTGACACTGCTGGACATGCTGTGGCCCACTGGGCAGCCTGTGTTACATGGCCATAGACATGGCCGTGTCAAGATAGCAACCTGGTCAGCCGTGCTATCTCCAGCTGTGGGCAACACGCACTGTGTTCTGTGTTGTGATCGTGTCCTGTGTAGATGTCTGAGATCTTATTATGTACATATTGAGGTTTTTCTCTCTCCATTGTGACCATATTTTGTGTACAGCATCCCTGTTTCTCCTTCCTCCATCACAGGGCACAGCAAACACACATGGCATATTGTCTACATTGCGGCTGGCCTACCCATCACAGTACCATTGGTGGACAGAGCAGCTCCATGCAACGATCCCTGGGGATGGTGCCATTGGGTGATGGGCCTCAGCAAGTGGGACACATGCCTATGATGGACATTATTGTTTGACTACTACTTTGTGATGAACAGGGACAACTGACACAACATGCAAAAATTGTTATTTGTAAACCGCACTGATACCAAAGTGCGCGGTATATAAGAACTGTAAATAAATAAATAACATTGCTGCCATACTCTGGCTGTGTGTCATGATCATCGCGATGGACACGCAGTACAGTCTGCATTACTGTGGCACACTGAGTTGTCACATGTAACCTTGCATGGATCTGTGACAGCCGTTATGGCACATGTGTACTTTCAGATGACATTTTCACTGGGGACAATGTGTACTGGACCGAACATATACAGTAGGATGTCACATACACACTGTATGTTGTCCATCTATCTGACAATGTGTTGATGTGTGTGGGCCATGTGTATGACCTGCAGTGCAGTATGTCTACATATGTTTGTGTGGACAGTTGCATGCAGCCACGTGTGTGCCACAGGGGTAACATCCTGTAGGCCCTGTTGCTATGTCTGGCTACCTTGTACTTGGACATGACAAACTGTTAGCCACCACACCACTGTGATGCGTGCCACCATCTGTGATTGCGGTTTGACCCTCGCAGGGGGTGTTACAGTTCTTCTGGGGCAGCACTCTGTCATGATTTAACGTACACGGTGCATGTGCATCTGCCTGATTCCAGGTTAGGAATGGTGCATGTGCCTACATGGATTCTGTGTGGGTTCATGCACCATTTTAGTCCCTTCGTGCTACCTCCACATACATGTTATTGTGTGTGGTTCCTCTACAGATGTGCCACTGTACATTGATTTACCTCCCCATCAATGCATGTGTGCCCAAATCTCCATATGACATAGCATTGTGCCACAGACATTGCACCATTACCTTAGCTGTGGTGCAGGGGGTGTCTCATATTTCTGCCTTAGGTTGTGCATCCCCTGTTCATTGGCATATCTGTGATGCTTCTGTATCCACAACACCCATTGCAGCAGGCCTTCTGCATTGTGCTACCTCTATGTCTGTGAGGTTCATCTATGTTTGTTTTTTGGCAACATGTGCATCTCCTACCTGTTTACATGTCCTCATTTTGCCTTGTGTAACTGTTATTGCTCCCATTTGGTTATTAAAGGTGTTTTTGTACATGCGTAACTGATGTCTGCTGATTCTCACGTAAATCACAGACTTTTGACTGGCCATTTACACTGTTGTAGGGTCCATTGATACCCACACATATGCTCTACACAGTAGAGGGCTGCTGCTGGGACATTGGGACATGGCATTTTGTTACTGTTTCTACATTTGCCTGTGCACTGCAGATCTACATTACTGTATGGAGCATGGCATTACATCTAGGTATCCTCCGTTCCGACCCTATCACCTTCTGCTTATTTGACCAGCTTGGTGCACCAGCCTGGACCATGCCCCCTGTTAGTTGTGTGTTCCTGTGCTATTCCCATGATGATGCAGACAGCACACATCGGTGCCATCTGGTTCACTCACATCACTGTGTCGCCTGTCGACCTTTCAGGTCATTGCCCAATGTGTGTGTTCTATCATACACAGCATGTGTGTAGTGTATTGGATGTTCTGCAGTTGCATTCCTACGCACAGATGGTTTCACTGATGGCCATATACATATTCCATTTTAACACAGGTACATTCATCACTCCCATGTGCCTGTACAATTGGATGTCATCTGTCTTGGAACATTGTGGCTTCTTGTGGGTGGGCATCTCTACTACTTGGGCACATGCATGCCCAGGCTGCAGCCTCTACATCCCCGCCTGGGATGTGTGTGTCAGACATAGCTGGCATTGGTGTTCATTGGCACTGGTGCTGGCAGTGACTGAGAGACTGCTTGGATATGCACCTGCCTCCTTGTCTACACATCATCCACTGCAGAGATGTTGATGTGTTGGTGTGGCACTATGGTTCTCACACTGGTCTGCGTATCTGGGGACCTGGATTCAATTCCCCATGTAACATTTGTCAGGCCACATTCCCTGCATTGCTCTGATGGGATCCAGTTAATCATTGTCACCGTTTGATGTACATTATGAGGGTTATGTTGCCATGTACACTGTTTTGCTTGATATCATGGCCAGGCTCTGACACCCATTACAGATATATGTGTGTAGGCTAGCAGACATCTAGCTGTATATGCTTTTCCTGGCTTGTGTGTCCTGTATTGCCAGGCACGTATGCCTTGGTGGACATTTCATGACTCCTGTGTGTTTGAGCCTCCATATGCAGCACCCACTGTGTACATGTGCACACCTTGCATCTCCTGGACATGATCTGTCCTGCTCCTCATCTGTGGATAGACAAGTGGCTTTTGTGTGACATTTTGTACAGACATTTGTCTTTGCTGCTGCATCACCCCATTGACCATCCTGGATCACTGGCAGTTGCCTGTGTGCCAAACGTCTGCTGCCTCACATGGTGCTATGACTTTCCATACACACATGCCATTTAGTGGTACATATTAGCATTGCAGTTGCTGAGGTTGTTCGGCATAGTGGTTAGAGGCATGCATTGGGCCACCATAGGTTGTGGGTTTGATCCCAGCATGTTTTCTTCCTCTTCTTTCCTTGTGTTCTGCTACCCTTACCATGCAATGGCTGCAACTTCGTCACCTCTCCGCACACCCTCCCTTCTCTTCGCTGTGCACCACGGTGTGCCCTCTATGTAGCCTGTCTTTCACATATTAGCTTTTACATATGGTTCTTATCATTATACTATCCAAGTGAGCAGTTGGCTTGGGGGGTTGGTACTGCTGTTGTTGGACACGTTGTGTGGGTTCGATTCTCATGTGCTCCGTTTTGGTTCTGTTCTCCGATTTTCCCTGGTCCACTGACCATGCACACGGCTGTCCCCTCTGCAGGCCCCTGCCACCCTTTCTATTTTGGATATTCACTTCTTGGCATGCTATGTTAAGGGCATTCCATTTCATGGTGTGTGTGCATATGTTTATCTGTGTCTCTTGTCCCACTTACAGACTGTGATATCAGCTGTGGACGTCTGTTATGCATTTGTGCTGCATCATGGGTACTGGTGGGGTTGCCCTAGCCTGGCACACAACAGGCGTTTTGTGTGGTGTCCTGCAGTGTTCTTGTATGCAGACATTGCTGTGGAACTCAATATGGTGGTATAGCCTGCCTGGTTTGTTCACCGACTTTCTGCCCACTGGTCATGGGTTCAATTTCTGTTTATCCCCGTTTTTTATGCCTGTCCTTTACAACTACTTGTCATTTCTTTGGACAGTCATATCTCTGCGGATCTGTGCTGCCAGCCCATAGTACCCTCACCACAGTTGCCAACAATCTTTATAAGGTGTTATAGGGCTCCTAATTCAGCATGTTATAAGGCACGTTACTAGGCACCTTATTAGGCACAGTACATGGTACGTTATTAGGCACAGTACATGGTACGTTATTAGGCACAGTACAGAGCATGTTATAAGGCACATTACAAGGCACCTTATTAGGCACAGTACAAGGCACGTTAGGCACGTTCCTTGCATTGTGCCTAATAAGGTGCCTTGTAACGTACCTTATAACGCGCCTTATAATGTACCTTTTAACGTGCCTTGTACTGTGCCTAATAACAGTGCCTTGTAATGTGCCTTATAAGGTGCCTTATTATGTGCCTTGTACTGTGCCTAATAACAGTGCCTTGTAACATGCCTTATAATGTGCCTTGTACTGTGCCTAATAACAGTGCCTTGTAATGTGCCTTATAACGTGACTTATCACGCCTTATAAGGCGTGTTACCTGACACGGCTTGCCATAATGATGCCCCGCCCATGCCTTTATATGGGCATCTGTACCTTTACCGCGGAAACTAATGCAAATGACATTACCGCAGTTTAGTAAACATGCCCCTTTGTTTTTCCAATGTTTTTTTTTCTTCTTTAACATCCTAAGCTTCAGTTCTCCTTCTTTACTCTCTGAAAGACAGACTTCAAACGGCTTCTTTTAAAAATCTTTTTTTTCTTCTTTGCAATGCTAAGTCCCAGCATCCCTTCCTCATTCTGAAAGCCAGACAAAATGGTTCTCTGGGGCTGGACTGTGTCTTGTAGCCCTGCTATATCACAATGGCTGATGGGATTGCATAACTTAGGCAGGTAAAAGTTTCTCTGGCTGCATGTCAAGGATTTGCAGCTTGATTGGCTCAAGTGCCTTGTTTTGGCTGCTGGTGACCCCTCCTTGATCATCTCCCCTTCTATGATTGGCTCCGGTGTGTCTGGCTGTGCCTGTGCATTTGACGAATGAAGTTAACTAATGGTGATTCAGAAAAATTTCCAGAGCATGTGCAGTAAGTTAATTGGCCCCAGAATGAACTGAAATCACAATTATCATTGATTTTCCCATTCATACAAAAATAATGCACATGCCTAATATACACATGCATGCCACAAATTTATAAACTGCAAGGATACACTGTATGTAATACAGCACTTGTACACATAAGAGGCAAATGCTATAAACATGCACAATAACAAGAAATAAGGAAGCCATTATCAGAAAAGCAAGCTTTGTCACAGGAGAAGTGGATTTGCCACTCAGCGAAGCAGACAAAACTTTACCATCAAACAATCTTTCAAGTCTCAGGTTTCAAAAGACACCCTGATCATGGGGACTACGCATAGAAAGATTTGAATTAAGCTCACACCTTTTCTGTAGTAGTTGAAGGTGAGTCGCATTCAGTCTTGGGCAGCATGATGTCATATGAAAATACATATATAGGTACTATTTTTATTCTTTGACCTAAACATGTCTGTGGGAACGCCTCTTCACAGTCCAGCTAAGAGCATGTGCAATGTGCAGACAGGCAAATTTGCACAGGTAAATGTCTTTGAAAATTGACTAACCCATGTATAAAAGTACCAACTTTTTTTTAAACCACCATCTTATATTAGTCCTAATTACTGTTCTTCCTGAGACCATGTTGGGATCTGTATTCATTTTGATGTAGGTGCTTTATTCATTAAATGCATGTGTGGGAGTACCTGCAAGGTAATTGTATGTTTTGAAAATTATAGGGATGTTTAAGCTACAGCAAATTTACAACTTTTTAAATTAAACTTGATTTCAAATTTCCTTGGAGAGAAGACAAAATGGAGAGACCAACCTTTGGCTCATTGTCTTATTCTGTGTTGACAAAAGCACAAAATGTCGTGCTGTGAGGGCTTGCGTGCATCAGTGATGCTAAGAGCTAAACTATCGGTAGTTTAACTACTGTCAGGGTCTCCCAAGATGGACAGGTCTCAGCTGAGGTGCCAGACCAAGACAAACCACCCATCTGGGCAGCAGCAGAATGGGATAGTGTTGACGGCGGAGGATCACAGTTTTGTGACAACGGCAACAACACCAAACTTAAATTGCACGGAAGAAAGGCCAGGCAATCTGCTTCTGTATCTTGCCATGAAAACCCAATGGATAGTTACAACAAAACAAATTGTGCTATGGTGCTGGAAGATGAGACCCCCGGGTCGGAAGGCACTCAACTAGCTACTGGGGAAGAGCTGAAGACTTTTCAGAGTAAAGCCAGCATTTATGATGTGGTTGGATCAAAGCCCTCGGGAAGTCTGACTGCTGATGTAGCTGCGCATGAAATGAGAGTCAGAAGCTGTAAAGATGTCTTACAATAACAGCAGCTACGGGTACCAGTCTGTCAACAATGAGCCGCCTGACTGAAGACCGAACACAATTTAGGATAGCTATCCAGAGGGTCGCCATGAGTCGAGTCCGACTCGACGGCACTTAACAACAACAACAACATCATCCTCCCATTCATTGATTTTTAGATGGGCATGCAGTAATTAAAGTAGAATGTATTTCTTTAAAGAGTGGAAATAATAGAAACATAGAAACATAGAAATATGATGACAGAAAAAGACCACATGGCCTATCTAGTCTGTCCTTCCATATCAACAACTACAACAATCCCCTTTTTACCTTTAGAGATCCTCTGTGTTTGTCCCATGCTTTTTTGAATTCAGTTACTGTCCTCATCTCTACCATCTCCACTGGGAGAATATTCCATGGATCCACCACTCTTTCCGTAAAGAAATATTTCTGCATATCACTACTGAATCTATCTCCCTTCACCCTCATCCCATGTCCCCTCGTAGTAAAACTTGCTTTCAATTGAAAGAGGCTCTCTCCCTGAACATTTATGCCATGGAGGTATTTAAACAACTCAATCATATCACCTCTATCCCGCCTTTCCTCTAAGGTGTACATATTAAGATCCTTCAGTCTGTCCTCATATGCTTTATAATGAAGACCACTAATCATTTTAGTAGCCACACTCTGCACCGACTCCATCCTGATCACATCCTTTTGAAGGTGCGGTCTCCAGAATTTCACACTATACTCCAAATGAGGTCGCACCAAAGACTTATATAGAGGCACTATCACCTCCTTTTTTCTGCTAGCTATTCCTCTCCGTATGCACCCAAGCATTCTTCTAGCTTTTGCTGTTGCCTTTTCTACCTGTTTAGCTACTTTAAGATCATCAGACACAACCACGCCTAGGTCCCGCTCTTCTTTAGTGGACAAAATTACTTCAACCCCTATACTATATTGCTCCCTTGGATTGCTGCAGCCCAAATGCATGACCTTACATTTTTTAACATTAAATCCCAGCTGCCAAATTCTAGACCATTCTTCAAGCTTAGCTAGATCCCTCCTCATGTTATCTACACCTTTCTGGGTGTCTACTCTATTGCAGATTTTGCTATCATCTGCAAAGAAGCAAACCTTACCCGACAGCCCTTCCGCTATATCACTAACAAAGATGTTAAAAAGAATTGGACCAAGGACAGATCCCTGGGGCACACCACTGGTAGCATCCTTCTCCTCAGAGTGAGTTCCATTTACTTGTACTCTTTGTCGCCTCCCACTCAACCAATTTCTAACCCAAGCAGTAACTTTAGGGTCCATCCCTAGGGTGCTCAGTTTGTTTATAAGTCGCCTGAGAGGAACAGTGTCAAAGGCTTTACTGAAATCTAAATACACCACATCTAGGGCTCTCCCTCGGTCCAACTCCCTGGTCACCCAGTCAAAGAAATCAATCAGATTTGTCTGACAAGACCTGCCTCTGGTGAATCCATGCTGTCTCGGATCCTGTAATCCGCTGGACTCCAGAAACCTCATTATTTTCTCTTTCAGCAGCGTTTCCAATAATTTACTCACCACCGAAGTTAAACTAACCGGCCTGTAGTTTTCAACCATATCCTTACTTCCGCTTTTGTGTAAAGGCACCACATGAGCCTCTCTCCAGTCCTTTGGCACTACTCCTGACTCCAACGAGGCATTGAAAAGGTCAGTCAGTGGAACTGCTAGAATGTCCCCAAGTTCCCTCAGTATTCTAGGGTGTATCCCATCCGGTCCCATCGCTTTGTCTACTTTAAGTTGAGCTAGTTTCTCACAAGCACAGTCTTCTGAAAATTGTTCAAGATGTCCCTCGCTTCTGTTCCTGTTTGTGGGTGTTTTCTGAGGTCCTGCTCCTGGTTCTTCATCTGTGAACACAGAACAGAAATATTTGTTAAGCAATTCCGCTTTATCCTTATCAGCTTCTACATATTCCTCCCCTGCACCCTTGAGTCTGACAATACCACTTTTGCCCTTCCTCTTCTCACTAATATATCTGAAAAATGTCTTATCCCCCCATTTTATTGCATTGGCTATTTCCTCCTCCTTTTGAATCTTTGCCTTCCTGACTACTTTGCTAGCTTCTCTAAGTTTTTCCAAATACAGATGCCTGTCTTCCTCTCTCTGTGATATAAAACTAAAACTATAAGCATGGCCAAGATGATGGGCAGGATCTAGACACCTTATAAACCCTACAGTCAAGCATGGATATACATGGTTCTCACCAAACAAGGTTTGCATTTGTAATCCATGTTTCTTTTGTCACTAAGAAGTCCATTTTTTCTGCCATTTTTAGGCTTGTTTTTATAGAAAGCAAGACCATAATTTCCTGAGTCTATCTATCTTTCTAGCCAGTAGCCATTCATCCATGCTCACACATTTTTAAGGCTTGAAGGATGTGTGGCCTGCACATGACTATTCTTCATTTTGTATACATAACAGTAGTTTGGGAGATGGGTCCAACCTGCCAAACATAGAAGGAGGCATTGATGGAGAAAGTAGGGATTTGAAAGAAGGAGGGAAGAAGAAATAAAGAAGTGCAGGGATAAGCCAGAATT
The DNA here is from genome assembly GCA_033557465.1 of Ichthyophis bannanicus. Taxonomy (NCBI): domain Eukaryota; kingdom Metazoa; phylum Chordata; class Amphibia; order Gymnophiona; family Ichthyophiidae; genus Ichthyophis; species Ichthyophis bannanicus. The sequence goes on along the minus strand of CM066034.1, from coordinate 612,681,166 downwards.
GGACAAAAGAGTGTAGGTGTGAGAGGAAAAAGTATGAGGAAGAAACTAAAGGGGAATGTAGAGTTGAATCATTGGTAAGTGAACTATGTATACCTCCGTCCATTCATTTGTACATCCTACTCACTCACATGCAAACATCCCACCTCACTAACTCATGCAGCTCACCCATTCAGGTATTAACACACATTCCATCCTCTTATTCACATAATCTTCCCACTCACACATATCCCACCCAGTCAATAATCCCACCCACCAACTTGCACATATTTACCTCATCCATTTACACCTGATTCACTCACAGATAATCCACCCAGTCACTCACTAGAGCACATACACTCCCCGACATGTTCACTCATACACACAAACATCCACCAACCAATGACAAACACGATAAGAACATAAGAACATAAGATATGCCATACTGGGTCAGACCAAGGTCCATCTAGCCCAGTATCCTGTTTCCAACAGTGGCCAATCCAGGTCACAACTACCTATCAGTTTCCCAACAAGACACACGAGTTCCACAATGCTTGTCTCAGGGCAAGAAGCAGATTTCAAGGATCCTCTTTAATAATGGCTTATGGACCTTTCCTCCAGGAACTTGTCCAAACCTTTTCTAAACCCAGCTACATTAACAGTTTTTACTACATCCTCCTCCGTTAATGAATTCCAGAGTTTGATTATGCATTATTAGTCTTAAATGGGTTACATTGTAGCTTCCCTGTTTGTCCCCTAGTCTTTCTATATTTTGATGGCATAAACAACCAATCTATGTTTACCTCTTCCACCCCGTTTATTAATTTATAGACTACTATCATATCTTTCCTCAGACGTCTCTTTTCTAAATTTAAGAGCCCAAACCTTTTAAGCCTTTCCTCATAGAGGTATCCTTCCAGCCCCTTTACCATTTTGGTGACTTCTTTGGTGATTTCTAATTCTGTTAAAACATTTTTAAGATACGGTTACCAGAATTGCACACAATATTCAAGGTGTGGTTGCACCATGAAACAATACAGATGGATTATAATATCCTTGGTTTTATTTTCCATTCCTTTCCTTATGATTCATAGCATTGAGTTTGCTTTCTTGGGTGGAGGGTCTCACACTGGGCAGAGGGTCTCAATTTGTTATCCATGATGACGCCTACATCTTTTTCCTGGGTGGTGGTTCCTAATGTGCAACTTTGCATCATGTAACCATAGTTTGGGTTGTTCTTTCCTAAGTGCATAACTTTGCCCTTGTCCACATTAAATTTCATCTTCCATTTGAATGTCCGGTCTTCCAATTTATCAAGGCCCTCTTACAATTTTTCACAATCCTCTTGGGTTTTAACAACTTTGAATAATTTTGTCATCTGTAAATTAGATCACCTCACTCGTTATTCCCATTTCCAGATCATTTATGAATGTTAAAAAGCAGCAGACCAACACAGATCCCTGGGGTACTCCACTATTCACCTTTCTCCATTGGGAAAATTGGCCATTTAGCCCTATCCTCTGCTTTCTTTCTTTTAACCAGTTCCTGATCCACAATAGTACACTGCTTTCTATCCCATGAATTTTTAATTTCACCAAGAGTCTTTCATGAGGGACTTTGTCAAAGACTTTCTGACAATCCAGATATACTGTATCAACCAGCTCATCTTTGTCTACCTGTTTATTCACACCTTCAAAAAAATATAGCAGATTGGTAAGACAAGACCTTCCTTGGCTAAATCTATCCTGGCTTTCTCTGATTCAATCATGACTATCTACATGTTCAGTAATTTTGTTCTTTATAATGGTTTCTACCATTTTGCCTGGTACTGACGTCAGGCTCACTGGTCTGTAGTTTCCTGGATCTCCCCTCAAACCCTTTTGAAAAGTTGGCATGTCATTGGCCATTCGCCAGTCTTCAGGTACAACAGATGATTTTAATGATAGTTCACATATTAGTAATAGTAGATCTTCAATCTCATATTTCAGTTCTTTCAACACCCTTGGATGTATACCATCTGGTCCAGGTGATTTGCTACTCTTCAGTTTATTGTATAGTTGTAATAAATCTTCCCAATTTACTGATCTTTCTTTTAATTCTTCCAATGCATCACCTTTAAATACCATTTCAGGCATGGGTAACCTCCCTGCATCTTCCTCAATAAAGTCTGAAGCAAAGAATTCATTCAGTCTTTCTGCTTTGGCCTTGTCACCTCTTAGCAGCCCTTTTATCCCTCTATCATCTAATGGTCCAACTGACTTCCTCATAGTTTTTTTGCTATGAATGTACTTGAAAAAAGTTTTATTATGCATCTCTGCTTCCATGGCAAGCTTTTTTTCAAATTCTCTTTTTGCCTGCCTTATAATTGCCTTGCATCTAACTTGCCAGTGATGTTTCCAGTTTTCATCACTTGGTTCCTTTTTCTATCCACATATGCACATAAGCAGACAAATGTTCAGTCATTCTGAACAAAGGAAATGTGTCTATGTACAATTCTTATATCATACACTTTATAATTTGTTTATACGTCTGAATTTTTCCACTATTTGATAGCTAGCTGGTTTACTCTTATCCTTTATGCTGGGTTTGTCCAAAAGTCAGTTCTGATTAGGTTCCTACTGATCCTATTTTTGCCTATAATTTATTTACTGCAAAAAAGGAAAGAGTGGACATTTTGGGATTTCATTTAATTAGAGTCAACATAGAAAATCATTTGTTATGAAAATTAATTGGAGTCTATTTTCTTCCTTTGGAGTAAAGGGAAGTGGCATTTATCTTTGGCTCCCTGTTGTGCACTGTTTTACATTTCTGTTAGAAGAGAGTGTTTGGAAATGCTAATTGTCTGTCTTTCTTTTCCATATGCTCTTCCACACAACCATCTATTTCATCTCTTGTTTTTCTTAAATAGATTTTGACAAGCAGTGGTCTTTTTCCTGCAACTCTATCCAGCTGAAATAGTCTCTCTCAGGGATGTGTTACAGACATATTTTAAATTCTGTTCCTGTTTGGTTCAATCACCAGTTTATTTTCAGATTCCATATTTTTCAGTTCCTTCAGGTCCATTGAAGTCAAAGAGGCAAGCAATTTTGCACTACAAGAAGGTAATGTTGTAACCCCCCACATAGGCAATGCTCGTTACCTTGTGTACATAGCCCCCTATTTTATAAACCGATGCACACACATGCCTCATGTATGTCATAGTATTCATTTACTATGGCTTACGGTTTTAGGTTATAATTGATAACCACCAATAGAAACACCCCCTCCCCCTCCCACCCAATGCTCTAATCATAGTTATTGGTTATAACTGATAAACCCTGATTTCTGCAGCACCCTGATAACATCATACCTACAGCGATGGAAGGCAAAGACTATGGGGTATGTTTACTAAACATTCCTAACGTGCGGGTCCGCGGTAGTGTGCGGGTGCCATATAAGGAGTGGGCGTTCCGGCCCAAAAAAGAAAAACCCGCGATTTACATATGCGCCAATGTGCGCGGCACCCATGTGCGCCCCGCACATTATCGCCATGAAAAGCTGCGCGGGAGTTATAAGGCGGCGCGCTGACGTGAATGCACACGAGCAGAGCCGCAACACAATGGTGACGACGCCTACCATCGGAGCACAGATCGGGGGTTCAATCCCCCGCAGTGCGCAATGAAGTGCTGGCTCAACCACCATTTTAGGAGGCACAGAAATAGTGCGCAGCAGAAGGCGGCGCGCTAATCATCTACGAGGCAGAGGAACGTTGTGAGGCATAAGGAGACGCGCTGACGTGAAAGCACACGAGCAGAGCCGCAGCACAATGGCGACGATGCCTACCATCGGAGCACGGATCGGGGGTTCAATCCCCCGCAGTGCGCAATGAAGCGGCTGGCTCAACCACCATTTTAGGAGGCAAAGCAATAGTGCGCCGCAGAAGGCGGCGCGCTAATCATCTACGAGGCAGAGGAACGTTGTGAGGCATAAGGCGACGCGCTGACGTGAAAGCACACGAGCAGAGCCGCAGAACACTGGCAACGATGCCTACCGATGGAGCAGAGATCGGGGGGTTCAAACCCGCGCAATGAAGCGGCTGGCTCAACCACCATTTTAGGAGGCACAGAAATAGTGCGCAGCAGAAGGCGGCGCGCTAATCATCTACGAGGCAGAGGAACGTTGTGAGGCATAAGGAGACGCGCTGACGTGAAAGCACACGAGCAGAGCCGCAGCACAATGGCGACGACGCCTACCATCGGAGCACGGATCGGGGGTTCAATCCCCCGCAGTGCGCAATGAAGCGGCTGGCTCAACCACCATTTTAGGAGGCACAGAAATAGTGCGCAGCAGAAGGCGGCGCGCTAATCATCTATGAGGCAGAGGATCGTTGTGAGGCATAAGGCGGTGCGCTGATGTGAAAGCACACGAGCAGAGCCGCAGCACAATGGTAACGACGCCTACCATCGGAGCACGGATTGGGGGTTCAATCCCCCGCAGTGCCCCATGAAGATGGATGGATGAGGCATCACCTGTCATGAGCAAAATTGATCTAGGAGGCATTTTATATGTTATTGTTAGCACTCCACCCTTCAAATGCACTATGAAAGCATTGTAATACCAGGTAATGCATATGGTGCACTATAAGGTAACGCACCTGTCAAATTTTAAAATGCTATGTCCACCAATTAAATCACCGGGGAGGGTGCTCTACAGTCTGTAGTATGAGGCTGGGCATGGTCCAAACACAGTCAGTGCTGGATCACTCTGCAGTCTAATACTGGGGAATCCTAGGTAGGTGAGCAGACATGCAGGAGGGAACAGCAGTGTAGCAGAATGGTCATGGCATTGCCTGATGGTGCAGGGGTCATGGTCCCAAATGAGCATTCACTAAGGTTGGCTGAGTGACATCTTTTGTCAGAATGCAACTGTACAACAAGTTGTGCTGGCATGTAGACACAAGCCTAGCCAGAGTATCGTTCCTCTAGGCTCCAACACAATGCACATCATAAACAACCACATCATCAAATGTGAGTGCACATGTATCCCAAATAATGCACAGAGCCGAAAGTAAAGGTAAACCATAAGTACAAGAACCACTGACACGACAGGTGCTGTAACACAAAGATCTCCACAAGGCTATGAGGCAGCAATAGAGATGGAGAAACAGAATGGCGGCAGCTGTACCTATGTACAGATTGATGGATAATGTACCATGTTATAATGCTGGTGTGCAACAGTGGATGGGAAGATGTGTCCAGCAGAGGAGGTTGAAATGGCAGGATATGTGAATTATCATGATCACACTGGACTAGTGGTGATATGTAGAGCAAACACAGGAGCGGCAAACATGGAGAGATGAGATGCAGGAAGGTGTAGGAGTGCAGGAAGGGTTGTAGCTGCATGCACATCAGGGCAGGATGACACAAGAGTTGGCAGACCGAAGATGGACAGATGCATGGCTCACAACCCAGATGGGTGTACAATGTGTCCACAGCACAAACCTGACAACATATGAGTGTCCGACAAATGGAAAACACACATGCAGGACACGCATACACATCCAAGAGAACACAGAGGAATCACACCTACGAACAACACCAGAAATGTTAATGCAGCAACAGGTAGGAAACAGCACCAATGTGTGTGTTTTAGCAACAGATGCAGTCAGAAATAGTACAGGCCCTCACACCACACGAATGCCGGTTGTAAGGACAGGCAAACCCCCAAGTGAAACCATGCACAAATGTCCCTGCAGAACCCCTGGGTACATATCACATCACAGTCTGTATTTGGGACCAGGGATGCATGCACAAACACGCAATGATTTGTCAGGCTGTAGATACAGCATGCAAAATATACAGTCCACATCACCCCAATAATGAAAGAAACACACATACAGGCACCTGAAGCAAGGAGACAATACAAAGCCCTCCCACTCACCAACAAAGTCATACATGAAGCACAGAACGCCCAAACTAACAACAGACTGTGTTGCCAAGGCCACGGCACAACTACCAGACAATCCCCCACCACCTCTGGTACTGTAAGCAACAAATGAACCAAATGCCCGCAAGGGACCTGCAATCGACACCCCAAACTGTATGCCCCATGTATCATGCACAGCCACCCAAGATGTCCTGGTAACAACACAGACCACAAATGCAATCCAAAATAGATGACAAACATACTGTCCCAGGAAACCCTTAATGCAACCCCGTAAACCACCCCATACAAATATGACAATGTGCACAATCTGTCAATGTCCATAGTATGTCCCATGTCCCGTGTTTAAACTGTCACTGTAGCGCCCCCTGGTGATGGCCGTGACCAACATGTAACATTCCCCCCCACTCCCTTGTATGAAATGCTCCCCTGACCCTGTAAAACGTGTGAGACCAAAACAATTCCATAAATATATACAGACATAACAAGAGGAAAGCAACTAATCACCAAGGGCAGTGGAGGATGCGTGGTGAAGCAATGTAGTGATCATGGACAGGACAGCAGAGAAAACCACATGAAAAAGGGTGAACACACACCTGTTGAAAATCATCACATCACACCCCCAGGTGCACAGCAGTGTAAACAACATAATGAGAGAAAGCTATGTAACAGATGATATGTGCTGGCTAGGCAGCACACAGTGCACACCCTGCTGCACCCTGACCAGAGACAAGGGTGTGTGTAGAGGTGATGAACCTGCTGTGAAGTAATGGTCAAGTCATCATAACCTAAATCACAATGTAATAACACTGATGTTGTGGCCTAACCGGATAACCTAATTGGAAACATGTCCCAATAAACACACCCACAAAGAACACACAGAGCCCAAGGACGACCTAATATTCAAAATACAGGGTCTGTATGTTGAACCAGTAAGAACCATTGATGTGCAAAAGGACAGACACATGCCCAGCTGCCATTGTACACTGTTGTGAGCACAGGTGGACATGGACCTTGCAAGCAACTCAGTACACACAAGTGTAAATGTGCACGATGAGAGGAGGAGCAGCCTAGTTTTCACAAAAATGTCTTGCACACAAGGCAACCACGCCTCATTTCAAAAAACCAGATCATGTGGCCCTTGAAAACTAACCCGAGGAACATTGTCAAGGTAACCACGGAGTCCCAAAGTCAGAAGGAGTCAGGACTTACTAAAAGGTACACATTGTAGTGCATGTGTGTAAGCATGACCAAGTACCAAAATAAACCCATGTTTGTAAAATACATATCCCTACTTGGATCACCCCTCACAGTTACTGTACACAGTGTAATCAGAATTGCAAAGTAAGCACCTCCCTGTTCAACGATGGGAACACAATCAGCAAGGTACAAACACACATGCCACATAAAGGTCCTTGCCTGAGCACACTTGAGTGTCATGGAATCTAATGTGTACCAGGTGCATGATATGCACTGGGTACCAGGGCCACATACCCGAGCATCTGCTGCCTGGCCACAATGTGTGAGCAACATATGAGGGCATGTATAAGCTAGGCGTTGTAAGCCATGGACCCCAAACAAATCACCTGTCCCCCCCCTCAACATAGCCCTCATGCAACACAGGTGACCCCCAAATGAGAACAACATATGCTGGCACAATGTTGTCATGTGACAAACACCCTCATAAAGATAGGTCTATCCTCCCACATAATGGCTGACTGGCACATCAGAAAGGACTCAGTGTTGTCCCCCGCAGCCCCGTCTGGTGGTGGCATAGTGTGTCCACCGGAGGCTGGCCGTCGCATACGATTAGGGGGATCAGGGTTGGCCAGTTGTGAGGGTCATAAGGTAGCGGACCTTTGGCCCACCCATGTTGCAAACCTCCAAATAAAATAACGCCACAGCCAAGTGTAGGGAAAAAATAAGAGGTATTTATTTCAACTTTGCGCAATATGTTACAAATATGCGGCTCTGAAAGTTACAGGCCTGTAGTAATCCTTGCATAAGGATCCACTCATACAAAATGGTCAATGTAACAACTGTCAATCATCACCGTAACTTAAATCATAAGGCATCATGTTATCACGTCATACATTCATGAACATCAAACAGATTCTAGTACCCCACTGTACAATACATGCATGACATGGGTTCTCCTGCCATCTCACCCCCAGATTCCACTGGCAGCCATTCCATGTGTGAGAGCTCAGAATTAGAAGCATCAATGGGCCTGAGTTGCGGCTTTCTGAAGGTGTGCCAAACCGTGTTCCAATGCTTGCTTGTCAGCTTGGGGCAGTGGCTCATGGCTATAGGATAGAACCCTGGCTGTCCAGCTGCCCTGGTTTTAAAAGCTCCCCTGTCCCAACCTTTAGCACCAACAGTATCCGTCGTGGGCAAATCATCCGTTACTTGCAGCTTCAAGGTGTCATTATTATACAGATGACATCCTCACCTCTGCTCCTCTCCTGTGCTAGGTTTATGCAAACAATCACAGGCAAGAACTGTGTCACCCTTGAGCTATCTGTAGTCTCTTCCAGGGAAGGCGTGAGGCCTAATACCTGCTGGCTCAACTAATCCCACTGTGTCTCTCTTCCTCCAGAGTGTGCCAGAAACCTATTTGAGGCAGGGCTGCAGCTGATGTCCCCGGCCCCTGCCTCCACTCCCGTGGCAGTTAGCTGGTGGTGGCGCCTTCTCAGCTGTACCCTGTTCACCAGGCCTCTGAACTTTCCACCCCTCTCTCTGGATATAACTATAAAAAGTGTTTAAAAGTACTGTTGCTGTCTCGAGTATCCCTCACAGCTGCATATCTTTCCATCAGATTGTGGTTTAGCCCCTCTCCCTGGATAGGGCCGTCTCCCCAGCTGGATGGGAGAGCACCTCCTTCCTTGATGGCTCCCTGAAGTGCTGCTCCATGTAGTTGTCTCTGGCTTGGTCTCTGGCCTACACCTTGGCCCACCCCTTGGCCCACTGTCCAAGTTGCCTCTTGGCCCCCTCTCTGGCCTGCTCCCCAAGTTGCTCCCTGGCCTGCTCACCAAGTGGCTCCTTGGTCTGCACTGCGGCCTGCTCATTTCCCTCAATGAGTCTGCTCTGTCACTACTGAAATTGTGACTGACTGGTGCCAAGTCCTGCCCATAGAGGTGTGGTACCCCTGCATCCAGGCTGGCTCTCCTGCTTCCTCTATGTGGGCCCTCAGGATATAGCATCTGAAACTTGTTTTTCTCAATATCTAAAAATGTGTTTCACATTGTCCAGAGGGTCCGCTGCATCACAGTGTACATCACACATATCATCTAGAGCTGAATGACTGTATGCTAACAGGTAGCAGAGACATATTAACACACAGAGAATACAAACACACAACTCTCCAAAAGATGCAGACAAAACACCGTGCAGTATGTCCCCTTGCATATTTTTGTTTGGTGGACAGTGTTTGCCTACCTATAGCATGGTCCATGACATGCTGAGGTGTAGGAGGCCGATGGATACCCACACTGGCACACACAAAATTTAATGGGCTAATGAGACTGTTGTCAATGCAGGGTGTAAAACTTGACCCTGGAAATGTGCAATGCAAGGCGGGGCCATACATGCAGAGTGTCACGTCAGTACAGTAAACATATACAATAACTAGCATGTCCACATGAAAATGATGGGCAGACAGCCTACAGTGAAACACAACGAGCCCATAGGTCCGCATGCAGTGTCTCACAAACATAGTCAGTGAGAAGCACAGGCACCAGCTGCAGACAAACATGTTATAGTGATGCCCCACATGAATCTAATCACCCCTGCCCTCTCCACACATCTACCAAGGATGTTGTTGGGCATGAAATGGTGTATGTGGCAGAACCTGCACCCTGTATAGGTGTGGGGCAGGTGGACATAGACAATTGGATCCCTCCATGTGTGACCCCATGCCACAAACATGGCTGTATGCTGATGTTGAAACCCACCAATTAACCTAACATGTGTGCCATGTCACACACATGGGACACACCTATACACTAACCAACTGTGTAGGCATGTCAGATATACATAGCTCATGTCAGTCCTTGATGCGCACAGTGTCCCAAAACCAAGGTGTCCCTGACATACAAAAGATCATTGAAAAACCAAACATGAAACCCTGGCCATGCACAGTAAAGTGCCACTATCCAATATGACACAGTCCATGAAAGTCCATCTGTGTCCCAGTAATCTGCAGGACACACAGCCACAGCATGCCACACACTGTGTGTTGTACAGGTCTCCCATGGGTAAACCAGAGGTCCAAAAGCAACAATGTCCATCACAGGCCTGTGTCCCACCAACATAGGTCAAACATCCAATGTCACATCTCCCCCGAAAAATGAAGATGAAGGTCAGTCCCACAACAGGCGTTGGATGTTGAGGTCAGATGCCCTGTAGGAAATGGTTCTGTCATGTCGTCTGCCCTGTGTCACGAGAGGATAAGTATGGTAGTGTTAGATACCTCGCAAAAACAGAACTGATTGCCAACATTAACAATGCACAATATACAGACTAAAGTGATGAAAGGTCACAAATTACATGAGATGTAAATTCAATAAAATGTAGATGACAGCCAACAGTACATGTAAATGCAGGCACGGCTGTCCCATGGACATGTTTATGTAAAATCCCATGTCACACCGGCATCTCACAGCTACACATCATATGCAGCTGTGTGTGTCTACAGAGATGCTACATAACATGTCCATGTGAAGATCACAAACCCCAGGACAGGAACAGCCAGATGTAAGACACAATTAGCAATGTTAAAACAAACCCAATGTGTGCATCGTGCATCCATCATCAATTCCCCAAAGTACTGCATAGCCACATCAGGTCACACCGAAGGGAGACAATGTCAGCATCACATGTCGATTTACCATGTACATCAACTGTTCATGCATGTCCACATCATGCCTACATATGAGATAAAGAAATGTTGCTCAACAGCTGTCACCCAAAATACAAGACACATTGCTGCACACAGCTCACAACACATGTGGACCATTATGACAAGATAAGCAGCACAACAGTAGAGGTAGCACACACCACGATGCCCCCCAGGTGCCTACACCCATGAAAGCACATGATAATGTACCATGCCTGGCCAATGCCGGAAGACATATTCAAAACATAAGTGCACACACACATACACAGTATAGGTTCGTCAGTGGCACATCTGAAATACATGGCATGTAAGTGCAAAAGTGCAAACCTGTGAACATCAGGGCCGAGTCACATGCACAGATATCTTGTTAATGTCTGCTCAAACTATGATGGTGAGGATAGCTAAGTCAGTATCCGCACAACATGACAAACAAATACATATATAACTGCTGCACAGCTGACTGAAAAGGTGCACCTGCAAACATACTGTACACAAACACATGGGGAGATGGGTCACAACACCAACACATGGGTGAGGGAGGCTGTCAGGAGAGAGGTGTACAACATCAGCTGCCTAAATGACACATAACAGGCGACATATTGTCCCCATGAACCCATATACACACAATGTAGCTGTAGATCCACCTACCCTGGACCACAGCCTCCTGGACGATGGGCCCTCATGTGCGAATGGTACCTTGGAACATCATCCTCATGAAGCGGGACCTGTGGAGAGGGAAACCAACAACCACAACATATATGTTAATTTCCATCTGTGAAAACCACAGTACAACGCAATGTCACCAGCTGGCAGACCCCACAACCTGACCCACTGACTGACTGTTCACCCTCACACTGTACTGATATACCACATGGGAGAGGCAGCATGTAGACATATGAAAACAATGAACAGTCCCTCCACAACACATTTGCCCCCACCACCCTCGGTTGTTCCACACACCTGTCTAAGGAGGTGTCTGCAACCACCATGTGTGAAACACATCACAAGGTCACACCATCAGTCTGTGTTGGCCAGGTTGACAACATAACCCCCTCTCTGTGTACATGACTGGCCAAATGTTGTTTGTTATGCAACAGTAAATACCTGAGATACCTGTTAATATGCTGTACCACCCCCTGTAACCATTGTGTGAAGGAATATTATGCATTGTAAATCCCGTACAGCAAGGATTACCTAGATCTGTGTGCAGATCATGTGCCTAAATACATGGCTATTGCAGCACCATGTGTGCTAGACAACACACCCATGTCTGTCTCTCATCAAACCATGATGGGGCCAGGTCATCCCACTGGTTATCAGGGAGAATGTTAATCCATGGTTAGGCGACATGTGCACCTGCACCACATATCCCCCACATAGGTCAGTGTGTGTATATGGACATAACATCCCTTCCCAGTGTACACAAGGCATATGTGGCTGTGTACTCCGCTAACAAAACAGACATACACCATGGACGAGAGCCATGAGGCAGATGTTGAGATAGTATCACCCACATATGCCACCCATCATATGCCAAAACGCTAAAATACAAAAATAATACAACACATGCCGCTCCACAGTAGTGCCCTGTAATGCACCCGTGGATGATCTGACCCGCTGCGCATCTGTATGTGTGTACATTGCAAATACTGCAATGAATGACAGCTCATTAGATAGGTGTACAACAATTAAATGGACCCCGGGCTGCACAATGCCCATGTCCATATGCCCAACCCTAGCCATGTATGTGCCACATTAATTGGTATACTGTATGTTACGTTTTGGTGTGCTACCAACACCTGTGACATGTAATCAATCCCATCATGGGCATGCAGTCATGCGCATGTGTACTTTGCTATGTTGGTCATGTAGCATTACACATAATAAACATACAGACATAGCCAGCCCATAATAGCATGACACACACACACAAGCAGACCCTGATTATAGTACATAAACAAGGTTTCCGCATGAGAGCTCTCCACATATGTTGCCCTCTACACCCCATTGAAACACCAATCATATGCATGACCCCGTGCCTCACACACACAATAGGATGACATCAGGGTGTTTGCACAGCAGTTGCTATCATACACAGACACTAACTAGTACTGTGACCCCCAAAAACACATAAAGGTGTCTCAACACATAAACCCCAAACAAACCAGAAACACTGTTGTGCCCTGTCCACATTGTCCATCGCACACCACTGGCCATTTGTAACAGTAAAATGTTCAGCATAAGGACTATGCAGTCATGGAACAGGATGCTATCTGTTGAGACACATCACCCGTTATAAACCCCACATGCACACAACAGCACATATATGTGTGAGGATGTGCAATACATACCACTGAATATCTCAGCAATCAACCTCTGCCTGACTGCTGTGCCTGCCTGTGTGTCACCACTGGCACGTACAGGGGGGCACGGTGGATCCTCTGCCAGATCCTCATTAATCTCTGCAGTGATATCATGCCTGAGAGCAATGTTGTGCAGGATGCAACAGGCAACGATTATCTCTGCAACAGTCATTCGCTCATATTGTAAGGCCCCACCTGTCCTATCCAGACACCTGAAGCGACTTTTTAAAACGCCAAAGGTGCGCTCTATGACAGAGCGGCTGGAGGCGTGGGCCTCATTGTACCTCCGCTCTGCACGTGTCCGTGGTTGACGCACAGGGGTTAGCAGCCAGGGTCGACATCCATATCCTGCATCACCTGCAAAAAGAGAATGATGCATGTGAATGCATGAGCGCATACCACCACATATTCACACAGGTACGGACCTGAGAGACAAATGCATGACACATCCTGACAGAACCATATGACAGCACAAATATACATTTGACGGAAGACCTATGGTGATAGAAATGTCAGGTAGGGCCCCTGTATTCTGGACAGACACGTAAAATAACACCAATGTCCCAGTTTTGCAAACAAACATCTGCTATGTGTGGCACATTAGTTTTGGTCTGCAGTCAATGTCCGCATCTCGGAAACCACCTATGGCAGCCTAGACCACCAGCACACAGAATACATGTGATACGTAGATGTTAACAAGCTATATAGCACATTAAGGTTTTATGCACTATGTAGGGGCACACCCAGAACACCTCTGACCAGGGGTTTTGACAACAACAAACAAATAACAAATCACAACACTGTGTCCACTAAGGACAACCTACCGACAGATAGCAGTCTAATGCCATATGCTGTGGAATGCTGACCACCAAACATCTCAGTGGACACCCTGTCCACTGTCACCATCCTGTTCACATCCCTGTTAGGCTGTGCTCTACAGATCTGCACACTGTAGCCCACATTAGCCCTGAACTATCACAACTAATGGAACTGGCAAGGTACCTGTGTATGGGGCACCCACACCTCTCTGCCTGCTCACACGTTGGCGCCTGGCCTTGCTGTCACATCCCTCAAAGGCAGAGACACAGCGGGTTAATGAGATACAATGGTGCTGAAGTCCCGCCCATCTGCAGTGTCCCAAAGTTATGCACACCACACGTGTGTATGCACACATGTTATGGGCCATGCCCAATGCATCACCCTACCTATGGTAATGTGTACCCAACGTTGCCAAGGTCATGAACAGCTATCATATGTGCCGAAAAACCAAACACAGCCAAACACATGTCAATCACCAAACAATGTTCAGGGAACCACAGTACAGTGTAGGGGTCTGTCCCCCACACACAGACATGATATGCGATAAGTGTCTGTATTGTGCCTCACAGTAATGTTACATGACATAACACAGTTACCTCAAAAGCCACGAATGCACAGGTGGGTGAGATGGGCGACACACTCAGCAGCCCACCTGTGGCCCAGTGAAATACACACACATGTTGATATGCACACCCATGTACATGCATCTGAACAGGTGCATATGTCCCCCAGAACATCAGCATGTCATCCCCAGGTATTGTGTCAAACCAGATGTCACATGTCACATCATGATGCATGCAAGTCAACATCTCCACCACCCCGTTCATAATGTCTGCTGAACGTTAGCTCAGCTGCCTAACACACAGAGAGTATATAGTTCATGATATACCAGATGTTAACTTAGAAAATGATCTATTCTACAGACAACATCATATATGTGGACATACTCACCCAGCAAGATGCAGTCCCCATACAGTCCCTCCTCAAACTGGCGAAAGAGTGCTGAGTGTTGCAGGATGTAGGAGTCATGGGTGGACCCTGGAAACCATGGGACCACATTCAGAATATGAAGATTAGCATCACATACAACCTGAACATTCAGGGAATGGTAGTGTTTGCGGTTGCGGAACACCACCTCCCTGTCTCTAGGAGGGACCAGGGCAACATGTGTGCAATCAATAGCTCCCATCACGTGTGGTATCCCAGCTACAGCCGCAAAGGCCTGGTTCAGGGTCCCCCACTGTTGCCTAGTGTGGGGAAGGGCTATGTAATTCCCCACCCGGCTGACCATGGCACGCAGTACCTGGTGGAGACATCGTGAGAAGGAGGGGCGGCTCATGCCACCCACTGCGCCCACTGAATGTTGGAAACAGCCAGAGGCAAAGAAATGTAAAGCAGCAAGTAGCTTAACTAAACCCAGTATGGCATGTGACCGATTAGTTAGGGGCTCGAGGTCAGGTCTGAGATCCTCATAGAGCTCCCTAATAGCCCTTGTGCTCAGCCTGTACAGGGAGATGACCTGGTCCTCACACATGTCCTGGAGCTGGGCCCTGGGCCTGTAGAGGCGAGGCTGCCGAGCCTGCACCTCGGCATGTCTCCTGCGCCGTGCACGTACACCAGCTGCTTGGCCCCCCTCCACAGCTGCAGGTCTGATTTGCTGCGGGACTACACCCATGCCCTGTGCCTCAGCCCCATGGACACCATCCCCCCTGTCCGGCAACTACAGCATCTGCTCACCTTCCAGGGCACATGCAGGAACAGATATCCCAGACATCACCTCCCGCCGCTGGCCTACACAAGCACACTACAACACACACACACAAAGCACCCACAACAGTCACCAACTCACAAACACCAACTGACTAACGGAACACACGGATGAAATACACAAAACAGTACACACAATACAACTCAATACACACAGTACAACGCAATAGACAATTAACTACACAGATAATCTAGCACAGATCCAAATGTCAGCCTCTCCAAACGTATAACTCGCCTACAATACAACCCTCAATGTGTACGAGCGCTGCCTGACGATATGTAGATGGATTTCACGTATGGTGATGTGCGCCTGTGCCTTTGTGCGTCGGTGCGCGCCGCGGATGTGCGTCACGCCCATGTGCATCCCATAGAGCATTCCCTGGCGTCCGTGGTTGCCGCGCTGGGGGCGTGTATGCGTGCTGCATGCGTCTGCATGCGTAGCACACAAGCACGCCCATGCACATCTCTGACGCAGCTCCGCGGCGCGCAAAAAAGACAGCCCATGCGCACATCTGTGGCGCAGCAAAAGACGACGAACAGCAACAGCGCATGCGCAAAGGCAAATATGAGTTGTGTGTGCCCCCTAAAATGGTGGTTGAGCCAGCCGCTTCATTGCGCACTGCGGGGGATTGAACCCCCGATCCGTACACCGATGGTAGGCGTCGTTGCCATTGTGCTGCGGCTCTGCTCGTGTGCTTTCACGTCAGCGCATCTCCTTATGCCTCACAACGTTCCTCTGCCTCGTAGATGATTAGCGCGCCGCCTCCTGCTGCGCACTATTGCTTTGCCTCCTAAAATGGTGGTTGAGCCAGCCGCTTCATTGCGCACTGCGGGGGATTGAACCCCCGATCCGTGCTCCGATGGTAGGCGTCGTTGCCATTGTGCTGCGGCTCTGCTCGTGTGCTTTCACGTCAGCGCGTCTCCTTATGCCTCACAACGTTCCTCTGCCTCGTAGATGATTAGCGTGCCGCCTTCTGCTGCGCACTATTGCTTTGCCTCCTAAAATGGTGGTTGAGCCAGCCGCTTCATTGCGCACTGCGGGGGATTGAACCCCCGATCCATGCACCGATGGTAGGCGTCGTTGCCATTGTGCTGCGGCTCTGCTCGTGTGCTTTCACGTCAGCGCGTCTCCTTATGCCTCACAACGTTCCTCTGCCTCGTAGATGATTAGCGCGCCGCCTCCTGCTGCGCACTATTGCTTTGCCTCCTAAAATGGTGGTTGAGCCAGCCGCTTCATTGCGCACTGCGGGGGATTGAACCCCCGATCCGTGCACCGATGGTAGGCGTCGTTGCCATTGTGCTGCGGCTCTGCTCGTGTGCTTTCACGTCAGCGCATCTCCTTATGCCTCACAATGTTCCTCTGCCGCGTAGAAGATTAGCGCGCCGCCCTCTGCTGCCCAACAATGGACGTGCGTGTCCACCGCGCCGTGCTGCGTAAGCGTGATGCACGCATGTGCGTCTATGTGCGCCGCACCCATACACCGCCATGCACAGCTCTGACGCAGTTCCGCGGCGCGCACGCACACATCCGCGCCGCGAAAAAAAGGACCAACAGCGCATGCGCAACGGAAAACAGCGACGGAACCATGGTATAAATAATACTGTATCACAGGTAAACGAAGAGGGTGGTGCTATACGTACGGAGGGAGTGTGCAGAGAGACAGAGGCGGGTTATTGCAGAGGTGGAGAGGTAACGGGTGTTGCAGGGGGAGAGGAGTCTGTGTGTCTGTACGGCTTTGTACTGTATATGGTGTATCAGTGTGTCTGTGTCAGTTCTGTGTGCATTGTTGTGTAGTGTGCAGGGTAGGGTCGACTGTGTGTGGTGGGGTGGGCTGCTCTGCAGTGTGTAGGGTTGTGTGTGGTGTTCTGGCCTGGGTGTGGGGTGGTGAGCACAGAGGGTGATGGAGAGAGAGGGGGACGGCGAGAGGGAGAGAGAGGGTGTGCATGATGAGGAGACTGGTGTTGGGGAGGAACAGCAGGGTACTGCAGAGGCGGGTGGGCCGGTGCCATCGGTGCCTGAGGCCCGTGCAGGCCCATCGGGAGCAATTGATGTGGGTATGGAAAGACACACTGGCAAGAGGAAGCGCCCTCCTGTGCCAACTACTCAGCGGAAGAGGGCGCTGAAATTCAGTGACCATGAAAACCACATCCTCCTGAGCATGGTCCTTGAAAAGTACGATGTCCTGTTTGGCTGCCTCAGCAGCCAAACAAGCGTGGGCAATCGGAATGCGGTGTGGGAGGATGTGAGGCTGGCAGTGGCTGGGGCGGGTGGGCCACCAAGGGACTATGACTGTCTGAAGAAACGTTACTACGACATAAAACGAGGTGTACGGCAGGTGATGGTGGCCGAACACCAGCATGCCATGGGGACAGGTGGCGGGGGCCCCCTCATCTGTGCACTATCGCCCCTTGAGCGGGAACTCGCAGCACGACTGGGGGATATTTACACCTGTGGCCTTCCTGAACTCCTGGACACTGCACACCCGCTGGCAGGTACGTCTGATAATTTGTTGTGTAACAATGTCCAGGCAACAGTCTATGTGTAGCACCGTCTGTAACTGACAATATGAAGCAGGTCTATCAGCTAGGCATGTGCACCTTACAACCCCTTAGTACGCTAGGGCTAATAGGTAGTCCCCACAGTGTATGCCTGTCAACCAAGGTTAGGTGTCAGGGTTGGCCAGGCCATGTAATGGACAAACCAACATGGCTCACTGTAACAACACCCAGGTGTGATCGAACCTGTGAGCTGACACGAACACAGCTCACAGCTGCAAACTGTAGAACTCTGCTGTACACAGTGTGTGGATAGGCATACCAGCATAAAATGTCCCCCAGGGATACACACAACATGCACTGTGCAGCACAGCTCACCCCTTCCATCCCCCAAGCATCACCTCAGATGTGACATGTTGGGAAGCCATGGGCCGGGCAAACACATGAGCAAACGACATACAGGTCAGAGCCCAGAGAGGGTGTCCACAGACCTGACATCGCACCCAATGGCAGCCCGACGATGTCAGCAGCCCAGTCAGTAACATATGTATGGCATGACGCAATCACAGCATCACAGAGGTCCATCAGTCTCACACTGTCAGACAGGTTGCATGTCGGGGGGCTCTGTCCCTCCTGCAATAACCGTCACAGGGCACTGCAGTTAACTATGCACATACGCCTTCCCCGGCCCCATTGGCCATGACATTTCCCCCCCCCAAGCCCACAGCACACACATAACTGAGTGTGTGGGTCCCCACAATGCATCCAGAGCATGCCCCCCACCTCATATTGACCTGAAAACCCCTGTGAGCCAGTACCTGTTGTGATCACTGCTGTGAGAGTCCCACTTACACGACCCTCCCATCTGTGCTGCTGAACCCTCTGTCAGGGCCCTTGAAAACCCAGCTGCGATGTCAGCGCCTGTTCTGGTGAACATGTCTGTATGGACACAGAACATACCTTCCCGTCCTGCAGTCCAATGTGCCACTGTGCACCCTGTCTATCTTGTGATGGCCCCCTTTGCACTCATCGTGTGTCACCACAAAGGACATACTGTGCAGAAAGATGGCTGACACCCATGTCTGTGATGTACGGTGCCCAGTATCCTGGCCCCACGGGTGTTGGCGTTGCATTGTGTCACAGCACACAGCCTGGGTGAGGTCTGAGCACAGGCCGCACATGCATGTGGCACACATCACCCTGTTCTGACCAGTATGACTGTTGCTTGTCACAATATATGGGTTACAAGCACAGGGAGGTAGCAATGAGATATACAGACACATCCGACAGGAAATACATGGGTGACACACTAGATTAAGGTGTAGACCACCTCTACCTCTGATCACTACAGACCAGGTGCAGCATAGATGCAGGTCCCACACTCACACATGCAACGCCATGGATGATGATAAGGCAGAATGCCCTCATGCATCACTGACCTGTAGCATGTACCTCTCTATTGACAGGACAATATAGTGTTTCCCTGTCCGATGTCCTTGTCACCACAGTCTGTCCACGGAACATCACACCACTCATTAACCGATGTCAGATGACATGTGATATATCAGCACTGACAATGCTAACCTGACTGCTGCGACTGTGTAGGTGCATAGTAGCAGCAGGCAGATACACAATGTCCAACCTAGAAAATGACATGTTACACAACAGCGGTCAATGATAGGAGACCTGTGGAGGTGCAGCACCAATGGTAGAGGTCAATGGGGGGCTAGGAACATACCCAAACCCATTATGTGACCAGCAAATGATACAGGTCGTTGATGGGAGAAGGTAATCTGCATATGCCCCTGCAGATGCGTTGCATGTGTGAGTCATAGATAAGTAGGTCTGCCACACCACATGTCTACACCCTCCACAGGTGACCATCTCAATGTCCCACGGAGTGTACATCTTCGATATCTATGTAGTATGTCACATATCTATATCCCCTCATACACCGCACTATTTAGCAGCAACGTGTCTAACTGACACCCTAATCCATGTACAAGCAACATGCATGAGCTCATAGATGACAAGGTACGGAATGTGGATACCAATGCAAACAATGTACAGAATGTCCACAGATGTACCATAACTGATTAGGTACATGTTACCACTAAATGGTGCCACGTACATATTCCACCACCCGATATATATTATCCCCGCAAACAGGTCCCTGACATACCATGGATCCCTGTACATGGGTTGTCTCGCTGAGGTCGACAGGTATTGATGATGCCATGTCGAGGGGCCCTGAAGGATAGAATGTGAGGGCCTACCTGAGGTGCGATAAGCTGCTGATAGGCCAGATGCAAGGGGGTGCTGCATCCCAGCACCTAGAGGTACAAAGGTGAAGGGTCCTGTGGGCTGCAGGGGACGCACAGCCTGTGATGGCTGTGTGTAGCTCTGGGGAGGGGATAGTCGCCAATGCTGTCGCTCTCTCTGGTGTAGTATGGTGAGTGGGGGATGACAAGGATGCAGCATACAGATGATTAGTGTTGTTAAACGTGTAAGTTACATTAATAAAGGTAGTGCAGGTCTGAATAGCTAGCCAATGTATCTCATTCAGCATGGGAAAACATGGTTATCCACAGCGTCCACCAGACGTAACCTGGCTGTGTCAGTCATTGGCAGCTGTAACAGGTATAAGGTGCAATAGTGAGGAACCTGACGAATGATGGTCACGTCATTGACGTGTGGGATGATCAGTGCATGGTGTGTTGCCAGCAAACAGTCTGGTGCCAACATGGAGTGTAGGTGTGTCAAACAGTGGATCATGTAGTATACATGTCTGACTGGGTCTCATGGGTGTCATATGATATTGAAGCGTAGGTACAGAATGAAATACTGGTAACATGAGGAGGGAGCAGGTTGCAGCACATCTTCCCGAGTCTTGAGATGATGTGGTGGGAAGATGTTTGGATAGCGCATGAGCAAAGGTACCTGTGTTTTCGTAGGTTACATATGGGGGTGTCAGGTGAACACACACCCTAAATATGCATTGGGGGAGGGTATGGAGGGGGGAGAGAGATATGTGCATTGCAGATGGGTGTGTAGAGACCAATGTATTAGGCATAGGGCATGTAGACAACACTAAAGGGATGTATGATCCCACAGATAGTTTGCATGGACATATGCAATAGGGGGATAGAATGTGATGAGCAGTGGTCAATACCGTGATACAGGTGGAAGGGTTCATATGCCCTGAGCCCTGATCCGACATGCTGCCATGGTCGTCATAGATTGGACCTGCACCATCCAAGCAATGTTGCAGTGCTGCCCCTCACAATAATTCCTGCCACAAGGGGGTTGCCAGTCACTGATTCACACGCTGTGGGGATGTTCAGATCGGGGGGGGGGGGGGCAACCCAGTCAGGGATCATCTATGCCAGATATCATGTAGCTGGGGAGTAGGGTGAGGAGGTTGTCGACTCCATGGAGCTCCCTGGGGCCATGTTGGCGGGGTACAGTGGTGCAGCACAGTCAATATGTCCCTGTAGCTGTCGTTGCTCCACGTCCACAATAATCCCAGCATGTATAGGTATGCCAGAGATGGGTGAGCAGGAAACCACCTTTGGAGGGCACAGATTGCAGTCTGTCAACAGGGGGATAGCTGAGGTATGTTGAAGGACTGCACGTAATGATGCTGTTGGACAGGATAGGGACATGATGTTGCTGATCACTGGGCCATTGTGACTGCAACGCCCCCGAATCAGGGGGCAGGGCATGGAGCGGCCTGGGGTGTGGAGATGTGTTGTGTTGCTATGGTGGCCTCATGTCCCTTGTCGGTAGTTAAACAGAATGGCAAGATAGCGCCAGGAACATCCTGCACAGGTGTCGTGGTTGTCACAGATGGACTGTTGATAAGGCCAAATTGAAATTGTAGGTGAGTTGCGCAGTCCTGAGGGTGTATCTCAGCACAGGGCACAGATGATGGCCCCCTGGACAGGGTCCAAACTAGCTACAAAGGTTGGTGTGGACCATTGTGCGTTCTCCGCATGGCATCAAAGTGTTACCAAGTCATTGACACTGGGAATGCCCTGCAGCTAGCAGATGGGTGGGTGATGTATGTTGTCCGGGCAACACATGCATGGTAATGGCACCAGTGTTTCCCGGGTTTCTGTAATGGGATGAGGGTATCCCCACGGTCTGCTGTGTACCATGGCGCATCTGCTCCATCCCGTGACTGCGTAACTGTTGATGGTCACACAGCTATAGGACTGGGACTGATGTGCCAATCTAGCAGAGTGATGTCATGCCCTGGGTATGTTGTGACGCATAGGATGACTTTTGCACACACTGCCATGTATATTGCTGTTATTGCCCCAAAACCACACAACACTACCAGGTAGCTCGCACAACATACCTGTGATCAGCAATGCATGCCACGCAGCCCCATGTGAGCACACACCCCTTATGTGTCACATGCGCCATACCCTGTACCTATCCCCTATAGGGCATATATGTATGCTGTCCAAACACAAACCCTGCTGTGGTCCCAGGTTGCAGGACACGGTTAGCACATGTTTCCCATACCACCCCTACCCCCACCTTCCCATATCTGGTAGTGCCAATCAGACACGCCCCCACCCACACAACAGTGTCTGATGTACCCTGTAGCAATGTGTGGACGTGCATGAAGGCATGTATAGGTAACATATGGGCTCCCCAGTCCTGCAGGTGTGTAGACAGACGCATGACGGTGGCAGAGGTGTCTACTGCACAGCATCACAGGCCACAGCCCTGTATGTCATTCACACCGCCAAAAGCTCTCCACCATGGGCGCATGCCCAATATACTGGCCCTGCACACTCTGAGAGGGGGTGGCAGAGGTGGGTGGTAGCACAGGGTAAACAAGGCTAAACGGTGACATGAGAGGCGCATAGGGCGAGAGACATGGGATGGGCCAGGTAGGGGTCTGTGTCCATGAGCACCGTACTGCCACTCAGGACACACAGACAGGGATACTGCACCCACATGTACCCCAGGTGAGACATGGCTGTCATGTATGGGTTGGTGAAGGACGCAGGGGAGTATGTGAGCAGTATGCATGCCAACATACCTGCATGTATGTGGGAAACACAGCACTGGCGGATATACATGTGTTGCGTAGATACATATCTGAGCCCTCCTCTACTGCTCACATCACAGGTGACTACAGCAGCATGGGGGCGCCTGAGGACGAGCAGGGGGAGGATGCAGATGTGCCAAGAGACGATGTGCCTCAGGCCTGCGAGGACACAGAGGTGCAGGAAACATCTACTGGCACTGCTGCAACTGGACAACATCCCTCACCCCCAGGACCAGCGGACCAGCAGCTGGGACGGACGGAGAGATGCAGCGGCCTGTTGGCAGCCAGGCTATGGGTCCCCTGCCACAACAGCTGCAGGCCCCTACCAGGCACACGCTGGACGTCCTGATGGCAGAGTTACCCAGCCAGGGCGCAGGTGGAGCCGGCAGTGATGAAGGTGGGTGCCGTAAGGTGGTCACATACACAGGGATTAAGTAACTGCTCACTGTGTGATGGCATTGTGTTGTTTGTCTCTTTGTACACCTACAGCTGCTACCGTTGTGTGTTATGTATGTGGCATATTGGCGGGAGACACACAGGGGTCTGGCATTGGGTGGCAGATGGTCAGGTGACAAACAGCACAGCAGGCGGGGGCCAATGGACAAAGTCATATGCGTACATAACTGCAGCCCTGTGGGGACCCGGTGACAAGCAGGCGTAGCAAAGGTCTGGGGTAGGCCCTGAAAGGGTTAGTGACCCAGGATAGGCAATATGTCAGTCCTGTATGGCATGTGACAGCATGTACCTGCGATGACACATCACCGCTCTACGAATGCACCAGGGTACCCAGAGACAGATGGGGAGCTGGTGTGTGGTAACGTGTGTCCATGCAAGAGGGCTATGAGATGTACCCCAGGTACATATCACAGAGGGCAGGGTGTGATTCACCACAGCTGTGCAGTGATGGGGTGGAGCACACACCAAGGCTGGGGCCACATGGTGTGCCATCAAGAGTGGACTATCATCTCAGGGAAGATGATCCTGATCCACAGCTACATCAGCAGATGCAACGTCCACAGTGCACAGACCGATTTGGCATGTGACTCTCCGAGGGATGAGGTGCAGATGCGTTGTGAGGTGCCACAAACACAGGGGATGTACGTGCAGTGTGACAGAGTCAGAGGGCAGGTCCACATCAGTGGAGTGGTGTGGGCCGGGGAGGTTGTGCTGCAGAGCTAGGGGGCCACAGATGGCACCACTGACAGCGGCATCAGCACGTCGTGGGGACCCTGGGACACGTGCCACATGGTATGTGCTGAGAGTCCCCATATCCCTGGAACCGTGTTGGCCAGCTGGACATGGGAACTGCTGAATATCATGGCCAGGCTATCTAGCGAGGATCCCTCACAGCAATGTGCGCACAAGTGGAAGCACTGACCTATGCCCTGCCTACGCCACTGGACGACAGCTGGGAACTACATATGTAGTATGATCTGCTCCATTGGGGACTCCCGCAGTGTCAGACCCTGATGTAGACACATGACTGTTGCTGGGGGGAGGAGCACCAGGGTGCTAGCTGCGGATACATGAATTACCCCATGTCCACACCCCATATGTCACCAAATGTCGAAAAGTCTACCTACCAGCGCACAGACACACACACCTGTCCTCATATGCACCCATGGGTGTCCCTGGGTATGACCCAGAGCCACGCAGTGGGATGCGAGACAGGTGGATGATGAGCTGGGTGACAGCTATGAGGCCATACCTACATGAATGTGTGCCCTGATGCAATGACCCTGGAGTCCATGTGTGGGATTTGGGAGGCTGACATGCAGAGGTGGTTTCATCCATACGGTGTTGGCTATGTGTATGGTCATGTACCTGGTCATGGTCATGGGTATGGTTATGGATTCGTAACTGGGATCGGGGGTTATCTCGGAGTACACTTGCCAGGGGGACTGACGTCAGAACCGTGACATATGTTACAGCCCATCATAAGGTAAAACCGTACTCAGCAGGTAGATAGTCACGACCTGATGGTTGACAGCCAACATGTCCCTGGCCCATGGGGATGCTGTGCCACCCATCTGTTAGGTCATCTGGAGGGAATGACTAAGCAGGTGCACAAAGGTGTGTCAGTTGCTGCTGTGTAAGCGGATTGTCACGTAACCTCTGACAAGGTCCCTCATGAGAGACCCCCTGCAAGGCAGGAGAGTCATGGGATGGGGAGCAGTGTACTAATGTGGTTCAGGAGCTGTTTTGCGGATAAGAGCCAGGGGGGAGGCGTGAATGGCCAGGTCCCACAATGGGGAGAAGTGATTAGTGGTGCAGCACAGGGATCTGTGCTGTGTCCACTGGTGTCTATTAGCCACCCAGATATGACCTGCTTGGTGTTGACATGGGTAAGGTTGGCAGCTATGCACATTGTCCAGGAGTATGCCACGGTGTGGAAACCCACAGGGATTGCGGACACATACATGAGGACCCTGATCAAATGGAGGGATGGCCATCAGAATGACAGGCGCAATATAATGTGGGGAAGTGCACGGATATGCACCTAGGGAGGACAAAACCACACTATGGTGTCATGATGCAGGGGTCAACCTTAGCCAACACCACACAGGGAGATGATATAGGCGTCATTGCAGATACAATGTTCATACCCTTGGCACAATGTGCTGCGGCGGCCAAGGGAACAGATAGAGTGGTAGGTATGATAAGGAAAGGAATGTGGGAAACAAATAGAGATGGTGTCATGCCTCTACATCGTACCATGGTGATGATGCCCCCTGTATATTGTGTGACACTCTGTTCTCTGCACCCTACAATGGGATCTAGCGAGTACAGATGAGGGTCAGTTATGAGCCACCAATATGGCAAGGGGGATGTGAGTCGACTCCCAGGAGGAGAGGCCATTAAGCTTTGCGGCCGTCAAACAGGGATGGAGACAGCTGAGGGGAGATATGCTTGCGGTCTATAGATCCATGGATGGTGTGGAATGGGTAGACGTAAATAAATTGATTACCATATCGGAATATATCGGGACTGGGGGACATGCACCAGAGCGACAGGGAAAGCTATGTACAAATCATGGCAGGTGTTGGTCTGACAGACAAGGTGTACCCAAGCTCTGTGATGTGTTAATGGAGGATGTAGTAAAGGATGTTAGTGTAGCTGTGTTTGTAACATGTTTGGACAGGTTCCTGGGGTATGGTCCGTAGACCATCAGTAGGAAGGCAACCAGGATATCAGTGATTGCTCCAAGACAGTATTGTGTGACCTTTGTCACTTGGGGAAACTGGTAGGTAGTGTGGCCGGGATTGGGCACTTTTGGGGTCAGGATACTGAGGCAGATGGTCCCTGGTCTGCCCCAGTATGGCAGATCTCATGTTCCTATGTTGCAATGTTTGTGTTGTCAGCGATTGGTATGGATAACCCTTGCCACGGCATGCACAGACAAAACCATTCTGCGTACAGTCAGGTCTGCACACATCTCTACGGAGTCCAGGACAGGTCCAACTGTTGACACCCCTGCCCCGTGTTACGGCACGTCTAACACTGACAGCAGGTATCCTGTTGTGTGTGCTACCAAGAATATCTTTGCTGGTGGAGGCCACAACACATATAAATATCCTGTTTGCGTCACACATCATGAGGCATAACGGATCAGTGTGTGCAGCATTGTCTGTCATACATGGGCTCCATCCCCCACATTCCCATGCACAACATATTGTTTGTGTAACCCTGACAGGCCTGTGATGACTCACACACAGGCATCTGTCCTGACAACAGCCACACGCCAACAGAAAGGTGATGCATACATGTATTGACCTTGCTTCAGTCTGCCGCTTAGCACCCATGCAGCTGTGGCACACGCATCAGACTGGCATGTGCCACATTTCCCAGGGGCAACTGGACAGACCCACCATGCCCTGAGCAGCCCTGTATCTGCTGGGGCACACAGCCCCCTGTCACACAATGCTATAGATGTCATTGCACCCCAGAATGTGGACAGCCGTACAGCAAACACAGCCTGTCCAGACACCAAGATACCTGTCACCCACCAGATGTCCGGGTCACGGAGCATGTTGAGATGGGCGGGTGAGGGACGGTTCGAACAGGGACTCCCAATTGCGCACATATATGATATTTTGAATGACATATCACTGTTGGCAATAACATATGCCCCTCACGTGGATATGACAATATGCACCACAATTGCACAGATGGGTCTGTCACCAACATGGACAGACTGGCCATGTGATGACGTCTGTTGCATGTTGTGGTGGACCCTACCCCGCATGTGCACACCCATCCGCAGGCTACGGCCCTCCCCCCCTCATTCGGTGTTGTTGCGCAACACACTCCATGGGCAGCACCTGCCATGTGCATGACCAGACTTACAGTGCCTGTATTTCTGTGGGGCTGTCAGCCCCTGCTGCCCCATTTGTTGCCCAACCCTATTGGACCATGGGCACCGCCCGTATCACACAGTTAGCACACACTGCTACCTTGCCCTCCCCACACACCACATGTCCCTGCCCTCACACAACATGGCCCATACCCTCACCTATCATCGGTGGCAGACAGATGATGGAACCGTACACATGCACCAGGGAGGGCCTGCTGTACCGTTGCACACATCGCACCCCTGTGATCAGAGCACCCTCCAACAGGGACGTGTCCAAGGTATGTTTCCCTCACAACTGTAGCCCCACCCTGTCCCCCTGACCCCTACCCTGTCAGGAGCACCTGTGATGGTGTGCCTCTGTTGTCCCTGTCCCTGTGTCAGCCACCAGCTCCCATGTCCGAGACACATGTGTTCAGTCCCCTGAGTGCACAGCCGTAGCTGGACATGCTATGCATGTGGTGTTCCATCACAGCCACATGGGTCCGTGCATCAGAACATCTCTTAGGGTGGACCGTGTGCTGTGTGTGGGGTCTCCCACACTAGTGTGGCACAGACTTGCACATCACCACACCACCTTTGTCTCCTGGAGTAGGACATAGCACAATAGTTTCCCTGGTGCTGATGTGCAACCTGTCACTTTGTTGATGTATATCTCAGTCCAAGGTCTTTTTACTCATACAGCGCTCTGTCTCTCCCACAGGCCTGCGTTATGTGCTGAGGGACATCAGGGCGTCCATGGATGTCTTCAGCAACAGGTTGGAGCAGGCGACGGTGCAACTCCAGGCCCACACACAGGTGATGAGTGCTGTACCCTATGAGCGCATGTGTGTGGCCCTGGAGGGGATCCTGGCGGCAGCCCAGCAGTGGTCACAGGCACCAGCACCAGCACCAGCACCGGTACCAGCACCACCACCAGCTCCTCAGCCACCAGCGCCCCCATCAGCACAGGGGGGGGGGGGTGTTGCTCCGCAGAGGGGGAGGGGACGGGGACAGGGTGGGCGCAGTCGGACACCCCGTCAACGGAAACCAATGTAAATAAATATTTAGCAAATGTGTATGCCAGGTCTGTAGCATATTTGTGCACCTGTGGTCCCTTATGTATTGCAAACATGCATGGTTGGTCAATTACCATCTCCCCATTACCCCTAGCACCTTGCCAATGTGTGGCTTTCCCATGCCAGTTACACCTGCCGCACTGCCATAACACGACGGCTGTGACCGTCAGAGGGTGTGTCAGCTACCCTGGGACATTAGCTGGGTTTTGCCCACACGCACCCATGGACAGGGAGGGTGGATCTTCACAGACCTCATGCATACTGTTGTGTTCCAGAGTGATGTTTCCCCCAACCTAAACTCGCCACTGTGTGTAGCTGCCTGACAATAGCCACTGCGTGCAATGCACATTGCACACCATGGCACACCCCTATTGCATGTTTGGTGTTTTAGACAGACAGGGGTGTCATGTGTCAGGCAGGCCATGCAGTCAGCAGCACGGGGGCTATACAGCACACATCCAGTCTACTTCTAATTGTAGTGGCCGCCACCACGCAGCTTCCCATGGCCCACCCTGTACCCACGGCCCCACACATCTCTGGCCACTTTGACTGCATGTGCGCCCAGGACACGTATGACACCCTTGTCTGCCTTTCATGGTCCGCCTGGTCGCAATACATAATCCCGTGATTGCATACATGTTGGTTATAAGGATGACACGTGACCATTGGGGATGGACATGTGCACCATAACCAATTTATTAACTGTAACAAAACAATGGGCAACCTGGCCCGAACCAGCGACCATAACAACAATAGGGGTGGGGGGGGAGGGAAACCAGGCAACAGCACAGCCACATGGGGGCATCAATGGTGCCCTCGCCGGTTTTTAGTGGTGATGCTGTTCGGCAGGTGGCAACCGGGGGAGGCAAAACGCAATACTAAAGCTGTGGCCACCTGCCCGCGAACAGCAACAGTCAGGCTCTGGGAGTGCGTTTTTTGTGGGAGCACGACATGGGAGTCACGCCGCGTATCATCAAGGGACACTAACACCTCTCGCCAGTGCATCTGCTAGAACACAGACAACAGTTGTATGTGGGTCTGGGTGCTGGCATTGTGAATTGTTTGTGAGACAGTAGGCCAGGGTATGGATGCACGGCCATGCTGCTGCCCAGGCCGTGCTGCCGCCTGCAGGGTGCTTCGGAATGGATGTTCCCACCTTGGCCATGTGAGGGCTGTGTTCACCCCATTCCCCCTCCCACCCATAACACTCCCTGTGCGCCCGCCCCCACCCTCCCTGCACGATCCCTGCCCCCCCTCCCCCATCCCTGCCTCCACACTCAACGACCGAACCCCTGTTATCCTCTCCCACTGCACCCACGATGATGACATCGGCATCCTCATCCACCAGGCAATGGGGTGTTGGTTGGTTTGTATTGTGTGGTATGAACTCATCATCCTCTACCCTCCTCCTCCTCCTCCTACTCCTCCTCCCCCTTCCTCCTCCTCCTCTCTTCCTCCTTCCCCCCCACACGTCTTGTGACAGGCGGCTGATCCACCTCCTACATTGCGCTCTCCTCCTCTGTACGCGGTTTCGGCTCCTCCTCTCCCTCAATCCTCTGTGGGCACCTCAACCTGCCTGGCGCACCATGTGGTGGGTTGAGCAGCACATATGTGGAGGTGGGTGGCCCCCCATCTCGGGTGGCAGCGGTTTAGGTGAGGATGGACAGACATCAGTGCACATCAATCGAGTGGCACATACAACATTTACAGATACAGGTG